>OX459031.1:120146139-121386752 GCA_949775025.1 Tricholauxania praeusta | reverse complement strand
ACCAACTTCTTTTCATGTACTTGCTTGTAAGAAGGACCCTAAGTGTTTGTGTGAATTTTGATAAGATTACCTTACTCTTTCATCATGGTGCATTATGTTTGCACGTGATGTGCCACGCCTTCTTTTTTAGATTCATCTATATTTTATTCATTGCATGCTTTAATCTTGCTTTATTACACTCAATTTCTTATAATTTCTACATTGTCTACACTATTCACATTGTCGACCCTATCCCCGTATGCAATATTTCCCATATTCTCTACACAATCCATAAATTATTTTATTTTACATTGTTTAATTCTTGCCATGTTATTTATATATCTTTACGTGCAAACCACACTTTAAACGTAAAAGTAACTCTGATAAAAAATTGCATATACTTTGTATCCTTGCGCTACTAATGAGGTCATTGCTTGACAATTGCATTTGCGTTATGCCGCAACGTAGCGCAATTTCATTTCATTGCATTTCATTTACTTTCGGTTGCGCCTCATTTCCGCATCCGTTTGCGTCATTTTGTTTATTAATGTCTGTGAGCCTTTGTTAGTGTATTTTATTGCATTATTCCTCAAGTCTTTGTGGCAGCATTAAGGATGGCATGGAATTTAACTCAACTGTAAACAATATCGGTTGATATTAAAAAACTTAAAAAATTCTATATCATATACACAAAATTTTTTAGAAGCTTGCGAAAACTTAAAACGTTTTTCGATTTTTTATGAAATTGATACTTTTTCGTCTCATCCCTAAACCATTTGTTAGTTACTTTGTCATTAGATGCCAAGCTACCGTCGCCGCTATTGCCGCATCGTTAATTTGTGCAGTGTGCGCGCTTCATGGAGGACTTTGCATATCTTTTGTTTTTAATTTATGCTATGTTGACGTCCAGACATTTAATAAAAATATAAAAAAATACCATAGCGATACTGACATCCTGACAAAATAAGAAAAAATTGAGAGCATCACTACTCTAAAAAAAAAAAAAACAATGAGAAAAACCTAACGGCACACAAATGACTCAATAAATTAAGTGCTGGGAAAAAAAGCGTTGAAGCTGTTAATAGCTGCAGTGCACTATGCTGCATGCGGCGATTCGTGCACTGATAAATGCGAAAGTGGTGCAAAAGTAGATAGTGAATGGTTGAGAAAAAAAATACAAAATAAAGCGAATAAAATAATGTAATTGAAGCTTTGCAATTATTTAGCTAAATTTGAGCTTGAAACTTCTGTGAAACCGTGCAAAAATTGCTGTGATTTATTTAATTGGATTGAGTGCTAAATGAATTTGTTGAAAAAGTTTTCAAAGTATCACAAAGTTTATTTGATTTGCTGGAATATGTAAGCTGTAGTTTTTATGAGCTTCGAGAGCATTTTACAAAGTTAATATGGGATTATTTCAGAATATTTCCATGAAAATATTTCTCCGTATTTGTACATTACAAAAATTACTTCTAAATTTTAAAAATGTTTTTTTTCAGTTCAAACTGAACGGCTAAATGGGTAAGAGGAGCTGCCATTGATTATTTTGAAACAAAAACCACTTGAGTTAATTGAAAGCAATGTAAATTGGAACTGGTTTGATACTGCAAACACCACTTAGTTTTAAAAATTTTCCAGTTGTATGCTACAATTTCCTGTAGTGCCCAAAAAAAACTTACGATACTGCAATATTGACAAAATAAATCGTATTAGGAAAAATAAAAAAACAGTGCATTTTGTCCACTAGAAATATGTTTATTGATATTATATTATATTTCATGTCTTGTAAAGCCACTTAGAAAGACTCTAAAAACTATATAAATATTTATATATTATAAAATATTTACGATTACAAAAATATATTAAGTAATTAACATAGCTGCTGTATAAAGTCAGTATTGCTACGTTATTTACTCTTAAAATTATCATTTTATAATTAGAATTTTGCAAGATTGACTTTGTAATTGTGATGAAAAATACACAAAAAATGTGGCTTAAACTTAGCTTATCTACACAAACTATACATTTTACAAAAGAGCACTTATTATATTATTTCCGTTTTTACTTAATAGCACAATGTATTTTAACGCAAGTCAAAACTTTACTTAAACTGATTAACCCCGCTTCAACAGATTCGCTTTAATATCCCCTATTGCTGGCTTATACAAAACACTCGAATTTTCTTGTGCAACACTGCAATTTACCGATTTTTTCATTTGGCAATAATGATCTCGTTGAATATCTTACACTAGTTTCTCGTTCTTACATTTCCATTCTTTGCTGGCAATTTCACATATAAAAAATTCTTTTTTCACTACCCAGCCACCATGAAATTTATTGAATTTTCTTCACCAAACGTTTTCGTACTGTATTCAGTAATTTTCAATTTAATGCTTCATAGCGTTTAAGTCTCGAGTGGAGGTGCCACAAACTTTTATTCAAACTCTCTTAGTTGATTTATTTAAATAACGAGAGATTTAATAAATGAAAAGTTTATTATGCATTCCAGTACCTAATGAACCTAATTTGAGCTCAGAATTTTCGTATCATTTTAGAATTTAGAGACATCTCACCTATAATTGCATAAAATGCCACATGTGTTTTTGAAAGTAAGTCTTTATCTCAGGAACATTCTAAATAAAAGTTATTACTTTCAATGAAGTATTTATTGCTGAATTAAAAACTATCAGTACTTTGAAGTAAATAGACTTGAAGCTTTTAGTAGAAAGTAGATCAAAAAACAAGTTTCTAATAAGTTTTTGGTGTGCTGACACATACTGAGTATACCATAAATTCCATTTTTATAAAACTGAGTTTGAGATCAAAAGGTTTTTGGTCGTAGGTGAAAATTATATTTTTATAAATTTTGACTTAAACGTCTTAAGATCATGAAAAACTCTGACTTAAGATTCGATATAAGTTCTAAATAGTTGCTTTTCTTGAACATAATTTGGGAGGTTTTATTTTCTTATTTTTCTAAAATCTACTTCGACTAGTGGATAATTTGCTTGTATTATTTATCTTCAAATTTGGGCAACATTTCATTTCAATTAGGCTTTTTTGAATAGTTCCATTCCTTTCATTTACCTGGCATAACCTTTGTTGGCCAAAGAAAAAGCGCAACAGCAAACTCAAATAAGCAAAGCACTAAAGCCACTCACAAAAATACAGTCAGTTTAACAAATTTCATTTCCATTTTTTGTAAGCACAACACCAATTTTTATTTTCTTTTCATTATTAAAGAAAACTCGACTATGTTTTGTAAAAAAAAAAAAACGAAATAAATGCACAGAACATTGTCATATTTACCATTATAACACTGCGCAACACACTGACATATTCAAACACTCCGACAACCTGAGTAGCAAAGCAAACCACAAGCACACAACTCCATTACAAAGTAAACTAACATAGTCAAAAGTAAAACAAATACAATCAAAAGAAAATTCGTACGAAGAAAAAGTAAAGCAGCAACATTGAAATGCACAACAATAGCGGTGGCTGTTATTGTTTATGCACACTGAGAAAACAAAATGCCAGTCAATTAATTTGCATAGAAAGTAACAGCAACAGTAGGTTTTTTGATGTAACAAACTGACGAAGAGCTTAAGAGGGAGATACTCGTACATTTAAAATTTTGAAAAAATATAATATTTTTTTTCTTAAAATGTAGCTTTTTAAGAAAATGTCACCAAATTCTTAGAACATTATTACAAGTATTTCTCATATTATAGCGTGTAAACGTGACGCTTCTATCCTTTGTATTCGAGCGCACTCAAAGGTATTGTTGAGCGGTTTCAAACTTTGAACTCGTTTTTCTGAATACCATATTTTTTAAATTTACGTTCATGATAACTCTAAAAATTAAAATTTTTACTCTAAAAATAATAGATAATCTTATAAATAATTTTATGCAAAAGTTTTTTTCAATATCATATTTTTGATTGGACTAAATATCCTTGGCCAAAATAAGCTGCCTTACTAAGTTTTTTATTTCTTAATTTATATTGGAATCACAACTCATATTCGCTATTTTTATCATGATTATTTTTTTAAGTGTACATCTGTATACACGTGTGTGTTTTAGTATGTTAGCGTTTTGCGATTGTTCTGTTGTTTCTTTAACAAACAGCAAAAGTAGTGCTTTCTTAGTGAGCACAGATAGCAAAAAAGCGCAATACCTTTTGCGCCAGCTGTATTTTACAACGCCACATGTGGGAGTTTTTGTATGAATTCAAGAGATTGTGTGCGTGCGTGTGCTCAAAATATTTTCTCATTCACCCTGCATATGTTTGCTTTGGCTTAATGTTGTATGCATTTTAGTTGGTATTGTTCCACAGCACACACACACACGTGAGTGTTTTTTACATAAGTGCGAGTGTATGTTATTTTATTTTGTCTGTGTCAGCTCTTAATAAACTGACAGCTATTTTAAGGTAAATGTCAGATTTTATTTTTATGCAAAAAGAAAACTCTTTTATTTATGCAAGCAGCAATTGAAATATAAAATGGCTGGCAAAGATTTTGTAAAATTAAATTGAATTTTCTAAAATATTTTTATGAGTTTTACTAATTTTTGTTGCATACTTATGAGCGCTCGTTTAGTTTTTTAACTAAAAACACTTGCACCGAATTTTAAACATTCGCATCGTGTTCATCTTATTTAAAACGATAATAATTTATTTATTAAAAATAACCGCAGCCTAGAAATGTCAAACCTCGGTGCAACAACAGCGCCAACTATTTTACTCGCTATGCCAAAAACAATTTTGTGTAACAGCGTCTCTTCATCATTGCTAAAGTGCTATAATAAAGCTGAAATTTTCAAGTATTTTCAACTACAACCCTCTTATTTTGGCAACTCGCACGCTATGCACCGCAACTTTGTTGCAACATTTTGGCTTCATTATTTATGACTACGAAATTACAGTGCAGTCAGAAATTAAACAACAAACTTGCAGCATTCTTAAGGAATTCATGAATAAAATCAAATTTAATTTAAATTTAAAATTTAGTGAAATGTTAAATTAAGTTAATTTCTAAAGTAACCCACTCTTAGGCGCATTTTCTTATTTTTGTTTAGCAAAATTATGTAAAAAAAAAGTTAAATTTTTGCTTAGTTTTAAAAAATGGGAAAAAAATCTTAAACGCCATCATAAATTTTGCTTTTGGCGCTACTGTCAGTCTTATGTTGGAGGCGCGGCACACAGCATTTCCTGATTGTACTCAGCAACTCAAAATAAAGTTAGCCAATGTTTTCTTGGCTCTGTAGGAAATCACATTAAATATAGGAGTTAAAAAACGTTTATAAGCGCAAGAAAAAAGGGTAGACGTTGATGATGAGGGTAGCAGCGTTTTGAGGTCGCACTGGTAGGTTAACACTAAGACACAGTATTCTGGCATAGATAAATAATTGCGTTGCCGACTCAAGTGTAAGACGCTGTGGTGCCACAGTAAACGTCGTCATCGTCGTCGTTGTTGCTTTCTGAGGCACAACACAGAAAAATAAACAGGCGAAAAGTAGTAAACCTATAAGAAAATGTTTTTTTTGGTGTGCTACACCGTAAATAAATATACTTTGTTATAAAAATAGAAATATTTTGAATATCAAACTCTTAGACATAGTAATACAGTTCACATTAATGACACTAATAGATATAATGTGGCTACAACGATGGGCTTTAATAGAAAGATTTTTGTTTAGTTTTCATCCAGACTACTGGAGAAACCGAACTAAATGCGCCAAAAATGCTACTTGGGATGTTACTGTTTTTTTTGTGAAAATTGTGTTGAACGAAAAAACAAGCATGACGAAAGATTTCACTGGCGAGATACTTATATGTAGGAGATTATGTTTCGTTCCTCTAAGCCACTAAGAGATTAAAGTCATTTAAGTGAAAAAAAAAGGTCGAATAAAACAAATGAATTGGCATTGAAATAACTTCAAAATGCGGAATAAATTTCAATAGAGTTTATTCACACAATTTTTCATAATAATAGGTTTTAGCTACTACAGCTTTTAGCTTTCTTAGCTATTTAGTTTGAAGCTTTAAGTCAATAATATGCTTGTTACATATTTTTTTTAAAATGATGTTACCTGAGTTTTTTTGCTTTTTTTTTATTTTGCTTTTTTTTATTTTGCTTTTTTTTAACATACCCAGTAAAACCATGTGAACGCATGTAGATCAGTGATGGCATTTGAGTTATGTGGAAATGTACTGAATGAAGAGTTGAAATGCACTTTTCTGATGAAGAATGTACTTTTGCCAACATGATCATGACGAAGATACTTAAAATTACAAAAATTGAGTAAAAGTTTAACTTTTTTATTAAAAAAAAAGGTCAACAAAGTTTACTCCAGGCATTATTCGCGATAAATTTACTAAGAAACAGAAACATAAAAACAGAAACCACCATTTAGCTACCAATGTAGCTACCGAACTTACCCATAACTTTGATATTTATTCGTCTATTTCTCCCAATAGCAACTTATTTTTTTCTGAAAATCAGCAAAAATATGTCTAAAACAGTGGTGGGCACGTAGTGCCCCTATCCGCCCTCATTGCCCGATCCGTTATTCGACGCACAAAAAAGCGAAAAAAATCGCAGAATTCAACGCTATCGAGGCACAGCGTTGACTTGATTTCAAATGAAAACCAAAAACAAAACACAAAGGCATAAGCGACGTCGCCGCATTGTGTCTTGACGGATGTAGCAATTGTTTTTATTTGTATGTAGTGCAATTTGGTTTTTTTTTTGTGTGCTGTTGGCGAATTTGGAAATGACAGCAAAAAAACTTAAAAATTTCGTTTGTTGTTGCTTGATGGTGTTGTTTTGCCTTTTTGTTAGATTTCCATGCCCACCACTGGTTTGAAACTAAAATTGGAAAAAATCTTTCAATTGCTATTTCATCCAATTGGTTAAGTGTATTTGTGATTTGATATGTCTAATTTGGTGTTTTGTGTGACCAAGTTGTTCCGGTTTAATGTCAAATATTAGCAAAAATTAGGAATCGTGAAGTAAATTACAGCAGTTTATGTCTGAAAAATGTTTTCATAAAAAATGCTTATGTGTACGTTCTGTATAATACGCATTATTTTCAGTGTAATTTTTCGGCTCAAAAACTTTCAAGCTTATTTTATAATTCCTCTCAGTGTACGTTACTTGCTTAGAGCCCAATATATTGGAATTAGTTTTCGCTTAAGTAAGACGAAGTAAAATAGATTTAGTTAACGTCACCCTAAACGACACTTTTAGTTTGGTACCCTACCGCAAAAAATCGACCTTCCACTTATACTTTGAAATAAAGCAACACTGCTGTCGCCGCCGCCGCTGTTACAAAGTCAAATATGAAGCGGAGGTGGTGGCAGCAATCGCAGTCATGGTCGCTAAAAATCGTTTTATAATAAAACATGCAGATAAGCAGCTGCCAAGCAGCGTTTAATAAGCACAAGCATTGTTTTTGTTTTTTTTTTTGCTTACATTGTTGTTGTTATTATTATTGTTTTTGTGTTCGTTTTTGTTGCTTCTTCTGCTACTGCGGCTTATACTTTGAAGTTTGTATTAGTTTGAGAGCTATAAGCCAAATAATTTATAGACGCACACACGCAGATATAGACATCCAAAGACTTATTTATTTATGTGTGTACATATGTGCTTATAAGGACGAAATATAATGAAATCATTAATATTTTTGAATATAAAAAAAATCATGCAACTAAATTTCTATACTTTTGCCAATTCTGTAATTCCTTAAAACCGATTTCATTACTTTGAAATATGTACTAGCCAGTTGAAGAGGCTGCGATGTTAATCGAAAAAGATTTTTGATTTTTATATGATATTTCTAAATAAATCGAATAAGAAATATTCTTGATGTATGAACCATTTTCGAAAATACAAAAAAAAATAGCCAATCGATATGATAGGATCTTAAGCAAAATTTGAAGAATATAATGTGCATCTTTGATGTACCATAAATTTTTCTCAAAGAAAATCTACCTCAATGTAAAATATGTATTCGTGGGAATATGTCTTGTTTGCAGATCGCTACTAGAATGCATTTATCAACTTATTTCTTCTTCATTCGTATACCATGAAAATTTTTATAAAAATATTTTATCAGTGCCTGATAGTTCTATTTTTAAAATTTAATTTGAATTTAAATATTTCATTAAATTAAAAATAAAACTCATTATCGCTTAGCAAACAAACGAAAAACAAAAGTGCAATCAAATTGATTAACAGTCACTTAACAACAATTTCAATATAATTTGAAACGCAAAGTTTAAAGCAAAAAATAACAACAACAAAACTTTGCTAAACGAAAAAAGCTTTCAGGCGTTGCTGGAAGCGCAAACTTTGATTTGCTAATCGTTGCAATGAAATTGCAAAATGCAAACTTTCCGCAGAGATAATCGCATCATTTTTTTCCAAGCATTTCAGCTGCTGGGCACGTGAAGTTAAAGTTCTTTTAAACGACAGTAGTGTAAAATGAATATTCAGTTTTTAAAAACGACATAGAAACGATTTTATCTTCTTAAAATTTTTCCCCAAAAAGTCATTTTCGTGCTTTTGTTTTTTCGTCGGCGGCTTATCAATGATTTTATGCTGGAATAAAAAACAAAAAACCATGAAGCACGCTGCGCTGACCAAAGCGAATCCGTAGCGCATCAACTTTTGCTACCCTTCTAGGCTTCATCTAGCAACACAACACAACTACCTGCGCCTACCTGCTTATCAAAATTACTGCTGCGTGCAATTAATTAAAAACAAACAAATTTTCAAATTGCACGACATGCAATTCCGCCATTCATCGAGCCTGCTTTTTTTTCCACGCTTTTTTTTTTTCTTCGGAAAATACACCCCAAGCTCTAAGTTGATGGGGTATAACGCCTACAGAAGTTTGCCGCAACACAACTACATCCCACATTATGTGGGCTACAAAAAGGTAGCTTAAAGCAGCTACGAAACGGTTGATTAAAAATAGTGTGAGATAAAAAAAACCATTAAAAAAGAACTAATTTAAAAAAATAATTTCACAAAAAACAGAAAAGCAAAAACAAAAACTGTCAATAGCCAACGAAACGCTTTGAAAAAGCTGCCATAAGCGCCTTTCATTCACACATTTAGCAGTTAAACTGTGATGTTATCCTTGGCAAAGGATTTGCGCTTCAGACAGCGAAGTTGCCACACTCAGAGAAAATTAATTTTTTTTTTTCATTCTGCTTAAGCAACAATTCTCAATCGAAAAAAGAAAATCAGGATAATGTTGAAATTATTTTAAATAAATATATTGACTGAAGAAATTACACTAAGGATAAAATTTATGAAAATGCACAAATAAACAAAATAAAAAAATATTTACAAAAAAGTAGACAAATCTTTTGGTAAAAATTTTTGAGCTTAAACATATTTTTTTCAAAGAAAATCATCCAAAATCTGTTGCTATTTTTTACGGGAAAATAGATAAAAGTACTGAAAATCATCGAAAAATTTTACAAGAAACATTGAAAGCTCAAAAAGTTTCGAATCCGTTAAAAAAATTTTCGTGACAAAGAAAACAACTTTTAATACAAAAAATTTAGCTTCTACAAAATCCAAAAATTTTCACTGAAAAACTTTCAAGAAGCCCCCACTTTTTCATCATTAACTACATTCAACTAGTGACTGTCCTTAAATTCAACCCTAACACATAAACTTTACCAAACTTTGTGCTTTGTTTTCATGCATAAAACTTAATTTAAATTACTTTTCCTCCCGGTGTAAGCAATTTTTCCTGCAACGCGCAAATGTTTTTCTTTGGCGGAGATTTTTTCAAGCACCGCATTTTTTCCTTTTCACTCTCAACTTTTACCTGCTTTTGTTTTTTCAGAACCCTATGCAGGACGTCTGTGTAAATATTAGATTTTACTGTCTTCTTTAGTAGACGGCAATGCTTTGCGCATAGAAAAACATATTTAATAAAAAAGCTAGCATAACAAAAACAAGAACAAGCTGCTGTGCCGACTTTTTCTGTTTTTTTTTTTTGTGTTAAATGCTGTCTAAAGCACAAGGATTTTATGTTATTAAAGTAACAAAGACGCGTCAGCGTTCGCATGTCCTTTCGAAACTCTAATCCTGCTTAAAGCAGTCAGTTGTCGCAAACAGTAAACGAAAAAGGTGGAGTGGAAAAAATAACACGAAAGCAGTTTTGCTTTATTTATTTTATTTTACCTCAAAGTACGTGTCCAAATCTTGACTGCACGTTCGCAGGATAACATTTAACTGTTGTTGCTCTCTTCTTGTTATTTTACGAAATAGAAATACCGTCGACGTGTGCGGCAAGCTAAACAGCACAAAAACAGAAATAGATATTATTATAAGAAATGAATTGAAATGACATTGATGAACTAAGTGGCCGTTGTTTTTACTGAAGTTTGAGTAATTAAAGGTAGGATTTTTTAACAAAACGTGCTACTTATAAGATTAAGTAAATACTTTTTAAGAAATATTCCATTTCATAGAAAAATTCACTTCTTTTTCTATACACTTAAAAAACTGCTTAATGCTTCACCTTGCACTGTCCTTTTGGCACCACTTGGTCGCAGGTGTTTGTGTGTCGCAGTCATTTCCTTCTAAACACACAACCACATATACTGCACCATTTACGGCTCACATACAAATGCTGCTATGAAAATACACAAACTCAGAAAAAAAGAAAAATACTACACTCATACATACATACATTTATACATATGTATAGGCATATGTTTGTATATTAACTGCTACGATTTGTAGTTAAAGCTGCATTCAATGAATGTCGTCGTCGTCGTCGTCTACGGCAGGAAGCACGAGAACGTGTCCTTATGTTCTCATGATATCCTGATGACCGCACTAACTGCTAAAAGTGTCCTTTATAGCATGATACAAACCTTTACATACATACACTTAAAGAAAGAAAAAAAAATACACGTACGTAGACACATACATACATGTGCTGCACATAGTCCACTGGTGCTAAGCCACTACACTACTTTAGTCGTCGCAGTGCCGCTTTATCCGAGAGAGCGGTGTGATGAAAAAGAAAAAAAACCAAACGCTTGCGTTTCCGCATCCGCACGGAAGTGGCTACGAATGTTTGCATTTTTTTTTTTGAGCCGCCCTTTTTTCGAATTTTTCTTCTACTTTTATGGCTTTTTTGGCTTTTTTTTCGATTTCATTTATTTTTGTGTACATTTTTGTAAATGTCCTTTTTTGTGTCCTTTTTTATGCGATTTCACTGTGCATAATTTTGAATTTGTGCCTGCGGCAGTGAAAACCTTAATGTTGCGCATACATTTGCGGCAGGACACAAGGACATTTCAATAAAAACTTAGTGCATTTTTCTACATAAGCACCATGGCTTTTTTGAGTATACTACAAAACCGTGTAGAATATGTAAAAATTGTAAAAAATTTTAAAAAGCCCATTTTTTTGTAAGCTGACAGCAGTTTATATCAAGAATTATACTCTATTGAGTTATTTCCTTTGCATATAGAGCATGTAGGAAATTTGTGTATGGTGTCAATAATGTAAAAAATATAGATTGAATGTAAACAATCAAAAGCTTACGAAATGGATGAGGTTCTTTTTTTAAAAGTTTGAATAAATGATCTTATACATTATCATTATACTGGTACGATTATTTGATTTTATATATAGTCGTGTAGAAACATGAAGAAAAATAGTTAAGTTAAATTTCAGCGCTTTTATTAAAAATACATGCTCTCGTCTATCTACATCTTCATGTAAAGTATGTAAACAATTTGTTAATTGAATCTAAATAATTAAAAACTTAAAGAGCAAACTTATACCTCAATTTTATACATAATGAGAGAACATGTTTCAATATTATTATGGCTTATTTGATTTTCTACATTTTCATGTAGAGTATGTATAAAAATATGTAAAAGGTCGTAGAAAATGTAAAAATTTGTAAATAAATGATAGATAATGATAAATTGCTCATACTGGCAAAAAATTTGCATTATTCTTTGCCATTATTTTTTTTTTTTTTCAACGTCCGTATACACAACACTGTTGCTTAGAGTATAACACATTAAAACAGGATATCTCTTACTGAAATGGGTTCGTAGTATACACATGCATAGTCCTTACTGCTTGCTTACTTTTTTCTCTCATTTTATTTTGTAGTCGACGCTCATATTGAGTTGCCTGCACACATAGTTTTCTAGTCCAAATAACTGGCCATTTTTGGCCGGCCATATGTAAGATGATGTTGGTAAATAAAAGTCTACAAACGTACACTAACGAGTACATATGTATACATTTGATTATAGTCAGTGTTAAACAGCAATACAAACAAACTTAACTTAGCCTCGGCCCCTTGGCAGCGTGCTAATTAGAAGGCCGTGTCGTTTGTGGTCATATGGAGCCACAACGAGCCAAAAAGGACAAAAAAAAAATTATAAAACTCTAACAAAAATAAAAAAATAAAAAAAGGGCAAGCACATGAAATTTACACTAAAAAGCACTTTTCTAGCGATAGTAGTCACCATTGACAGCAGCGGTAGTTGGCTGCCGCTAAGCGTTTGGGTTTCATTTCAGTTGGTTTTGGGTTAACTCTTTGTAACTTGCATGCACGGTGCACACCAAATGTGCCTGCCAAGGAGTCACGAGCGCATGAAATGGAATTTTTTAATTTGAAGTTGTTATGCAGCATTAAAATAATAAAAAAAGGGAGAAAAAACGTACAAATAAAATTGCAACAGTGGTTCTAAATGCGCGATAAAATTTGCAATACAATGAAAAGTAGCAGATTTAGTAGTGGATTAATGCAGGAAAATGTAAATAAATGAAAGGATTTTTATTTCAATATTACATTTAATGTTAGCTAAGGAAAATTAAAATTGAATTAAATAAGCGAATAAATTAAATTTAATAAAAAATTGTTGCAATTGGAATTTTTTCATAATTTTAGTTAAAAAATGTTTAGTTTCTTGTTCTGTAAACCATAAAAGTTGAAAATTTTTAAAATGTGTAATTTTTTCTTTTTCTACATCCGCAAGCCATTTTTGAGCGGCCATTAATTAAAGTTATAACTATTGTAAAATGCACATGTAAAAATTAAACGAAATTAGTTTCAAGCTATTAATTCATATCGAAGCTATTTTATGGGCATTGAATTATTTGAAATAAATTTTACAAAATCGGAGTAGAGATTGATTTTTTCTTTGCTTATCCTCGTGTTTTGATACTTAAATTAAGGAGCAAAAATCTTGACGTTAGTCAGGTCATTTAATATATACAAAATCTTGTACATATTACTATACGTTTGTTTTTTTCTAATAATACAATTTTTTTAAACATGACGTATGAGTAACTGCTAAATGTTTTAACATTAACTTCACTGCTTTACTCATGATACATTCGAACATTTTTTTATATCAGCCAGGATACGACTTAAGTTCAAATTGTGAAAACACTTAAATTGTATTTTGTGTTTGAAACGAGCAATCAATACTTTTTTTTATAAAGCGTACACTACGTTTTTGTAATTGTCTTTTAAGCTGCAAAAAATTATACCTAACTTAAATTATGCTCACTCAGCGGCCATATAATAAACTTTGAATCATTCAACAGCAAAAAAAGCTGAAAGGAACTAAAGTTATTTGAAAAGCTTAGATTATATCAAAGTTAAGATAAAGAACATAGAGGATGATAAAAATTTAAAAGTAATACATTTGTCTCAATTAAACTATGCCAATTTTTTTATTTACAATTTGCTCATTTATTGACATCTGATAATGAAAAAAGATGATTTTTGGAAACTATGAAGAAATCGAAGTTTCAAGTATTTTTTTTTAATAACATAGGTGAAACTGAAATTCAAAATTGCTCATACGCCACGTTGTACCTTTATAACATGGGAATTCATTTTTACTTTAAATTTTCTACAAAAAGAAAGAAAACTCTGCTTAATACATACTACTAATATGTTACATCAGTCAACATAAACTTATAAGAAAAGTGTTCAGCCATTGTATGTGCACATCGTGTCGTATGAGTAACATTTTATTCAGAATGCTAATATTTAAAATTAATCTCATAATATTATTCTATCGGAAAAACACAACAAATTTGAGTTCACTGTTCACATTGTTCACTGATAAATATCTACGGCTTGCAAAATTTAGCGCTTAGCTTCTGTTGCTAATATTAATCACTATAACTTTCGTGTTATTGCAAAGATTATTTTTTTTTTTCATTAATTTAAATTTGTAAGGTATAAAAATGTTTACATGGCATGATGAATATTTGTTTTTTAAATTAAATTATTTTATTTAAATTATTATTATTATTTAATTGCACTGCTGTGTAGCTATTTATTTCAAATGTTAAAAATATGCCCGCAGCTCATATTTATAAACATAAATTGTATTCAGCCCTTAAAATCCAATATAAAAAAATTATAAATTGTAAGATTCAGCAATTGATGTTCCTATTTGCCTAACACCGAAATTTACTATCAACTTAATCCTCAATATATCAAAAATCTGTTAAAATACACAAAGATATTTTGTATTTATGTCATCCTTTATTTATGTTATCCCTTAAACCAGTATATGGCTTAAATTGCTTTTCAACATGCAGGCAGCTTTTTCAAAGTTCACACATTTTTGCACACGCTTATCTTTCATCTTTTATGTTCGAATTTTCTTGGTTTCTTTGCCCTTTTCTACTGTCATTTGCATTAATTTTGAATTTCAATTTTTATTTTTTTTTTTTCATTCAACTTTTTTGCCCAAAAAGTTTTGTGCTTCATTTTTGCTACTGCTGCTGTTGCTAATGCTGTGTCCAGTAAGATTCTTATTATACTATAACAACACATATGTATGCAGGCACATGTACATATGCACGCATATGAGTTTGTGCTTACATACCCATAGTGCACTCGCATACTCTTGTATAGAATTTGTACGACTGCTGCTGCTGCTGGTGCTGTTGCTTCTGCTGCTATAGCAACGTACCAGCGTTGTCCTTACGACTTTAGAGATCCTTTAACAAATCTTTGCCATCCGCTACAATCAAGAGTCACCATGGCGGAAGTTGAAGTCCAAGTTCTGTTGTAACTAAAAAAAAGCTAAAAAAAAAAAATACACAGAAGATGAGCTTGAGTTTTGGGAAGAAGTAGTAGCACAATAGAACACCAGCAGTTAGCAACAGACGTTGCACAGTGGGATTCGTTTTACTGAAAATTACACAAAATGGTAGAGCAGACATTTTCCTCCATGCAAACTAAAATTTGTAAAGAATTTGTGGTTCATAAAAAAGTGTGACGAAAATTAAAGCGTTGAGTAGTGTGCACATATTTGAAAGAATTTTGAGTAGACTTCAAAAGTTTTATATAAAAGTAGTCTTCAAAGAAAAGGGTCAAGTTAAAACTATAATTCCATAAAAATTTTTTGGCAAAAAAAAATAATTTCTAAAAATTTGATAAAATGTTCGCGTACAGAATATAAGTTCTGAATGCTTTCAACTTTTTTTTCGAAATTTATTTTACACCACCCCACTGTCTTTTTCTCTGCGATGGATAATCACGATGACAACCCAGAACTTAATTTTATATTTGTTACAAAATTGTAATACACGCTGTATAGTTGGTTTGCACAAATCTGCGTCTGTATTCTGTCTATCTACGATGTTTTGTCAAATCCTTATGGCATGTCCTTTGCTTCTCATGCTATATTTTTCTTCTTTTTTATAGTTTTAAAGTCGCATTAAAGTTTTTGTAAAGTTAAAAGTTGGAAAAAGTATTAAAAAAAACATTTAAAAAAAACCCAAAGTTTGTGGAAAACAATTTGAAATAAATCACAATCAGCGAAATTGCTGTGCAGCATCATGAAATGAGACGGACAATTAATAAATGGTAGGGATTGTTATGAGGGTAGGATGTAGGAGCCAACAGATAAATGCATATTTTATGGGCATCGCTTCTTTATGATTGCGTCTGCTGTGTTTTTTTCGCAGCAGCGACAGTTAAAAATGAAATACGAGCATTTAATTTCATCTCTTTTTTTTGCGTAGAGGCCAGTGGACAACTTAATTCAAAAATTTTAAAATTTAATTTAAGTTAAGTACTGAAAGACTTCATAATAACTTAATTTAATTTTGCCTCTTTTTTTTACATCTTTGCAGAAGAACAGCCAAAAACCTAATGAAATTGGGTAAAAAATACCGCATTTATGGGCTCATAAAAGGTAAGTAAATAAATAAATAAGTAAAGTAAATAAAGGATTCCGTAATTAAATTTATAAAAATTCGATAAAGCATAAAAAAACCTCGAAATGTGAGTCCTCTAAGTTGAAAGCTCAGTACACTACCATTGCTTCAGAAAGCCGGCCTAATGTTTGTCTACCTAAATATGTCTTTAGTTTACTTGAAGCTTAGATAAAACCTTGATATCATCACAAAATAATTCCTAACAAAATTTATTTTCTATCATTTATTACAATCTTTACTTTGTACTTGGAAAATGTTTCTAAAATTTAACTAAGCACCACTCATTGAAATTTTTGACCTAACACTTTGATAAGTAGGTACACTAACAAGTCATAATTTAGTAAAATTTTAATTACACCCCTGGAAACTTTACGCTACTAGCAATATATTTAATAGTGTGCTGCAAACGCCTGCTGCAAAGTGCACTGCTTTTTTTTTTCAGTTAATCTACTTATAAAACATATCAATTATCCTTAACAATCGTAAAAAAGCAATCAAAAGTCAAGTGAAACTTTACAATTTGTAAAGCAGCAGTAGCAGCAGCAGCAGTAGCAGCAAAATGCGCTGAATAAAACTGGCAAAAGCAAAAATAACAAAACCCAGCAAAAGACACAGAAGCAAAACAAATGGCGCCCAACATGCAGCTTAAGTGTTCATTAAACATTTAAGTTAAAACGCCCTCTAAGGGGTACAAAAAAAAGCACAATTGAACAAGAGAGGTCACTCGACAATAACACTACACAGATACATACTTAAGCATACATAAATATGTGCATACATACGTAGCCACATTTGGAGCCAAGAGTTGTGGCATTGCTGCCAATACATCATTCAGTCAAATCCAACTGTGTGCGAAAACTACTGCAAAGTGTGACGTACAGTGGTATAAGAAACTATAAAAGTAGATAAAATTTTATTTCAAAACAATGCAGTTTATACATTGCAAGAGTGTACTACCCCTGCAAGTTTTGTTAAATGAGAGCTGATGGCAGTCGAAATCGTCGTTTTGATCTTTGATACTTTTCCTCGCTACTGTATCCTTTTTTTCCTGGCAAAGAATTTGCTTTGTAAAATCATAAATTAAGTTCGTTTCAGCATGATTTTTCGCACTAAATGACTTCTAAAACTAAACAAAATAATAATAGCTAACGTCTTTATTAATGCCTTTTCGAAATATTTTTTAAGAGTGCATCGTTGCGTTTCACTTTGATTTTCGTTACCTATATCGTTTACCATTTCAAACATAGCTTTCTTTTCATGTGAGTTATTATTTTCTTTTACTTTTGTCTGCTATTTACTTTAATTTATTCCACTGTGTAATGCAACTCAAGTGCCAAAATTACACGCGCACATACACATACAAAAGCCAGGAACACCAACGCAGCGGGAAATCAGTTTACCAACCACATACAAACGTTCACACTAAAACTACTCGTGAAATACGCACCCACCACACATTCATTGACTTGAGTAATGTTGTGTTGTATTGAGGTAAATGAGTGTGCAAAGGAGGCGTACTGCAGCAGCTGCTGCTGCTACTTTTCAAAGAATTGTAAGAACAAATGAGCACAGCACCCTATATGGCAGGCGGTGAAAGAAACTACCAAGAAACATTGCTGCAAACGAACACAAAGTTTTGCATGTTGTTGCTGTTATTGTTGTTGTTTTTATTGTTGTCGAGAACTTTTAGCGCAAATTAATCGCTTGTAAAATATATATTTCGTATGTACGAATGTATATGTTTTTTCTATTTAATTGACGAGCTGCATGCTATAATTTATGATTTTCATTTTTCATTCCGATTATGAACAAGACATGGCAGTCAAGGTATAAATTATAACGTTTGTGAGAGTTGTGCACTGAGAAGAATTTTCTAATGACATTATATTTAATATTAAACAACTTATGCCAAACAAAAGGCCGCTCTTTTATTTTGCTGAATATTTAAAAATTAGCCAGATCCTTCTCTAGTATCTACCATCTCATTTTTTTAACTTGAACTTTTACATGGTTTTGAAGTAGCAGATAAAACATGAGATATATACGATGTAATATTGTATAGTTGCAAACTTAAACGTATCTGAAAAGCTTGGTTCATCGAAAACGCCCCAAAAAATTCAAAGTCGAAATGCTTTACTAATCTGATATTTCTTTTAAACTTAGTAAATGTTTTTGATCTTTATTTGTTGTGAGCAGTTCTTCTGTTTCAATGCAAAGCTTAACATTTAGTTCTGAGGTAGTCTATTTTTACGTTTAAGTACATTGCTTCTAAGAAAAAATTCTAAAAAAATCCAGCTTTCCCCAAAGTTGGCATATAACTTTCGCGCAATGTTAGAAGTTAATGATTTTTGTGCTACTTTTTTTTTAGAAATTTGTGAATTTTCTTGAAATTGTTTAACTAATTCAATATCCCTTTTAAACAAAATTTCTTAAAGTGTACACCTAGATATGTATATTATTGAAGTTCTTAGCTTTTATTGCTGTTTTGCTTGTACTTTAACACAAAGAAAAATAAAAATTAATTGTACTACTACGACGTGTTCGTGTACTGCAGTTACACCCACACACACAGCAGGCGGTAATTAAAT
Organism: Tricholauxania praeusta; assembly: GCA_949775025.1. Lineage (NCBI taxonomy): Eukaryota > Metazoa > Arthropoda > Insecta > Diptera > Lauxaniidae > Tricholauxania > Tricholauxania praeusta. The sequence goes on along the minus strand of OX459031.1, from coordinate 121,367,922 downwards.
ACAAGCAACTTTATACGCAACGGAAGAAATATAGTTGTACTTGTACCAGTTAAGGACAAAAAAGAAAAGGATTATGTTACTGCTGTCAGCTTAAATTACATGCTGCAAAATTAAACTATGAAATTATGGCAACACCAAGTGCGAATGTATGAAATAATGAAAAGGCAACAAGTTTAATAAAAGCATGTTATAAACTTGCAAGAAGTATTAATTGGTAAGAAAGTAAAGAAGCAATGTGTCAAGAAACCAATTAAAATAGAGTTTTAATGATTGAATTCAGACAAAACTTTCAAGAAAATGTTCTCAAAATTATTTTTTCGCATTAAATGTTCACTACCTTGTCGCCTTTCGTAGTGGCAGCATAGTTGTTTTATTAAGCTACAATGATTTTCCTATAAATTTGTAAAATTGTAAAAATTATACCATTATCTTATAACTTTAAGCAGTTATGCTATTAAACGTCGTGCAACTTGAAACCTTTCTCATGCATATTAAATGTTCATCATACGCCCCGTATTATACCATACAGCACTATGTGTTTGCTACGCGTCAATGTAAACACAATTTATTTGCATACCGATAAAAAGTATGCTTTTCTAGCCACATATAGACACATGCACAAGTGCAAAATTTTAATATGACACGCCCACAAAATACCACTACATTTAAATGCGTCGTAATTTATGCATGGTCTCTGCCTTTGTAAGCCTCTTTACGAAATTTATAATCAATTATTTAAATTTTATTGGCTATTAAAGTGAAATGCATTGTTGTTATTGTTGTTGGTTATGGTTTTTTGTTGCTGCAACTGCTGCTGCTTTTAACCTGTCCAACACATTTAATGCTTATTTAATGAAATTTATGCACAAATACTTGGTATTTCGTGTGTGTGTGTTATAGTTGCTTTATTTCGATTTTCAATTTTAATTGCATGCGTATACGCTTGTGTAAGTCACATGTTTGCCACATGTGTGTACACAAATAAACATACATACATAAACATATGAAGTATAACGAAAGTACCAATACAATGCATTATTATAACGGAAACCATTTGCGGTTCCGCTTGAATTATTGCTAAGTACAGTTGTTGTTATGTTGTATGATTTTTTTGTTTTTTTTTTTTTTAATTTATACTTGTATTATTTTTATGGTTTTTATTGTTATATCACCTTATTGTTATTGTATTGGTGCTTAAAACAATTGCATGTTCGTTAATACTGAAAAAGTTATTAATAAATAAAGCAGTGCACATTTCAAAAATCTCACGTAAGCCAGGCAATTTCATTCAACATCATGTTAATGTGTTGCATTTATTCCATTTTAAACTTTATGTCAACGTACAATGTGAATGGCTGTTTTTAATTCTGCTGTGAAAAATATTCCAATTAAAAAAAACATATAATATCATTGCTGCAGGAGATGTCTTAAGTCCAATAATTAAAAGCCAAAATGCTTAATATATGTATTAAGTCAAAAAATTGTTTCTCTAAAAAGAGGAGTTTACTATAGACATGATAAGAACTTTTGACATAGAAATAATTTAATTAAATCTCACAAACAAAAGCTTGACTTATCCACGTCATGGTTGAATATGCTATATGTTTTAGGGAAAAGTTGTTCAGGTAGACTGGTAATACAGACGGTCACAAACGATTAAAAAATTTGAGAGCATGATCTACCTCAATTTCATAAATTTTGTTAGGAAAATAATACCAAAAAGTAGTAAATTTATAGCATTTTTTCTATAGAATACGATAAAACTATTTTTACATTTTTTAGGTTAGGCTTTTATCCTTTTATATATGTTTTAATGTTAAAATTAAAATTTAAGAAAGCATGACTTTTTTAAAAAATTTTTACTTACTTTTTTTACAAGCCTTCTTCTTTCAAGTACTTTTTGTCCCTTAATAGGATAAAAATTGATGTACAGCGCTCTTAATGAGAAATGTATTATAAAATTACATACTAAACACACCCTATGTGTAAGTTATAAAATTTTCTTCAGTGTCAGAAGATTTTTTTGGCAAAGCAAATCTTTTAGAGTTTTTTTCTAAATACCTCAAGTATATGTCAGATTCTTCCTAAAAACGATTTTGCAAAAAAATTATTGCTTGAAACTTGAAATAAAATCTTGCAAGAAAATTTTTATTCATCATTTTTAACATACAAAGTTAGCAATTTTTCTACATTGATGCAATTTTATTAACATATTCTTAGTACTTTACAAAATAGTAAGAGCTTTGAGACAAACAAAACTTTTTGTACGATTCAGCAACAACTTAAATATGACAAGAAATATGTCATGATTTACATTATTCATTTTAAATTGCGGTAGCATTGAAACATTGCTGTCACATAAAAGTAAAAATACCAACATAAAAAATTTTTATAAAACGAATGACATATAGCACACTCAAATAACAATGTGGAAGAAAATGCTAACCACTTAACACATAGCAACAGTCAACATAAAGAAAAATAGCCGTGGTGGAACATTTTATTATTTGTATGACATATGTGACTGACCAAAACAACAGCAACATTTGAAAAAATATTTGTCAAAATTTTCTCGTAAGTTAAGCAAATTTTCTTTATAAAATTCTCAAATATTTTTGTGCTGTGGTGAACACAATTTTATAACAATTTTTCATAAATTCTAACTTCGCAATTCAATTTCTTGCTGTCAACAACAACTTTAATCAGGACTATAACATACTTTATGTTGCTTACTAGATAACATGAGAGCAATATTTGCATGAGCGTGAGCGTAACAATATGATGTTGTTGATAATGATGACTATGAACAATGACGTTGACACGTTATTTAATTTAATAATCCAATTTCTATTGATACTCGAAGGAGAAGAAAAATCACTGCTATGCATGACTTATTCATTGAAAATAACAAAAAAGAAAAAACAGCAGCCGCGGGGTTGTGTCTCAAATTCACACATTTAAAAATAGCACAACTAACAGCGTCAGCTTTTACACCTACACACATAACGTAGCCAACACGAATAAATTGAAGTTTTATATCCCAATTGGAAATAATTGGTATGCAATTTGATGACTTAAGAGTTTGGGTATACGGGGTCGTATGAGTAATCTTTAATATTTTATCAGAAAATTAATTTTTTTTTTCAAAATCGCTGCAACTTTTTCGTGGTGTTTCGGATTGGAAAAGAATTTTAATTTTTTTGCTGAGCTTACAATGAGTGTTAACACCAACAAAAGTACAAGCTCAATAACAAAAACAAAAACCGTGCTAAAGCTATTCATACTGGTTTCATTCATTGCTAAATGGAATCATCAGCGAACTTTAAGCCGATAAGTAAGAATTTCTAGGCCTGATATGTTTTCATTTTTAAAAAGGTTTGTTACACTGTACAGTAAGCTCAGTAAATTATTTTTTCAAATTTTTTTCTGTACCGATACACCACAAAAAAAAATTACCTCTCGGTGAGCTCACCGAATTTGAGATCACTTTCCTCATGGGGCTTTGAATGATTTCCATTACAATGTGCAGCTTTATTCGAATCATGACTGATACGTGTGTGTTCGTGTGTTTGTAAATTTTCTATTAATAACGAAAATGCTTCTGCATTTTATCAACCGAATGGCTTCATATCGAAATCCTTCCTATACCGTTGTACAAAAAATAAATGCATGCTCACTCGTATGCATAACTTCCACTACACTTGACACTTGAGCTGTGCTGCGTAATTTTAAACTTGTCAACGGCGCTTACGTCAAATGTCATATCTATGAACTCTTAAACGTCTGTTGCCTAACGTTGCCTAAAGCGACATCAAATAGTTGACAATATTTGCACATTTTGATTGGTTTATTTATAAGATTGCTATGGAATAGCAGCTGCAATAAAGGCAAAAAATAAAATTAAAATTAGAATTAGAATTTTTTCTTCTGTAATTTTTTTTAATATTTTATCAACTTTTTTTTAGTACTTGCAAACAAACTACTTAAAAGCATGGATATTACAACAGCAGCATTTTGTTTCACAATAACTTTGCATAAGTTTACACTCAGAAAAAGCATAGCAAAACATGCTGATAAACAGTCGTCACAAAAGTCGCAGTGGGCGAAATCAACCTATAAGTATGCAATGAAATATGTATGCTGCAAAATAAACTTAAATTAAAATATAAAATCGTATGTTCGTATAAGTATGCAATAAAATATTTTGCTTATTTTGCATAAATATTGGCATATTCGTCTCTATTAAGTGCAAAATTAAAGTATTGTAGAATACTAAAAGAGAAGAAGTTTTGAAATCTATGGTCTAAAGTTATTTTTCTCTCAGTGCACATGTATATTAATAAGCCGTCATGTAAAACTGTGCTATCTATTGACATATGCATCAATCAATTTTTATCCTATCTGCTTCTGTTTTTTATCCTTACGTGTCTTATTATATACATTTTTTTTACTGTTTCTTCCTCTCTCTCTTTATTTTAAACTTTTTTGCTTACTTAGTTATTTTATGCGATCTAAAGTTATGCTTTCGCACATATCCTGCTGTGTCTGAGTGAGTTCAGTGGGAAGTGTTGACATTTCTTGCCTGCGTCATATTGTAATCGCTTGTGTCTGTCATCATCAATCTAAATGTGCTTACATTGTTTCATTTATTTAACAGGCAGCTAAATTTGTTTGAGGCAGTGTAGAATATGATAGATTTTTATTAGAAAAATATAAAAAGAATAGTAATGGCACACTTTTACATATACACATGCAATATGCATTTGTAATGAAAATGTATTAGTAGTTTGAGTCATCTAAAAAAAGGATATTACATGTCGTTCAGTAAAACTATAGTGTAATGTTCAAATGACCTTAGCTGAGGCAATGTTTCTTGAGGAAATAAACCGCACAAATTGAATTTCCATTCGCAAATGAATTTTTGGCAAATTTTTGCATTCATTTTATTTACTATAGTGCGTAAGAAATGTCGAGAACATTTGAATAAAATGCAACAAAATTTTGTATTCACCAACATTTTATTTTTTCTCCTTCAAACTATAAATGAGGTGTCGTGAAGCGCTTGCCGTAGAATGTCCGCTGAAAATGGCCATATTTGTGGAAAGATAACTAATGAATTTTTCCCTACGACAGTGCAACATTGTATAAAGTCATCATTAGGCAAGAGTTTATTGACAAAAATTTAATGAATGTCAAGCACGTATACAACTGGCATGTTTCCGTCTGCATTTTTCGGTTCCCAAAGTTAAAATTACCATTTCGAGAAATGTTCTTTGAGTCGACTGAACTGAAGCAACCTACGAAAAATGTATGATGGATTGGACGTATAATCATAGAGAATGGTATGCCCATTTTGTCTGCGTGCTTGCAAAAGTACCAGTGTTCAACGCGGTAATTTTTGAAATCACTATGAATTTTTGGAGGGTAAATTTTCCGTATCCAGACTATCTTTCTCAAATGGAATGGACGGGTGACGTCTATTAAGTTGTTAGTCAGTGCATTTGAAAACCAACAACCAATTTCTCCTATTTGGATTGAAATGCAAGACGATTTTGATTTGCTAAAGACACCGATAGATAACAGACTTGAAAGACATAGCTCTAAAAAATGTCATAAATTTTGAGCTCAATTATGAATGGGTTCTGCGACAAACTCTGAAGTTTTCTTGCAAAAAATTTCTATCAAATATATAAATGATTACATGTTTAAATGCTTTTATAACAATGAACGGTTGACTATATGGATGGATGGTAGGGTGAATCTATGAAAAGTTGCATGGATAAAAGGCTGAAAAAATATATAATGCGATAATATACACAAATAGAGGTATAGGCAAAATTAAATTGATAAACTGCAGAGTAGACAACCAAACTTTACTTGAAATGATATACCATTTTCTAGATCTTATGGTTCACAAAATATTGTGAAAAAGTGTGGATAACTTTTCTATGGAAAAAATCGTTCCTAACAAAATAGTGCCTTAAAAAAGCTTAAGAAATTTTTTTTATGGGAGTGATTTAGTTGGCTTAATAAAATTCCTACACAAATCTTATACGCTTTTTATTTATTATTTAATCAAATTTAAATCACTTATGGGAGGCATTACTTGTGAAAAATTTAACTAAAAACTAAAAAGCAAAATTTTGCCCAAAAATTCTGCCGTAGAAACTATATAAAGTTTAGTACTATGTTCCTAAGTTAATTATTTGCACAATCTGAGTCCTTTTAAACGTGATTTTCTACACAATTTTCTATGCAGTTTTTTGTGGGATTTTGTCATTGATCTAAGGCACATTTTCTTTGCATGCTTAGAAAATTTTTTATTAATATAAAGTCCCAATATTTATGGGTGACTTTAATTTTCACTATGCACTTAGATATAAGTTTTTATTTAATATTCGCATTTTAGCTTTGAGTCTTTTTACTTTTTTTGTGTAAGTTTTCCCACTTTTTTACGAGTTTTCAATATTTACGCATATCAATTATTTATTACAAACACAATAATTATCCCCCAAAAACCAAATACAATTATACAAAATTCAATATAACTTTATTTATACGGATTTATAATACCCATTATAAGTATATGCAATAAACATTTTTATTCCACACGTAACAGATTTGCGTGCGCTTTGTGTCTTTGACATTCGTGCACACCTTTTTGAATGAATTAATAACACACCCGCGTTATCGCTTTGGCGCGTCCGCTGCACGCCTTTTGTTTGCTTTTTTAACGCACTAATGCACGCGCAAATATACACATTAATATAGAAATGTATTTTCGTGTAAAATAAATTAGATTTTTGAATGGACACCTTAAAGCCAACAGCACATTTACTAATGCGCCATAAAATATGGTACAACTTTTTAAGTCTTATTCGGTTTGTTTAATTTGACATTCATAATTTCATTCGTTTATTAAAACTCAAATGCTTGGTACTTTTGCTGGCAAAAATTTTTTTCGTAAATATGAACATTCACACAACGACATAAAGGACACACTGACAATTTAGTGCAGAAAAACTTAATGTAAATACGAAAGAAACGGCACACGTTAACAGCTTTAACAAACGCTTTAATCGTATTAATGTGCTTTAGTGTAACTCCGTTTGAAAGTGTGTGTGTGTGAGATATTCACTTGCAGTAACAGTGACATTTAATAAATTTATATTATAACATAAATTAACTACGTTTTTCCTTTCCGAAAATCAATAAAATACTTATCCTTTTAGTTAAATTTCTTTTAAATTTTCAATTCACTACAATTGATCCAATCTAAACTCAAATTTCCCCGCATTTGTTCCACTGTCCCACGGTGTGTGTCAGTATGCAAGTGACACTTTTCTTTTTTGCGTTGCTTTCTCAGCTGAAAGCTGTGAAAACTATTTTATAAGGCAGCGACACAATAAGTTTTTACTTCCGCTTAACCGACCCAGCAGCACCAACAGCAACCAACGACAGCGACTACTCTGACGACACAGCCTGAAATGAAAATCCTCACTTAACCTAAGCAAATCCTTGACGCCATTGTTAGGCAAAGATTTAAAAGGCCCAAAGTAGTAGCTGAGCTGGAGCTGAGTCGACTCGCGTTGAGTTGAATTGTGTTGAGCCGAGTTAAGCTTAACGTAGCGTGAATAGTTTTTTTTCTATTTTTTTTTTTGTATGTAAGAAGAGAAAAGAAAAATAAATGAAAATCAAAATAAAAGCGCCAACGACAAAGCACGCAAAAGGAAATAAAATAAATGCCAAAAAAGCAATTAATCTAAAAAAAAAATATGAAAAAAATGCAGAAAAAAACCATCAAGTCCTTAGCGCTGCTTCCTGACAGCAAATCCAATAACTTATCTAGATTTTATCGTTATTTACACAATGAGCACAGAGTTAGGTGAAAGTTTTAGGGAGTTATCGGTGGTGAGTGGGTAGTGGGCGTAGAAAAGGCAGCCTTAAGAAGACGTCAGTGACAGCGTAAAATGAGAGTATAGTTTTTTGCATGCTACTGACAGCGGCGCACATGACACAGGGCTATTGTGTGTCACATTCACACATTTGTGAAATCCCCGAATATGATGTCCTATTTTCGTTAATAAATTTGCTAAACCTTAAATGGCTGACATTTATATTTCAGTGGCGTTGATTAGTAATTTTATGAATTTATATTAATAAATAAAATCTATAATTTTTTACGTAAGTGAAAGAAGTGTTTAATTCAACAATTCTTTTCGTACACAGTTTTCATTCTTAATTTTTTATTTTTAAAAGATTTTGTTTACAAAAAAAAAACTTTTCGGTCAATTTACTTAAACTTAAGCTTAATTAATTTAAAATTTTCATGAAAAAGTCTGTGCACAAAAAAACTTAGACGATTATATTTCGTTACATTTTGATGAAGATGAACAAAATTGCTCATCATGACAATTTTTTTGAAACATTTTCTTATCACTGTAATTAATATTTCGACTTGAGAACCAAAAAGTTGTATGCGTACAAAAACAAATATTACTATGGTATTACAAATTGCTTGTTTCAATCAGTTTTTTTGTCCATTTTATGTTTGCAACATTTCTACTTACGGAAAGTATGTTACCACAAAGCCTGTGCACAAAAAATTTAAATCAATTAATTTTTTATGCTTCTTACATGATATTTGTTTGTTTCGATACATTTTAATGAACATTTAGAATTGAGACATTTCGTCACGAAGTCTGTGCACAAAAAAAAATTGGGCGAAAATTAAATTTATTAAGTAAAATATTTGTCATCATAAGAACTGTGTACAAAAGAATTTGTTTTTCATTGCCCATTTTGAGATCTTTAATCTGTGCACAAAAAAATTTAAAAGCTTATATATCGTTACTTTTGAATGAAGATGACCAAAATTGCTTATCAAGATAATTTTTTTGTAACATTTTCTTATCATTGTAATATATATTTTATATATTTCGACTTGAGATCTAAAAAGATGCCTGTCCACAAAAAAAAAATATTGGCTTAGTATCACGAATAACTTATATCAATCAGTTTTTTTGGCCGTTTAACATTTAAACTTATGAAAAGTAAAAAAATTTAAATCAATTAATTGTTTATGCTTTTTGTTTTATATTCGTTTGTTTCGGTTTTTTTTTTTGAAACACTTCAGTAAACATTTAGAATTGTGCCGTATCGTCACGAAGTCTGTGCACAAAAAGAAAAATCCTCGATTATTTTTCTTAAATTAGTTTTTGTATTTGCAATAAATATAATATTTGTCATCATAAGAACTGTGCACAAAAAAAATTGATTTTTCAGTCAATAACTAAATATTGCTAACTGTAGCATATCTGTGCACAAAACATCTTTATCAAATATTTTGTATCAACTTGTTGGTCCATTTTTAGCGGTTTATTCGGTGGTATATTTGTTGAACTAACTATACACGATAAAATATAAACAGTGTTACTAGATTAATACACATAGTTTTTGTGTCCGTTAAACATTTTTTTTTTAATTTGTGCTACATATATATGTACTTTATTTTTATATAATAATAAAGTTTGTGAACAAAAACCAATTCTTAACTTAAAAAAAGCAAAATAAAAGCTCTGTTTTATTTAATCGCAACAAAAATAGCTATGATCATGCTAGTGTTAAGTGACATAAAATGGAGCGACAAAATATTTCACAAAAGGACTATGAAAACGGATTTTTGACTACTTTTGATACGCAAAACTTTACACCAAATTTGCTGCTTTATGTTGTAGAAATGTTGAAAATCTTCTTTTTTACGCATGAAATACCAGCTATGCTGAACTTTGAGGCTTCTTTCCATCTTTTACCTTTCAATTCTTATGCCATACTCTTAGGCACTTAAAGGCGCTTAAAATTAAGTTAAAAAGGATTTGACATAAACGTTGCTAGTGAATATGAGTATTTATAGCAACTCTAATTTGTGTGTAACATTGTGGAAATCTTTAGTTCAGTCACTTCAGTTATGCTTATTGACATTAGGCAGTCAATTACAAACGAGTGGGTTCATTTGATAAAGGTGAACATCTTTTATATACAAATTAGTTGAAATATATTTTATAGAAATCAACAACTTAAGAATTTTCCTCAATAACATGCCAACATGCAAAGCCATTCACAATTATGAAATATTTGTAAATAATAACTATTTATAATTAACTATAATTTATATAGTTTAATGCCCTAAAGTATGCTATGCCATTTTATTGTTTTTTTTTTCAAATAAAGCAATTAAAAAGTTCAAGCCAATATTTGTACACAAAATCAAAATTCCATACCGTGGTAATTACAACAACAGCAGTAGTAAAAATATGACTTTAACCACAAACACAAACATAAAAACATAAACCGCATTCCCCTACATACACACACCATGATCCTTGTTTTTTTTTTTAACCGCAGGCACATAAGCACAATGAAAATTCCACTGGCTGCCTGACAAGTTGACTCTTGAATTAAATAAAGCTATTAAAATATTTACACTAATGCGCACATAAAATAAAAACAACAACAATAACTTTAACAACAACAACAAAAAGCAGTAGCATTTTTTACTTGAGTCAAAACAGCCACAAATAAAATCAACAACAACAAAAAAAATTGACATAAAAAATTAAAAACTTAAAACGCTACATTCGTGAGTTCAGGACTGCTTTCTTTATTCGAGGGAGCTTTTATGCGTGACTTCAAAAATTCTTAAAATTTGATATGACTTAGGCAAATTACTTTAATTTACTTTAAATTGAGTTCGTTTAATTTTCTTAAGCCTCTCTACGCTGAGGACTTTCATCAGGATAATCAGAACTTAAAAGCAATAAAAATTGAGCTGTACAAATGTTTCAAAATCTATTAAATTTAATCTGATAAGCAATACGCAATTAGTTGAGTTGAAACGAGTATTGAAATTCACTTGAAAATTTGTTAATAAAGAGTAAATCTACACTACCAAAAGTATACTGCTGTTAGAGCAACTTTGTAGGATTAACGCAAATGTTTTCTGCGCACTCTTAAAATTTGTTATATGTATTTCATATGAGTTAAGATTGGATCTTTAGGTTTAATTCAGGCAGCTGAGTAATATACAGTCAAACTTCCATATAGCGAATACGCACGGGACCAAAAAAAAATTCGTTATATAGAAAATTCGTTATAAAGATATAATTTTTTTATTATTATTTATTTAAAGAAGCCAGTAATTTTGATTTGGACTACACTCTTCCATTTTCGTCCATCAACAAAATCTTCTATTACATTAAGAGAAGCGTACACATTAGTCGCTACGCTGCTCCTTATCTCCAGAAAGTTTTGAATTTCATCAAATGATGTAGAAATTTATCCTAATGTAGGAATCACCTTTTCAGCAAAGGCCAAATCTTATTCATATTGAGAACTTCGCGTCTTCTACACTTTTTAAAATCACTGCCTTATTCTTCAAAATTGTTGATAAGCTGCTGCCAGGAATCCCAAACTCCCTAGCAATATCTTTCTTTTTTGACACGCCTTCCTCAACTTTTTTACTATCAATAACTTTTTTTTCGAGAGAAATGCTACTTCGCTGCAACATTTTCACTTCTATCACTGAATACTGACTGAACTATTGTCACCATTAATAGTGAAGGAACTTTCTTGTTTTCGATTGTTGTTATTTTCATATTTCGTTTTAAAGAAAACCTCTCTTTAAGGAAATTCGTTGTAAGGAGATTGAAATACACCTCAGCGGCAAATATGTTATACACAACATCGATGAATAGCTATACTCATCGTAGGTAGTAATGCTCACAACCCCAGCCATAACTGTAAATGATTTTTATAAAAGGATGGCCGCTTTGTAGGCAGCTTGAATACATCTCTATATATGTACAATGTGTAGCAAGGGAAAGGCAGATTGCCTTAAAACATCGCTTACCAAGTGCCTGTATAGTTTACCGACTTGCCTACACCTCCATATACAAAGTATGCAGCCAACAGGCAAGACCCCTGACATCTCCATATATAAATCAGACAGCAAACAGACAGACTGCCTACAACACCATATACAATGCAGGCAGCCAACAAACAGACTGCCTACAACTCTATATACAAAGGAGGCAGCCAGCAAGCGGACTGCCTACAGCTCCATATACAAAGCAGGCAGCCAGCAAACAAATAATCAAAATATCACAGTAACAATTTCATTTGTGAAACATACAACACAAAGGGTATAGCTTTTCATATATGAAAATTCAGAGTACATACTTCAACGATTTGTCGCTGGGACTGAAAATAGAACGAGAAAGCTGTGTACTTGAACTCAATTCGTAGTAGGGAGAACTTCGTTGCATAAAAGTTCGTTATAAGGAAGTTTGACTGTACATTTTATTTTTCGCTTAAAATGACTTCATCATTATTGTCTTCATTGTCAAATGCACAATTGACATTTTTTCCACACATGTGAAAAACTCTACTTTTTTGCGCATAAAATGTGCGCCACACTCACCATAAAACATCATAAAAAGTGTAATTCAATTGTGAAAACTCCCATGGTATGCATAAAAATATCTCCGGTAATTTTCTTTTTTTACAACCTTAAATTGTTTTAAAACTGTCAAACAATTTCGTAGAACAATAACAACAACAACAACAATAAGAAGAATTATGTTAATGCAAACAAGTAAACGCACGCAATCTAACATAAGAATTCCGACCAGAATTATAAAAGAAAAAGTAACAACAATTGTCATTATGGTTGGCATGTTGGCAATGTAACGCACATTGGAATTTTTTTTGTCACAAAGGCTGTTTTTTTTGTTGTATTTTTTTGTTGCCAACATTTAGTGAACAATTAACGTGCTTATGTACTTTTTGTTGTTGTTGTTGTTGTTTTTGTTGCTCTCTTATTAAAGTAATGTAAGTAAATACAATAATGGGGCGTGTCTCATTTGTAAGGCTGTCAAGTTGTTTAGCACTGTCATAATGACATAATAAATGGCTCACTTGATGATGTCTACGGTGACAAAGCAAAGCGTGCGAGCAGGCAAACAATAAAAGAGAAGTCATAACTTAAAAAAGTAGCAGTTTTTCACAAGTGCAAAACAAATTACTGGATACTTGATAGAGCGGTAACAGAGGAGCAAAAGGTGATACGACTACATTTCATGGATATTTTGATATGCGAGTTGTACTTTGTTATATTGTAAAGAATATTTTCAGAAATTTTTGAAGTGAAAGTTAAAATGAAAAAATTTTCAATATTTTATTATTAAAATAAATTTTTTTTTTTTGTGAAGAATACTTTTTATTCAGAGTATTTTAAAATATCTTCGATTCACATCAACATTAAGCATTTAGATGGTTAAAAACTTAACTCTGACTCAGACAAGTTGATGGACTCTATGATTTCTGGTAAAAATTTTTTTTTTTCAAAATAATGCGTTCATTTTAGAGGAGTCATCTTTTTATCATCTTCCTTAATTCATTCACTTTACATGTATTTTTAAGGGGCTTTACCAGTGTGACACTTTCAAAAAACCGATTTTTTTTGGCTAATTCGATAGTTTATACTCTCAAAAAAATCCTGTGAAAGCGAAAAGGTCGTATCTTGAATAGTTTTTGAAAAGCAGCGTTCTAAAGAGCTACCGCTCGCAGGTAACTATATAAATCGATAGTTGAAACTTTAAACGCGTTTTTCTCGAAACGTCATTTTTCGAAATTGCTGACATCATAACTCAAAGAGAAATTGACCGATCGACTTCAAATTGAAATTGAGTATTTTGGAATATATTTAAAAAATACCATTTTTTTACCCCAAAAAACGACTTTTTTTTTAAAACTACGCCATTTTGTTAATTTTTGATATTTTTCAAAAATCATAAGTCATTGTATAGGAAATACACTCAACTTTAATAAACTTTTTGAATTTTTTTTTGTTTCAACTACTCATTCGGCCGGAATCATGTCAGCAGTTGGGAAACTTTTTTTTTGGCACCTCTGAAGATAGCACATAACTCCGTTATTTTTCAATATTTTTGTAAAAAAAAACCTTAAAATATAGCTGAAAATATACCTTATTATGTTCAAAAAATTTAAAAACATTCTATAGAGTACTTTCTTTTAAAAAAATAGTATAGCCCCTTAAGGAAAGCAAATATTTGCTATTATTTTTTTATTTATTTTTGCATGAAAAATTTATTTTTGTTAACTAGTGTCTTACAACGTATGGCATATACTGTTTGTACGCTTTTCTAATTTGTTAGAATTACAATACAAAAGTAAACAATTACAAGGCAAATTTACCACAAGAGCACTAAAAATCCTACATTTTCTCTCAGTAACATCAAGCGGCTTTATACACGAGCATGCGATTAGTTGCTGATTTTTTTTGCGCTCTAAGTAAATTTTTATTAAAACAACAATAATTAGTAATAATTGTAAATTTTTTTGCCAGTGTGAATTTGAAAGGCCACGCCTATTGTTGAAAGTTCACTTCAAACGCTTTTATTACTTTTTTGCAAAAGTGCAGTCTACCTTTGGATGGGAAGATTTTTACATTATCAGCTGATGTAAATCAATATAAAAATTTCTTTGTATTTAAAAGGAATTAATTAGTTCACTTCAACATGTGCTTGGAATTAAGCAATTTTAACCCATTAAAAAAATTTAATATTGGGAAAAAAATTGTTGGTTCACAAAAGTCAATTTTTTGAAAAGTTGAATGGAAAAATGGATTAACCGCATGATGGTTTTTTTAAACTAATTTTCAACCATATGCTAAAGCTTCAATTCAATATATAACTATAAAAAATGCTTCATTTCACTTTAAGTTGGGTCAGAGCTCTCAAAATGTCGCTGGTCTCACAATTAAGTAAGACTGTCTGTCTTACTCCAAGAAACAGAACAATTTTTCAGAAATGCATATTTCGAGCTCATTAACATCATTAAGGAGCTTAAAACGCCTGATATCACTGCCCAATCAGTTTCCAGCAGGGTTGCTTGATTTCCTTCGTTATTTTCAATTGTGCAAAACTTTATGCTTAACCGGACTTTTATGTACTATGAACTAACCGATCTAATCGGAATTTCAGAGTCATCTGTCAAAACCGGGTTATAGCGATGATATCATCCTTCAACGGAAGGATTCGCAAATTGTCATTCAGAAGAAAATAAACACAAAAATTCGCCGAATACACTTACAGTAAATATTTTTAAACTGAAATCATTCTCATCAGCAGATTTTTTATTTTCAGTATTTTTCTAAAAAGTTCAAGTAAACAACGAAAGCATCAATTTAACAGCCAACTAAGCCCCATGTAGCTGATGTCATTTATTTTCTGATGTTTCCATCTTAAAGCAGCGAATGATTTGTGTTGTTGTTTTGGCGCATCTCAAAAACTTGTTGCGTTGCTGCTGCTGTCGTTGGTGTTAACTTGAAATATGACCCCTACGTAGGCGTAAGTGGCTCGGAATCCCAAAGTTTTGCGTTTGTGAGTGAAAAAGCTTTGCTTTAAAATTTAGGATTTATTTTCTTTTTAAAATTCTACTACAAAAAAAAAACAAGCACTGACTTTATGAATTACCGTTAAATTTTTTAAAGAATTATAAAATAAAAATACTTTTTTTATTGAATTGTAATTATTGCATTTTAAGTAGACATCATTTATGATAGCTCGCGGCAAATGCAATAAATACGCAAGCTGTTATTACATTAAGCGGGCATATTTCAACTTTATTTCAATAATTAACAGTTGACAGCAAATTATTATGAAAAGAAACAAACAAACAAAAAACCGCAATTAATACCAAAACAACATTAAATCGTTTTATGACAAAAAAATATGGGTCGTAATATTATTTGTTTACTTTTTAATTAAATCCAAAATATAAAACCAATTAAAACAATGCGCATCAGCAATTGAAAAAATAAGCGAAAGTGCAAAGTCATTTAAAATGTTTCTTTTTTGAATTCCTTTTTTTTTATTTTAAAATAAACTAAAAAAATTTGTATAAAAAACAATACAAAATAAACTTTATTCAGCGCAAGTAATCAGAAAAAATTACATATTTTTATGTACAAAGTTATTTCAGTGTCTACAAAATTAAAGCCAATATTTACACGCATACAATAGAAGTGAAACAAACTAAATTTTAATTGAACAGCTGATAAAAAATATATATTCTATTTCCTCAATGAGTAAAGATATAGATCTTTTTTTTTTAATAAAATAATGGTGTTAATAAAGTTCTATAACAAAATTTTAATTCTTGCTCGCCGACGTTGTCAATTTAATTTGCCATAAGTGCATTTATACAGCAATCGATTTATACATGCGTATCGATTTGTTGGTACTTTTTCGTGCAAAAAACTGGTGGTTGATTGGGTTGTAAAGATGTCTTATAATTGCTGAATGCGATTTAATAAGTTTGAGGTTTGAAAACGAACAGATGCTTTTACTTGAAAAGCTTGCGTTCAGTCAAAAATTCTATCAAATAAAGAATGAAAAATGTTCTGCCATAATAATGTATAGTCTCTGCATTAAAAAGTTGACGTGAGATTTTAAATGACCCCACGTCCCCCTGGGTGAGATTTTTCCGGATCCCCTCCCCCCTATTCATAACAAAATTTTATATTTGGGAAGTTCCTAAGAAATAGATATATCTAGATATCGGCTTTCTAATGTTCTTGACCACTGTGTATAGTCATAATCACAAAAGCCAATCCATCCCATAATCACAGATAAGTCCATTAAAAAATGTGGTGTTAACAGTTTAAAGCAAAACAGACTATCTACGATTATTAGTGAAAAAATAGTTAATTCTGACATATTTTGAAATATGTCATTTTAAGTTCTCTGACTTCTGTTGTAGAAGTGCGTTCAATAAATTGAAGCTTTTAATTTTTTTAATGATTGTCAACTCAAATGTTTTTTTATTTTTTTTTTTTTCTTACAACTGGTGCCAACAACCAATAAATACAGCAGGAAATCCACAATAAAATAATTTGATATCCTGATAAAAATACAATTTTTATTTTTTAATATATTATTATTATTGGTTTCATTTAATTCAGCGTTATGACATTAAAAAAATGCAATACAATTAAGCGATTGCATGAAAAAAATTTCATATTGACTTATTCCATGGAGATTGCAAATCGAGCGATTTTTTAAAACTATTTTGATGGGTTTATTTTGATAAGAAAATACCAATTATGATAAGTTTTTGTGCCAAAAGAAATTGAAGTTTGCAAACTATAGCAAAAAAATAAAATTCTTTAATATCAAATTAATGTAAAGTCTTTTTAATGCCCAAAATATAAATTTTGTAAAAAAAGTGTTAAGCTAGACTTAAGTAAGCATTTGCACCCACTTAACCAATTCAAAAAAAGCAAAACAAAGCTCAAAAAGTCACACTGAAACTGATATTTTTGTATCAGCATTTTCTTCCCCCAAAGTAAAAATTGTCAAAAAGTGTTTTCAAGATAACTTTTTAATACATTAGGATAAATTTGTTATTAAAAGCTAAATGTCATGACTTAACAGAATTCTATTGATTTTAGAAAAACTTATAGCAAATACAAACAAAATAACATTTGCCAAAAAAAAAAATTAACTTTGAACTGCCTACCCTTAAACCCTAAAACTTAAATTACAAAGAAATGAAGGAAAGAAAAATTTAAAAATCTTTTTAGTAAACTCATTACTGATGCAAATGCTAACACAACGCTTTCTGTTTACTTTTCAGCTTATGTCAGATAATGCTGTGAATATCCTGCTGCAAAACCAAATAAAGGATTTTCATAATAACAACAGCAACAGCAGCAAAAGGAATTGCAATGGTTAAAGTGTAACATGCAAGCATTAATATCATTTCAAGCTGCTTAAACGAGGTAATTATGAATATTTAATTATAACAAAAACTTGTAAATTCTAGCCACACCCACTTTTAAAATGACACTGAGTGTCATAATATGACAATCACCCCAAAATACACTCATACGCTCACAACCAACATATTGTCATTTTCTCTCATCCTTGCTGAGTCGCAGTACAATGCATCATCATAATTTATTCAAAGTCAACATTGACAATAAGAAATGAGGAGGTATATCAAGTGTTAGGGCATATTTGTGTTTAAAAGAATTTTAAAAAAAATTAAAATAATTGGTTTTAAAAATTCTTTAATATTCAAGCTTTTTTCAAAAAATCATCTCTTTCGGGCGATTTTGTTAAAAATTATTCAAAAATTTTAAATTTGATTATGGTCTCTTCTCAAAGAAAATATTGCCCCAAATTTTCCATGGGTTTCAAAGAAAAAAATTTTTAGATCAACGATTTTTAGTAGTAAAAGTTAGCTACTACAGCTTTTATAGTTTTAAGCTAGTTAGCTTAAGAGCATTGAGTCGTTATGTTGTGAATTTGCTTTTGTGTTTTTGCACTTTTTCTAAGCTTCTTCACACTTTCACAGTATACTCACTCTGACTTAGTGTATACTAGACCTTTTTTAAAAAAATTCATGTTTTAGAATACTTCGGGAACGACTAAAATTCGAAAACTTACACCTTTTTAAAGGTATCCTATAACAAAAACAAAACTAAATACAAAACTTCTAGCGCTGCTGCCAGGGTTGCATACTTTTAAATTTCGAATTATTCGTCAAAAAAAGAAGAACTTCTTTGTTTTGTCTAGTAATGTTCACAAAATCTCATTTTCAATTTTTTGTTAGTTTTTAATTTTCATTTTCAAACATTTACGGCTAATTTATACAGTTAATTTTTACTTAAAAGTTCAAAATTTAATTAAAAATTCTGAGCAACTCCTTGGGTACTTTGCTTGCATATAATAAAAGTATTGAAAACCAAATGAAGAAACATCTTTATCCAAGCTTACTCAGTAACAAAAGGCGAAACGCACCCCCGCACACACAAACAACAAACAAATATATTTTACAATTTCTCATTCATACACACACACATTTTTATGTGTACATGTGTATGTGCATGCAAAGGCAAAGCTCAAGTCAAATAAAATATTGTATGCCTGTGTCATTTCAGTCACGCCTTGCAACAACATGACTTAACATTATTCAAGTCGTTGTTGTTGTTGTTACCAGTAATGTTTAAAATAGCTGTTAATCCTTTACCCAAAAAGTCCTTTCAATTTGCCAAACTTAAGATTTTGATGCGCAAGGATATTTACATAGCAATATTTGGACTTTGCTGGTTTGACTTGTAAGACAAGTCAATTTATTTATGGTCACAAAAAAAATCTGTGTGTGGGAGAGACGAGCTGATAAGGAAGGAAAAATAGAAGTGTGTTACTTAAAGTATAAACTTCAGGCATATTAAATGAGAAACTTTAAATTTTTGCGGAGTGCTTTTTAAGTATTAATCAATTGAATTAAAAGTTTTTCAACAAAATTAAATTAAAAAGTTTTTTTTTTCTCTAAAAAAGTATAAAACTTTTATTTTCAGTTCTACATTGTTTTGAGTAGAGATTTACTAACTTAACTACGAACTTTGTTAACTGTTGTGAGTAGAAGTTTTGCCCTTTTCTTCCGCTTTCATTGCTGCTTTCAAAAGCCTTCAACAATGCTCACCGTATGAACAAACTGTTGATTTTGTTACTGAAAAATTGTGGTATTATAGAGGGGTTGGATTAAAGCTCATTTTTGTAGCATGATGACTTGTTAAAAAAACGTCCAAAATTAGATAAAAAATTTTATTCAGAAAAAAACTTATGTTCAAATCACAGAAAGAATTTTTCACTGTGAAGAAGCTGAGTAAACTGAAGCTTGAGTAATTGCTTTGTGAGCAAAAATTTGATCTTCAAACTCATTACTTATTTTAACTCATTAGCGAAAAAAAAAATAATTTTCAAACTTAATGATCTGGAAAATTATTTGTAGTCTATAATTTTAATTTTAAAGACTTTAAAAAATAAATAAATTTAAAAACTAATAATGCTATCGTGTTCAATTTATTTATGCAAAATCAACTTTCAAATCTTTTACCTATCCTTCGGCTATCATGCAGTATTTTTATTGCGACTTAAACAACTATTAAAAACTTTTAATTGCAAAAATATACAACAAAAACTGTTTAGCAAATTCAAATTAGTTTTAATAACATTTTCCATAATTTGATTATTTTTGTACTCTGTTTTTTTTTGTATTTTTAGCAAAAGCAATTTCATTTAATTTATTAATATTTATAATTTAAAGATAATAATTTCAATAGCATCCAACAACAATAATACCGACAAACCTCTACTTTGCACTCACAACATAAAATTCCCAATAGTAATAATAAATTTACCAAAAATTTATTTAAATTATTGACTTTGCATACAAATTTTTGGCAAACTTACAAAGATTGCTGCAACAACACAACTACTCGTAATATGTAGCTACAGCTGCTGCTGCTTTTGCTAAACAACAACCACAACTACCAACCAACAAAATACCTAGTCGTTACAGTAAAATACAGCAATAATAAATACAAGTACAACTACAACTACATAGATTTTTCGATGGCACACCGAACGCTACAGGGTGCAACTAACTATATGTAGTATATGTTGGTATGCGTATTCCAGCTGGAATTTTAATCATATGCGTAGGTGTTCAATTGAAATGAAATGAATGCATGAATGGGCATACGAAAAATAACATAAGTGGTTCACAAACATTTGCCAAGAGCGTAATTTTAAACAATTTTTTGCTTAATTTAATGCAAAATTTTCTTCTTGATTTAAAAATTGGTTTTTATTTTGTAATAAAAAATCGCCATAATTTTAAATAGAACTTTTGATTAAAGTTAAAAAATATTTATACGAAAAATCTCGTATTAAAGAGGATACTAAATTTTGGACGCTATTTTGCTCAGAAAAATCTTTCAAAACTTAGGTGTATATTTTGCATCAAGAAAACCGCCCAAAATTCAACTTGTAAATAAAAATGCTGTTGGGCAATTTCTCTTAAGGCCCTAAAGCTCACAATGAAATTTATCTCTTTTGTTGAAATTGGAACTGAATCCCTTGAAACCGATTGCTTTTTACTGTGTTAATTTTAATTTTTGATAACGCCACTGTATTTATCGAACTTTCGTATGATGCTAATTACACTAACAAAGTAATTTCTAAGCAATATTTCCAACAATGCTGTTGATTCTTCTTCCGACAGTGAATCCGTCAGAGTTCCTTCAAAAAAAAATAAAGTTTTGTGGCTTTTATCTCAAATCTATTCATATTTCTATTCATTCATTTCGGAACAGAAAATAATTTATAGTTATTCTACTGAGATTACTGTTCAGCAGAGTGTGTGAAACCACAAAAAAAACAGCAAAAAACCTTGAAATTTAGTCATACTAGTTTCATCTATTGCTAAATGGAATCATCAGTGACCATGTAAGGGATGAGTGTGAATCTTCAAACATGATATGTTTTTATTTTTGCATAGATTTTTTAAGAACTGAAACAGAAAGTGGAAAAAAAAAACAAAAATCTCTCTCTTTGTTAGGCCTTTGTTTTTTGTAACTCAGCTTAAAGGTCACTGATGATTCCATTTAGCAATGAATGAAACAAGTATGACTAGCTTTAGCCATTTTTGCAGCTTTGATTTTGTAATTTTTTTGGTGCTATTAATTTTCGTTTCTAAACAATTTTTTGCCTGATCTAAATCTATTTTTTTTTTTTCATATATTTACTCAAAGTTTTTCCCTTTAATTCAAGGAAAAACCATTACAATTGATACAAATATTTGCATTTTGTATGCCTTCCGTAAAAGCTTAAGATCCGCTGCTCTTCCCCCTTGGGTGGGTAGGAGTACTGCACATTGTTATGTATTTTGTTAAATTTCGGTAGTTGTTATTTTTTTTTGTTTGTATTTTGTTATTGTTGCTATTATTTTTTGGCAGCATACACTAAAATCTGCGGTTTCTACTATTGGTTTCTGCCAAAAAAATAAATACAAAAACAGGGCTTTTGTTTCGAGATTTTGTGGCATGAAGCAAAGTAAGCAAAGCAGTCACATTGGCATAAATGATGAGCAAACACAACGTAGAGGGGTGATGCCAACATTGTTTTCGTTATACCTTGTGTTGGTCATAAATTGCACAGTGTACAAATATTTTAAAGCTTTATTAAAAATGGTGGCTTATTGATGTTGAAATGAGACATGTTGGTATGTTAAGAATGTGAAATAAAAATAAAAAAGCCTAAAGGTATTCAATTGTACATCAAAGAAAATTTGAGAAAGAAATATTTAAATTTGTAATTTAGAAAAAAATGTTTACTTGCTTTTGCCACTACTATTTTAAATATTTAAGTAATTTTATTATTATTCATGTTTTTTTTTCTTTTTTTTAAAAAATCAGTTATCTGTAAGAAGTTCCTTACTTTCACTCCATTACCTATGACTTGCAACGCTTTTTAACAAAAAAATTTTGCGTTTTTTCTTTCGTTAGCTTTATTTTTTATCCTTTGTGAAATTAAATTGTTTGCACATGAGTGACATTTCTGTTACTTTTTCATTTTTTTTTTTTTTTTTTTTCAACAAAAAAAGCTTTAAGTGAAAAACAAAATCAGTGCACCTAAGAAGTAATGAAAAGAAAAAATCTAAAAAACGAATCTTAAAACAAAACTTTTGTTTTTTGTAAAGTTGACTTTGATGTTGTTTTTATTGACGTAAATTGTTGTTGTTACTTTTTTTGATTTCTAACTTTGACATACGTTGGCGCTTTGATGGCTTCAAAGTGAACTAAAAAAATAGCAAAAGAGTTTCTAAATATGACAAGCGACGTTCTATAAAAGTTAACATGGGACATGTACCCAACTGGAAAACAAAATGAATATATCAAGCTTAAATATAAATTGTTTAAGAAAAAAAGCAAGCGAAATTTTTGTTCATTTTTTCTATTTTACTTTTAACCCAAAAACTTGATTTCATTAATTTGAGATTATTTTCGAAATTATTTGCTGAGCTTAAAACCTTTATATACTTTCGACACTTTTTCAAATCGATATCGTTTTATTTATTTAATTTTTAAAAGTTTTCAGAAAAAATGAGCTCGACCTCGAAAATTTGAATTTCTAAGTTATGCGTTGCATGCCCGTTACTTTGAATCTATCAAAAACTATTAAGGTTTTTTAATTTTATTATAATTTTTAGGTTCGACTAGGTAGTAAGCAGTTCCTCGAGCTCCGAACTGTGTTTTTACTTGAAACAAATTTCATAGTAAGAACATTGTAAAAGTTTTATCCCATATCAGTATGTGCACTGCTCAGAGCCAATTCTTGCATGCTTTTAATGAGCACTCTGCTGGCAATATCGCAATTCGTTGAAAGTGAAACTCTGCAGCTAGCAGAATATTGTGTAAGTCTTGCAGTAAGCGAAATCTAGAATTGGTAGCTACCAATTACCATAGCTAATGATCACTTTAGCAACAATTCCTACTTGGTTTTCTGCTTTAAGTCATTGTGTTGTTATCAAAATGTGTAATTGTGTGCTATATGTAGACATTTAACTTGACATATTGACATGCATAAACAAACACAAACATATAAATAAACAGAAGCACACACGCACACAGCTGTATACAAAAAAAAAATTATGTGATTTGATTGTGTCAAAAACAGCTGCTTTTTTTGCACATAAACAAAAATTATCTGATGCTATTTTTAAAGTTTATTGCTATTTTATACATCAAACTTTAAATTCAGTTTCGTTAAGCGTGAAATTTATTTTGTTTTTACTTTATTGTGAAAATGTATGTGTATTTGTGTGATATTTTTGAGTATGTATTGTTGCTGTCACGAACTGCAGCTTTAATTTGCATTAAAAGTGTGAAAATTAAATTTCAGTATAAAGTGAAGTAGAAAAATGTAGCATACTTTTATGCTTTTCTTTGAATAAAAGAAATTCCTTTAAAATTTTTTAAACGCGGAATATAATAATGTGCTTTCGTGTTCTAATAAAGCAAATTAATGCACTAAAATGTTGCTTACCCAATACTTTAAGGTAAGAATCAGTTTATTGAGCCAAAAGTTCGTGTGTAATTTTCTCGAGAAGTTTTATATTCGCTCCAATAGATTTGATAAGTCATAGAATTTATATGAAACGTTTATATGTATTCAGTAAATTCGAGTAGATTTAATTAATAATTTGATTCCAATTCATGAATGAAACAGTTTTGATAACATTTTTTTTCTCGAATGATTAACTTTTGCCAATTTTACTAGAATTAAGATGATTTTTTTTTTTTAATTTTGTGTTTTCCTAGGAAACTTTATATTCCTGATAAATATTTGAAATAAAATTGCATATTTTATAGCGCATTGACAAAATAAAAACTAAAAACTTTGTCAACCAAATACCCACCATATTCATCATAATTTCATTTCCTGAAAAGCAAAATGAAAAACGTTTTACACTGACTGCGTTATAAATAAAACATTTTATCAAACTTTTTAAAACTAAATTTCCGATTTATGTCTGCTTTTTAAATCGCTCTTAAAACTAAAACTATTTAAACAGATTTAAAACTACAATACAAAGCAATAAAATAGAATAACCATGGCCCCAAATTGACCTCACACGCTGTCGACCTCAATACGCTCCGACAGACGCCTAACAATCGTTCGAATAAAATTTCCTGCCTTTCAATAAACTGGCTAATTTATTGATTGAACATTTGCACTCTTGACTTCGAAAACAACAAACAATCGAACGTACAAACAACACAAGCAAACAAAGCACCAAACATACGAACAAATGAACCAAACCAAACTGAAGTATTCATGTTTTTGGCCTAAATTTATAACTTAGTGGCGATGAGGACCCTCAACAGTAGTAGCAATAACAAAAATGAAATAGCAAGCAAGAAATAGACTGCACAAAGAAGAAGTAGTAGAACAGTACACTAAACAAGCTTGAAAAGCTGCTCAAGCAAAGACAACATACATAAACAGCATTGAATGCTGCAACCCATGGCCGCATTTCCGTTTAAAATCAGTTGTACGCTCGATGGTTGTTTTGGCACTATTCCCTTCCCACATTCTCTGATTCACTTTGGAAAACTATTTAGCGTTGAATATCATTGAATTTTATTTTTCTGAAGCCTAAAAGTAGGCAAACATTTAGCATATTTGAAATGAGACGCAGTTGTGTGGAAAGGAGACAAAAAAAATCAGCAGAAAATGAACACATTGTGGTAGTTGTTGCAGAACAGGGTGACAAAACACGACGACATGTTTTCGAATGTGTGGCTTTTAGGGTGGCACTCATCATATTACATGTAAA
This sequence comes from Tricholauxania praeusta, assembly GCA_949775025.1. Lineage (NCBI taxonomy): Eukaryota > Metazoa > Arthropoda > Insecta > Diptera > Lauxaniidae > Tricholauxania > Tricholauxania praeusta. The sequence goes on along the minus strand of OX459031.1, from coordinate 121,342,650 downwards.
AATTTAGTTTTTCGATAAAAATTTTGGAGGTGTAAGAAAAAACTTCAGATTGAAAAATATTGCAAAAATAAAATTGAAAAAGTGTCTTCATTTTCTCTGAAAGAAATCTTACGCAGATACACAAAAATTTTAAAGCACAGAAATTAGAAAAAATCTGAAAATGAATAAATTACCCACAAAAAACATTTTTGCAATTATTTTTTGAATGATTTTGCCTACGCACATGAGAGAATATTAAATTTAGCGCAAAAGTCAGTTATCCTTTAAAAAAAAATTGTGCTGATTTTTCATTCTATCAACATCATATACCAGGTGCACCCTAATAATTCTGTTGATTTTGTATACTTCATTGGTTTGTCAAAAAAGAAAAAAACAAAATTCAAATAAAAAAGTTACTTTGACGCAAGCGGCCGCACTCTAAGGACATAGACAAAAACAAGGACAATAACGAGAATGCGAACAAGAACAAATACAGTCATATAGCAGTTTAGAGGATGAAGTATTTTAGCGTTAACTGATAAATGGCCTCAAGAGAAAAACAAAGCCATAAATCAGACAAAAAGCCAAGGAGAACGCGAACACAAAAGTGCCAACTTACGATACGTAGAAAAATAAAGAATCCTTGCATATACAAAGGCGTATATAATGTTCAACTGTAGAAAGAAGAAAAAAAGCCAACTGAAATTGAAAAAAAAACTTAAGCAACATGATTTAATTTCCATTGAGTATTGGACCCTACCCCAGCAATATTCTTGTCAACTTATACTGCTGTTCACTTTCTGTGGTCTGGTCCTGTAGGCTCGACGACGGCGCTTGGTAGCTTTGCTGTCACATCATTAAATGACAAAATATGTCCCCGCTTTTGTCGCGTAGTTCGCTTTTCTTATTTGGTTGCAGAGTATAAAGCAAAATTTGAAAACGCATAATTTAATAGCGCACCATTTGTTTTATGTCATTTATAACAAACTGCAGATGTAAGCATATTTTTAGGCGCTGCGCAAGCAAATAAATTTAATAATAAGCTTTTTATGAAAAAAAAAACTTGAATGAACTTTTTTTTTCTGGTTATTAGCGGGGCGTATTTCAACACTGTTGGGTATTTGGAGGTTGTTTTAATTATAATATTAAAAATTCGACTTGCGGAAAATAAAATAAAAAATGTTTTACTATCGGTTGAAATTAAGAATCTTAGACTTTTTACTGTAATGACTTGCCGTTTAAAATGTACATTTTTTTCACTTTAATCCTTTAGAATTTCATAATATTTCATTGTCTTTTTTTTTTGTTGGAAAGTTTGTAAAAAGGACAGTGTAAAATGTAATTACTTTACCAATAGTTGACTGTTCTACGGCTTCAATAGAAAAATACGTTTCTAGGGCTGAACTATTGAAGTAATTTTTTTGATATTTGGCTTGGAGATAGATTGAATTTTAAAAAGGTGTAGTTTCAGCTTTATTCTCTTTTTCAATAGGCGTGTCACCGCCTTAATGGGTAAAACCGCTGTCACATCCGAGTTGCTTCATCGATTTTGATGAAATTCGGCATGGTGATAGATATTTTCTTGAGTGAAGATATTTATTTTTTAGTGGTTGGTGTCACGCCCCTAACTGGAAAATAAGTCTTTACTGATGAACCGATTTTGATGAAATTTGATACATAAATAAGTTGAACCCTGAGAAAATATATTTGTTTTTTAGTAGGTAGATTTTGATGAAATTTGTTGCAGAAATATATAGAATCCAGACAAAAAATACTTGTTTTTATGTAGGGAGTGCCACGTCCTTTATAGGCAAAAACTTTTTCACAGCTAAAACAAAGGAAAGATTGTGATGAAATTTGGTAGAGAGATAAAGTGAATCCTAAGGAAAGCATAAAGATGGGCATAGGGCAATATCCTATGTGGTACTGAACTGTTTTGCATTGTCACTATAGCAGTTGAAATTCAATCAATGGGCGAACTTGAATAATTTTAATTAGGAACAGTTGTCAGCATCTTAATGTTTTAATATTTGTCTTATTGCGTTTTTTTAATTCAGAAACTATTATGATAAGCCTTGTTAACATTTAAAACATTTTAAATTTATTTCGTTTCCTTTCAAATTCAATTTGAATGAACTTAACGAAAATGAAAATTAATGAAAACTTGAAGATTCTATATTCTAGCTAAAAAAAAAATCAAAACTAAAATATTTCACATTTTGATTAATTGGGTAGTTATTTTTATACTTAGTCTTTTGTGAACAGTTTCGTGATTTAAAGTAAAAAAACATTTTAAATCATTTTTTAATATTCAATTTGGCCGCTTTATGTGGTGAAGTGTATTTTCTTAGGCATACTCACTTTCAATTTGTCTAATATTTGAGTACTAATCACGGACCATTGTTCATTGGCGACCTGCCATAGCTCGCCCAGATTTTGTGCGGTTGCTTGACTCATAGGTATTTTTTTAAAAAAAAAATTCCACAAATTTTCGATGGAGATTATATCTGGTGACTCTGCTGGCCAATCTAAGCATGTTATATTTTGGTCTTGAAGCCATTTCCTTGTAATTTTAGCCATTACTTCGAGTCATTATCCATAACGATTTTCATTTAAAATTATTTAACTAAAATTGTTTAAAACTATTATAAACGTACGCTGATCTTCGAAGAAGTCGATTGGAAAAAACCATTGCATAGTTTTAGGACTTAAGTTAAATATGATTTTATTATTCGTATTAAATATTTGCACTGAAATTTTAGATTCGCTGTAAATTTTTCAATTTAGGAAACTTTGAAGAGATGAATTATATCATTTGGTTCGGACTTTAATTTTATGATGTGCCCTTGGCAGATAAGATAAGATAAGATAATGTATACAACTAGTCGAAAAAAAAATCTGAGGCAAATGACTTCTATAAATGAAATGTAGCCCATGTTGCGACACTTACAACGATATACCATACTTGCTGATTGGACGCAGGGATATAAGTAAAAAACAAAACTACATCGAACTTAGAGGCCAAAAAAAATCTTGCATAAAAATCTTTCAATATTAGCTTTCAAAGTGGGGGAGGTCATTCGAACTTTTTTTTTTTGTATGGGGGTCGATACTATCTAATGTACATATCAAGTGAAAAATAATTTTATGGCATTGAAATTTACTAAAAAATTACCCACATAGATTTCGAGATATCGCCAAGAAATCAATCGGAATTGCAAAATATTTCACATTATTTTTATTAAGTCTATTTGCCATAGATTTATCAATGTACCAAATAAATATTCGCAAAAGCATTTTTTCAACCACCGTATTATGTAAAATCAACCGATGTTGCAAAATTGTAATGTTCTAGCGAGTCCTAGCGAGAATATCTTATAATTTGTCACCTTATTAATATATCGTTGAAGACATGTTCTCAAGTTTGGTAGTGATAAAATATACAACTCTGTCTTATTTAAGTAGCTGAAAATTTTAAAACAAAAGCTTTTAGTACTTAATTCTTGTATAAATATTCGTTTCAATTTTCTTTTCAATAAATATCAATCGGCATTCCACTATGCGCTTTATGAGCGACCGTTTTCATTTGCATACCTTTAAAAATAACACGGAAACCTTTTTCCTCTAAAGTAACAATTTTGCTGCAAAGTGCTATTTTCTTTGAACTCTTTCCAACAAAATAACTAGAGCTCTTTGTGATTATTTACTACACGTTGCTATTTTCATTCTAAACAATATAATTTTTGTTGTTTTTACACAACAAATAAACATGAAAAAAATAGAGGGGAAAACATTTACACTGACCTTTTCTTTCAATTGCAAATTGCCTATACTCGTTGCAGACAACCGCAATAACAGTAACAACGGCAACAGCAACCACTACAACTACATTGCCATACAACTTAAACAAATACTTGAGAAGAACTCTAATTAAAGGGTATTTAAATATCGCTTTGGGATATGGGGCACACTTTTGTTGTTTGTACTATGTAGGCGTTCATTCGGCACTACGATAGGCGGCTGTTTTGTGTAGAGTATACAAATTTTGTGTATTACCGTCTAAGTTGAATGAAATAAAATTAAATAAAATGAAACTTTTTTTCGTATTTTAGTTTATTTTTCTTGTCTCTATTTTTAGTTGAATGCTTCAGTGAATTTGAAAAGGAAATTGAGTTGGAAATTTATAGACTCTTACTCATGTTGTTTTTTCTGTTTTTTATTGTGGGTGTATCAGCTGCTTTTGTTGTTGTTGAAAAAGTTCTTACGCTAGCTCCATTCAAACTTTGTTTATTTTTTTTTTTCCTTGTCTCAGCTCTTTTCTTTATTTGTATTTTGTTGGCGGCTTAAATGTCAATTAAAGTATTTTAAAAGCATGCTTTAGGGCGCGTAATGCCAAGTTAATTAAATCGCCGCAAGTGTTAAGCTATTCAAGTCTTTTCAATGTGTTTTACATAGAAATGTGAAATGTAGAAAATTAAAAGATGCTACTAGTTGGATTTTGGGAAAAAGCAGAAGTTGCAGATGAAGTGATAAAGTGTAGTGACAAGAATAGCTAAGCAGTTTGCGAAATTGTAAACTTTTTGTAGAACAATTTAGTCTTGTTTTTCGATTAGAACACAAATTCAAAATTAGATATTGAAATAGATATATATTTGTAAGCAACAGATTTTTTTTCACAATTAAGAGAATAAAAGAAAAATTTATAGAAATTATATTTGGGAAAACTGGCATAATAACAAAAAGGAAGAATCCACCAAAAATAATTTCTTTAATAGGAATTTTGGGTTTTGAGCGTTATTTCTTTATAGAAATTACTCAAGCAGATTTTAAGCGATTTTTTATTAAAACAAAAACTTCACTAATTTAATCAAAAAGAAAAACTATAAATAATCACCAAAGCTTTAGGCAATTTGCGTATGAGATTTACCTAGATTTTTAATGAAATTTTAAAGTTATTGATTCGTCATTTTTTCCCGATTTTTCGTAGACTTCACTTAACAGAAAACTGCCAAATTTTTTGTGGTGACAAGTAAATAAAAAATAATTCCAAAATAAAGAAATTTTAGACAAGGTAAATTAATCCAACTTTCCATTAGCTCTGGATGAAATTTCTCTTTCGTATTTAAGCGTCATTTACTTCTTAATGAACATAAAATTAGCAAAACGAATAACCAGCAATACACAAAAATTGTTTGAGAGAGACGGGGTACACTCTGCTGGGTTATTTGTTCAATCAGTCATAGCAGGTGACACCGCTTGCAATACAGCTATACCAGCGTGTGCCTCAGTCCTCCGAATGTTTGCGAAAAGCTTCATGTAGCCTAAATAATATTTCTTTTTTTATCATTTATCCTTCTGAAATGAATTCAGAGTGCACCACACTGCGGTCATCAAACAAAACAGTCAGCAAAGCCTTGATTTTCGAACGATTTTGACATGAATTTTTCGGGTTTCATCTCGTTTTTGAGGTGCCATTCTGATGGCTGGTTTGCTACTCGTACTTGTCAGTTATTATATGTTTCATGACGGCAAGATCCTTAGAAACTCAAGAAATTACGTCCTCGACAACATGCCTACGATTTTGCTTTTGGCAAAATTTACCACTTTTCGCATGAGTCGAGCGGCAACGCGTTTTATATCTAAACTATCAGTCAGGATGTTTGAAGCGGACTTAAATCTTGACATCTTGTTCTAACTCTCTTACGCCCATTCAACGATATCGAAGTTGTAATTTTTTGACATTGTTGATATTTTCGTTGCTGAAAGATATTGAAGATTGACCAAAACGAGAGAACGAGGCTGTCTTTGAATGCTATGTTTTCATGTGCCTGCGTTTTCTGCAAGCACAATTCCCCGTAGGTCTTCTGCAACAGTTTGAATGATTCAACACAAAATATCGTGTGTAACACAAAACTTAAGGCAATTGCAGGATACCTAACAGTAGAAATCTCAAGAACATCAGTCCATGCGAACAATAACCTCATGTTTTTTAATTTTTCTTTTTTTTAATGTAGATATACTCGAAAAGAAGTAAGTTCTCGAATTTAAAACGTTCCTGAAGAGTTCTTTTGAACATGTCTATCTTGCACACACACCTAAAATATGTTGCTTATTGTTCCTCGGCCTCTGAAAATGACTCTGGCTTGAGTTCAAAAGAAAATTAGGATTCATTTTATTTATTTTCATGATAGTTATAAGTTTATCTCTATTCCAGGTTCATAGCCTCTATTTGTAACCATTTTTTTTTTATTTCAATTCTAACGGAGCAACTTCTTACATTTTTTTATATATTTTTTCTCTGAGGACGCTTTTTCATCATAAAAACTTTGAAAAATTATGTCAAAATTTTGACACATCTCAAAAGTCTGAAAAAGACAATTCAAATTACTAACGAATATGTCAAGAAAAAATAACAAAATATTGCACAGTAATTGTCAAAGTGCATGCACCAGCATTGAAACATCCCAAATTTGTTAAGTCACCGTTTTTATGTCTACTTAGCTGCAAATATTTCACAAAACTTAAAATTGCTTCCTTCAAGTTTTTTCCGTCCTAAGAGACAAAAAAAGACAAACTCACACACAGACGTGTTTTTTTTACAGAAAAAAAAAGCAACGCTATCATGCTATTTTCTTGTGTCGTTGCTTTCAGTGATCTTTTTTTTATTTTATAGCTACTTCTTTTCTAATAATGTCAATATCATTTTATGGGTTTTTATTTTGTGTGTCACATTAATGCATGTCAGCAATTTGCATGCAATTCATGCTATGCAGCAGGCGTCAAAATAAAAAGACTACCATCAAAAATAAACTTGCATGCAATTTGGCAGCAAGGATCACACAGATTGCAGGGGAAAAAATTTATGCAAAGAAAAAAAAAGTGGAACAAGTAGATATGCTGCAGCAAAGCAGTGAACCATTGAGTAGCGCCTAAAAAGCTGCTACAAAATGCTTTACACGTCTCGACTGCTAAGTAATTGAGTTGAAAAAAGATATGAATGCAGCGTACTAACGCAATGCAACGTTAATGCCAAAGAATGCATGGCACGTTGCTGCGGCAACAGCGACAGCAATAAAAACAACAACAACAGCAGCAAGAAGTCATATCACCAACTCTTACTATATAGCAACATTGAATATTAGACACTTTTATACACGAGCAACATTGACACTTTTGCTACAGTAGCAGCTGCTGCTCTGAAGACTTCGTCGTCTTCATTTGCATTTCAAGCCTGTCGCTACTGTTGTCTGTTCGTACGTTTCTCTGTTTGCTCGCCAATTTGTGTCGGTTGCAGTGTGCGTATGCTGTTGTGTGTTGCATGCAAATTACGTTACCAATAGTGTTATCAATTATTTGGAAAACTCAAAAACTTGTAACTTTCACAGAGGAGCTGCAGTACTTTTATTTCGCGGCCACAAATTAAATCAACAAAACTTTTAGATCAACATTGAATTAATAAAATAACAAAAACAAAAGAGGTCTGCATCACATCGAATCTACTTAATATGTTTGAGCTCAAACTGTTAAATACAATTATTTATTTAAACGTTATTTATACGTCATGTGAAACATAGCAAATTTAATAAAATCCACTTAATTTATATGAAAAATTTTAATAGAAGTTTGAAAAACTCAAATATTTTATTCCTTCAATTTTAAAAAGAATGTTAAAAAACCGATTTCTTAACTAACCCACATCCGAACACAACAACACTATATCTCCTCAAGATGAAAAAAAGGCCAAGGAAAGAAAGAATTCGTCGCAGTGCAGCATTAGAAGAAATGTTGTCAACATTCTTAGTCACTCAATCACTAACTCAAACAAACACATGCACACATTTACTTACAGCTCGCATACTCAAACACCTGCTTCAAAAACAACAACAACACACACACACACAAGATAAATAAAAGAAAAACTACAATGACACCAGCAAAAACAAAAAAAGGCGAAACTAACACAAAGCAAATACTTGAACGAGCTGTCGAATGCAAAATCGCATTTTATTTGCTTGCCTGTTTATTTGTTGAATGTTTGTAGCGTTGCGTGCACGTAAGTGCTTGTGTGTATGTGTGTGTGTGTGCGTGCCTTGCATGTGTATGCATTGTAAATTATGCCAATTTGCAATTGCAGTTTGTTGTAGTCTAGTGTAGTAGTTTTTTTTATTATTTTAGTTCTTCCTTTTGCTGAAGTACTCATAAATTGCTTTTACTCCTTGCAATGCGCCTAAGAGTATGCCATAAAATTTTTGTGTACTTGTGCACTTAACTAACAATTGCAAGCTGCATATTGTAAAGGAAAATAAGCTTGGCTTCAACGTGTCGTTTGCTTTACGCGTCACTTGCCGAGAAAAACAACCAATGCAGTCTAATTTTAGGCGAATGTTATATGTTACGGCAAAGTGACAAGTGCTTCGTTAATAAGTGAGTTAGTATCCTTGTTGTAATGCTTTGCTATTCAAAGTGTGGGTATTGCACGTTTTCTTTTATTTGCAGTTAGTCTTCGCAGTGTCAGAGTTTGTGCAATGAAATAAAATATCATATTTATTGCATACTTTTTTGGTTGCGTTATGAATACGATTACTTTTAAGTTTACCTTTATCGAGTATTTTATCTAAGTTTTAATATGATATTTGTATGAAATTTTGGAGTTTTTATCAAATTACAAAAATTTATTTTTTGTTTTTATTTATGTGGCAGAGACATTTTGCAAAAAACTTGAGTAAAATTCACTTTATTAAAAGACACGACTTTTCAGATTATTATGATGTAGTAGAATCTATTGTCTTTTTTTTTCTTCACTAAGGAACTCTTTCAATTCTATCCAACTCAAAAATAAATTGTTGAATTAAAGTTAAGGTCACAAAACTTAATCCAAATTGAAGAACTAATAGATATGCGATTGAATTTCATAAAAAAGGCTTCCTGTATGAAAATTTGATATTTTTTATAGTAACTAATATTTAATCGTTTTGACGTTCATTTTAGTTATCCAAAGAACTTTATTTATATGTTATTTATTTCAGTCTACGGATTAAGTAATCTTACAGACTAGTTACATTATTTTAAACTAATTAAACAATTTAAAAAGATTTAGTTTAAATTTTTCTATGCTTGCATTAAAATTAATTAATGGAGAAAAACTATTACTTAATTTAATGCATCGCGATATTGGCTCATTGAGACCATAATTAGTAAGTCTTCAACAAATATTCGATTGTTTCTTTAATTGCAAGGAAGATTATATACTCTTAATAAGTTGGAAAGATCCATGCATTTCAATTTACCAGAGAGTACATTATATACGAACATAAGGCAAAAGTATGTTCGTCTATCTTTCAAAGATATCAACCCAAGAAACTTTCGTCTAGCGTCATAAGAAGGAATATTAATATTATTATTATGTATAATTTATGTAAATTCGTATGGGAAAATATGCAAAAATGAGCAATTTTTCCGAAGGAACAATATCGACTTAGACGAAAAACCAAATCATTGAAAAACTTCAACGTCTTCTTTGACAAACATCTTGAAATGCATATGACTACATAGCACACTTAGTATTTTTACTCTTTTTCACATACTTTCTGGCGGAGGATGTTTATTAAAATTTTCTCTTTATGTCGAGAGAAATAAAGTAATAGTTGCATGGCAGCTCAGGACTTTTCTTACACTTTAACATATTGTTTAAAGCTCTTAGGCCCACCTAACACGTATGCCGATAGATTTCCGATGAAAATCTCTGTATAAACGTTGACTATACATGGTATAGATTATCCGATTAGCTTCAAATGGTAATTTATTTTTACACATGTAATAGTGGACATTAGTTGCGCTCTACACATATGTCAAGGGCTTCCGAATGATTCTTTTGTCTTGAAATTGCATGTAATACGCATTCGTTCTTCGATAGAAGTCATATTTTTCGATATTGTTCCATGAAAAAATGACGAACCATACACTGAAAATAATTTTTAATTTTTTTTTTTTTGATTTTTGAAGATCAAAATGCTTTCAAGCCACACAAAAGAAAAAATGTTTTTCACTATTTTGTAGGCAGAAAAAAAAATATTATTTAATTTTCTTCGATTTTTTTCCATTAAAAATGATGAATATTACAGTAAAAAATTAAACCATCTGCCAGGACATCGTTCTCGAAGCGCTCAGGAAACGATTCCACCCAGCCAAATCTTTCGTTAGCGTACACAAACTTTTTTCGCGTTGCAGACCACCGTGTCTATTAATATCAAAATATTTTAATTACAAAAAACACTTTAAATTTTCTGCCATAACAACTTTATTAACTTGTTTACTCTTCTGTTTGCATACTTTTAGGTGCCCTTAGTGTTTCACAATATCTTTAACTTCACATGACGTACGTACGAGTGTTCATTGCTGCATAACATAATGGTAAGTTTTTTTGCATATTGACATACGTACTATAAGAAAATCATGCATATTTTACGCAAAAAAAGCAAACAAAATTGAAAGAAAATTAACGAAGTCAACAAAGTTTATGATTTCAATTTGAAATTTTCTTCTGGATTTTTCCAAAAAATAAAGAAAACTTTTCTTAAGAGAAAAAATTAATTTATCATAAATGCAATTAGCACAATTTGTATGCCAACATATACGCAGACACACTCAGCATAAAAACTTACTCCTTAAAATATTTCGTTTAAAAAAACATTTATGTATAAGTGTGTGAGTGTGTTTCAACACACACACTAATTAGAAAGTTTTCCTTTATTGTCGAGTTTCAAGAAAAACTCATGCATAAAAACGGGGTTTTAAGTTGGCAGCCAAGCAACCAACTAAAACCGACACATGCACACACATGCAGCCATGCATTCATGCATGGAATGCATACATAAGTGTGTGCGTGCGTGTGTGCGCTGTTTTTCTGCTGTTGTAATTTCAAATTTATTGCACAAAAATGAATTGCCAAAAACTAACGTGGTCTTGCAACTTTTCATTACAAAATAATAGAATTAAAAATTTCCAATGGATGGAGTATTTTGATAATTGAAATAAAAAAAAATTTGGCCACAATATAAAGAAATGCGAGTATTTTGCTTGTGGCTACAAAAAATATTTTCTTCTGAAATGGGTCTGCTAAGGGTAATAAAATAATTACTAAAAATAACAAAAAATTTCATTGAAAATTAATAAAGTGAATATCAATCCATAGGAAAAAAATCATCACGCAATACTTTAAATAAATAAGTCTGTAACAGATAAATGTAAAAGCGTCATAAAATATAAATTTAAACATATCACATTGATTTTAAATGCATTTATGTCAATACAATAAGATCATCCATCAGTCATTCAAAGTGAGCATGAAAAAATCACATATTTTTACCAAATTACACAGTGATTGCTGCTGATTGTGTGTAACAGTTTAAAAATAAAGAAATGTAGAAAAAAATGTTGCATGTTGGTTTTTGCAAAAGCTGCAGTTGTCAACAGCATTACACACGCCCTAAATATGACCGAAAAGAATTTAGGGGCACCAAAATGTATGCAATAATATTTTCCAGCATGCACACACACACATTTGAGTGTGTTTATTTTTCATGTTGGCACTGTGGCACTCTGACATGTGTGCTAGACATATGACAGACAAGTTATATAAAAATATTGACAGCTTCAATTTATTATCAATCGCTTTACGAAAACAACGAAAAAAAAGAAAACATTTAAAAATTCAAATGAAAATTCTACATTTTTTCATTTCGTACTACGAGCAAGGTAAGGGGAGCAAGGGGAAATCTATGCAGCGACATCCCATACAATTAGAATTTTTAATGTAATTTATAATGTGCCAAGAAAGTTCTTCGCTGCCTTCTGCTTTGCGAGGTCAAAATAACATGACATATGCGTGATTTCATTACATGTCAAGTTGGAGAAAAAACAAACATGTTTTCAATTTGATTCCGAAAAAAAGAAAAAAATTTTGACGCGTAATCAATATAACTTTTGATAGCAGAGCTTGAGTGATATTAGCACTGAGTAAACAATACAACAACGATTTGGCTATGTAAAAAGACACACATACTGTGCACAATATGACGAGCCATATAATAGATTGTTTTTTTGATAGAATGACAAGGGAATTAATATGATGATTTATTGAAAATTAAAGAAATTTTGAATTACATGCATATGTGTAGCAGAAATAAGTGACGAAAATGTTGTAAGTTTACAAAAGAGGCTTCTATGCTTATAGTCTATGCTAGAAAAAATTTTTTAAAAATAAGCCAATATTTGAATAATATGGAAAATTTTTGCTTAATTGATTCATTCGTAAAATTCATTAAGAAAATCTTGGAACGCTCTTGCTTATTTTCTGATTTTTCTGGACTTGTTTCAAAAATTTTTCAAAACTAAGGCTGCTTTCATTTTCTTAAGACAATTTGCTCATGATTTTACGAATAATATGGCTTTAGATATTTTACTATTTAAAATTTACAGCTCTCAAAGCATAGAATAATATGTTAAAAAATTATTAAAATTCTCTTTTAGAGACTTTACAAATAATATCTAAAACAATTATGAGTATCAATTTAAAAAAAAAAATTATAAATAGTCGTACAAAGATTTTAAATTTAAACAAAAATTGCTCACAAAATTTCTCGGCTTTTTTTTTTTTGCTGCATATTTTGCAAACTCTGCTCTATAGAGTACATATACGCAACATTAAATACAAAATTAAATATGAATTTACTTTAATACTTACAGTGAAGGGCACAATTAGTTACGCGCAGAAAACATCAAAAATGAACGGAATACTAAAGGAAACAGTAAAATAAAGTTACCTACGGAACAACGGAAGTACGGCATTTTATAAATAATAAATTGATTTATGAAAAGGCGGATGCAAAGAAATTCGAGCAAAGCAAATTAAAGTCAATAAATCGCAGTACTTTGATTTTTTTTTTTTTGCTTTTTTCTTTCACAGATTTAGGGAATTTGGTTAATTTCGTTTTTCTTTTTTCGCTTCGCTTGTTTGATGATTTTGCGCCTAATTTCTTCTTAGATTTAACAATTCAATTCAGTTTAACAAAAAAAGAAAATCGTGCTAAATGATTTAATAAATGAAATGCCACTTTGAACATCTTACAACAATGGACACTCAATGAAATTCTACCATTTGCCAGCATGCTACTAAGCACTTCGATTCAAATTACTTATTATTTGTGTAAGCTTTAACTCTTAGTTGACCAAAATGTCTTGATGATTTTGAGGGCTTATGATGTTGGTAAATTTAAATAATTACCAGGCAGAAATGTACTCTGAGTGCAATTTCAACGATAATATATCAAGAAAATACAAATTGAACAAAACACGAGTAAGAAAAATTTACTCGGCACTCGTTGGCAAAAAGGGGATCAAAAAATGTCAATTCATAACACAAGTGTCTCACTGTTTGCACCCTTCCCTATACTAAGCATTCAGTAATAGTAGAAATTAAATTTTTCTATCACTTAATAGTTACGAGAATTCTTATGCTATTTCTGTTAGTCTACCACTAAACAGAGCACTAAAATATTTAGTTAAAGCAAAAGCTGACATTTTTATATTATGACATTTTTAAATAAAAATTTTAAACTATTCGAACTTTCACAAAATTTTTTGTATTAGATTATTTTAAAAATTCAATCGATATAAAAAAATCTTAACGTAAAAATTTTTTTGAAAGAAACACTGCGATTAATTTTTCACTAAACTTTTTTGTAGTACATAGTACAAAAAATCTCTAATAATATTACTAGTGGTGCCAAAGTTTGATATAGTTTCTCCCAGCGCTGATAATTATAATAACGTGCAGTTTTAGTTAAAGAATTCACCTATTGAAGATTTTCAAAGAAAAATAAGTGCCAGTTTGTCTGGACTTTTATATATCTGGTCTCATATGGTTTGGAAATGCTGCAACCTTCTTGATTGTTCGCTTTTTAAGGAATTTTGCGACATGCTGAGTGCCTGTAAGTTATATTAAGGTGTGTGCAAATGTATAATTTTGAAATTTCAATTGTAAAGCCACATTATTGAAACGCTTTAGGCAGTGTAGTGTTAAAATTTTTATTTTTTATTGTGCTGCGGCTGCTGTCATCATGAAAAGAATCAGGGGCTGAATTAGGTATAGGATCAATAAGCTGTAGCCTGGAGCAGCAGGTTTTTTTGAGGGGCGACATGTTCATAGATTGACGTTTTTTTATTTATTTCTGCTCATCAGTTTCACATGGATTAGTTTTTTCTTTTTACTTTTATTGAATGGTTTTATTACTCACTTTAAGATGGAAAGCTGTCTTTACTGATCAAAATCTATAGTAAGTAATAGCGAATTAACCGATGAGGGGCGACAAATATTTAGTAGCCTACACTTTGAGAAGTGTAAATTTGCTGCTGGTAAAGACAACAACAATATCAATAGCTGATTACAGCAACAACAATGGCAATTTGCACATAATTTTTATTGGAAGAAAAATTGGCTGCTAATCGACTTTGATTTTCAATTCAATGGTTTTTTAATGTTTTTTTGTGTTCGTCCTTTTATTCTTGGAATCGTAGTGTTTGCTTGACTCTTTTGTGCACGTTTTATATTTGTGTTTTTTGACGCTTTTTTTACAAATCCCGTTTCATTGTTGTTGCTGTTGTTTTATATGCTTTTCATCAGTTTATTGTATTGAATGCGCAGCACGAGTCAGGCAACCGGAAACGGAAGCAGCAAAGCATTCCACAACAGCAGTAGCTCTATACAAGGCTATCACTTCAACTGTGTGATTTATCGAAAGTTCGTTTGGAACGTTTTTCATTTTTTCACCTGTATTTTACCGGTTTTCATGTCGATTTTCTTTCAACTGTTTTTCGTGCTGGCTGTGTTTCTTGAGCTGCACAGTGGTGCGATTGCTTTTTGATATCAATTGAAACAAATTTTGCTATGAATTTAAAATCCACTATTAATGGAAAATTATCAAAAATTTTGGACAATTTTCTAGCTGGCTCTAGTTTTCCAGTCATTTTGGTTTTTTGATTTAATTGGCTTATAAATTGCTTAAAAAAGTGCCCAAAAAATCGCTAATTTTGTTATGAAATTTCTTCCAAATTTTTCTCAAATTTTCTTGTAAAAGATTTTTTTTACGATTTTGGTGGTTTTTTGCGGGACAAACTTGCATTTTTTCTCCTACTGTGTGTATTGGCGAAAATTGCACTTTTATTTGTATTCGCTTTTATTAAAAATTGCTTTCCAGGACTCTACGTTGACATATTTCGTAACAGGATCTTTGGCTTTTGTTCTGTTTTTTTTTTCTTCTCTATTTTTCAACTACTTACAAGAATATTGCTGTTCATATTGTCGCGTTGAGTCTTTGAAACCTGCTGAATGTAGTGCTTTGAGAAATTGCAATACTTCAACTGCTTTAAGCTTTTGCAAACAAAATGCTGTAAAATTGTGCCAAAAAAAAAATTGTGTAAAAATAAACAACGACATAAAACTCAATGAAATGCCATAAAGTAAAACTGAAAATATCTTTTCATAACAACTTGCAGCAAAGGAACAATAGCAGCAACTTTTTGACTTTTTTAGATTTTTCTTTATTTTATTTTAATTTCTTTTTTTGCTCAACGTTCGCGTAACTTCCAGCTACTTTTCACTTCTTAAAAATGCTAAAAATTTACAATTCCAAAATTTGAATTTAGTGGCTGGCACTGCGCACCCAACAAGCAGCACTACGTCAGCTTTAATCTTTTGTTAAGCTGCATGTAACACGTTGAGTCTGTGAGTCGGTCGCACTGTCTGTACAAATTTTCAAAAACTTGTACATTCGTCGTCTGCGCTCCAGGCGCAATACAAATTAAATTATGCCGCCAAATTTACATATCAATGTAGCCGAAAAAAGAAATATTTTCCCCCTTTCTTTTTTGTATTCACATTTCTAAGCTTTATGTGGGTATATTCGTTTTTTTAATTTGCGTTTTTATCTTGATGTTACTCAATTTTTTTTATCATAATCATGCAAAGCATGCAGCTTGACTTTAAATGGGCTGCTTAAAGTTTACATTTACTTAAGCATGTTTGAGTGTATGCGTGTGTGTGTGTGAGTAAAAACATATGTAACTGAAACTATTTTTGACAATGCACATATTTGAATATTTGCATTTTTTGTTTCAAGAAAGCAGTACACATTTCACTTTGTCAAGTGCAACATATCGTATGAGTGATCTTAATTAAATGTATAATAAAGAAAACACTGTATGTTTGTCTAAGATGATCAAAGTAACTGCTGAGTCAATTTCCATAAAAGCTTTGCAAATGCGCAACTATTGATTTGTACCTTCAAAAAATAAAATGTTAAAACTAAACGACATGAAGCTGCTGCGAAAATTGAAAGGAAACAAAGTTTTCAAAACTCTCTAGAATTCGAATCCTCAAAACCAATTAGCGAGTGTATTTGTTTGTATGGAAACTTCATTAAAAAGCAATAAAAACATTGGTTTCTATAGAACAGAAAACAATAAACTACAATGATGAGCACACTTTTCTTACCCAGTTAACAATTGAAAGATTGTCACAACTTTTATCTCTTAAGCGATGACTTTATAATTCTTCTAGAAGACTATATTTAAAAAAAAATAATTATTATAGCAAATTTTTGGCATATAAATTAAATGTATTAATCATTACATTATAATTTGAAATTAAATTTTTGCATTGTATAAATATGATATCAATGACAAACTCGTAGTGAACAAATATTTTTCAACTTAAACAATAAACGTTTGAATTTTTTTTTTAATTCACAGACGAGTCGCTACCATTCGAAAGAAATTTTCACTTGACAAAATATGAAATCCCACTAGATCAATATCGGCAACTAAAACATAGCACTTACGCGCTTAAGATCGTTTGCTCTGCTGGGATCGCTTACAACGCACGCAACACAAAATTGCATTTATGTGTGTGATACCTAGAATAATTGCATTGAAAACCAATACACTAAAACTAAAGTTTTATGTTTTTACCTATCCACCCTTGTTTTCGATAAGACAAAGTTGCAAGAAAAAGTTTCTTTTACTTTATTGCATTCTGCATGAAAGTTGAACACTTAAATAATGCAAACGAAGCGAGAACGTTAATAAAGATCTTAAAAATATCTTATGGCATTTTAATGACTTCTTATTGCAAGTGCGCATAAACTTTTAAGTACTAAGTCGGAACTTATGTCCAAACTTAATAAGCTGAAAATTTTATCACTTGCAATACTTTGTGCTTGAAGTTTCTACTTGATGAAAGAGAAAATTTTCCATCATAAGCAAAAGTACTAAAAAAAGTTGGTAAAAGGATTTTAAAAATGAAAAATTGTAGCTTACTTTCCATTCTATTAAAATTAAGCAAAGAAATTATTACGACCTTAAAGATGATATTGACGAATATTTGTATTTTTGTGGTAATGATTGCTGAATGTATGAAATTAATAGTAGAAGAACTTCTCTCATATCATTCTCAATTAAAAATTAAATTATTTGAATTCAACTTCGGTAACTTTTTTCATCTTTGTTAGGACATGCATATTAGCACACTAATCCTGAACAACACAAAATGAATTAAACAAAAAATTTTTTTTTAAATAAAATTTTACCTGAAAAACCTACATTTTCAACTAGATACATATTTATGTTAAAAATCATAAAACTTATAAAATTTGAATAGTGTTTGCTCATTTAAATCATTTCGAACCGATTCCTTAAAAAATTATTGAAAGTAGCGGTAGCTTAAACACATAAACGCAAGTTTTCAAGTGCGTAAGAAATTTGTAACTCTGCCTATTTCAATCGTTCAAGAATATAAAAATGCAAAACTTGTAGAATTTATTTAAACTTGCAAATAAAAAATTAATAATTACAACTTTTTTCAATTCTAGTTTGAAATTTTTAGCTAAATAGCTTAGTCAGCTTATAGTTGCAGTAGCTAAACTCCATAAAGAAAAAAAAAGGTTCTTGTAACTGTTTTATATTTTTGGCAAAAACCGTGTTCCGTGAGGACATCGCGTAAGTTCCTCAAAAAATTTTAGCATATAAAATTCTTTCCATTTTTATAGCCTTGCTACTTATGCCCACTTAAGTATGCAATAAAATTTTTGTTTCCGTTATTTTCATTTTTATATTTCATTAAAATGCCTTGTTTCTAAGCTGATTCAACAAGTAATGAATTCTTCTACAACTTTGTTACTTCTCTGCTGTGCTTTATTGACATTCATTTTGATTTTTTTCTCTTGAAATATTTGCAACTCAAACAATGTTAATGAAACGTTTTATATTTAAATGCCAACTCAAATAAATTCAAACTTTTTAGCTTCATGCGAAGATGTAGAAATAAATGGAAAAAAATGCTGCATACTCTGGAAGTATACATCCGCTACACTACACAACACTGCAAATTGGGTAATAAAATGTTACAAATTATAACTTTTTCAATACCCTGCCAGGTTTTTGGATCACATATATTTAGGGTTGCTGATTACGAATATATTGGGCTTGGCTTGGCCTTAACGAGCCGACTCGATTCAATTGTATAAAGAAGGTCTTCTGCGTGTTAATTCAATTGGTTTTCTTTTGTAGGCGGCATTATATTCACTTTTCCAAACACGTCTACTTTTTTGTGAAATATTTTTTGTATCCCGATATATCCCAATTCCAAATTATGATTCATTTATGTGAAAAACATCATCGATATGTCTGCTTTCTTTTTTCGCTGTTCGTCTGGCACTACCTAATCAACGACCCCAAAAATACATAAAATTCAGTGTTTTTGCTGTTGTATAGTGTAATTTTTAAATAAGTATTCTAAGAATAAAGTCTCCAAAGTTAAAGTTAAACTCTTTATTCAAACGCCCTTATTGCCATCCCACCATAAAGCATTAAGGCGGCAACGACATGAATTCAAAGTTCTCTGACTGCATCAAACTAAAGCAAGTGCAATTTCATTTTGAAGCACGCCTAAAAGTTGAGCATACATATGTTAACATTGTAGAAAAGATAGACAAGCAGCCACACCTACCTACACTCATACCAACGCTGAGCATATGTTGCTAAACGCCCACCAAAACACAAAAAAAATGCTGCATTAAAAAATAGCATGCGCTTGCGAGTAAAAAAATGCGCTGACGAAAAGAAAAAAAATGTTGTAATTTGCAAGTGTTACACATGTTATGCAGCACATAATCATTTACACTTTCAAATGGAGTTGAAAAATTTTTAGTTGATACTTTGTTGTGATACTGAAAAATTTGTACCTCTACGTCAAATCACTAACATTTTTTGAGTATTTTTTCCGCTGAATAAAAATCGTCTACAAGGTGACATAATCTTTATATTATTCATAGAATCTTTAGCAGATTTTTAACAAATTTATTGCTGATTCAAAAATTTTATAACTTCACCAAAAACTTATGCCATTTTTTGTCCTTGCCTCTAAAATAAATTGTCGCATTGTGCTCAAATCTCATTTATTGTATGCTACATTTTTAATGTGTCGATACTTCAAACTCTGTCTCAAAGCAGCAATTTTTTCAACACTAAATTTTAATTTTTTCAACTCTAAGCTTTGCACCCGCAATAAAGTTAATCACGACGAGCTCATTTTTAACAACAAAAAAAAAAAAATATTCCTGCTGAACTTGCAGCAATAAAGTGAAGAAAGCAAAGTAAAAAAAAATCCACACAATGATAAAAAGTATGTTGCACGAAAAAAAAAAGTTAAAGAGTCGACAAGATTAGTTGTTTAAGTTCATGTTGGCAACACTGACATACATGTCTCTGTGTATGTTTGCACACATATGTGTGTTAGTCTGTTTTCAACATCTGCATTTCCGTTCTGCTGCAGCAAACTGACAACTGACTGCTGACGATATTGTCTGTGCAATAAAAGTAGAAACAAAGCAAACATTGTGTGCTTGTGCAAGCAAAGCTAACACCCTTACACATGAAATTGCAAAAAAAAAATGAAAAGAAATTAAATTGAAGATTTCTGAAGTAGTTGCTTAAAAATTAAGTTCTGAGAAGGCACTATTTCACAAATGAAAATTCATAAAATTAGCAATGCAAACAAAAGTAATACAAGAGCTGCATAGTTGCAACTAAGGTGAGCGAACTAGGCTTAAGCTTTCAGACAATATCTACAGAAATTGTGTTTCAACAATCCCTTCTTAATATAATGGTCAGCCTAAAGCGAGCAGTTTGTTGTTTCTTGAGTGTTGTATGCCTGGTTTATTTCTCTCCAGCATTACCAGAACGTATTATGTGCTTGTTTCTTCAGATAGCAGAACTATCGCTGAAGAATGGTCCATTTTTTTCTTAGTTTAGCTAAGTTTTACGTGCTTTCTAACCACTCCCTTGACATTTTCAAGCTGAATTCTTTTCTAGAAAGCTTTTGTCAAATTGAATATCTCTTTCTATTTCGCTCATAAAAAGAGTGAGGCAAAATAGTTTGTTTTTTCCTTGTTTTAAGTAACTTAAGACATTGAAAATTTAATATAAGGGTTAATTAGTTGACGCTTAGAATTAAATATACCAAAAATCAAATCGGTTTTTGCGATAAAAACTTTAGGTAAAATTTGATCAAACTTTGCATGAAATTGGCTCGAATTATACTGATTACAACATTATCTTAAACTAGATTCAATTTAATTGAAAAAAATAACTCTCAATAAATATTGGAACAAAAAACTCTTAAAGCAAAATTTCTCTATATAATTTGTGTGGGACTACTTATATGTAGAATGAGAGGAAAGAAAAAAATCATGGTCTCAACCTCCTGTGGGACACAGGACACCTATGATAAATTCGTCTTCGGCTTTTTTCCCCTACTAAGGAGTGGCCAAACACTCAATGTAAATAGTTACTTACAGGTATCTATTTGATGTTCCAATAATTAGAAAAAAAACTAAGCAATTGATCTGCCAAAAATTAATAAACCGTGAGAAATGGGCACAAGCTAAAAAAAAGAAAATACAAAAAAAGATTTAGTTCCCATAATATGGTCTTTAAAAAACCTTTTAAAAACTGTCATTGGGCCTAGCTCCAAAAACCCTTTTTATTTAACAACCTGAAATGAATGATTTTTTGTAGGTGACATTTACAATAACATTTTATTATGTTTCAGAAAAATTAACTTTTTAATAAATGATATACTTATTTTTTTATAATAAGTCTCTACAAAATGTTTTTTTTTTTTAAAATTAATGAATTATGTGTAGAAATGTTCAATTGAATAACAAAATTTAAATTTTTGCAAACATTTTTTGTCACGCGAAAAACTTCCGACTTCCGCTCTCACTTATTTTTAACTCTTAATGCTCAAAAACGTCTGCATCAAAAATAACTCGCTTTAGTATGAGGATACATGGTACGATAAAGTTTTTTTTAGAGAAGGATCCCAAGCCAGGCCCATGAGCTGATTCTAAAATGCAGAGATAACCAAAAAACCATTGGACCAATTCGTCATAGGTATCCCAGAAAGGGTTAAATTTATGGCCCTAATATACAGCTTCATATATGTTTTTCACAAGTCTTATAATTCTAGCAGCCAGGTTGGATTCGCCAATTTATTAATGAAAAAGTGGTGGGGAATTTGTAATCAACAAGAAATGTAAACTTTTTGTTTTGATAGGTTCTATTAAAAACTATAACGTTTTGATAGAAATGCTGTCAGAATCTACTCTTTTTATTTCAACTCAATTCTGTGACAGCAATTTCTTTAATGTTCTTGTTTAGGCTTAAACGTTTGCAAAATCGAAACGCTACGTTTAAAATGTCCACTATTCATATGAGTGACTCTGCATTCATTCTGCGTTATTTTACTTCTGTCTTATTTTTAATTTTGACTTCACATATTATTTTTATTGCTACATTAATTTTGTTTCTAACTACCGTAGGAATACATAGAATTTTCCCAAAGCATATTTTTACGCTTTTACACATGTTATTTTAATAGGTTGTAAAAACTTTGCTTAGCTTTGCAAGCTGGTAAATTCTTTTGAATATTTATTTCTTACTTAAGTTAATAAAATAGTACCTTTCACATATGCAACAAATTTAATTCTATATGTGTACTCACAAATACACATTACAGCAATATTACAAAGAAAATTAAGGCAGCAAACTTTATGTTAGTGCAAAAATTTTGTTGCATATCTTTAGGTCGTAGACTTACATAAGAAGTAAGTGCAAAACTTTATAATACCAGCTAGTGCGCATAGCCTTAGTTAATAAAGTTGTGTGAAATGTGCGGGCATATTAAATGCATAGACGTGTAGACATTCACACAAAATTACACTGACACATTACACATGCTGCAATTTGCAAATTTCCTTACGAATATTAAGTTGTTCAAATATTTTCGCACTGCTTTTTCAATTACGCCGAGTAAGGTCGATTTTAGATTCTGTTTATTTTTTTTCGTCTTTATTTTTTAAATTATTAAAATTTGACTATCCACACACACCGTGCCGCAAAGTACATGCAGCCAGAAATAGTTTCTAATCGTTTTTGGCAGCTGATGCTGCTACGAACTGCTGCTTGAATGTGCATTCTTTGTCAAAGTATGCGTATAAAGTTGCATTTAACTTGATTTTGCTTAAGCAATTGGTGCCTAAAATTATGCACTGCAAATTTTAGTTTTAGTTTTTGCGTTTATTTGTGTATGGGGGTGTGTGTGTGTCAGTGTGTTATCATAGTGTCTTTATTAAAAAGTTTATGGGAATAGTTTTTTGTGCCTTCATTTTGGGTTTTGTTTTTCGCTGCTTTTATTATGATTTTTAATTGCATAAGAAATTACGTTGAGGATTTCAATTTTTATGTTTTCTTTTTTTCAGTTCGTTTTTTAACTATGCAGCGCAATTGCTTGCATAATCTGGGCGTGAAGGCAAAGCAGAATTTCACAAAAGTTTTCCGCTTTTAATATTTTCTTATTTGTTTTTTCTGTTAAGGCCAAGTTTGTCTTTAGATTGCAGATAATTTTCTTAGCAAGTGGAAAAATGAAAGCTTCCTTAACTTTTTTTTGCATGCAAAGAAAATGCAAGTAGAAAAGTAGGAATTTCATTATTAGTTTTTTAGTTTATGATAAGGAAAATTTAGGACTCTGTTCATTTATGATTTAAAGAAGTGTTTTTAACAGTGAAGTTACACGGTATGTGATAAATAAAATAATTAAATTTGGTAAGCCAAACAGAAATTTTGGTCAAACTGTGCTAAGAAAGATTAACGCTAGAACATTTCAGTTTTGGTTGATCATCAGTGGTTAAATTTCTCTTTTGTTATCTACTGCTAACACGTGTGATCTTTGAGAATTTTTAAAAATTTTCCGCTTACCCAAAAAAAAATTGCAATAAAGACATATTTTAACTGATGGTGACTTACCTATATGACTGAGAAAAGTTATTTTTATGTAAAAGATGCAGCTCTTAATATAATCTTTCAAGCGATATACAAAATGTTAGAATATGCCATACTTCAAAAGTCAAAAAACCAATTTTTCCAAATTTAGCAATTTATTACTTCTGATACTTCTGATATATACCACATACGGAATCAGACTATAAAAAAGACGGGCTAAAAAAACCTTTCAAACGATATATGTACGATGTATGTAGAATATATTGAATCTCATAAAACTTTAAGCTTCCGATTATTCTCGGTTATTGGTATTACTTAGGTAGTATAGGGATTGGTTTTGGTCTTCGGGGCGTCTTATGTTAATATTACGTTTTCGGACAATGAGCTATAACTGATTAATTTACAAACCAAACCAGTGTCGAAAACCAACGAATATAGTCAATTTGTATCAAAAAAAAGATATTGTAAAATTCAATAAATGTCGAAAAAATTACCGAAAAGTCAACAGAAGCCTGAGAATATCGCAAACCATTGAAAAAGTTGACAGAAAACCAAAACCCCAAAACTATCGCTAAAAGTCGAAAATTCTTCATTTTTTTTTTTTTTTCTTACAGATTTCATTATAAATCTCGGAAAGTATTCGCTAGCTCACAGTCGTATCACTTATTTGTATATAAGCCCTTTGCTTAAAACTAAATTATAAACACTACAAAGTGTTGTAGTGCCCAAATATATGCAATGAAAACTTTATTATTGCCCTGTGAAATTGCAAACTCTGCAGCTGTTGACAAAGCTTTAGAATTCACGCCAAAGAAAAAAAATATATGGTGACATAAAATTTATATTCAAAATATTTAAGCATGAACCAATACAAACAAGTAACTCACGCAAATACCAACACAGTGCAGTGCAGTGTAGCAGCGTATTTAATGCGTTTTTAATGTATGCAACTTAAGCGAAATTAAACAAAAGCCAAACAAAACAAAAACAGAAAATGCCAGAACAAAACAATTCATTAAAAATTATAAATATATTTTGCGTAAAAGTCAATGCAATCAGTTTACACACATACACATGCAGAGAGAAAGCGCTGTAAAGCAGAGCCAATTATGTAATGCGATAAGCGCGCAACTTTCGCCTGTCGTCCTGCAGGACATTGCATGACATTTTTATTATTTATAGAATTCAGTGCAAGAGACGCAAACTTTGCAAAGTTTTCGCTTCGTTTGGCGATAATGAGCTGAAAATATCTTCATTTTAATATTAAATTTCGAAATGCCACCATTGTATGCTGCGCTATGACATTTTGTAAGTGTGCAAGTGACTGCAGTTTTATGTGTTTGTGCTGCGCTGTATGGTGTATATGCAAAAGTTACAAATTTAATGGAATTTTACGTACGTTATTTATGCGTTGCAACATGGTTTAAACAGAACAAAAAAATTGCATTTTAAATATCCTGCAATTCAACGTATTCAGCTTAAGCCCTATACGCACTACAGCATAATGCTGAAAATATTAATTGCAATTATTTGTTATATGGAAAATGTGACAATATAACAACAATAATTTAAAGAGACTTTTCCTTAAGTGTATAGCCAGCCACATTTTATTATTATTCAACTTATAAAAGAAAAATCGTTTCAAAGTAGACAATATTACTCGAAAATTGTTCGCCAAATATTCACATAAATTATGGTTTTATTGAAAAATACATTAAAAATTATTCCGTGAGTAATCTAATGTGGGCAATGAAGCTCAAATGGAATCGTTGCAAAACACATTAAAATAAATATCTTTGAACTTGAGCCTTGAAAAAACTCAAAATACATTAGATTTCAAAAATCTTTAACGTAAAAAAATGATGTAAGAGTTTCTACTCTGATGTCATCTCATCTCATTTGAAAAACATTTTTCTCTTCTAAAAATTTAATTTCGCAACAGAACTTATAAATCCTACATGAATCTTGACCATAACCTTTTCTCGAAGTACCAATGAACTTATCTTAGACTAATAAAGTAACAACTGAAACTGTTTCGAATTAGTTCGTTTAGCAAAACGTCTTCATTAAAATATCAGATAGAGCTAAGTAATAATACTACTTATTAAAAGTATTCTCCGATTGGGTAAACTATCACAGTCCACTAAAAATATGTTTGTAAAAAAGTTCCAGGAAGATGTCAATGTAGTCCACTTTAGTTTTGTATACCCGTTGAGCCTCTACCGTCATACGTCTCTAATTAATTAAAGTATAATTAAATGAAATCAAATCGATGGGTACTAACATTTGCGATCTTTATCCAATTTAATATATCCCCTGCTCAAATGCAAAAATTTCGCTTATTTCAAGAGCATATTTTGGAGATTTATTGTGGGTCTAAGCGGCAACCTTATTGTGGCAGTGGCTTTCTTGTGAAAAAGGTGCCTAAATAGTCCGTCTCGTCACATTTTTTCTTAATATTAATATAATAATATTTTTTTTCATCTATATAAATAAAATGATAGCTGTTTTCGGTGTTCGCATATCACGCAAAAACTGCTTGATCAATTTCAATCTAATTTACTTAGGGTTATTCCTTAGACGCTTGGTCTCAATATCCAATTTAAATTGTCACGATATTCCTGTCAATTATGAAAATATTTAATTTTCAAAATTTTTTAAAAAAATTAATTTCACACATAGAAACAAGCATGTAAACATAACAAATCGTTGAATGGAAATTGAATGTGTTAGTTAGTGTGTGTGCTTTGTTTTTTGCCGTTTACATGGCAATTTAAAAAAAAAAAATTCTCCACTAAAAATTTTGAATAAAATTTTGAAATGTCTGAAAATAAAAGCTGTTTGCTTAAGAAGAAAATATTTGAAAAATTATTAAAGTTGTGTTCGAAAATTTGTCAAATAAATTTAGGAACTTAAAGCTAATGGTTTATATATTTCGTACTAATATGCACCATATCATCGTCCTCTTGGATGTAAATAAGGTAATGGCACATTTAATTTTATTGCCCGGTACTTTCATGTTCATAAGTGACCGAAATAGCTTCGAATATAACTTAATTAAAAACAGGCTACGCGTACAAAGTCGCGGGGATTAGCTAGTTAGATTATAAAAACTTGAAAATTTGAAAGAAAAAATATAACATTCATGCCCTGTTTCACCAACCAATTTTAAACTTAGACTAAGACTAAAATTGTTGTAGTCCTATTCAAAAGCTGTTAAGTGACAGTAAATTGCAAACGTATTTTTCCACTAGCCTTATTAGCTCATCACAAATACACACATGATTTTCTCAAATTGACCTCTTTAAATCTTCAATATATTTCTTTTTTGTTTTTTCAGATTTTCTTTAAATGACTGATGTGCTGCCTTTACAAAATTTAAATTCAAAATCCATGTCCATGTCTGCATGTCCTGCCAGAAGTAAAACGTATGCTCAGAGTTCATTAAATATATTTGCAACATATGCTTAAACCCTCATTATAGACACACGGACACACACACATGCCAACAGCCACACTCATACAGTTAAATCGATCAAATGGCAAGTCACTGAAATTTAGTCTGCATGATGTGCCTTCAAACCATGTATAAAAATCAACAATAATCAGCAATGCGAACATCATCAATAAAACGAATGCACGAAAAAAGAAAGAATACAAACAGGACGAAAAAAAAGGACCATGCCGTCGTGCCATTCATGTAAGTAGCCAAAAAGAGGTAATGGAAAAAAGGGTACTTTATGTTACGTGCCTACAAGCAAATGGGCGGGTTTGTGTTATTTTTTCGCCTTTTTCTTTTTCGTCAGAAGGAAGAAAACTAAGTAAAGGATTTACTACTTTTTTGGTACTTTGTGGACGTTCTGTCAACATTTTTATATGTGATTTTGATTTGATTTCTGCTCACGCATCGTTGACAGCATAAAAAATTTATTTTCATTCCCATTTTCAATCGCATTTTTATTTATCTGTTTTTTTTTTTTTTTTTCTTCTCTTTATTTTGCGGCAATCACTGTCGAAGTAGTTAACCCATTTTTTCTACTACTATTTTCAATAAGTGCGGATAGTTCTTATCTTCTGAAATTTTTATATGAAATACTAATGGCAACGAGAGTGTGACGATTTAATGTAATTCTACGAAATCTCATTAATATTATTTGCTGCTATAAATTCAATGTATTAGAAATTAATGCATAATGTTAATGTTATTTTCTTAAGAATGGAAATCTACACAGAGCAAAAGCAATCATACAAAATAGAAAAAAAAACTATACTATTTCTCTTAAGAACACTGCCGTACTAAAACTACAAAAAAAAATCTTTTTAAAACAAATTTTTGATTCGAGAGAAACTCGAAACTATCCAAAATTTTAAAATTGTTTGATCAGCTATCTCGTCTAGATTAAGTCAATTTCAATCAAACCAAAATTGCTTGGATAAAACAAAAGCATTCGGGCTAGAAATTTGAAATTAGAGAAAAATTAAAGAAAATTTGATTTTTCAAAAATATTTTCTCCATAAATTCAAGTACATTATTTATAGAAAAATCTTATTTAATTTTGATGATTTAAAAAGTGACATTGATACATTTCATTAATTTTATGTCGTGGTTCTTAGTTTTCTTCCGTTGACTTTCTTACCGCTGCTTTCCTTAATAGCGTTCGTTGGTCAATTAAGTCGAATTGTGCTCTTACCCTTAAAGAGACTGCACTCACATTCAAAACATCTTGATTTGATTCAAAATATTTTTACAAAAGTGATCTTTACTAGTGTCACATCTCATCAACCATAGCATAAAATGTGTTGAGTGACATACCCATACATACACACATTTTTGTAGCGCATATAATTTATACCAGCAATAATAACAGCGGCAGCAGCAACAGCAATGAAAACGGCTGCGCCAATCATTAATTTCAATTTCCTTCTAAAAACGCAGACTGCATCCTGTGCGCATACATATCCTTTGAGTTTATGCCTCACGCGTAAATTTTATGTGATACTTGAAGTAAATTGAATTAAAGTAGAAAAAGTAGCAAAAGAATTCTTAAGCAAAAAGAAAAATGATTTATATAATCAGTCAGACAAATGGACAGACAAGCAAAAATCGTACAAAACAACCAGAGAGATTCGCTTGCGAATTTTTATAGCAAATAAACGATAAATAAAATTACTGCTTTGAGTGTAGGCACGCACAATCGCACACTTACACACTCATTTACGTGTGAGAATACGCACTAGCCCAGTAAACATTGGGAAGATGCTTAGGTCTTCCATATATATAGTGATCAATTTATAACTCTTTGTGAAGAGTATTGCGCGCTAAAATTTTAGAGCGATTAATCAGTAATCCCTTAACAATCTTCAGAAGAATAAATATCAAAAAATTTTTAAAATAATTCATTTTGAAACATTCTCGCGATTGTTTGGCGACTCAGCCAAAAGATTATTTGGTTCCATCTTCATGTGTGAATTGTGAATTAATTTTAGGTATTTTTAAAATTTAATTTATATCAATGTTAGATTTTACGGGCAATATCTAACTTCAAAAATACTTTATGTAATCCCAAATAATTTGGCTGATAAATTACTTTTTTTTTGGGATAACACATAAACTTTGAAGAGCCACTAGCTCTGAATATTTTCTCCCGAACAAACTATCACTTGGCATAAAAATACGAGGTGATCTGCAATTAAAAATGTTTGCTGGGAAAAAATTTTTTGCACATGTCTGCACATGCACTCATACAACTAAGTGTGATGTGTCTGCCATGCTCCTGTGCGTCAGAATCATAATAAGCACTGTGAGAGGCAAATGATTTCATTACTTGAGGCAAATGAGGAGCAAAAAAGATAATGAAAACTGTTGTGCGTAGGCACTTAGGTTACCTTGTGTTGGTACGCTGAGGCAACATTCTTGTTGTAGCTATTATTGTTGCAAGAAAACAGGAAACGGATGTTGTAGGTAAAATTATGGACTGTAAAGTATAGCGCTACCGGCAATAAAACTAAAAGCGGAACAATTTCAAATTGGAACAGTAATTGAATTTCTGCGGGAAATATAAGTGAGGAAAAAATAGATAAGAAAATTACAGACGAAGGATATATGTACGAATCATTTTAAGTGAAGAAACAACGGAAATGGATGATAAGGAAAATAGAAAAGATCATTAAAAGAAAAGAAAAGAAAAGAAAAGAAAAGAAAAGAAAAGAAAAGAAAAGAAAAGAAAAGAAAAGAAAAGAAAAGAAAAGAAAAGAAGAGAAATGTGATGATAAAGTGTTAGAAGCTTGAGATAATGATTCACCGTCAAATTTTCAAAGATTCTTTTTGACTTTGGGTCTTCGAATCCGAATCCCGCCATGTCTTGTTTTCTTTTAAAATGCCCACCTACCGCAAGTGTTTTTATTTGATTTACTAAATTTCTGACAAATTTTAGTATTTTCAACTTGAGCATGTTAAAGTCTTTTTAACTAAATTACGTTCGTCTATTTCAATCGGATTATATTTCCAAATGGACATATCTCTGCTCAACGAAAGCATAAACCATAACTATGAAAAACTAAAATACTTAAAGTTTTTAAAACTTTTTTTTCTTTGAAACTTAATGGACTGACTGTATGTTTATTTTTATATGCTACGTATACAATAAACAACTAATTTAAAGCACAAAAGATAGAAAAACAAAAGCAACAGTCATGGTCGGCGTAACACAAACAACGAGAAAAAAATGCAAATAAATTCAAAAACACAGGAGAGAAAAAGAAACAAAAATCCCTGTGTCAAATAATAAATCAACATTTATTTAAAAAGTTTATTGCATTGTTTTTTTCGCACTCTTGATAGTTTGTATGTTCCTGGCCTTTTTTCTCAGCAACAATTAAATGATTGCATAGTTTGTGGCGTTTTGATGTATGTGTTGCTAGTTATTTTGCTGAAATTTTTAAGTAATTTTGATGGCACACGATTTAATCTAATGACGCAAATCAATAGTTTGTTTGGTAGAAACTGTAGCAATTAATACAATGATTCGCGCATGAATCAAAGTCTTAATAGATTATTTTTGTAGGCGAAATAAAAATATTTATGAATTCCTCAATCTTGGGAAATTATTGTTTAATTTAAACAATTTTTTTTTGTGTCACTTTAATTGTAATTGGAAATGATTACAACAAAATCATTACCTAACATAATATGTAGAAATCCCTTAAGAAATGCTTGAAAATATTCAATAAAAAGTTCCATTTCAATTTAACTCTTCTAGAAGAGTTACAAATTCGTCGTCCTTGAAGATGAAAAAAAGCACATTCTTCCGAATGTATGCTTTCAGAAGCTTTTATTCAAATATGCTTGCCAATAAAATCTATATTTGTTTTTTGGTTTGCTGCATGCAATTTTATTAAGGGATTAAGTATCGTTTTCGATTGTACAAAAAAAGACAGAAATCTGCTTGTTTTTCGTTTTATATTTTGTGAAATTCGGAAATTATTGCCTAATTCAGAAAATGTATAAGTAAAAGCTTAAAACTTTTTTGTTGAATTCGAAACGATAATAACACAGGCCCACACAAAAAAAAGTTTTGGAGTTGGAAGCTATGGTACCATTCCGTATGGTTTTATGTGTGCTGAATCGAATCTGGAGTCTGAATTGCTTCTTCACGTCAGGCTATCCTTAAAAAATATTTTATATTTAAAGATATTTCGAAAACCTGTCGCTTGGAGCAATTCTGACCCGGAATCTTTTTTCGCACACCAAAATCTATACGCAATGGTATCACATCTTCCAATTTCAAAACTTTTTTTTTGTGTCCCAAGTATTATGAATAGGGAAAAGTGAGCAGCTAATTTTAAATTTATTATCATCGCTCCTCTTTGAATATCCTGCATATCGTTATTTACTTAATAAAGAACTTACCAAAACATTTAAGAAAAGTTAATAAATAGATTTACTCACACTCACATTTTTTTTGTGTGTTGCGTGTTTTTTATTTGTGGCTATGCATAAAAAAATTAACAAGCATTTGATTTATGTTTCTTTTTTTTCTGTTTGTTTTTTTGTTTTATTATTTATGTATATTTCAAAATTTAACCACAAATTAAGTGCACACAAACGAACTCATAAGCTCATTCGCATGCACACATTTATAAAAGTGCAAATGTTAACTGTTTTTAGGCGCAATAAAAATTGAAACAATAAATAAAACACAGTGTGCGAAATAATTTAAAAAGTGGAGTATGATCAAAATTAATGTGCTTACCTAGCGGGAAAATTGAAGGCTTTTGGTTGTTACTTTCGAATCAAAGGATCATTGCATTTTTGTTTGACCTCTAATAAATTTCTGTGGGGTCAAAGGTTTGTGTCTTTGCTTATAAAGAAAATTTGTAGGACTGTGATCTTCAAAGCGGTTTGAATCCTGCCGCAATTAATCTTATTCCTTTTTTTAAATCCAAGCTTATGGCTTTTTATTATTAATTAAAAAGAGTGCATTGTAAAATTCACTTCCATAAAATATAGAAATTTCGTTTGCCAAAGGCAAACATGTCCAACGATCTTTTATGTCTACCTGATACCAAAACTTCGCGTTTTGAACTAAGAGCTCATGGATTTAATTGTTTGACTACACTACTTGCTATAAGATAGAGGCTTGTTTGAGGCTAAGTCACTCTCCTTTGCTCCATAAAAAATTAAGTGTTTCTTTTTGTTGCATGAAAATAAAAATATCTGTAGTGCTGTAATGTCGCACGTCTCCCTTCAGGACTCGCAGTCTTATTAATTGTGCCATGGTATGCTGATATTAGATGCTGATCAATTTAAATGAAAAAATTTAAGCAAAGCCTTTGAACGTCATAGGCATTTGTATTAACTTTTTCTATGTGAATCCTGTGTACCATTCAAGCACCTCGTTTGTATTGCTCCGGTATTTTTTCGTTGAGTAGTTACATAAAATGTTTTATGAGTAAAAATGATAAATGAAATTTCAACTTTAAAACTTCGCTTGTTTTTTATATAATATAAATTTATGTAAGTATGTCCAAAATTTCTATTTAAGTTCAAAAACAAAATGCGTGCACATTTTCTAAATTTTTCGACATCTGTCTAATGTGAATTTCACAGAAGAACATTACATTTTAGCTACTAACAATGCTAAAAACTAATGCTTCCTTTCAAAAATGACGCCACATTTTATTGCCATATGCTGTTGCAGCAATTGCGTCATATGCGCGAACATTGGATCGTGAATAAAATAAAAATTACATAATTTAAATTCGACACAGCTTCAACTACTCGATTCCTTGCCAATTATGCGCCATTATAAGTTGTGTCCTTGTGCGTATGTGCAATTGTTTTTTTTTAGCTGACCTGACTTTCTATGCCAGAACCACAAGACATTTTTCGATGTTAAATGCGTTTTCAATGGACGCCACGCCATAAATGAAATATGTACGCGTACATTCATAAATCTTGGCACTCACAGTCAGTCGAACTTTTACTTAAGTGTTCCCAGTAAACATTTTTAAGCGCGGAAGTGTTACATATTGTCAGCCGCAACGATTTCCTTGAAATGGTTGCAAATTCTAAAATCTTTCATTTGTTAACTGAGTTGATATATTTTTATTGTTGCAACTGTGTTGTGTCGGAGAAGTGTTCCTTTTAAGTGTTTATTGTTTCCATTGCTATTTCAAAGTTATATCTAATGTACTGCAAATTTGTTTTGTTGCCAAGTACTACGGAAAAAAAATTGGTATTCATAAAATTAAGTAAAAATTAGAATTTAGTATTCAATAAAAACATACATTCATTGAAATACCTGAACGAACCTCAATGGCATTATGAATAGAGCACACGATTTTCATAAAAAAAATTAACGAAGTTCAAAACCCTTGTGTAACTTTTTAGCATTTAACTGGTCCATTGCTCATGTTTATATTTAAAAAGCACTCAATATTCATAAACTTTAGTAAGTAAGTAAGACCGTAGCTCTTAAAATATATTGTCCAAAAGTTCGTGTTCTGTATAGCGTTACATAGCGTTTTAACGATTTTTCGAGTTCGGAACAGTTTTCTTGTTGAACAGTGTTACTGTTCGCTTCTAAGCATTA
This sequence comes from Tricholauxania praeusta, assembly GCA_949775025.1. Lineage (NCBI taxonomy): Eukaryota > Metazoa > Arthropoda > Insecta > Diptera > Lauxaniidae > Tricholauxania > Tricholauxania praeusta. Next base: position 121,309,183 of record OX459031.1, on the reverse strand, counting down.
ATGTCTGAAGTTTGAATCTAAGCACATACTTTATCACAAAGCTCTTTTGACGAAACTAATTTAATTGTTTTTATTTCTATTATTTATTTATTAATGAGCTTTTCGCTTAGCTGAATTCTCTAAGCAAAATAGCTAAGAAACCTCATCGAATTAGTAGCTAAGCTCTAGAATTGATATTATTTTACTTCTCTCAAACTTATTGCTCAATGGATCTTTTTCCTGACTTTAGAATGCTTCACTTGCAAATTTTTAATGGCATTGTTCAACCAATAGCTAAAACTCTAAGAATTACTCCACTTTTTTGAGTTGGATTTTCTATTTAATTCAAGACTGCTTGACTACTCTGCGTTTTTTGTTTTTGTTGAAATTTTATTTTTTTGACTTCACAGTTTTGTATATTTCTATTTAGTTGAATTATAGACTGAGAGCCGGCTGTAGAAAAGTCGAGTGTATAAGATTACAGGATGAGATGTATGCCAAATGATAGAGCTTAATGAGCCTAAATAGAATATCTAGGGTTGCCTTGCCAAAGCCTGTCCCGATGGCCGAAAATGTCCGAATTTAAGCCAATTTTGTTGTTCTAATTAAAACTGTAGTACATAACTACACACTTGTGCAAAGGAATAGCTGTCAAATAAGTGTCTTCCAAATTAATTAAATTTCTTCACTATATTCAGTTTTTTAAGTGCAATCACTAACCAACGTAAAGTTAAAACATCTCTTCTCAACTAGCAATTGAAGTATCAACTGTTTCCACCTTTTACAACTTTTTCTGGTGAGTGAGTGAACTTTAGAGTGGCGGGTGCTCCGTCAATACACTATTGCGCCAACAAATTAACCTCAACATAAAGAAGCAGCTGAAAGAACCGAAACAAAACAAAACAAAAATTAAAGCTTCCGCTAAAGTTATTAAATATCAAAGCTTATACACAAACCGCTAAAGCTTATCAAAAGCTTTCGATATTCTGATCGTGTATTGGTTCATGTCACTGCTAGAGTAGTAGACAATTAGGATCCGCATAACAAATTTTGTTCACAAACCACGCATTACCATCCACTAAGTTTAGACAGCTTTACCATCAACCAAGCTTAAGACTAAAATTTAAATTATAAAATTTAAAATATAAATTTGGCACTAAAACACACAATAAGAAGCAATATGTCATCGCCAGCAGCTGTAAAATTGAGAGACACTTTGGCACGTCGGCAAAAACTTTTTTCAAGTGCAAGTGCAACAGCAACTACAAAGTCAACCGATGGCCAAATACCAGAAAAATTTGTGGAGCTGCTCAATAATCGCTTTGCTCAGCAAGCAGAGCTAATAAATGCTTCAACACGGGAAATTCTCGAGCATTTCTCTGACTTGCGGCGCGACCTCACTGATGTCACCCATAGAGTGAATCGTTTGGAAACTGCTGTGGCTGAGTTTCAATCGCTAAAGAACGAGATAGACGCAATGAAAGCGAAGTTCGAAAGACAAAGTGACATCAATACTATTAACACGCAGCTAGCTAAGCTTAACAATGCTGCGGTGTCGTGCGAATTGCGTCTGCACGGCATTCCATTTGAATCAGATGAAAACCTTCCCAGCTTATTCGACACCCTGTGCAAATCTGTCAATGCTACACCACCTGCACTAAAAGACATATTCCGAATCAAAAATACGAAAAATTCTTCAAAAATTACCGACACACCGGTCATAATAAAATTACAGTCTTCAAATGCGAAAAACTTGCTGATAAAATCGTTTGCAGAATATAGACGAACCTCAAAAAATTTGCTCCGTCTACGGCACATGGGACTTGAGTCTGATGCACCCATCTATGTCAATGAAAGTTTGACACATGAAAACCATAACGTATTGAAAAGTGCAGTCAAACTAAAAAAACGCAAGCAGCTACACTGTGTTTTCACTCGTCGTGGGTTTGTGCACATCAAACGAACCATAGACGAGGCACCCACCCGAATTCTCTCGATCCAGCATCTTGATCAATTTATCTCCACTGGAGAGGTAACCTCGAATCCTGCAAGTGTGCAGAATCAGATTTTTCGTGAAATCACGTCGGAGAATGACTGAGTGTAGTTTACATTTTCTGTTCGTATTACTCGTCTTACTTATTATAATTTTTTGTAGTATCTATTTATTTTATTGTAATTGGGGAAAGCTTTTTGTATTTTTTTACCTTCACACTGCTTACATATGTACGTACAAAAACATAAATTGCCTGCGTTACCATTTCTACTGCACATCATTTTATGATCTCAAATGATGAGCAATATTTTTCCAATGGCAATTGCTTTGAACTGATTCGTATTATAAATCAGAGGTACAAAGGGCTAAGTGTTTGCCATATTAATGCGCAAAGCTTAGCCAAGAAAGTCGACGAGTTTCGTTACTTATTCGAAGCTTCAAATGTAGATGTTGTCTGTGTATCAGAAACGTGGTTTGCACCAAATTTAAATGATTCGCTATTTAAACTCGATGGATACACAATTTTTAGAGCTGATAGGGAGAGCCATGCTGGCGGAGTTTGCATTTATGTGAAAAACAATATTAAGTCCAGGATATGCTGTAGATCAGCATTTGGTAGTTCGATGGAATATATATTCTTAGAAATTTCGAATAAATCAGAAAAAGCACTCATTGGATGTGTTTACAGACCCAACCGCAACGTCGACTTGGAGCCACTTATGGTAATATTGGAAAGCTTACTGTTATCTTACACAAACATTATTGTAACAGGAGACTTCAATAGTAATATTCTTGTTGATAATAGTTTGATAAACAAAATGTTTTCCATTGGGCTCTATCCTGCCAATACCGAGAATCCTACTCATTTCACTAAAACTTGTTCCACACTCTTAGATATATTTTTCGTTAGCAGCACAGAACACTTACTTTTATACGAACAATTATCAGCACCTGTATTCTCAAAGCATGATCTTATATATCTAAAATATAACTTTAAACTCGAGGCATCCGAAGAAACTTTTAGGTATCGAGACTTTAAAAATATCAACTACCAGTTACTGACTGAGGCAATAAAAAGGGTTGATTGGACGCAGATATATCAAATTGTAAATGTTGATGAACAAGTTGCTTTTCTGCAAAACAATATTTCTAATCTCTTCAATCGTTTCGTGCCTATGAAAACTAAAAAGATTCGATGTGGCGAAAAACCATGGTTTAGTATGGAAATCAAAAAACTTATTTGTGATCGAAATTATGCATTTAACAAATGGAAAAGATACAAAACTCCTCGACTGTACGATAAATTCAAACAGCTCAGGGCAGACATTGTAAAAAAATTAAAAATTGCTAAGTCAAAATTCTATGAAAGCAAGTTCAACTCTTGCATTAATTCTAAACAAAAGTGGCAACAAATTCGAAAAATTGGGATTGGCAAAAACACTACATCTTCAGTTGACTATTCTGAAATTGAAATCAATGAAATAAATGCAAAGTTTTTAAATATACCCATATCCTCAGTCAATATAACTGAAAATACGAGTAATTGTATTACTAACCATAATAGAAACGTCAACAATCTATTTAGTTTTGCATGCGTTGACCAGATAGAGGTTATGAGGGCTTTTTTGGCTGTGAAATCAAACTCTGTTGGTTTTGACGAAATTCATCCCGTTTTCATAAAGTCCTTGCTACCTTTATTGTTGCCTTTTTTCACTTATATTTTTAACTGCATTCTCACTACTTCAGTTTTTCCGCAAACCTGGAAAGTAGCAAAAATCATTCCGATACCTAAATCCAATGGCGATCTCAGGCCAATTGCAATTTTACCATTCCTATCAAAAGTTTTAGAAAACATTGTACACAAGCAGATTAGCAATTTTCTGTCGCAAAATAATCTTATTACTGAAAGACAATCCGGTTTCAGACCCAAACGAAGTTGTATGACAGCTCTTATTGATGTCTCGGAAGACATAAGATCAGCATTGGATTCAAGTCATGCATGTATTTTAACACTTTTGGACCACTCAAAAGCGTTTGATTCCGTCAATCATGACATTCTATTTTCAAAACTTGAAAACAACTTTGAGTTCTCTAAGGGTGCAATTTCCTTGCTGAAATCATATCTTTCAAACAGATTCCAGGCAGTAAGTATGAATGGTCTTATTTCTGCGTTACTATCGGTGCCTAAAGGTGTTCCTCAAGGGTCAGTGCTAGGCCCATTAATTTTCATCATGTATGTCAATGACCTACCTAAAGTTCTTCAGCATTGTAAAGTTCACATATATGCGGACGATGTTCAACTATACACAAGTAGTGACCTCCGCTGCATCGATTCTTGTGTTGCAAATCTTAATGGAGACTTGGATCGAATTCGGACCTGGGCTGAAACTAATGATCTCTGCTTGAATCCCTCAAAATCTAAATGTTTGTTAATCTACAAAAAATTTCTAAATCTCGAAATTTTACCAAAAATAATCCTAAATGGCTCTGAACTCGAAGTGGTTAAAACAGCTAAAAATCTAGGTGTAACTTTCAGTAGCATCTTAACTTGGAATGACCACATCTTTAAAACTATCGGCAAGGTTTATGGGATGCTGCGAACTCTGTGGGTCACGCAGTATTATACTCCGCAAAAGATACGTTTATTGTTAGCTAAAAGTTATCTTATTCCGACGTTGCTTTATGGATGTGAACTATTTGCCAACTGTGATAGCTTTTGTGCACAAAAACTAAATGTTCTTTTCAACAACATAGCCAGATACATCTATGGTATAAGCCGCTACGATCATATCTCTGCCTACTCGAAAAAAATTTTTGGTGTTTCTTTTACAAACTTCCTGAAAATGCGTACACTGTTTCAACTACACAAAATTATCTACACCAAAGAACCAGAATATCTGTATGTACGGCTCAAATTTCTCCGCTCTGCTCGAGCGAAACAAATCGCACAATTCAAACATAAAATATTAACGTCGGACCGTCAGTTCTATATCTATTCAATTCGCCTTTGGAATGCTTTACCAACACGTTTCCATAATTTAAGTAACGCACAGCAATTTAAGTTTCAACTCCTGAATTATTTTTCTACTCAGTAGTTCTTTTAATTTATTTTGTTTAAGCCCCAGCTTCCCCCAAATAAAATTTCCTTATCCTAATTTGTATTTGTAAGTTGACTTACTGACAACTCATATTATATTTTTTAACATACCTTTAAGTTTTATATTATTAAAAATTATTAAATTATTAATTATTTTATACTCAATTAAATGACATCCAATCTGTGACTTTAAACTTTTTGTAACTTAAGCTTGTCAAATTTAAGATGCTTTGTATCTCGTAGCTTAAGGATTCCTCAATGTACTCAAATAAATAAATAAATATGTTGAGAAGTTCGATTTGAAACAAATACACAAAAAAAAAAAAAAAAAAAAAAAAAAACAGCTTGAAATGTATGCCAAATGATAGAACTCGAAGAGGCCTAAATATAGTACCTGGGATTGTATTGTTAAATCCTGTCCCAAACATGGGTTTTCACCGGTTTTTTGGGTCAATTTTCATTAATGAAGACAGCAGCTTAAAATTCGTGCCAAATGATAGATATCGAAGAGCCTAAATAGAATATATAGGGTTGCCTTGTCGAATCATGTCCTAAACATTGTTTGACACCCGTTTTTGGGGTCAACTTTTCTTAAATGAGTGGCAACTCATGTTTGGGACAGGATTCTACAAGACAACCCTATATATTCTATTAAGGTTCTTCGATATCTATCATTTGGCACAAATTTCAAGCTGTTATCTTCATTAATGAAAATTGACCTAAAAAACCGGTGAAAACCCATGTTTGGGACAAGATTCAACAATGCAATTCCAGGTATTATAATTAGGCCTCTTTGAGTTCTATCATTTGGCATTCATTTCGAGCTGTTATGTACTACAGTTTTAATTAGAACAATAAAATTGGCTAAAATTCGGGCATTTTCGGCCATCGGGACAGGCTTTGGCAAGGCAACCCTAGATATTAGATTTAGGTTCGTCGAGCTCTATCATTTGGCATGCATCCCATCCTGTAATCTTATACACTCGACTTTTCTACAGCCGGCTCTTGGACTATTATCAAATGCTCAAATATGTAAATGCCGACATGTTTTGTATATGTCCATGCAAACGTAAAAAATGCCTACTGCTTTTGGACGATGTGGTCGCTCAAGTTTTGTTGTCCTTAAACAGCGTCAATTATTTGTGTAAACTTTTACAACAAAAAAAAACCAAATAGCCAACTGTTACTTGCACACTCAATGAGTTTCAGCGTTTTATGTCCACACACACTCACCCAGCCTTTATGGCATTAAATTAATTTCATCCATAACTTCCATTCAACGCGCACTGCCGTCATGAACAAATACGCGTCGTAATTATTTGAAATGATGACGACTGTCAATTTAATGTCGCATGCTGTGAATAATAAATTTCTTTCAAGTCTGTCAGACAGACGTGGTGCGACTGGATATGAACCCACTCGCCAAAGTATAAATCAACAGCTAAAGCAGCTTAAAATTGTGCTTAAAGACATTATGTGACGCATGCTACCGCTGCTACTTGTACTACTAACGGAAACGGAAACAAACTTTGACATCGCATTACAAATGATGAGCATGACAGCTAAGTGGAAGCTTAAGCTTGAGATGGGATTTTAAAAGGTGGCTAGGCGGGCTGTTGTGGTTAAGTAGCATAGTGTAATGCTTTTAGCAAAACACAAAGAGCGCACTTGACTGCTTAAACTATTAGCATCACTTTTTGTCATCGCCTATAGCAATCAACATCAACAGCGTCGCCAGTGCCACTGCGAGGACAGAATCTTCCACTATCAACTTGCACATACATACACAGGGTTAGGTCTCTTAGGTGTAGAGTAAAATTAAAGTGACATTGATATTTGTTCGAGGGACGCTGTTAATGGACTTTGTGGGTTGTTATAAATTTACGTTGTTGTTATCAGTATACTTGAAGGTTTGATGAAAGGCTTTGAATTCACCAAAGATGAGAATCTGTATGTAAAGTGTTAACAAGTTCATTAAATGTTATTTAATTGTGATTTACAATTTTTTTCAAGAAACTGTAATAAATTGAAATTTTTTTACTCTTAAATGTATGCTTTAATATTTTTTTTTTTTTAATTTCTTAAATTTCTTATCTATTTTTGATTGCAACTGCATTGGTACCAAGATTAAACTATTAAAATGTAAAAATTTTGAAATGAAATCACACTAAACAGTGAAAATTTACTTAAATAATCTTTTTAATGATACGGAAAATATTCACCGATTTGTATCATATTTCTGTGCGCTCCTTTTGAAAATTTTTTATCTTCAAATACTAAACTCAAAAGCCAAGCACTAAGGCTTAAATATGTCTACATATACAATAATTTTATATGAAATATACGCTTATGGGGGAAATAACAAATATTTATATACATAAATATGTTTCTATTGATATTTATCACGCTTTAAATTTATTTTTTTAGCGCTTGTATTCTACCTAGGAAAGCACTGATCATTTTTGAACGTGATGGATATTCATACTTATATGGAAAGCCTTTGTTTTTATGGAATTTATTAATGTCTTTACCAAGTAGAAATCATGCTTTTGACGTTGATGATAGCTCAAGTGATAGCACTGATAACTGCGAATTAGTCCCGTAAACTGTGAAGCAGAAGTTCCGCAACTTACAATATGGACCACTTCTCCGAACCACATGTAAGTATATAAATTAGTTAGTTTGGATTTTGTAACCTTTAAATTATAATAATGGTTTTTAATAATTGGGCTGTAGGTCTAAAGAATTAAAAAGAATGATATTTTTGAAATCTTTTAATTTTTTTTTATCTGTCTCATATTTCGACGTCCATCGGATGTCATCTTCAGGGACTATATTTGAATAAATTAATTAAACATCATAAAAACTAAACATTTTTCACAAAATTTAAAAACAAAACTTTTAAACAAATGACTGAAGACACAAAAAACTCCAAAAGGAACCTACAAATATTTGGCAATATTAAAAATCATTAGTATAATAAATTATGTTATACTCGTACATACATACTATAGCGGTTCAAAATAAAAACTTTTTGATTTTTTCACGATGTGTCAGCGAATTACAATATGCTTATATGCCTGGACAAAGCCCATTACTAGGCTTAAGCTTAATATTGAAAACTGGATTAGCGCCCTCTGTTTTGAGTAGACAACCCATCTTCAAAAATATTGATTTAAAAAATGATGCATGTTACAGAAGTTATCAAATTTTCCAATTTCGAACCCGAGATATCTGCATTTTTCTAAGTAAATAGACCTAGCATAATTTTAACTATTCTATAGATTTTTCTACCATTTTCAAAATTTCAAATTATGGCATAATTTGAAATAATTATTATGCCAATCTGTTAATGTAGGAAAATGCAGTTATGTACGTTTTGAAATAAGATAATGTTATACGATTTCAGCACTCTTTTAACAAAATAACAGTACATTAAAAATGATGAAACACGGGATCGGCGGTAAAATAATATTTGAGGTGTTGCAACTAGAAAGTGAAAAACCAGTTCTTTTTTCTTTTGTCCGGTCAATATTCAACTTTTTTATAAGAAAGTAAGAAGGAGAAGAAAAACTAATCACGGATTCGAATTTCCCGATCGATAATTGCCCAAAAACCATTCCCACTTTTGTTGGGAAATTCGATAACCTCTGTAACTTGCACGATATTTTAAAACAGTGGTGGGCATGGAAATCTACCAAAAGGGCTAAACAACACCATCAAGCAACAACAATCAAAAATTTACAGTTTTTTTGATGTCATTTTCAAATTGGCTAACAGCACAAAAAAAACCCAAATTGTACTACAAACAAAAACAATTGCTATATTCGTCAAGACACAGTGCGGCGCCGTCGCTTATGCCTTTGTGTTTTGTTTTTGTTTTCGTTTGAATTCAAGTCAACGCTGTGCCTCTATAGCGTTGAAATTCAGCGAATTTTTTTTCACTTGCTTATGCGTCGAATAACGGTGCGGGCAATGAGGGCGGATAGGGACACTACGTGCTCACCACTATTTTAAATCATTATTTTTGAAAATGGGTTGTGTTCTTAAAATAGAGGGCGCTAATCCAGTTTTCAATATTAACCTTAATCCTTGACACATCACGAAAAAATCAAAAAGTTTTTATTTTGAACCGCTCTAGGACATACATATGTAAATGTTTAATTACACTAGTTTATAAAATTAATTTTTTTTTCATGTACCTTTGATCATCGATTACAAAAATACTTTAATGAGCAACTTTTGCTTAAACTGTGGGCAAAAATATTGAAAAATCAACCAAGAAGTATTGTGCAATTCGGCTACATCTTTACATGACACTAAGCTCAAACTTTTTCGATTTTTTGCTTATAAGAGAAATATCGTAGTCAATTGACTTAAATGTAATTTGTTGCCCAATTTGAACAAAAAATTGTTTAAAACTTAAAAAATTCAAATACCCAAAAAAAAATCTGCAAAGGAGGCAGAAAATTATGCTCAATTTGTTTTAAAGGAATATTCCCTTAAACCAAATTTCGTTTACGGCAGACTTCTTAGTCAATTTTATTCTCTTAGATTTTGTTTCATTTCAACAATTTTTATTTAATTTTTTTCAAACTCAAATCCCCGTTTCGGGGTGAACCTTTTCAGTTTTTGGGGGAAATTAAGTAGAATTCAGTGCAGGAATAAGATACCTCGCCATAGAACGCTTATATAAAATGATTTTGCTTTTGATTCTCCGCTGGCATAAGTTTGTTATCTCAGAAAGGGGCCATTTTGAAGACAATGAAATAAATTTTGTCAACAACGAAAAATTTATTTGTTTTGTTTATACCAGATCTGGTACATTTTGACAAAAATGTAGCAAGAATTTGCAGTATGATTTTGTGATTTTTCCTTAAAACTCTATTAAACAAATTTTGCTATTTTTCGTAACTAGCGAATTGATTAAAAACAGCAAAACCTGGAGAAACAAAAATAGAATTGAAGTTGGCTTGAATCGTAAAATTTTTTACCTAACAAAATTCTTGATGCTGCATTTTTTTTTTTGGCCTTTCTGTGACTAATTTTTATTTTACTTTTTCTTGTACTTTCGCACTTTTTTCTCCATTTAATTTTTTTTTTTTTCTTATTCATTTTATGACTTATCCTACAAAAAATGATTGCCATAAATTCCGCACAATAAATTTCCATTGGTTTCATTGCTACTTTTTTTATGATTGTTTTTATACTTGTTTTGTATGCACATACATTTTACAGACCCGACGCCAGTGCTGTTGCCGCCGCTTGCAGCAATGCAATTGAAATAAATGTTGCATATTTTTTTGCGCAAAGGCCTCCTTTGTATGAGTGAGTGCAGCAAAAAGAAATACAGTAAAAAGTGGAAATAAAATATTTTACTGATATTCTTGATACTTTTGCGCCAACTTAAAAAACGAGAAAAAATAATGCCAAAATATGAACTTGCCCTGGCGAGGGTAAATTCAACAAAGATAATCAGAATTTACGTTTTGTTGTAGTTGTTTTATTTAATGCTATAAAGTTCCTCTTCTGCTGTTTTTTTTCTTGTTGCTTTTGCATTAAGTTAATAACTTCAGGCCGAAAGTAAAGCAAATATAAATAAATTTAATAATTTTTCATTGGTATGGGTATGTGTAGGAATGTTTATATAGCCTTCTACCACAATAATATAGTGCTCTTTATATGGCACACTCCCGCGCATATACATAACGATTTGTGCAAACGAATACGTAAACGCCGCTTGATTAATTAGCTCAGCAAGCAAGCTAAATTAGCTGTTCAAATATTTTATAAGCACGGACGTCAGACACAAATGTGTGCATATGAGTACAGACATTGGTCATTTTATTGGCAGGGACCTATACATACAAAATATCAGGATAGTCTTGAAAGTGCGTGCTGGGAACACATTTTAGTGATTTTATATATATTTTAAATAAAATGAAAAGAAAAGAGGAAAAATCCCTCTTAATACTCGTGTAGGCAAATGAGCTAAAAAAGTTTATAAAAATACTTCCAAAAAAGTTTTTTTCTAAATAAAATAAAAATTTGCTAAAATTATTTGAAAGACAGCTCACTTTTTATTCGCATGAAAGCAAAATTAAGTAGTATAAATAAAGAGGTTTTTCGGGACATTTTTAAAATGACTGATGCTTGAAAATTCGTTAACGAATTTCGTTCCAATTGGACATAAATGAAATTGTTTGAAAATTAAATTATTGACATGTTTGACCGCATACATCTCAACAACCAGAGCCAATTTAGTAAAACGGAAATCATTTTTAGGATTGAATCATAAATTTTTTTTTTATAGAACTGTGTTATAAAACGACCACTACATATTCATTAATGCCAGCACAAATAAAGAAAGAACAATAGTGGATAAGAAACTCATAGTATAAACATAGAAGTGTTGTAATAAATCATCATCAGCTGCGAAAGATATAAAAAAAACGAACGAAAATTTGTAGCATAATAATTTTTTTATTATATTTAATGCGAAAAAACATAAAAACTGATGTAAATCGAATAAAATTACTCACACATACAAATACACTGATAACGACACCGACACTGCTATGCATACATAATAAAAATTGCAGATAACATTTGTTTAACTTCAAGCTCGTAGCCGCTATCAATCTTATAGCTACGACACATACCAGTACAATTATGCGTATGTGTTATGTACACGGAAAAGATGATTGAATTGTATTTGTATATTTGATATTGAAAGACAAATGTTAGAAATAATGTTCTTACACTAATCATATACAGTGAAATTCCCCATTACGGACAGCCCCCATAACCGGACAGCTCCCATAACCGGACATATTTCAGCGACACTCACTAACTTTTCCATACAAAATACATTCCGATAGCCGGACGCTCCAATAACCGGACAAAAATATTGCGATGGTGGGTGTCCGGTTATGGGGAATTTCACTGTATTATCAAATCATATTTATCTTCAAACAAATATTTATTTGATGCAAACTTTCATTTGTTAATAATTACCAAATCATTTATTAAGCGGAAAAATGTTCTTCTGCCACAAAGTTTCAAGTTTCTAAATATTGGTTTAGCTAAAAACCGATTAATAAAATCTTGATATATCAATTTAACGTTACTTATTTTGATTTTAGTCAACTGATTATTATTAATTAATTGAAAATTATTTAATTGAGCTATATAGCAAATAAGAACTGACAAAATAGATGACAGGTGGCGCATTGTGTGCATAAAAAGTTCACTTTGTACTTGTCATTTGCAGAACTCCTCATGGCTCAAGTGTTAAGAGCGGCTGTCCATTTATAATTCATGGAATGGTCGGAGTTCAAATCTCAGTATAAATTAACCAAAACTGGTCTGATAAGGCTATGTATATGTGTACATGAATATCTATGGTATATATGTGATAATAGCCGAAACATATGTCACCAGGTTAAATTGTTAAAAAGCATTAACCAATTTGTGAAATTTCACATGAATATTGGTTTCTGCTAATGACTGTAAATTCGATTAAATAATTTTAAATTTAACGTTACTTAAAAATATTGTTACAGAAATAGATCAATATTTTTCAATATCCTCACAGTTTTTTTGCTTAGCAGTGAAGACATTTGAATTTTTCACGAATTTAAAATTCGAATATACTTTTTGGAGTTCAGGCGTGCTTTTTTCTTAATTTTTCAGGGTATTGGCACAAAAAAAAGTTACTGTTATCAAACTTATAGCTTATATATGCTGTATTATAGTCAGATGAATCCGAATTCAATTTTCCTGAATCAAATGGCAGGCCCTATGTTAGACGACCGCGTTGCGGGAAATTCAACCCAAGATGCACAATGGCAACAGTGAAGCACAAAGGTAGAAACTGTATGGTCTTGCGGTGTTTTTCAGGAAATTGTATTTTTCCACTTTATTGTATTAATAACACAATGACGGCCATAGTCTATGAATACCTTTTAAGCACAGTCATGCTTCCGTTTACTAAGTGAGAAATGCCACTTGCTTAGAATTTCCAACATGATATCGACCTGAAGCACCAGATATTTACAAAATTTATTACCAAGTACTAGTGTAAGTACTTGAAGTATGTAGTGTAGTGTAGCGGAGTGTATTGTAGTGTAGCATAGTGCAATGTAGTGTACTGTAGTGTAGTGTTGAAAATTATATTATGTACTAGACCGGGTCGATTTGTATGAAAAAAGAAATGCAGCCAGACCAGACATCGACTTAAAAGTTAGAAGGACCCTTAAAAACGATATCTGTGTCGATGTCGCTTCAGGTATCGATTTTGTGAAGAAAAAAATTAGCGAGCACGTTTTTTTTAGCCAAAGAGGACCTTCGGAGAATCAAAAGCGCTCCATTGGCATTTCTCGGAACGAAAAAAAAAATTACGCAGATATCGTTTTTAAGGGTCGTTCTAACTTTTGAGTCGATGTCTGGCTGAATCTATTTTTCGACCCGGTCTAATGTACACATTTATATGAAATGAAATAGAAGATGAATTTCTTAGTATTTGTTTGACCAAACCTAACCCTTATTTAAAACGCTTAAGCAAAAAACATTTTTAACCTTAATAAATAATGTTTTAAACTTTCAATTCGTTTAAGGCTAATAAAATTTTTTAAGAACAATCAACAAAATAGATTTATTTGAAGGAAGCATATTTTTTTCCAGTGCATCTGTAGCAAAAGCAAAAACATCATAGCAGCACGTGAGTTGTTAAAAAATATTTGGATTTTTATTTCAATAGGATACCATGAAATCGTTAAAATAGGTATGCAATAATAATTGAAGCTAAATAACAAAATAACTGAATAATGAGTACCCATAAAAAACAACATAACCTTAGGCGTTATTTCAAGTCAAAATTTTCTTGGAAAAAATCATATATTTCACTTATAAAAACATTAAAATCTCCGTGTAAACCTTTATGTTCTGAGTTTGATTAACATATTTCGTTTAGTGCATGGTTAAGTGCTTTATTTATACTGAGAATATTTTAATAAATTAAAAATTTGTTTTACTTAACATCAGCCAAAGCACAAAATGAAACCCTTTGAAAATATTTGCTTTACAAAAACAAAAAAAAAAATTGATAATAAACAAAAGCCAACAAAGCAAAAGACTGTAAAAAAATATCCTGCCGAATTTACTGCCTTTTGCTGTAATCTGCCCCATTCCAATACTGGCACTCTTAAGCTGTAACTATCTCAAAAAGAGTTTGTAACCGACAAGCTGCTTGGGAAAAAATTGAGCTTTTGTCTTATGTTTCCATTCTTTTGTTTTATTTGCGTTATTGTTTTTTCCTCCTTCCTTTATGTTTTTATTTATTTTGGCAGATTTTTTCACAGTCATAAATTTTAAAAATTTCAACGGAAATCACGTTTACTAGCAGCCGCTTAATGTGTTGGTGATAAGCTTTTTCATTGTCTGTTTACGTTAAAATACTTCTTGCTTGCTGCTCTTTAATGTGCTTAATTTTTAACAATTTTTTCAACAATGAAAAATTTCAATAGAGGTGACCTATAAAAATTTAAAAAAAATAATATTAATTTAGACAAAAAACTTAAGCGAATTGATAACGCAGCTGTAGATGATCAGTATTGTGAATTATGTGAGAAAAGGTTCACTTTTAAAAATTGACATGCATAATAGGATGCTACGCATATGTTTTATTGATTTAAAACTAGAACTAGGACATAGATTGATTCCTGAGGAAATACATTTGCTTTTGGTAGGCGGTGCGAAGCATCAAACAGAAAAACACGTGATAAATGCTAAACAATTGAGGAAATATGGTACAGAGATATATTGAAACATTTTGCTTTATAATAGGCGGGACCCAGCCTCTAACCCGAGATATGTTTTCACAGTTAATACCTACGAGAAGATATTTGTTTTTAAATAGGCAGTGCTACACCACCTACAAAAACAAATTTCATCACAGCTAAATTTATGGATCAATTTTACATCAAATTTAAAACATTTCAGCGCCCAAATAGAACATTTAAAATCAACAGCAATAACTTGTGTTCCAACTAAATGCAACCAAATTGCATTTGCCATAAAAACAGCCATGACTCGCAATAAACGCTTTTGCAAACGTCTAAGATCATTGCATTGATGTAAAAAAAAATCTACTTTACAACAGTCCAAATCGAGTGAAAATTTATTGTATACCACTTGCCAGACTTTTGCGATTTCCATCAACATGTAATCGAAACTTTTGCGACAACAATTTCATTACATTGACCCTTACAACTGCTATCATAATCAAAACCTTTTTATTGCGGTCATAACGCAAGACTTGACCTTTAAAGAAGACGGCGGCACTTCAAGCAATAAAGACCCCCAACAACAACCACAACAACTTCAGTGGCAACAAATAAAAATGTCCATAAAATCGAAATAGAAATAAACGCATTACAAACAAATAATGCGCATATCACTTCGTATTTCAGATTTATATCTTAATGTATGATCTCGATTCGGCAAAAAACAAAAAGTACACAAATTCTTTGGCGGCTGCAAACATTGAAGGACTTGGCTCAAGTCGGAAGTGCGCACTTAAGGCAGCAGCTATTATAGTTTCATGATATTGTATTGGAAAAACAAATAATGTTGGTATGTGCAAGGGGTCATAAAAATCCAAACCGAATGGGGCATTAAAATTTTGTTGGTGGTAATTGGAGAAAAGAATAGAAAATGTAAAGAAAGGCAGTTAACATTTATAAGGTTTTGGGAAAATGGATGAGTGTATATAAATTAAAATTATTTTAAGTACTACAACTCAGAACTATAAATTTATTTTAGCTGTGAAAATATCAGTGTCTGCGTTGAAAAATAGTGCCATTGAAAATCCCATACTATTCAAATAAAACACAATTACCATAAATACAGAAAATCGTTTTTTGGTACATCACGTCGTATGAGTTATTAATTTATACATAAATTTAAAAATTCAGATTTTATCAAAAATAAATGCGATGCTATTTAGCACAAAGTTGTCTTAGCATTTATTTCAATCTTTGAAAACTCTAAAAGAATTTAAAATTTCTCAAGTGGCCGCCACTCAAAACTATTACAAATTTTGTCACTATCACACTTTGTAAAAAAAATTAACATAAATTAAAACACGAAAAAAATAAATCTTTTAAAAGTTCAAATGATGATTTGTTGCCTCTAACTAAAACACTTACTGAATTTGTTGGCACTTCAGGCTAACACTCTTTCCGTGCAAATACATATATATTTCAAATGTATATTAGTGTCTGTATTCAACACATTTAACTTTAACACTTGCGATTTGTCAGTTTTTACAACGTTATTTGCTGCTTCCTTTTTTATATGCATTTTACATACATATTTTATTTTGCTACTACTCCTTTTTTACTATTTTCCCTGTACTGCTGCTGCTGCTCTTTTTCACTTTTTCATATATAAAAATTTTATTTTACTGCAACATCAAAGCCAATGGCAAAAAGTCGCAATGCACCAATTTTTCAAGCCGTAGCTATGTATGCCAACAATGCAAAATGAACAGAAAAAAAGAACAGAGAACAAATTTACAGTAGAAAAACGGAAGAAGATTTTACTGCGTTTAATGTTATTTTGTGGCAGCATTACTTGCTGCTTTTTGGCATCTCCTAACGTGGTATTTAGCGAATTGAAAGCACATAAAAAAGCGTAAAGCACAAAAAGATTTCTTACGGTATGCATGACTACAGGAATAAAATTTATGCAAGGTATGTTAGCCTCAGTAAGACACACCCATACTTATAGTACTAAAGGACACTGGCACGACTTGCAATTTTAACGTTGTTTGCTGTACGCAGCTCCTTTGCTTTGTTTTTACTGAGTAAAAGAAAATTTAAGGCACCACTTTTATGACTTCTTAAACTTTAACTGTACACTGTGTGTAATTGTTGCTTTGCATTAGACTTTATATCTCTTTTATGGCAAGTAAAACGAATAAAGGATTTTTATATTATATGTGTCTTTAAATGTAATTTTCTAGCAAATTGTGATAACGATGAAAGCATTTGAAGACCTTGGTGTAATAGGCAGTTAGCTGTTAACTTCATGAAATTGAGATTATTATGCTAAGCGACTTAAGGAAAAATAAATCATAAAATCTTCGTTTTTTCGAAATATTTAAAATGTAACTGCTTCTTACAGTGAGCGCTTCTTTAATATTAAATAAATATATTCCCACAATATGCACCAGAAATCTCCAAATTTATTATTCGTCTTTCTTTCGTGTTTGGCCAGGTGCCCTACTCTGTAATGCGATTCTAAAGCCAATGCATTTAAGAATACAATTTATTGAATTGCGACACGATTTTGTTGCGAATCGCATTACAAAGTAGGGCCACAGTATTAGCAATAAATAATTTGTCGACTTTGTAAGTGCTCAATAGAATATTACAAATATGCAGCAAATATTGAGACCGAGGGTCATATGCTTCTACGAAAATAAACCGAAAATTCTACTGTGAACTTAGCGCCTGATTTTTGAAAACTTCGAACCATTGAAGCAGTTGCTTAAATTTATATTTATGAGGATCTTTTAAGGGCCCGACCCTAGCAACTTTTGCTGATTCGTAAAGAAGACACAAGAACTAATAAAAATCTATCAGTTAGAAATCATCTAGAGTTGACAAAATATTCTATAAGAGAGAAGGAAATTTTAGTTCTTATTCGTAATTTGTCATAGGTTTTGAAATCATAAAAAAAAGTGTACGCTTACACCTTCACTTCGCAACAATGATAAAAATGTGTGTCTACTTTCTTCACATGATCGTTACAGATGCCACTGACACTTTTTCAAATTGATTCTTGATGTAGAAACTTTAGCTGAATTATTGAGGTCTACTGACATAAAACCTCATCGGTGAGCATATTTTGTGGAATTAAATTTTTGTAGATATGGTAAATAAAACATCATTACTTTATTATGAGGACAACTGAGCTGCATGGGAAATTTTTTGTATATTTCCGAAGAAGTTGGCAAATTCTTCTTAAGCTTCAGCCAAAAAAGCGGTCAATTTAGCACTGATTTTGACTAGGAAAAAGGTAAGCATCAATTTTTTCAAGGGTCAGAATAAGTAAGTATCGAGTAATGATTTTTTTAAACGACTATATATTTAACATGAAACTTTAGTAATATATAATTCTAATCCGAGCTGGACATTTAGTCATTACATTAGTTTTGCAATTCGATAAATTGAATGTGCAACTAACTCTTGTTTATTACATGATAGTTTGTTACAAGTTTGAGCACCAGAAAAGCTTGCTAAATTCGTTTAAAACTCAAAGCCATATGTTAGGTTTAGCGAAGGAGATTACAATTGTTATCATGACTTAGGCCGCATGACTAAAGTGCCATCTGTTGGCAGTTTTCAGAACTTTCAAGTTTTCTATTCTCTTCCTCAATTCATTTACAATAAAATGACGTTTTCCTACTTCAAATCGGTCCATTAATTCCGGAGAAAACGGCATATAACAGTTAAAACTGTGCAAAGCGCCATCTGTTGGCAGTTTTCAGAACCTTTAGACCTCATATCTTCTTCCTCAACTAATTTACAATTAAATGACGTTTACCTCATTCAAATCGATGCAGTAGTTCCGAAGTTATTTAAGTTTAAACATAAAATGCTAAAAAAATTAAAATGAAAATCCAGATTATGAAGTTATTGTGAATAACCCAACATTGCGGCAGCGTTGAATGAATTGTTTCAACTTGAATATCTCCGAAACTAATTGACCGATTTGAATGAGGAAAACGTCATTTAATTGTAAATGAGATGAGGAAGAGAAAAAAAGTTCTGAAAACTGTCAACAGATGGCGCTTTAAGTAGTTGGAAACATAAAAATTGTTCAAACCGCCATCTGGTGTCAGTTTTTAGAACTTTTATTTTTCTAATTCTCTTATTCAATTCATTTACGATAAAATGACGTCTCTTTCATTCAAATCAGTTCATTAGTTTCGGAGTTATTCAAATTTTAACAAAACAGTTAAACTGCTGCAGTTTCTGTTTGCGAGCTGCGGTTTCATATTGAATAACTCCGAAACTTATGGACCGATTTGAATGAAGAAGACGTTTTGATTGTAAATGAGTGGGAAGATAATTCAAAACTTAAAAGTTCAGAAAACTGCTACCTACAGGAGCATACGAAGCGATTGATACCTCATTTGTAAAAATCGGTCTAGTAGTTAACGAGAAATTAGCGAAAGAAGTTTTACTTGATAAAAAAAAATAGATTGCTGTTTCTGTTGGCCTGGATTTCTGCGTCGTTGCTCTGCCCAAAAAATTGGGCTGTGGAAATAGTGTGCTTACGCATACATAAAATTTTGAAAATAAAGTGTGACATACTCTTAGGCTTAATTAAATTAACGCGTAAACACCCTGTCTAAAATTCTGACATCGAGTTCGTTTCCCAAGTCTTCAAAGTTCTCAAGTCGAGTTCGTTTCCCAAGTCTTCGAAATTCTGAAATCGAGTTCGTTTCCCAAGTCGTCGTAGCCAATTTTTTTATAAAAACATGTTCCTAACAACCCTGTTTTTGCAAGGCCTAAAAGTATGCCACACTTTATTTTCAAAATTTTATACATGCGTAACCACCCTGTTTACTCAGCTCAATTATTTGGGCAGAGCAACGACGCAGAAATTTGGCGAAACACCAGGCCATCAGAAACAGCAGCAAGTGATTTTTTTTCATGAAAAACTTCTTTAGCTAATTTCTCGTTAACTACTGGACCGATTTTAACAAATGAGGTGTCAATCGCTTCGTACAATGTTGTAGAATTGTAATAAAGCATCAGCATTTAGAAACTCTGCGCATACAAAGCGCTATAACTAAAAAAAAAACAATTTTGGATTTCGATAACTACTGCACCGATTTTGACAAATGAGGTATCAATCGCTTCGTATGCTCTTGTAGAACTGAAATATGGCATCGAAATTTAGAAATTATGCTCATACAAAGCGCAAACCTGCAAAAACTTTTATTTAGGCTTCAAAATAAATACTGCACCGATTTGGACAAATGGGGTGTCAAACGCTTCGTATGCTCGTGCAGAATTGAAATATTGCATCGGCATTTAGAAATTATGCTCATACAAAGCGCTATAACTAAAAAAAAATTATTTTGGTTTCTCGATAACTACTGCACCGATTTTGACAAATGAGGTATCAATCGTTTCGTATGGTCGTGCAGAACTGAAATATAGTATCGTCATAAAGAAATTATACTTTTACAAGGCGCTATACCTAAAAAACTATTTGCATGTTTGCGTGAGCATAATTTCGATATGCCGACGCAATATTTCAGTTCTACAATAGCATACGAAGCGATTGATACCTCATTTGTAAAAATCGGTGCAGTAGTTCTCGAAATCCAAACTAATTTTTTTTTTAGTTATAGCGCTTTGTATGATCATAATTTCTTAATGCCGATGCAATATTTCAATTCTGCACGAGCATACGAAGCGTTTGACACCCCATTTGTCCAAATCGGTGCAGTATTTATTTTGAAGCCAAAATAAAAGTTTTTGCAGGTTTGCGCTTTGTATGAGCATAATTTCTAAAATTCGATGCTATATTTCAGTTCTACAAGAGCATACGAAGCGATTGATACCTCATTTGTCAAAATCGGTCCAGTAGTTATCGAAATCCAAAATTGTTTTTTTTTTAGTTATAGCGCTTTGTATGCGCATAGTTTCTAAATGCTGATGCTTTATTACAATTCTACAACATTGTACGAAGCGATTGACACCTCATTTGTTAAAATCGGTCCAGTAGTTAACGAGAAATTAGCGAAAGAAGTTTTTCATGAAAAAAAATCACTTGCTGCTGTTTCTGATGGCCTGGTGTTTCGCCAAATTTCTGCGTCGTTGCTCTGCCCAAATAATTGAGCTGAGTAAACAGGGTGGTTACGCATTTACAAAATTTTGAAAATAAAGTGTGGCATACTTTTAGGGTAAAGGTGCATGCGTAAGCACCCTGCTGCCTCAGCTCAATTTTTTTGGGCAGAGCAACGACGCAGAGATTTGGCGAAATACCAGGCCATGAGAAACAGCAGCAAGTGAGTTTTTTTCATGAAAAACTTCTTTCGCTAATTTCTCGTTAACTACTGGACCGATTTTAACAAATGTGGTGTCAATCGCTTCGTACAATGTTGTAGAATTAAAATAAAGCATCGGCATTTAGAAACTATGCTCATACAAAGCGCTATAACCAAAAAAAAAAGTATTTTGGATTTCGATAACTACTACACCGATTTTGACAAATGAGGTATCAATCGCTTCGTATGCTCTTGTAGAACTGAAATATAGCATCGAAATTTAGAAATTATGCTCATACAAAGCGCAAACCTGCAAAAACTTTTATTTTGGCTTCAAAATAAATACTGCACCGATTTGGACAAATGGGGTGTCAATCGCTTCGTATGCTCGTGCAGAATTGAAATATAGCATCGGCATTTAGAAATTATGCTCATACAAAGCGCTATAACTAAAAAAAAATTATTTTGGTTTCTCGATAACTACTGCACCGATTTTGACAAATGAGGTATCAATCGCTTCGTATGCTCTTGTAGAACTGAAATATAGCATCGTCATAAAGAAATTATGCTATTACAAGGCCCTATACTTAAAACACGCACTGCTGTAACTTAGAAACACATCAACAGATTTATAGCTCGGCAAGGGATAGACGGATTTTGACAAGGTAACTTACTTTTAATATTTTTACTTAGTTTTAATCATTTTGAAATTCCATTGGCATATTTGACACTTACCGTTTCTTGAAAATGCTGCAGCAAAAGTGAAATTTCTCCATCTTTAGGTTGGTGCGTTTCTAAGAAGAATGGAAAAATTTTCTGAAAGAGCTGTGCAAGGGATCAGGCTAAAATGTACCAATATTTAATAAAATTTTATTTTATCTAAAATTTCACGGCTATTACTATACTAATTTTAATTAAGTAGAATCAAATAAATATGTTGCTCTGTTCCGCGCCTTAACGCTTTTTTTGTTAGCAAGTATGTGCGTGGTTTTCTTCTCAGGTTTTTTTAGCAAGCCATGATATTTTTTCTAGTTTTATAACAATTCAAAGGATTTTTGTTTGTTTTTTTTTTTTCTCTTATTTTTGTTGAGTTAGGATTTACTATTAAATTCAAACATGTCTTTCTTTTAAAAAGAATATATCTATAAAATTTTACTTACCAAATATTTAAAATCCTTTCAGTTATTAAGAATTTACGAAACAATTAATAAAAATCTTTTTTCTTCCAAAATGAAACAAAAAAATTTAATGTCATATTTTTATTATTAATCTTTCTCTTTTGCTGCATAGAAGAAAAAAATGCTGCTTGATGCAAATGATGCAATCGTTCATAGCACAGATGCGCTTAAAATCTAATGGATTTCTGATCGTTGATGACACACAAGAAGAAAAAAGAAAAACTGATTGATAAATTATGCTGGTCGTCAGGTGCTGTCAATAGTTTTTTCGTCATTTTGCAAATTTTTCTTCGATGTTGAAGTTTTCATTTCTTTTCTGCTTTTGAATTGAATATGAAAACAAGCTGTGAAAATATTTAATGGTACGGTGCGACCGGATGATGGTCCTCAACGACCGTTATATTTAACATGGGTCGGTGGGACTTTCGTCCGTTTGTAACGCCATTTATCAACATAATGAGTAATTTCCAAACAAATGATTGTGTGTAATCAATATATTACGTTACTATTTAAATAATTTTTTATATTTAAAATTAATTTAAATAAAAATATTACTATTATATTATATTGTCATGTATTTTTCTTTGAAGCATAATAAGTTCGGCAATGGCAATGTTTTGATTTTACTCTAGCTATGAATTTTTAAAGTGATTGACTATTTTGAAATATTTAAAAAATTGTACTTTGTGCTCGAATTAAATTTTTTTTTTATTGAAGCTGAATTTTTGGAAGAATTTTCTTCAAACCCGATTCTATTATATAGGCATTAAGGACCGCAAATTTTTTAAAAAAAAAAAAAAAACCGCCTTTGGGTGTATTTTTTCAGCATTTTTAATAACACGAAAAATGTGGGCGTGGCTGTACAACAGTGGGTGGCGACCCCCATTCAACTAAAAAACCCAAAACGCTATACCTTGGCCCATAAAGCAGACTTTTTCTACGTTTTAGGAAGTCGGGTTTTTCGTTAAATTTCAACAGAATTGGACATAAACTCTGTCCGCGCAGTTTTCAGGTTTGAACTAGGAAGCTCAAATATTGGGACAATTATTTTTATTCTTCAAGCTATAATATAGGAAAAAATAAACAAAATCCCTGTCCTAAAGTTTGAAAAAAAAAAACACCCTAATGCATATACTCTAATGGAAATTTGATTTTTAGGGCTGTCTAACAACAATTTTCACGTCACATAACAAAGTTCTTATTCATCAAAATGTATGGTTTAACGAGCTTATAACCAAAGTTTAAGCCACTTTAAAACTTTTTCATAATTGAGGCGTAATTTTCATCTAATTTTCCTGCGCTAAAAACTTATTTTGCTCAACCAATGTTTTTAGTTATATACAGAGATTACTAACAATATAAATACAAAATCATTGAATTTTTCGGTAAAACAAACTGCACTTATTATTGACTTAAAGGCTTTCAAATATTAATCGTTACAAACGTAAGCAGACATTTAGCAAAATATACTGATTACAGAAAAAATCATTGACTGTTTTAACTTTAATTTTCACATTTATTTTATATAATTAAATATTTATACTCACGTAAAAACATAGATAATATCGTTAAAGTGTTTCGTTATGCAGTATAACAATATATAATTTAAATAACAAATACTTAAATTTTAATGTCTTTTACTTATGAATTTCGTAAAAAATTTCAATTTGCTATTTTGACTATTAAAAATTATTTATAATTTTAATTTTTATTGGGGACAATAAATCCCAATGCTCAGTAAAATTTTAGAATACATTTCATATCAGTAATTTCGGATGAAAAATGCGAAAATTTTTCAACTGTTCTTACAAAACCGAACTGAGTTCTAAATTAACAAAATTATAATTAATAATTTAAATTTTTTTAATTGAAACTGAACTTTTGATACAGCGCAACTGTTTTCAAAATTTCAGCTGTAACTTAGCCAAGCATTGAAAGATCTACCCCAAAATTATTTTTTCTAAGTTTAAAAAGTTTATCTTTACAAAATAACTTGTTTTAATGTTATTGTAATTCATTTAAATTAAATATAAATAATTTTTCTATTGACTAGGAAAATTTTTTGATTTGTTATGTATTAAAATTATGATTTTGTTTTTAAAATTACGAATTTAAAAATATGATTTTTTTTATGACATACATACACACGTATTTAAATACATAATTGCACTGGAGTAAAAAAATTACTTAGGTATAATAAATTTTTTCTACAAAAAGTGACGCACTATACATTTTTCAGTTGAGATTCTGTTTTTAGGACCACAAAGAGAACAAACTATAAAATTCGTTACAAATAAAAATTGTTTATTTTTACTTCATTTTAATCAAGCTATATGATATTCAAAAAAGTATTAGTCAAAAATTGAGACTACACATAAGAGCTTTTTGCTTAAAAAACACTAAAAATCTAGACAAAAATTTTGTGACTTTTTGCAGCAACATTAAGTTAGGTACTGACAATTTGTGCGAACATACAGCAACTTTGTGTATTTTTTATACTTTTTGAAGAAACTAATCCGATTACTTGCACACAGAAACGATTTTGTGCACAAAACATTCAACAGTCCGTGTGATATTTTTCACTTAAAATAACTTAAAACCGAACTAATCGAGTAAGCGAAAAACAGATAATTTTAAGTTTTTAGCGCCTTTTTGTGATTTCTTTAAAGTAGGTATCTATTAAATTCAAATTTCAAAATCTCTAATTCTTCCATAAGTTGGAAACTTAGCACTAAACACAACATAAATAATATGAAAACAAACGTAAATAGTTCTTACCTAAGAAATGTACAATTCAACGCATTGGTTTTGTAACAGCGTTTGACCGCTAACGCTGTTTGTAGCTACCACAGGAGTAGCCGCCGCAACCACGCCTACCAAATTCCCAGCAGCAGTAACAGCTATTGGTGTTGTTGACCGTGGAGGTTGTGTCGGCGCAACAGTTAAACATTTTGTTATATGTTGAGATGTTGTTGAAGAAGTATCAATGGTAAGTAGCGCTTGTGTTGGACTTGCAGCCTGGCCAGCGGATGTTGCGACTGCAGCTACCGTTGCCAATGATGTTGTAGCATTGTAATGAGTATAGATGTTATTGCTTTGATTATTGTGCGCTTGCATCGGCGTTATAGCAGCCGCCGCAATAGGATGTTGCATAATTGACATCTTACTATGATATGCTGTTTGTGTAGGTGCGGCCGGTGCTGATAGCGGTGAATATTGCTTTGGTGGCTGTGGCACCATCGACAGTGCTTGAGCTTTGCTTGATGTTAAGATGAGTCCGCCGCTATTTGGTGCTGGTATCGTTATACTAGGTGGACTCATAGGTGATGGTTGTGAAGCATAATTGGAGGGTGCTGCAGCAGGTATGAAATCCACAGGAAACTATGCAATAGAAAGTTATATAGTTAGCAAAATTAAATAATTTTTTAAACAATAGGTACACACAATGAGTTAATTTTCTACCGAGACTTTCCTCATAAAGCCCAAATATTCAATATTTTAGAAAACTATTCATTTGAAATTCAAAATATGTACTCCCCGATCACATCTACACACTGATGAATGCGTACGGTTAAATGCATTAACGGAGGAAGCGCAGCAACGAAAAAATTCACTGCTCCAAAAATTGGTTGGATGCCATAACTAAGTAGGCGTTTATCCTTCGATGTAAGATTATTTAATTGATATTAAGTTTTGACTATAGGAACATAATGAAAAACCGAAGGGCTTTTATTCGAAGGCCATGACAAAATAAATGAAAGGAAATTGGAAAAATCAGTCACCCAAGGCACAAGGCGCTTTGATACTTTCCCTTTGCATTTTTACCACTCATTTTCACTGATTTCAATGGAATATTATTTGGAACAGGTTGACTTTAGCTCACATTGTCCAATTTCAACTAAAAAAATATAAAATTAAAAAAAAAATTGCTCGGATCTAGTATCGGAGATATAGACATCGGAAGTTGCGGATATAGCTTTTGTAAAAATGGTTATGAATTGGGATCCCTTGAATAGAAAATGGAAAATATTGGTGTCATAAGAAAGATAATTTAATGGCCTACAATAATGGTACGCAAAATTTTGAAATTTGACAAATAATTTTGGAGATATTACGGCTTTTCTGAAATTTTGACCAATTTTTTTTGAAAAAACCTTATTTTTTCCAAAAAATGTGTTATTGATCTAAAACTTTTTTAGCATGTTAAGAAAACTTAATTGATTTTCTTTAAAATAATATATAGGTTGCTGTAAGGTTTTATATATTTACACCCTTTTTAAAGAAAAACAAAAAAGTTTATTCAATGAATTGTTATGAAAACTATTTTTTTGTGGACACCACAACTACAACTATTATTATTATCTCATTTTAAAATAATAAGGTTATCATATAAATTCATAATTTTTTAAAATGTGAGGATGAAAGAAAGAAGCGCCACAGGCAAAAAATTTTTATTAAAAATCGCGCGCGCGACTTACGGCCAGTTACGGCCAACATTTGAAAGAAATTATCTCTAAAAAAAATGGTGCTTTCGTATCATAATATTTATTCCCTGATAAAATTCAACTTTTTGATTTTTTTTTGTTTTAGAAAAGTAGCTCCAAGTGTATCACCCAAAATGTATCGTTACTTTTTTTTAAATGATCATGTATTTATGTATAAGAAACTTACCAATGATTGATGTTGCGCCGTTAAATTCGTTGCGACATGCGTTGGTGAATGTGTAGGCTGACTAAAGTAAGTTGTTGGTGAAACCGGCGGACTAGGATATGGCCAATAGACCAATGGTGCCGGATAAAAGGCAGCTGCAGGATGTGGATGCGCATGAGGATGTGCATGATGTGTATGATGATGCGCTGTTCGATGAGGTGAAGCCAACATTGGCGTGGGTGGACCGAAGGCGGCAAATGGACCAAATGCACCACTAATTACAGAGGCACCTAAGAAAATAAAGAAAAATTAAATATTAATATAATTTGCAAAAAAATACACACAAAATTGAAATAAACTTAAAAATATAAAATAAATTATCAGCTACTAAATATTTTACGTTTTCCAATTTTTAATTTTTTTTCTTTTTAAATTATTGCACTAGGGTTTTTATTTTACTTAAAGGTATATTCGATTATTAGAAAGCAGGAAATGTAGACAAAAACAGGAAATTTTAGGTTTTTTTTTTTTGTTTCAATTTCTATTAAATAAACAGGACAAAATTTGATATTTTTTGTTAAGGTTAGATTGAGTTAGGATTTGAAGGATAACTAGACAAAAGATAGCAATAGATTAAAGATTAGTATAAATAATTTGTAAAAATAACACTCACCGTTTAAGACACTTGCATAATGTTTGATTTTTTAATACAACAAAAATATTTTAAAATATTTACCACCAACGACCAACGCCCATGAATAAGAAGGTTCTTGACAATTTTTTTATTTCAGTTTGAGTTTTTTTTTTTGCAATTTTTTTATTCCAAGCACCAACATTTTTAAGAAGTATGCAACTGAGAGTAACGCTGAGGTAACCAACCAAAAAGGTATAAAAACCGCGACGATGATTATAATTGCAACAACAACAACAACAACATCAACATCAACAGTAATAACAATAATTATGTAACTAGTAAATAAAGGTAATATTATAAAGGTAGTAAGTATGAACCACAAGTTATTGCATTTGATTGGCTTTTGAAAAGTAAAAAAAAAGCTCCATTTTTGCTCTGCTAAAAGTAGAACCCAAGTTAAATACGACTAAACAATTGAATAAAAAAATGTTTTTAAATTAAATAAAAATGCATTAGATGGTGATAGCTTAGAATTAGATTTGTATAAAATATTAAATGCATGTATAGTATACAATAATGCTGTAATATGTAAGTGGCATAGATATTGATGAGGTAAACAATTCACCTCGCATATAGAGCCCAACGAACTAAACGCTGAAAGCAGTTTAATTTTTTTTTTTATTTTTAAATTTTTGTTATGAAACATATAATTCATTGCAAAATTTTCCTTATTCATTACAATGATTTTTTTATTCATTACAATATTAAACAAAATAATTCATTTTAATATTCGAATTTAAACTTTCAGCCTTGATATATTCAAACTGCCTTCAACGAAAAGCCTTAGCTCTAATAATAAAAACCGCTTTTACTTACAATTAGCAGCACATAAATTAATTTTGCTTACAAAACTATTAACTAGCACTATAAATTAATTTTAAGGTAATCATAAAAACACAAAAGTAATAATTTAGTTAAAGTTGAAATTATTTTGCCAAATTTATCAAACCTCGACAAGACAAAAAAAAAACAGCTGCAAAAATATATCGAATTACATCACAAACCACTACCCAGCTTAAAATTTGGACGCAGCAAAACTTAGCGAAAACATTCAGATTTGTTTATAAATAACAAATATACTATATACCTACTATAAATGTATTAATAAAAGTAATACGACTCAAAACAACACCACTGTTAAAAATTTCAATGCTTTAAAATGAAAATATTTGAAGGGAAAAAATGTATAGAAATATGAACGATGGATGACGACCATGACAGGATCAACAGCAATAATAAATATCAAGTTTTCTACCCTAGAGAAGACAAGGTGACAGCCTCTTGAAAGCACAAGAAAATGAGTTTGATGGTGAGTTAATAATAGTTTTTTTCGATTTTTCTTAAGTATTTAATTTTATTGCAAAATTCTAATTTTATTTAAAAAAAAAGTAATATCAAAATATGTAGTTTTTGTTAAATAAAATAAAAAACGGTATAACTATAATTATTAAGATAGGCATGAAGTTGTATTTTAATAAAATATGCAAGTATGTTTTCAAGTAATTTTGAAAATGTCATTAAATTGCATACATTTGAGCTTTGATTTATTCTTTTGATCAACAAAATTTTGTTTTCAAATATTAAAAAAATTAAAAAAAAATTTCAATATTTTCGACATCACAGGCGGCGAAAAGTGTTTAAGTAGTAAGTAATCGAACGGAGCATTCAGAAGTTTCGAGTTTTCACTATTAATTTCTTTCAAATTTCTTATGAACAATTATTGCCTCTCACAAATTCCAAAAAAAATTTGGGAAACTACAGACTACTCCCGAAAGGGGCGGCAAATATTTGTTCATCTGGCACTAGTTGAGCATGGTCCACTTTGAAGTGCATATTAGACCTAAAAAGAATTCGTTCAATCGAAAAGTGTACGCCAGATAAATTTAAAGTGTCAAGGGTAGAAAGAAGAAATTTCCGGACATACCAAAATAATAAAAAAATTCCCGAAAATGGTGAAAAAATTTTTTTTCTGGAAAAAAGTAAATGTGACGGAAATTTGGAACTTTTTTTAACAGTATTAAAATAAACAATCGAAAAATAAAATTTTTGTTTGGAAAAAAAAAATTTATGAACTTTTTCCATTCATATTTATTTTCCAATTGACTTTTTCTGAAATTTTTGAAATTCTACGATTCCAGGCTTAGCCGTGTCAAAAGCGGTCACTTGGCAATTCTTTGATGCCGATTCAAACAATTGGAATTGAATTTTACCTGTATCAGGGCTAAACCCATCGAGAGTATAGTGAGGCTGATAAACGTCAGAACGTGTCAAAAGAATTTTATCCCATTGATTCTTTCTAAACAAGGTTTACATTTATAATTTTTTAAAGCCAATATTATGTTCTGTAATTTATAACACTAGTTTACAAGAAAAAAGATCTGGTTTCTCATAGACTTTTTTCTATGTATTTTGGGCGTGGATTCCATTTTTTGTCCGATTTTCGCAAAATTATACTTAAAATATTTGCAAAAGAATAGTCTGTCATTAAAAATTTTAAAAATATGAAAAAGAAAGATTTTTTCATTCAAATGGAGCATTTGAAATTTAGAGATTTTTAAAAAAGACCAAAAAAGTCAGCTTTTTTGGACTTTGAACGTTTGTAAATACATCAAATCTTATCCGATTCACACAAACAGTATACTGTTAAAAAGGGAATAAAAATATCTTTCGAATGATGAAAATCGTTTTTGAGTCGAAAAAAAAATGTATGGAGATATAGTCAAATAAATGAAAAAAGTGCCGAAAAGGGGACTTTTTGGGGATATGTCGAAAACGATTCTTAAGAAAAAAAAAATGGTTGTCATTTTTGGAATCTTCGCCCCAAAATACATCGAAAAAAGTATATGAGAAACCAGATCTCGAGATGAACCCCACATTTGTAAGCTAGTGTAATAGAAAGTTTTCAAAAAACCTACGGTTTTAAATTGGATATCTCGCTGATCTAAACATTGACTTAAAATTTTTTTCTTAGAAAATTTATCTGTCATTTTTATTAGATCAATGGAGTCAAATACGAAACTATACGAAAAAGGAAAACTATTAAATTTCTGATTTTGTGATATTTTAAAATTGTGCTTTGGAACACTATTTTCAACGTTATCCTGCAAAAAAAATTGTGGCTGGTATGAAAAAAAATGTTAATGTCCTAAAATCAACCGATTCTAAAAGTTTAAATTGATACGAACATTTGTAAACTTAAATTCTTCACACTTCAAAATCAAAATAGATACTGATTACATATCTTTCTACAATTTTACTTCAATTTCAATAGAAATTCTAAGATTATCAATATTTATATGATTTTTGTATTATGATGTCTCGAAAAAATAAAGTTAAGTTTATATGTATGTAAATATACATACATACGTGTAAGATATTTTACTACCAAAAAACAGTCAACGTTAAAAAAGTAAACGTTTAAATAAAAAGTTGCTCAGAGCAAACAAAGACTTTTCATATCATGTATAGTAGCTATTTTTCTAAACAAGGATTAACATTCGGTACGAAAGTATCAATATGAATGGATCTAAAAACAAAATATGTAGATAATGTTGCAAAAAACAAACCAAAACCCAGATGTACTTAATATACAATTACAAACACACACACACACACAAAACTAATTCTAAGGAAAATATATGTTTGCGCTATAAGTTTAAAAACACATAACTAAAATGTAATATTTTATAAAAAAAAAAAAATATTACAATACATTGTACATTTTGTAAGGACTAAGTAAGCCCTTAGTTATTTCTTATTGAAAGCTTTTGGTTTTTTTTTAGCATTTACTTTTAAGTATTGGATTTATTAAGTAATGTTTAAGTACAATATTTACTGTTTACTTCGCAGAAACTGATTAAAGCAATCACAAGTGCAGAGAAAAAACTGAATGCTGCTACAATCTGAGCATTGGTCCTCAGTCGAAAAAGTGAGTTACGCTATCTAAAACACACAGGTAAGCATTTGCTCTGAACGTAAAGTATTCAGAAAATGATATTCTTGATCGAAAAAACTCAAGATCAGAAATATTGGTTGTTTTTGTTTGAACAACTATATTCATTTTCTAAATTTTAATTTAAAAATAAATAAAAAACTTGAAAATGACTATAGTTTTTGATTGAAATCTTAACAAATATTGTGGTTTTTATAAATAAACTTGGTTACTGTAAATAAATATAAAGGTAATTTTAATTTAAGCAAAAATCACAAATGAAAGATATTTGCTATCCAAAAAAGTTTAATAATCTTATAATAAAAATTATAAAATGAAAAATTTGCGTCATAGGCAACCGATCGATAGGTCCAAAAATATTTTCGACAACTCCTTTAGTGTGATTTTTTAAGGATCTATGATTCAAGTCTTTTTCTCGCTATTGTTTTTTTTTTTTTTTACAAAAAGCTTTCAAAAAGAAACATGTTTTCTTTTGTTTTAAAAACATGATAAAATTTAAAAAAAATAAATTAAAGGTACGGATATATTGTGATACCCCACATTTTGTACAAAACAAAATTATCTAATATAAGTAATAATATTACCAAAAATATAAATGCTTAAGTATTTCGTTTAGGTAATTTTTGCAATATTTTTGTAAAACAAAAAGATAATCCCAAACTTTAAAATAATATAATATATATAAAGCCAACACCTTACAATATTAACAAGGGGAACATAAAGCATAGTAAATGTAAAAAAATGTTTCTGAACTCAGTTTTAATAATGTTTAACATTAATAAAAATTTCAATAAATTAATAGTAAAAAAAATTGCACATCTTCAATAGGAGTTTTTAAAAAACCTATGGTTTTCACTTTTTATTTAATCACTTAATTTGCCTCTGGTTCCCCTCATTAATATTGTTAGCCTCTTCAGTTCAGTTTTGAATTATTTTTTTAAAGAAATTTTAAATTTGATTTTGTCTTCCTTTTTTTAGCTTAAGCCCAATAAAGTGACTTCAATTGACTTTTAAATGGTTAAAACACAATCACAAAAATCTAAGCTGCTCTTATTAGACCGCCAGAAGTCCATTAAGTTAAATAAAAAAAAAATAGTTGCCACGATAGCAAATATGTATAATGTATGAAAAATAAAACAATTATATAGTTAGGAAAAATAATAGAATATATAGTTTGAAAATGTTTAACAAAATTAAAGTTGATTAAGTAAATTAATTAAGTAAAAAATGTTCATTTGTTAAGTTACTTTTGAGAAAGTTTTAAAGCTTTTAAAGTTTTATATAGGTGTGTTGGACGTACGTTGAATGAATGTGCGAGTGTGTGTAGTTTGTCTATGCATATATGTATATACTTGTACATATGTACTTATGATTACCGATTACTTATGCCTTAATTAAGTATGTAAAATATGTTTCCAAAAAAAGTTTAAAATTTTCTAAAATTAATAAACAATTAATAAGCTTAAAAATAATTTTTTTAGTTTTTTTTTTTTTTTTTTTTTTTTTTGTTAAAAATGAATCCAATGAATGTTAAAAGAGCGCATCAGGGAAGGATTAAAGAATTTGGGAGGAGGTTTGGAATTGCATTTCAAAATGTTTTAATTAAGAAAAAAAACATAAATAGATGCAGGTTTCACCTAGTATTGCAATCAATTCTTGAAAAATAATAAAATTTTAAAGCGCTAGCAACAACAGCAGAACAACAATAAAAGCATTGCAAGTGCAGCATGATAGAAAGTTAAGCAAGAAGGTCCAGTTAAGCTTAGTGATGTGTGGTAGGACAATTTTTATATTACTTCATTAAATTCAGACTAAATTTTTAGATACGGTTTTAAACATATCTACTTAATTCAAATTTAATCATATAAAAATAAATATTTTTAAAATTTTTAATAAAAATCTTATGATAATCGATTATCATAAAGTTAATCCGGTTGTAAATTAATCCAAATTAGGAAGGTGTATATAAAAGCCCATTTTATATATATCTACTTTTTTATCATACTTTTTAATTCCCATCCGACAATGGTGTAGAAATTTATAACTTCTTTAATTAACACTTCAAGTTTAAATAAAATAATTTTGTCAATTTAAGAATAAGTTACACTTATTTTGATTATCGAATAAAGTCGGATCAGTATTAAACTATATAATTTTCTAGAAAGGATATTAAGCATAAGGTTCTTAAGAGAAATTTAAACAAGCTTAGATATTAAGCATCTAACATCCGCTATGATTTATAACGCATCATATTAGGTCCCAATAGTTGTAAAGTGAGAATTTTGGAAGTTCTAACTTTCAAATTAAATTTTTATCACTTAAATCAAAGTAAAATAAATATGGACCAAGCATATAGTTAAGAGTTTTACAAAGAAAGTTAAAGCTTGTAAAGAAAATATTGCTGACTTGGGAGTAGTAAACTTAGGTAAACTATTATATCCGTGTGTATTTTTTTTAAAGAAAATTTAAGCTTTTATATATTTGTTACCATTATAAAAAGTTGGTATTAAATATAAGCTAAAGAGATATGTTAAAGAGTACAAGGAAGTATTTTCTGATGGTTTGAATGGATGCATGTTTGAGAGTAAAAGTAGCCTGAGCAAAACTTAAAGCAGTTTGATTTGCTTATTTAAATTCTTTTTATAATTTTAACTGTGATTTTTTGATCAAGAATCAGTTTTGAATATTTTTTTATAAAACATAATCATAATGGTTGTTTTTCATAATTTTTCTTTTTGATTAAAAAAAAAGAAATCTAAATCAAAAATTATGCTTACCATAAGAAACGGATCGGTTTAAAAAAATAAATTGTTGACTACATCTTCGGTCAGATAATTTAACTTCAACTTTTAAAAGTTGTGATCATTTATTTGCGTTTTGTAATTTTAAGGAAACCCTTTATTTCAGTACCATAGGTGTTCTGAAAGAATATCAACTAAAAAATATACTCGATCTTCTCCCACAACAAAATAATTCTAAGTCTTCTTACTCACTCATTCTAAATTAATTGAAACGATTTCATTTCAAAAGATCTATCCGAATTTCTAAGTTTTGCTCACTCTCAACTCTTTCATTATCAAGCATCCCATTCTATCCAAACTCAAACTCCTGGATTGTAAAACGAGTACAGAGTACCCGGCGGTGGGCGGGTTAATGCACGCTTGGCAGCACCAACCGCGACCACTCCTGAATTCGGGTCTTGATGTTGGAATGCATTGTCATAGGAGCGCTTCATGGAATGTTGCAGCCCTGCGGATGCTGCACTGTGCATGCCAGTACTCCCGCCGGTGGACAAGCCACCTGCAGCTGCGGTAGCTGCAGCAGCAGCAGCGGCTGCTGCACCGGGATTACCTGCGTATTGATAGCCCTGTGGCATATAGCTAATGGGAAAGGGCTGAAAGTAAGGTCGTGGCATAAGCACAAATTGTGGCTGAGCTGCTGCACTGGCAGCATTTGGACTACCGTGTTGACTCCCAGCATAAGTCATTCCAGCATTCGGACTCATAGCAGCGGCTGCTGCTGCCGCCGCCGAATGTGACATATAAATAGGATTCATAAAATTGGCGTAAAATTGCTGTTGTTGTTGCTGCTCTACAGCAGCAGCAGCAGCCTG
This sequence comes from Tricholauxania praeusta, assembly GCA_949775025.1. Lineage (NCBI taxonomy): Eukaryota > Metazoa > Arthropoda > Insecta > Diptera > Lauxaniidae > Tricholauxania > Tricholauxania praeusta. Next base: position 121,273,952 of record OX459031.1, on the reverse strand, counting down.
TTGGCGTGCTAACAAATTGTGCTGCGCTATAAATTGTGCCTGCTGCTGTGCCAACAACGCAGAGTTCGCAGCGGCAGATGATTGTGGTGGCGGCAGTGAGAAATTGAAAGGCAACGATGACATGACTGCCTGTTGACTGCCAATAGCTGCAGCTGTTGTGGGTGAATTCATTTGCAAGTGTGTTTGTTGCACACCAACTGCAGCCGATTGCGCAGCAGCGACTGCCGCAGCAGCAGCATTGCTTTGAGCAGCAACCAGGGACGGATGTGTTGTGTGAGCGCTAACGCTTGGGGGCGTTGTTGTCGTTAAGTACGACGCCAAACTGCTGACTGCAGTCATTTGCGGCGAATTGCCGGCCATAAGCGACATATGTGATTGTTGCTGATGTTGAGCTAATGCGGCAACAGCAGCCGCAACAGAAGGATTTGATTGCAAAGCATGATGTGAATGATGAGGGGAATGGGTTAGGGATTGTGGATGGGCATGGACATGTGTATGAGTGCTTAGCGCTTGTGCTGAAGACGGCGGCGGTTGAGCTAACATACCCGGTGAAAGGAGTGATGGCTGTTTGCCTGCGCCAGGCAGGTGTGGATGATGCGGTGTAACAGGCGATTGTAGGCCTCCGTTGAGTACCATATTCATGTCATCACCTGAGCACTGAAACACTTCGATGTAGCGATATTTTTTACCAAAAACCATGAACTGATTATGTTTTCGTTGAGCACAGAGACGTGCGGACTCCTCGGAGTCCATTTGTATAAAAGCTTCACCACTAGGTTGACCCTTTTTGGAAGAAAGAGAAGAGAACATTAGCATTACTTTACTTTTGCCACTTATATGCAAGCAAACCTGAGCATTTATGACCATATGCACCCCTTGGTAGATAATATGTTTTGCAAAGTCATCCAAAAAATGAAGAATGTGTTCTACCAGAGCCTCATAGGGTAGGCCACGTAGACGTATACAGTTCTTGGTTGTACCAGAGGTAATTAAATGCTAAAAGTACAAAAAAAAAATTATTTTCAATTCCAAAAAATATATTTATCCCCGTCGTGAATTTAGAAAAAAAGAATCAATATATTTATACCTGCGGCAACAATGACAATTGCACTGTGGGAAGCTGTGCTATCAACGGCGGCTGATGATTTGGTTCATATGTTTTTGGATCCATGGATCTGTTCAAAACCTGTTGTACTTCCGCCGTTGTCGAACGAAAGAGTTCAATATAACGTTGGCCAATGGACTCTCGATGTCGTGATAGAGCTTTTGGTGCATCCACTTCATTAGCGAAGAGCACAAAAGCATCACCAGTTGCACGGCCATCTGGTTTCTTTACGAACAAAACACCCTCAACGCTATCCAGTACATGACAAGGCTTTTCTCCAGTGGTGAAAAAATCCAACTGAAATCAAAATGATAGCTTAAATTTGGCAAATAAATTTGATTTATAAAATATACTCACCACTTGTTTAGCGGTGCAATCGTAGGGCAATCCACGCATGCGTATTATCACTTGCGCTCCCTTTGAGAGAAACGCCTGCGCTTCGTTCGAAGCACCACCGGCGATCGCTAGAAAATCTTCACCTGTAGCGGGATAAACTTCAATATAACGATTTCCAATGTGATGTTTGTGACGTTTCAAAGCCATATCGCGATGCTCTTGGGAAATAAAGCGTACAAGCGCCTCACCGTTGCGGCGCCCTAGAGGAGAGAGACACAAAGCAACGCCGCCTCTGTATTGATAAAAAAAAGAGAGAGCGTTAAGTATTGTTGAGCAAATAAAAAGCAGAAACTTAAATAAAAATGCAATTCATTTGTAAACAAACAAACAAAAATAAAAGCGCTGGAGTCAAGCGAGATTTGTAACAGAAACAGAATTGAACAGAAAAACCAAACTTTATCTAAGTAACCTTTTGGCATGCGCTTATCAGTGCGTGCGCGACCTCTTCGTTCAGTCTCTCGTTACTGTCTGCGCTTCTCGTTTAGTAAGAGAGGTGGCAATTGTGAAAATATTTTAAGAAAAGTCTGATGAAAAATTTTCGTAATTTTCATAAAATGTTAAACAAAAGTATAGGAAGCTTTACCAATTGAACATGAATGCCATTGTGATTGTAACAAGTTTCTTAAGTAGGATAATTTTCAACACTAGTTGAATAAAAATAATAATTTTCAGAATTTAACATAAAGTTTTGTACAATAATTTTTTTTTTTTTTTTGAAATAATGTAGTTCTATTCGCATATTGAGTGTTGAATATGGGACTAATTTTTTAGAATTTTTATATCATAAGCTTAGTAGTTAAACTGTATGAAAATTAATGAGATGCAAAAATGTAAAATCAAAAATATTGAGTATCTGCCATTGAAACTTCTACGATCAAATTGATAAATAATTTCGCCGACTTTACAATAAAGCGCTTTTCGAACCAAGCTTAATTTAATTTACACAGTTTGCTTAGTTTAAGTAATTCCTTCAATAGTACTTACTTAGCAACGTTGAGACCACGAAAGAATTTGGCTATATCTTGATCGCTGCTCTGCCAGGGTAAGCCACGAGCACGTACGATACAGTTACCGTCAATTTCGTCGTCAATCGAGCTGAAATAAAAAAAAAATTAAATTTAAAACTGATAAAAAATTCACCATATCCCTAGTATGTTTTTATTATGAAATAATCAATTGAAATATATTTTAACAATTTATAGAAAGAAAAAGTGAAATTCACTGCAACTTTGAGCATTACTGCCAGTTCAATATATCAAATCGAATATCAACTAAATGGCACGTTCATTTTCAAGTGCCACTAATTTTTGCTGACCAACTGCAAAAATACATGCGACGAAACATAGAAATAGCTGACTAAGAAACTGACTCCGACTGACAGGCGCTCAGACTGTATTGCTTAACTTTGTGGTGTTACCTTTCAAGCTTTAATCAAAAACAATGATGAGGTGTCGTAGCTGCAAAGGAAAATGCTGCTGTTGTAAGGAACTTTGTCCGAAACAAAATAAAACTTAAAAGAAAACACAATTTTTACATAACATTAGCCCAATTGAATTGAATATTTATATATTTTTTATAATTTAAATCTTTTTCTCGCACTAATAAACGTTCGGATTTGTTTAAAAAACAAACTGCGATAACGATCAATCGATCGATCCAAGCTGATCGTTGGCTTGTTCGTAACGTAACTCGGTTGTGAATGAACTGAGACAGTTTTCTGTTTGTTTTCAGTACAATCTATGTATTTTGTATTTTTCGGAATTCGTTGTTGATATTCTTATAACTTATGCTTAAGTATTTGTGTAGGTGTGTTCTCAACTTAGATTGTATAAGTTAAGATTGTTGCTCTACATTGGTTTTATGAGTTTCTTCTTGAACGAGTGATATTTCATATAAACAAAACTCAGCACAGTGAGAGCAAAGTAGAATTGAGTGCTTTGAATGGTCTCATATAGTAAGTGCTGATAACTTTATATTGAATAACTAAGGTGTATTTTTTTTCATTATCAATATACAGGGTATATCAGTGATAAGCACATATTCCATAATATCATCGAATTCTGAAGATAAATATATTGAAATTTATTGTAACTTCTAGAAAATCTTTGAAAGGTTTTACAAAATAAATAATTCTAATTTATTCTATCGACCAACATTTTAAAAGAACGGCTTCAATAATTTACATTCAAATAATCTCTACTGTATTAAAAATTTAAAGCACTTCAAAGTGCAATAGAAATTGATTTATTTATCGATTTGAACGCACAACAATTTGTAATGGGAATCAGTTGAATAAACTTCAGTGAGCGCACGACATGGATTTTTTTTTTTTGATAGAAGAAGTGCTCATTAGAAAAAGCTTTATAGCTTAATAAATGCCACATTCCATAATCGTAAGGATTGACATATAAGAATTAGTTTTTGACATTAACATTATATGTCACATTTGAAAGGTTTTTTGTGTACAAAAACTTATGTTAAGGTCATAAATACTGCTTGATAAAAAGTATTGAATATGGGAATTTCTTATCGCCTAACATATAAACGTAAGCACATGTAAATATTGACTTTCATTTTGTTACCATTGTGAGTATATTTTGAAAAATATTCAAGTTCTTTAATATTAGAAAAGAGGCCTATGCCGTAAGTTAAAACATATTGTCACCTCGGAAATATTTTAATGCATGAATGACCTTAGACAACCTAACCTATGTCCGCATAGTTTCATTTTAACGATACGATTTGAAAGTTGAAAAATATAACTCTAAAATTTTCATTCGATTTTATCGGGCGAAAAAAGGTTAACATTTAAAGATTACTTGGGGTTTAAAGACAAAATCTTGCTTGTGAACAAAAGATTTAGGCGACAATTTATTTAACAACATATTTATGTATGTATACTAGGGTGATTCAAAATTTTTTTTTGTTTTGTTTTTTTTAAGGTGCTGTTGCTTAAAAAGTAAGTTTATGATATGAAGAAAAAGTTTACGAAAATTTAGCTCTGTAACTCAATTTTAAAAGGTGACGCCGGAGCCTGTTACTTTTACATGTAAATTGTATGGAAAAATTATTTTTTACAAAAAAGGTATCTAAATGAATAAGTGATTAGTGTCGTTGAGCTGAAAAGGGTCGTTTTTCGACGTAATTTCTTACGCTGAATCCGAATCTGGCCTCAGAATTGACCCATCATGTCGGAATCCTGAAATATTTGAGGTTAGTTACCTGAAACATGATGTTTTTTGTCTACTTTCGAGGCAATGTATAGGATTCAAAGAAAGTTGATCAGCTTATTTTTAGCAAAAGCATCATTTAGTACCATCCTTGCCCTTTAAAATAAGCTTACAAGTGGTGATCTGTGATGTTTCCTTGCAAAGTTATAGCCATTTAAAAGTGACATGAATTAGATCCCCTACAAAGGGTTGCAACCCAACAATATTAACCAACGGGTTTCAAAATCATGTCACCTTGAAATGGCTGCAACAGAGTGACCATAGTATAATCCTGAGAGAGGATGTTGTTGCTGATCATTTTTGCTCAACGAATTTATAGTTCAACACATTCTAGTATTTTTCTACCTGCATTTCAAGTTCAAAAGAGACATAGATTATCCTATTATATTCTATAAACTTAAAGCAGATAATATTTTTTAATTTAAAATGTTTATTTTTTTTTAAATTTGGGTGTTTTAACATCTTAACTTTAAAAAAAATTGACAAAAACTGATAGTTTTATATTCAGTTTGATTTGGGTGAAAAATTATTTGAAAAAACAAAAGTTTAACTTTGACCGAGTTATTCTGCGTGTTGTTTTCAAAAAACGTTTTTTGAGTTCAAAATACGGAGCGGAGCGCTCTGACGTTTTTATAAAAAAATTTCAAAATTTCTATGAAAACCACATTTTTTTTTTGACATAAGCTTTTATCTCCTGACTTTATATAGGTTAAAGCATGTTTTAAGAAAAACAAATCGATTTCTAAAAAAAAATTTAACCCTTTATTTATGCTCAATTTTTATAATTTTAAATTTTTTCAAAAGTTTCAAAAGTAATTTTACAGTATTTTTTCTATTCAAAACTGATAATTTCGCGATATTTTTTGCTTAACACTTAGCGGAACTACTTCAATTTTATAATAATCCAGCACATTGAGGTCTTTCATGACCCCACGTTGAAAAAAAAATTATAAAAAAGCGAATTTTCAATTCCAGGCTTCATAACTGTAACCAAGTGTTGAGATGACTCTATTTATGAAACTCAATGATTACTAGGGATCTTTTTTTTTCAAAAAATGTTTGTGCAACATGAGGCTTAAGAGTATTTATTAGCTCGAAAACTGATTTTAAGTAAGGGGTAAGTACGCTCCATATTTTTCTGTGGCTAATATTTGCTCCTCAGACACTATGAGATTTTTCTTAATACTTTAATCCATATAAAAATCTATTTTAAAAAAATTATCAAAAGTCCCTAAATAAGGGTGGGGGTTTATAAAAACACTAAAAAATACTCAAGTTTTTATAAAAAATAGCTTTAAATAGCATCTTTTTTTTCGAACGTACGTATGCAAACGAATCAAAGATTCCTTAAATCTGAACTTTCAATGCAGGTAGAAAAAACAAAGAAGTGCTCAGTTATCAGCAAAAATGGTCAAAAAACATGTACTTTTATGATTAAGCTTGGTCTGTTCTAATCAAAAATCTTGACAAAAATATACGAAAATTGAAAAAGTAAAGTGTTTAAATACATATAAGTAAATTAATTATTGTTAACAAGAATAATGATTAAATACATTCATGTAAGTCAGTCCTTTTACCAAATAACCTGGTCCAACTTTTCTTTACGAGTACATTATTGATATAGTTTTACTGTTATTAACATGTACATAACTATTTAATAATTGCTAAGCCGAGCAATACTTCACAAAATAAAAATTGTGAAAGTTTAAAATATGCAAAATAAATAAAATAGATAAAATATATGAATTAGATAAAATTATATAAAAAGAACAAATAACTGAAAAAAATAAGCTAAAAAAATGTAGTTGAACAATGATATTTGAGTTAATCAGAATAAATTGAAGTACTTACCAAATTCCAGGTTCTAAAACTAAGTTCACGATCTCGTTTGCTGAGAAATTGTGACCTTGAGCAAAAAAAAAAGGAGAACAACAATTAGAAAAAAGCATTTGCGAAAAAAACATTTTTGACATACCTCCATTGAGCATGGCTTGAATCACTGTAACCATATCACGAGATTCTCTTATATAAAAGTCCATATCATCGGTGCTAGTGAGGTTAAGGTCTGATTGGAAAAAACATAAACAAAAGAATTTTAATCAAATAAGTAGAGTTCAGATGTTAAGCTTCTGCTTTAATTACCCTTCATCATTTCGCCAATGCATTGTGGCAATGGTAACGTTGGCATTTGTAATATCTTTTTAATATCTTTAATCGGTACCAGAGCACGTGACAGATCACCCGATCTAAACTGCATAAATTCTTTACGGAGATCAGAAAATCTATTGTAATATGACGGCAGCTCGATGTCCTTGGCACACGCCTCACGATGCAGGCACTGGCGCAATGGCAATTGACCATCGGTAATAAGTTTAAAGTTGTCAACATCGAGCAGTGACAGAGAGCGTAAATATTCATCAAACTAAAAAGTAAAAAAAAAATACATTTAGTAAAATCAATTTAATTAAATAAAGCTTGTTACATATCAATATATTTATTAATATATTTATATTTTAGCACAAATCGCTCTGAAATTGTTTTAAGTTAATTTTAGTTACAAAAAATACCAGGGCCCTTCCCGGACACACTAAGATCCCGCTTCGATCGAATTTTTTTTAAACATTTATTTTCCTCTATCGATAAGAAAAAATGAGAATGAATACAAAAAACATCATAAGAGGCATCTACGAGCTTGAAGAGTGTCAGTTTCAAGCCAAGATTAAAAAAAAAATATATACCAATCGGTATGGCCAAAAATTATATGTAGGAGACATTGCTTTAAAAATCAAGTTTCTAAATAATTCAAATTCTAACGAATTGATATCGAAGTTTTGATTCCATAGCAAAAGGAATTGCTCATTTATCGATTCTTTTTCCTATGGAATTGAAAAATTTGATCCCGAATACCAATCCTTTGGAATGGTATTCAAAATTTTTAATTTTGGTTCCTGGAATGGAATCGACGAAGAATAAATTTCTTTTATCATTAGTTCGGAAAATTCAATTCTGAGTTTTTGGAATTTTTTTTTATGATATCCTTCTGATCCACACCATCACTTGGCGCAACGTTAAGATTCAGAAAGATCAAACATCCCAAACCTAAAAAATTTAAATTCAGTATAAATTGCCTTTGATACAAAACCCTCATTTAGGTTAAGGTTAGTTAAAGTTAGTTAGAATGCATAAAATTTAAAAAAAAAAATGATTTCAAAATCAAGCTAAAATCCGGCCTGCTTTCTGCAGTGTTAAGATTGTTAAGATGGCGCAACGTTAAGATTCAGAAAGATCAAACATCCCAAACCTAAAAAATTTAAATTCAGTATAAATTGCCTTTGATACAAAACCCTCATTTAGGTTAAGGTTAGTTAAAGTTAGTTAGAATGCATAAAATTTTAAAAAAAAAATGATTTCAAAATCAAGCTAAAATCCGGCCTGCTTTCTGCAGTGTTAAGATTGTTAAGATGGCGCAACGTTAAGATTCAGAAAGATCAAACATCCCAAACCTAAAAAATTTAAATTCAGTATAAATTGCCTTTGATACAAAACCCTCATTTAGGTTAAGGTTAGTTAAAGTTAGTTAGAATGCATAAAATTTAAAAAAAAAAATGATTTCAAAATCAAGCTAAAATCCGGCCTGCTTTCTGCAGTGCATACTCTCAGGCGCAGGATCTTTATTAATTTCCGGTTTAATTTTTTTCGCGCACATTGCAAGAAAATAATTTCTTTCAAGAATAATATTTCTTAGTAATGCTCAATTGAAAATCATGCGGTCATGAATTTTAAGAAGAAATCATTTCTTTGTCAAAGTTTCGTACTAAGAATTTCTCATGTTATTTGTAAGAGTTTCTATTCTATAGCCAACAGACTTTTTTTGATTTTTTTGTAAAAAAAAATAGCTGAAGTTTGTTTAGCAGTGTTCGTGATCTTTTTCAAATTGTTCTGCAGTCAATTTATTTGAAACTGCATCTGAAAATATATCACTTATCACCAATAGAAAACCCTGTATAGTTTAAATATATAAGATCCCATGCCCTACCTAGAGAAGAGTCTATTAAGCATTCACATACAAAACGAAACGTTTATTGACAATGTTATCTAATTTGTCTATATTGATTTTGCCATAAACGAGATGAGATTTTCGCAGTGCAACTTTAAAATGCAGTTCTATGAATAACTTTACCAAATATCAACAATTCAGTCAGTTCCAGTAACAAAAACACTAATCAACAGAAAAAAAAAAATGATTTTCTTACTAATCACATCAAATGTCGCTTAAATATGCAATTGCGTTTTGAAAATGTATTCACTAAAAAATTGTGGATGTAACAAAATAAATTTTTACTACAATAATTAAATTTTTTGTTTAGCATAAAAATTCTACGGAACAACAGTCTCGAGCAAGAGAAATAACAGCTTTAAATCATTTTGTATGTTGATCAGTGTAAGCGTACAATCTGCTGTATAAGCTCAATAAGTTTCAACAATTTTTCTGTTAATCTTCTAATTTGTTGTATAAATAAATATTAGAAATCGACTGCATTGCTGGGTAAATATTGACGAGTTGAGCGCGAATGACGGTAATGAAAAAAAAACCACTTGACAGCAAACAAAACGGATGCAAGCCAAAGTTATTGTCATATACCATGGTAGATCTACCGATATAACTTAAAGATGCAAAAACTTCATATGCAAAAATGTACAAATAAAGCGAACCTTAGGTGTAATAAGTAAAACACAAGTTGCATCGCAACACGTACGCTGGGTTTGTGTTTTATTTCAAATTTAAAAAAAGTAGGTACTGTATATATCAATACGTAAAGCTATTTGCGATGGTTACCCTTGTATTACCCTTACGTCCGCACTACTGAAAAAAAAATCGTTCTATCGGCGTGCAATGCTTTTTTTCAAGCTGACTCGAAGTACGCATGCGACATTAATTCAGCACTTAATAGCGCCAAAGCCAAGGGGTTAAGTGCAGTCTACGAATAGAAACTTATGAGGGCACCCTAGCATTTACTTCAGACGTCTTAATGATTTTAGTTTTAATTCTATGTTTTGTTTGTAATTATTTTTTGTTGTTCTATTTTTTCATTTTTAATATTTACTTTTTTTACTTAAGATATTTAACTAAGGTATTTGATTTCTGAAAGTCACTAACACTTTATTATTTAATTCTATAGAATTGCACGTATGTTGAAGTACTGGAAAAAAAAAATTCGTAGTATTATATTATAATATAAACTTTTGTATTTTTTTAGCATGACTAAAGCCTAAATTAATAATTATGGGCCAGATTGGTTAATTAGTTATCTAACATAGTTTCAAAAGAAACAACATTTGAGCACTTAGTTTTATACAAATTGTTCTCTATGTTCCAAAAAAAAAAAAAAAAAAAAAAACAAAACGAATTGGGAGTGACATACAAAGGTATGGTTTGAATAGTATTTGAGGTCATTTACCTACTCCTTTACTTTCATTTAATATTTATTCAATGAGACACTCTTTTTATCAAGATTTACTTATTTGAAGATAAATTTTGTTCAACATTTCCGCAATTAAAGACTTTGGAATTCCAGTGATCGTTTCAAAGAAGCTTTTTTTTTCAAAATTAAAAATGTCGTCCTCACTAATTAGTTTATTGTATACAATTAAGTATTAATCCCACATATAGTAGTAAATCATTAGTAAATAGCTAATCAAATAACAATACTAAAAATTAACTTAAGTTTTTAAAACCCAAATATCAAAAAATTTCAACGATAACAACGATTTAATGATTTTAATCTGTTGATACTCGAATTTTGTATGATATTTGTTGTTATTATTTATATGCATAATATACGTTGTATAAATAGTACTATATATGATATTATTATTGTTTTTGTTGCAATGGTTGCAGTAGGTAGCCGTATCCCAAAAAAAAAAAAAAAACCCCTAATTCACTATAAACTTACACTCATCGTTTTGTTCTGACAGGCTCTGGCTTATCGCTCTGATTAGATTAGAGCGCCGCGCGCTATAACACGAGAATCGTAGACCCCTGTCGAAGACCAAGGCACACACATATGAAGAGTGCACATTTTTATTGTGAAATTTCTTTTAGAATGAAAACTTGAAATGGCAAACATACTTACATATATAAACCATGACTTCGATTTTTAGTCGATAAACAAAAAAAAAACGATTTAATCGACTTCTTTGAGAGGGCAACTTGTAGTGTTTGGTATCATAAGTTACGTTGTGGCTGCAACTATTTTCAAAACTATTTTTCATGAATTTCTAAAATTACTATTTATTTTTATTCTATGTAAATGAAATCTTTTTATGTTTTATGCTGCCATTAATTGAGAAAATCTATGCTTTTGCACGTTACACGGAGAGTTAAGCTCTTGTTGTTTTATTTTTATTAAGCCTTATTAACATGCTCGTACACTAAACTATATCCATATTGATAAGACAAAATTATTCTAACATAAATATTCTTTTTTTTTTAATAACGATCCCTTTACTTATGTACATTTATGCAAGTCATATTAGTTAATTTTTTTGGCAAAAATAAAAATTTAATTTTTTTTATTTCATTGTACTTTTTAACAGTTTTGCAAAATCTGAAGTGCTTTCTATCATTCGATTTATTGAAATTGCAAATCAATTAGTGACAAGCAAATTTAATGCGATTGCATAGCGCTTATATGTTGATAACTAAATATATATTTGGAGTAAGAATATGCGCCGAGTACACCTGCACTAGAGCCATTATATACTTCCTATATGTTATATACTAAAATCGTTTAGCAAAAAATTTTTCCTGAATTTAATTTTTTTTCTGTATGTTGACGTTTTTTCTAAAGTTCGATATTCCTTATCCACCCACCACTATGAACTTTGATCAGTACTTGGCAACAGTTTTTACAACAGCTATTTGAGAAAGCGATCTGATACTAGATAAGAATAAAAATAACACAAAATTTGTTTCAAAAAAATGCATATCATGTGCTGGACTTTAATACCTTTGAATCATTTTATTTTGAGATTTCCTTTATGGAAGTGATAATAAAAGTAAAACATAAACGCACGATATGACGAAATGATATATTCTTAATTGAACGTAAAATAATGACAGTATCTGATTTAGAGCTTGGTGCATGCTTATTAAAAGATTGTTTGACTGTGACAAGAACACCAAAAACCATGAAAATAATCTGACCCCATGCCATGTCCAGTACATAAGCACATAAGATTTAAGCCGTTGGACTTTTCAAACAATTTGCTTCGATTAGAATGAAAGGGTAGCTATTAACTTATTGACCCTCGAGTTTCTTATGAGAAATTAAGGTGCAACTGAATACAATATGTATCATTGATGGCATTTTTGGTACATTTGTACTTCTTTCGGTACATTTGCATCGTCAGTTTATCCAACAAATTACAGTACATACGGCGCATTTTCAGTACATTCAGTACATTTTTAGTACATTTCGACAATTTCTAAAAAATACGCGGAATTTTTGTAAATTGAAGTAATATTTTCATTTTCATGTCGACACAAATACATCGGCATCTAAAAAGTACATTTTCACTCTTTATTCAGTACATTTTTTACAAAATTTAAATGCTATCACTGATACGTATCCATATCAATATCAACAATAAAGAAATAAGTCGCTATCTGAGTACGGTGCAAGGTAAAAAAAAATTTTAAATACTGTGATTTCTGATGAAGCAAAGACTTTAAGTGATTTTTTTTTCCAATCTACGGGGTACTTAGCATTTCATGATTAGGTAAAGAAATAATAGATCATTTTGAATTAAAGAAACTAAAACTATTTAATGAACGGAATTTTGAAAAAAAAAAAAGTATTAAGAACAATGTGACAAATATTTTGAAAAAAATTCGGATTGGAAAAATTCTGGAAAGCAAAATCACCAGAGGTTTCGAAAAATTTTTCATTTCATGGCAGGAATTATTTCTTTGCATTTTAATGAAACGCTACAGTTCACAATTTAAAAAAAGTAGTGCTCTTTAAAGAAAAAAAAGTTAATCAGCGAAAAAAAAAATTTAAATCTTTAAAAAGTCCTAATAAATTCCTTAGTTTTCAGTAAAAACAATATATTATAACACATAGTATAATCTACGTCTGGGAATTCTCCATTACTCTTTACTAGAACTAAAAGAACAACATTTGAATCGAGTCAAATAGAAAGATGCGATAACAATTTAATCTTCCAAATATTTATTGTACTTTCATTAAAATAATCGCACCCACCCCTTAAGCCTTTCAGAGAGAACTAAGAAACTCGTGCTTTTTAAAAAATATCCTGAGCCGATGGTCTTAGCAACCAGTGCTCTCATCTAATGTTAGCTTTTATAATTTTTTGAAGGCTAATAAATTGTAATAATAATAATAAAAAATATCCTACTGATTTTTGCTACATTATTCTTTATAACACTCACCTCCTCGATAGCCTCATTGAATGGCTTTCCAGCAGCCTGTGCAGCGGCAATCGGAAGTTCTAATTGATTGTTGTTGTCCAACAATGTTGTTGTTGCATTTGTAGTTGATACTATTGTTAGTGTTGGTGTTGGTGTTAATGGTAATGTTGGCGTTGTTATTATTGTATTTGTATTGCTCATGTTGGCAGTACCATTAATTGTATTGGTACAAGCATTTGTATTTGTTGCTATCGTAGCTATTGCTGTTGTGGAGTCAATATTGTTGTTTATATTCTTAAAATTGTTGTTGTTGTTGTTATTGTTGTTACTTAAATTAATATTGCTATTATTGATATCATTGAGTGTTGTTGCCGTAGAGCAAGAATTTAATATTGGCGATAATGCCGAATTTGAAGTCTCTGATGAGCTAGAAATTGTACGATCCTTAACGAGGTTACCAGCAGGACGTACCAACAGTTGTTTTGTGCCGACAATCTGTAATGAAATAAAAATTTATGTTTATTTTAAATATTTAATAAAAGAAAAACGGTAATATGTATATTGAATAAAATAGAATAAAGTTGATATGAGCAAGGAGCGGTTTCTTTAATTTCAAAAAATTATAGCTTCATTATTTTTTAACCGATTTCCGAGTATAGAGACTTGTTTCATTGATAATCTTACGTACTTTCAAAACGAATTTTGTACTTATTGAACAAAAACTTGGTCAAAATTTGAAATTCATATTATGACAGCTTGTCGTACAAAATTGCTAAGCATTTTCCACATAATAATTTATCATTTAAATAGCACATTTCAATAACCATCGATCAGTAAATAATATTTCTTGCATACGCAAATTATGCCTGAGCTATGGCGACCAATATTAAGTTACTTTTTGATTTCTGAAACAAAATTAGAATCAATTTTGGCGCATTCAACTCCAAAATTGTAAGGAATATTACTTTGCAGTATTTAGCTATGCGTTTGGACTTGAAAAGATCCATCGCAAATTGAGTTTAATTTTGAACTAGAAAGTAAAAGGTATAAAATAAGTTAATGGATAAAATTACACGAAAATCAGACATAGCGAGCAGTGCCGACTTTTAAGTTGACATGAAAAGAGCTCATATATAAAATTCAGTGCTTTGCACTTCAAAAGAAACTTAAATTTATAAAACTTCCTTAGCAAATGCAAGTCGTCAACATTACTGTCTGCTACAAAAATGCATTTCACACTTCAATACTTAACAAATGTTTTTTGTTTTGTTTTTGCTATTTAAAAATTCGGATTAAAGCAATGTACCTACAACCTAATTATACAATTTTTGCTTACTTTTTCTTACAATATTTAAATACATTTGTTTTTTATTTTTCCAAAATTCAAACGTGCGTTCCGTTTAAAACGAACGGAAAACTATAAAAGTCATTGTAAAATGAAACTGAAAAAACTTTTATGAATATAATGAAATGCCTCTTTAAAAAACACCTTAAGTTGTGTGTTTGTCGTTCAAACACCGTTTGGTTTTCTTTTTATTTCTGAATTGATTTTGTTTTTTTTTTCGTGTTTCTTCTATTTTTGCTTCAAATACACTCAATTTTTTGAAATTAAATATTTATAAGTTTTTTGAAGTCATGTTAAATTCAAGAATGTTATTTTGTATTCCGTCACTTTTATTTTGGGGTTAAACCTGCGCAAACTCATTATGCAGTAAAATGTAAAATAACTACATAGGTACGAGAAGGAGAAATAAGTGGAAAATGCTATAAAATACGCGGAACAGGCAATGTAAAAAATATTTACATACATATATATTTATTTTGAAGATTTTCGGGCATACAGAGCTTTAGAGGCTGAGTGACAAATTTTTTTTTTATTATTTTTCATTAATGTTTTTAAGTCCGTTTTGTTTTTAAGAGTTTTAGAAAGAAATAAACTTTTAAATTTTCTTGAAAGTTTCAATCATTGCATACAACTCTAAAAAACAATTAGAAAGAGATGAAATTTACATCTATTTTCAAAACATTTCTCGAGTATTTCAAAATTTTTAGAATTTGCAACATTTTCCGACTGTTTTCAACTTTTTCAAATAATTTCTCGGTTTTTTTAACGTTTCTCAACTTTTCAGTATTTTTCGAATCTTCAAAATTTTCGATGCTTTCGACGTTGTGACTTTTTTCAAATTTTTTTAGTTTTTACGACGTTTATTGGCTAGTTGTCTTTATTTATGCATCTTTTTTTCGAAAAACCTAATATTTCGAAAACCAAGCAAGATTAAGAAATTTAAAAACTATGCTGAATTTTATGTATCTGATTTTTTAATATCTTTGTTTTTTCATTTCCCAACCACTCCACTTTGTAAGCAAATTATGAAGAAAAATAAAAATCTACGTATTTTATGTAAAAACGTATGCATTGTGCAAATGCAAATGGAAATATGTAAAAAAAATTGTATATATATAAAAATAAAGTTAAGTTATATTTACGTTATGTCACAGACGATATTATTGCTGTAACAACAACTACAACAGCAAGCACCAATAGTAATAGAAAAACGATATATTTGTCGAAATCTTGAAAATAATGGAAATTAATTGCTAATAATCATTGACATGCAATTTCAATAATTTTACAATTTATAGAATTTGAATGTCATACGAGTATTTGTGCGCAAATACGCCTAAACGTTTGAATATGCGCGTAAATATTTACCGTCGTAAAGCTATTTGTTAGGGTGGATTTTTGAAATTTTAAAATTTATGCAATTTACAGAAATGAGCTTGACTATTTCCAGCGGGTTTTTTACACTTAAATGCAATGGTTTGTGATATTTTTAAAATTCTGATTAAAAATAACAGAGGAATTCGTATTTAGCTCTTAGTTTATCTTAAAATTATTTTATCAAAAACTTATTAAGATTTATTCAAATAAAATTGGACTCGCCCACAAAGGTAAATATTAAAGGACGACTTTTTTTTCTTAAGATAAAGGACTTTCTGTTAAGAGAATTTCAGTTGAAATTGGTAAAAAAATTTCAATTTCCTTTTGATAAAGCGCATTGCCATTTTAATTCAGACTATTATTGCAGTGATATTTTCTCAGAAATCTCTACAGCAAATAAAATCTTAAAATTCATATATTTTTAGGTTTAAAAAACAACACAAGTTTTTTGAAGTTTTTTGCAAATTACTATAAGATTTGTTTCAAATTGCGAAAAACCTAAGAAAACTTTATGAAACATAACAAAATAACAAGCATATCCTTTTCAGTTCCAAAATTTATTTATAAAAAGCTTTTTACTAGATTTAAAGCTTTAAGCTAAATAGCTTAGAAAGCTTATAGTAGTAGTAGCTAAAACTCTATTATTGAATTTATAAAAAATCCGAATTTGATTTGATTGATTTTTCAAAATCAACAAATGTAAATTTAAGATGATATTCTTTGCGAGTAGAACAATATGGCTGTTTATCGTGAATAACTGGTCTAATATTGTCTCTAGAACTTGAATGATCCTAGGGAGTCAAGCGAAAATGTAATTAAGAACTGAAAAGAAAGAAATTTGTGGCTGCAATAATCGAAAATACTTGGAAAAAATATATGCACGAAGTTCGCCGAGATCAACATTTGTGATTCATTCAACTCGGTTAGAGGAATTTCCAACTTTTCCGGGAAAGGATAATAATTACATATGTAAGTACTTGAATAGTTGTTTTTTTATGTTAAAAATTCTTTATCTTAAAATTACAAAAAGTATTCCGTATCGACTTGCATCCCAAAAATTTAATTTTTTTATAAAATTATTCAAGATATTAGTGTTTATAAAACGAAAATGTTGCGTTTTGATGAACCTTGCCTGAGATTATGGCGATGTCCAAATAAACCCACAAAATCACTCTAAAAATATTGAGGTTCAGTATGCTACTAGGAACAAAAAACTGAGGCGTTGCACTTATCGAAAGGTTTCTCGAAGCTTTTTTTCACTATTTAACTATTTAAGCAACGATACATAGGTTATTGATAACAAAATTATGACATTGCTAGAAGGCATTTTTGATATTTATCGACACATTTTTAATTTTGACTGGATAACGCTTTGTATATCGCCTAGTTATTTCTAAGCAGGTACCATAATCAGTCCGAAAGTTCAGGCCTATCTTACCACTATATTTTTTATTATTAAATGACTGTTGTAACATATTATTTAAATTGTTCAAGTTTGTAAGTGGTATATAAGAAACCGCACTCTTTTCAAAGAACATCATAGATTCGAAAAAAGGTCAACTGATAAAAAAATTTTATTTTAAATTAATAATGGAAATAAGATCAAGAAATGACCTAAGCCTTAAATACTTTGTCATTGATTTTGGTGTCAACCATTTAATGGACTACAGCGCCAATATGTTTAAGTTTTTTACTGCAGCTATTAATATGACAGATTATAATTAATTTAAAACGAGTTATTATTTATAACTGCAGCAAAAGCAGCTATTTTTATTTAAAGAAACTAACCTCCACGTGTTTTACATGTTTTTAACTTTGACAAATGTATATACATACGTAATTGGGTCTTATCTTTGGATTTTAAGCAAAAAATTAAAGCAAATACTAAATTGGACTTATCAGCCTGGCGTGTGTGTGTGTGTGTGAGCAGTTATATCTTCAACAACTGTGTTTTGCTTTATCATAATTTTCATTTGCTCGATTAACTTTATTTCATTCACAACCTGTTGGCCTATTAAATTTAATTCAAATCTAACAACTTTAGCCAAACAAAATAGATGCAAACGATTAAATGCACTACCAATTGCACGTTATGTGCGATTACTTAAAATTGGAAAAAAACTGCAAAATTTTGCACTACGTTACAAGAGTATCTAACATATACTCGCATGTATATATATTTTAGCATTAGTATTAATATGATAATTATTTTTAATTACCAATGGACAAGTCATAACCGCTGTAATTAAGTGCCAATTATAGACCATTTTCTTTTCATTTCATGCCATTACAGTTTTCAATTCAATGAAGCAAAGAAAAAATTAACACATCAAATTTAGATGCAAAAAATTGGCTGAAGTAAATACTGATTGCTCCCATATTACACAACGCCCAATTTGTAAGGAAATTAAATAATAAATTAAGATTTTTGTTACAAAGTTGAAACTGGAGTGGGTTTTGAAATTAGTTTTTTTCTAAAATATTTGCTACATTGAATAAGAATAATTGAGAATAATTTTAAGCGTTTTATTTTAAAGATTTATTGCTACTACTTGAAGGAAAAAAAATTTTTTTTTTTTTTCGATCGAGAAAATGAATTTCATATTTACAAAGTATTTACATGTTATCTGAGAGTTAAAAAGTATTTATTTCATAAGACATAAAAAGTTTTAAAAATGTTTGTTATATTCCTTTTCTTATGTAGGAACCCTCTAGGAAAATTGTAGAGTTATTTTCTTTCCATCCCACAAAGTTTTTGACGTTACCTTTTCCCTTACGACTCTCCCGAATATGGAATTTTCGAACTAACTTTTTAAAGTGACTTTCAGTTTACTGTGTTAGTGGTAGACATCGTTGGTTAGTTTCCTGAGAGCTTATCCGATTCTGCGTAGCTCAATTGCAGTTGTTTTACATATCCGGTTGCATTTGTTGACGAAAACTTGCAGTTTCATCACCAACTGGTCAGTTACAAACCAAATGACGCACGAATACAAAAAGACATTTGCATTTAAGATGCGATTCACTTTTTCACTCCGGAATTTGTTTAGCTGCTCATTTTAATATTATTAACATAATATCCTCTTTCGCTCTCTACTTTCTATATACAAAGTAAGTAAGTGGGTTGATTGCTTTTAAAGCCGAATTTTTGCGATTGCAAGACAAAATGTCTAGCTTATTCGTATTTTGCATATCTGAATGTCTGGATGAAAATATACAGAGTTCATCTAATTTATTTTCCGGTTTGGATGTTGTTAACTAAGAGAATAAGCAGCCATGCTGCACTTTTTATTTAGGGACAAATATCAACAAATTGATGTATTAGGTTGATGGCGCTATCCGCTGCAGTGTAATTCATGTACTTTCTTAGGAGATACTGTCATATACTGTGCTACATTTAAGGATGAAGCATTTGAGACTTCGCGTGCCATTCGCTCGTTTGTTTGACAATTAATTTGATTGACATACGACCGATTTTGCTGCAATTCTTCTTATTGCTTCCGTACAGCCAAATCCAGTTTTTACACTTGCTCTGCTTAGGAGCACTTTTCATGAATTTGAAATATTTGGCATTTCAAGCTAAGTATAAGAAACATGTTAGCTTTCTTGTTGTCGACAAATGCAAGTCTGATTTATATAGAAGCTCATATAGACTTCAAAAAAGTAAACTTGTTACATTCGGCTTCGGATAATCCCAATTTGGCACTGACTTAAATCACTGGTTTTGACAGGGGACTTAGAATGCTGGCTGATGTCAATTAGCTTTAGAGTTAAGTTCTTTGTAAAGTTCTTCCGATATTTCTTCTTCGAACAAATTATGAAAGATCCTGGCCGAGAGTTAAAAAAAAAAAAAACATCAAAATAGATATTACTTTGCAGAAACTGAATATTCAGCTGTAATTTGATCGATCCAAATTAACTTTTATACTTAAAGCTGACAACGCTTTTTCTATTTCATCGACTGACTGCACATTTGATTGAAGCAGAAGTAGACGCAAAATCCATTATTTCACTAAGAGTCTTCTCTGATAGCTTTTCTTGGTCTTCAGATAACATTTCGGTTCTGTTGAGGTCTTTTGTGCAAAAGTTTACGCGTGTTTTCGTGCAGACGCTTGAGGTCTTCAACTTTGAAGTACGTTCTGCTTCACTTGTATGTGGGGCTTGCTTATTGAAGGACCTGAAGACGTTTCAGGTATCTGCTTTCTTGTTCTAGCTTTACCTTACTGTTATTTTACACTTCTTTTTCTTTCAACAAGATACCACGCGTCAACGCTTATCCATTATTTTTTGTTGCAAACGATGATGCTTTCATTGCACTCAATCGGGAGCATTTTGATCGCATCTTGAGAAAAATTGCGTAGTTCGACTCAATTCGGTTTTGAGACTTTGAATTTAATTGCATTTCTTATTTGCTTAAACGTTTGATAGCGGCAGTTTAATAACCGAATAACCGCGACGTGGCATTGGTGGCAGATCCAATCAGCTATTTTGCAAGTGCCAATAAGAAGTTCGGAGTTTTCGTTCATCATACCAAAGGTTTTCTGAACCGACTTAGGCGATCAGATTACCAATAATGATCAGTATGTCTTTTTTATATTAAAACTATTCTATTTAATTGTGGATCACCCGTACAAAAACAAACATCTGATTTTATTTCACATATACCGAAGAATATCAAGTGAAAATAAAACTTTTCATTCGACGAAAAGGTTGGATGGATCTCACTATCTATTTAATTTTTTCGCTGAATGAGTTTCTGGAGAACGCAGTCTTTAGTTATTACTGACTTTCGCTTCTCAGAGTTGAAAGGTGAATATAACGTGCAGATAAATTTTTTCCAAAGTTTATTTCAATTTTTTGCAGTTCCTTACTAATAAGCGCATAGATATTGCAAATTAAGCGTTTTGTGTTTGCAAAAACAAAAAAAAACTTTGTAATTATATGCTTATTTAAAATTTAAGTTAATTTTTTTTATTGTTAGTGATTAATATTACTTTTAAGTCTTCAATTAAACATTAAAATATTACCTTCTAACAAAAAACAACAACAAAAGCAGCTAGCAAACAAAGACACAGATGGAGAGAAAAAGAAAGTGTTTGCTAAAAGCGTGCAAGAATTCGCTTAATTGCAATTTGCCGCAGCTTGCAAATCTAATGAATATCTCTATTAAAAACGATATTAATACTTTTTAGTAGAATATTTTTTTCATGATTAATGAATGACAATTTATATTGTGAATGAACAAATTGCCGTAGAACATTTTTTTCTAAAAGAAACATTTTTTTTATTTTAATATAATATTTAAAATTGCTAGTTTATTTTCATTCACTAAGCAAAGAAAATATGTATGTAGTTACATGGCTTAATTTAATTATTTTTCAAAATTTTCAGTTAAAATTTGATGTATTTTCTTCAGCATAAGGGGCCGTCCATTAATTATGTGAGATGTTTTTTTGAAAATTCGTACCCTTTCCTTAGTGAGATTTGGTGATTCACGTAATTTATGGACGTTCCCTCATAAAGCCTTCTTTGGGTAGTAATGCACTTGAAAAGAGATCGACCTAGGCAAGAAAACAACTGAACACTTCGTTCAAAGATTCAATAAAATTTTAAAGCACTTTGCTGAAGTACAAATAAAATTTGCTGCATAAATGAAGCCCTTCCCTTTCGCTAAGTTTGCTGCTGCAAATAAATCACTTCACTCTTGCAATGGTACTATTTTAAACAAAGCGTTTTTAAGCACTTTCACATGCGGTTTTTGAGAAGGAAGACAGTCATAGCTCTGTCGAACATTTTTTGGAGAAAATGTGTTTTTCCTTCTCTACAACTGTAACGGATCACAACTGTCTTGTGTTTTACCGTCACCGCCTGCCTGCCTGCCTGCTTGTAAAGGTTTAAGGCCACGGTGTGCTGTGCTACACTCCAATTAATTTATATACGTCCCTAATTAGAGGATGACTGCATTTTATACAGTTATCAAGTTTATGGACATCACTTCACCCTTGGTTTTAGTGGAGTTCTACCTTCATTTCTTGCTATTTATAGAACGGTCACTAGGTTGAGAAAATGCAACTCCATACAATCTCCCTGCGATTTAGATTTCAGCCACAGCCACCACGATGCACCCCCGGAGAGACCTACCGCATGCGATCTAGCCTATGGCTTCACGCAACTGTCAGGCCAGGACCGAAGTCCTAGGGGCTCCTGACAACCCGTGGTACCAGATTGGCGCAGACCTTCACCTTTGGTCAGGATTAGTAGTTTGCTATAAGTACCCTTATCTACAAGGCTCAGAACGAGCAAAGTACAGTACAGTTAGCGTTCTACTACCAGTTTGAGCTTACCATAACGCTCAAAAGCACTGATAAGCCCCATTGCCTTCCTACAGATTCCTAAGAGGTTTAACGTGGATACCTGCCGTGAAGGCTTAACCCCACGGTGTGCCATCACACATGGGATCGAAGTACAATGTCGATCAAGCACCCTCATGATACAGGAATAATCCCGTACCACAGCTACCAATTAAAGCTATGTTTAAGGACACAACTTCACCCTTGGTTTGGGTCGAGGCCCATATAATACATCTGCCATGCAATGGGACACAGCACCAGGTTGAGAAAATACAACTCCACACCGAACGTAACATTTTGCTCTCCCCGCGATTTGGGTTTCAACCACAACCACCACGATGCACCCCCGGAGGGGCCTACCGCATGCGATCTACCATTAGGCTTCACGCTGCTGTCAGGCTAGGACCGAAGTCCTAGAGGCTCCTGACAACCCGTAGTACCAGATTGGTGTGCACCTTCACCTCTGGTCAGGTTTAGTAGTTTGCTTTAAAGGACCCTTATCTACATGGCCCAGAACGAGCCCCACAGATGAGACTCGCACTAAGCCTCATCTGCAGGGCCCGAAACAAGCCAAGTACAATCCTTTTGCTATCTACTTCCAGTTTGAGCTTACCTTAACGCCCTCGGACACTGGTAGGCCCCTACCTTCCTTCAGTTAAATGTTTAATATTTTTTTAGATGTAAGGCACACTTTTTTAGTAAATTTCCAAAAACTCTATATCAAGCTATTTTAATGACCGCCAGATATATGGAGGTAACCTGACTTGATTTTCATCCCTGGTACTTAATCAAACATTTCTACTATAAGCGACAAAAACGGATTTTACAGGCTGCTTAGTGCTGTTAAAGTGCTTTAGATACAGTTATATGAAGCGCTTAGTTACAATGATATGAACAAAAATAAGTATTCGAGGCGAGAATAAAATATTTGATTTTCTTTTTTTTTCAACGCTTTAATAGTAGTTAGGGAGCACTATTCCCTAACAAAAGAGCGCTTTAAAAGTGCTTCATTTACGATAAGTTTCAAGCGCTTGATAACAATGAGTGAATGTTAAAAAAGGCTCAATTCGAAACGAGAACAAAGCGCTTCAATGCCATTTTTAAGAGCTTTAAGGGTACTTATGAGGTGTTTTCTTTTTGTTCTTGCTACAAAAGCGAGCAACAAAGTTAAAATTACCATTTTAAATATAGCAACCATGGCATACTATACCAAAATCTGAAAAACGTTAAGTCGAGCAATTTGATATTAGATTGATTCGATTTAGATAAAAAATAACTTTTTGTTTATATCGCGTACTATTGTTTTAAACTTTAATGCTAAAGAGTCGCCAATCGACCTCGTTTACTCTCATTTAAAATGTATGTAGATTTTTCAATTTAAAACTGAATTGCTTCAATTTATGCAAATTTATACATATCGAATGTCATTTTGTAGCTACTAATTGAAAACATTTTTAAAAATTTACTAAAAATCTTTGTATACCTTAAATAATCATTGGGTATTGTGGCATGAAAACAGCAACAAATGCAAAATAAATCATTAAAAGTCATTTTTTCAAGCCACATAACTCAACAACTATATAAAAGCAACGAAATTTTTGGTAAAAAAAAAAAACAATGTTTTTTTGCACTGTTCGTACCTTTTCCTTAATCTCTCTCAATCTCAACATTTAAATGATTATAAGGTTTTATATGAAAAAAGTCAATGTTCATGTGGCTTATCCACATTTAGTTTCGCTGCAAGCTTAGCAATTGTAAGCAAACTAATGGAGCAAGAGAAAGCTTTCACTTTTTAGCCACCCAGCAATTTTATATAATTTTTATAAAAAAAAAAAGCAAAATTTAACAGTCGGTACTAAGAATTTAATTAACTTTTTTACGCACAGCGCAAGAGATGATTACAAAGAAAAAACCTTGATATATTGGTAATTGAAGTCATGTTGGAAACTGTATGCATGGATTATTACACGAAAAAAAGGGCTGCTATTGGAGAAATAATACAAAATGACCGCTTAAAATTAAAAAAATAAAAATGTTTAGCTCATTATACATACACAGATAGATATGACTAAAAATCATTGCGGTAAAACCCAAACAAAAAAAACTATAACACAGATACAAAAAGGCTAAACGTTGTTATTAACGCAATTAATGAAGCATCATTATAATTTTCGGGTTTTATATTTTTTAATTTTTTTTTTTTTTTCAATAATTATAAGAACGTTAGGAGAGTGAGATAAAACAAGAGCGCAAATGAGTGAATTTAAGTAAAAAAGACATAACCACTTGGGCAAAGAGAAAGCTATAGAGGGCAACCAACATATGCAGATGTTATCGAAAATCATTAACTACAATATTGTACCCAAGGTAAATACCTAGACCACATGCATGGATACACAATAAAAAAATGTATAGTTATGTATTTGTGTAGTTTTTAGATGAATGTTGCAGATATTACATTTTGCCTTTTGAATGAACAAAAATTTTGGCAAAACAAATAAAAAAAAAGTTATTTAACATCAATTTTGATTGGTCGCCGTTGCGATTTTAATCAAATATTAGACTTTTGGCTTAAAACAACAATGCGACGTTGTGGCAGCATTTGCTTAAATCGCTTTGATTTGTTGCTACTGGGATTTCGTCTGTTGTTTTTCAGTATGTTTTTTATTTTTTTAATTAAAATTAGATTTTTTTTTTTTTTTTGGGTTTTTTATCATTAATCTGCATTATGTATATGTGAATGGAAATTTGTTTTGTTGTGGTGAAAAATTTGAGGGAACTTTTTTAGAATAATTTATTTATTTTAAAATACTTAATAAGATAACAATATTATTGTTAAAAATAAATAAATCAAACTTTTACGATGTTTATTGGAGTAGAGCGAACTAAGGCTTCCAAAATGCTGATCAGGAATTATTTATACGAGTAGCTTAGAAAGAAAGCTATGAAAGAAAACTTCATACAAAATTATAAAAATCCTTATAGTACAATGCGACAACACACAATAGAAACATTTTTTAAAAATCATGGTATATAGATTCAGCAAAAATACCAGCACGATTAATAATGATTTGATAAATGAAAAAAGTTTAAGCAATTTTGCATAAATATAAAATGTGCTCAAACATAAACATTTCTCAAAATAGCATTTGTTCACTTAAAAGCTAAGATATTTAAAAATAACTGACATAAAAATGTCTATATTTATTTTATTTACAGTATCGAAGATGTCATAAATAACAATTCGTACAAAATTAATGAAATATAAAATAAACAAAACAAAAATAAATTATTTGCCAACGTCAAACGGGATCTAGCAAAAATATATCAAGAGCTGGTTCTCTGAACGAGTAGATGCCTACCAGCGTAATCTTGTAAGGAATGTAGCGTTGAAGTTAGTAAGCATCTGTAGAAATATATTCCAGAGAGAAATCAATGAAAGAAAAGATATATACTGACTGACCAAATTTAGCAGGAAAAATGCTTCTGTGAGTATAAATTCTTTTCAGGTGATGTAGGGGGAGCTCTTTACGAAAAATGACGAACAAACCCTAAGTGACCGAGATTCTGATTTCTATTCAAAAACGGCTCTAAATTTCTATTAAACAGAAGAATATGCCGGAAGTATCTAACGCCATCTAACTATTGGAACATAAAATAATCAAGAGTGTTCTGATTCCGTTTCGAATTTGCATCGGAAAAGCAATTGAAATTCGAAATTTATTTCAGTATCATAAAAAGAAGGGAAATTCATCAAATTATCGAAACTACATATATTAGCGCAAGTTCGAAGTTCAAAAAAAAATTCCAACCATCAGATCTAGAAAAGCTATTGACATTCAACTCGAACTTTAATTTCATTTCCGAACGAAGTCGGAATCGGAACAAGCCTGTATATATGTAGATAGCGCTGAATTTAGCTACTTAAACTAAGAAAACTGGTAAGTACGGTTTTAAGGATATTTTAACTATATTAAGGGAAATTTTTATTCAGCTAAAATATGTTTTGCAGTTAAAGCCAGTATTGGACATATTATTGAATATAAGCGCTGAGCCTTAGGCCACCCACTTATCGCAACTTTAATGCAAAAGTACTGTGGCAAGCAGAGCAAGATAAGAACTTATTGAGTTCTTTACATGCTTGGAAAGTGGGTGGCTTTCGACCTTTGCTAGAGAAAGGTGTTTTACATAAAAGTTGCGGTACATAAGTGGGAGTGTTTCGGCCGCGGCTCAGTGTTAGCATCTATAAAATATTCGGTTTCCATAAAATTTCATTGCATACTCTTAGGCAAAATAAGTAAATTAGATTAGCTTAGGAAGAACTAAAAACTAGCTTAGTCGGCAACATATACGATATAAGCAGAGAAGCATGATTTGAAAAGTTTTAGCTATTTACATAGAAGCATGGAGGTTGATCGCACAATTTTAGATCGTCTCGTTGCTCAGATTGTATGGTTTTGCTTGTTGAGTTTTTCTTAAAATATCATCATTTCATTTTATCATTTTTAATAATGCTAAATTTGATAAATTAAAAATTTAATATTTTTAAGCTTCTTGCAAAAGATATATCAAAATTTATATCATTTCTAAAATAAATGTATCCATATTAGTGTGAATTAAACACCATATGAAGCAAATCACTCCACTTTTGTATAGCAGGTAAAAATGTCCGTGTGGAGAATTTGCCCATATTTTTAGTAATATATTTTAAAACAAAAAATCTCTGGGGATTCACCTATACGCCAAAAGACTGCGATTATTATTTAAAGCACTGATTAATTAGCTAGAGAAGAAACAAAAGCGACGACGATAATGATGAAGTTACCGAGCTTAAGCTTGAACCAACCTCATTAATACATGTGTTGATAACGTGATGAAAAAATAAAACAGTTTGCTTTACGATACTAATGATTCAACTTTGAACTTTTAATAAGATGTGGCAGCAAAAATTGCCCTCAATCAGCTCTTTCAGCTGCTACTACCACACAAGTGGTACATGCGTTTGTAAGCTGTAGCCAAAAAGTGTTGACAAAGACGCATGGAGGACCTAATGACTTTAGTCGTTTCATTATTGAGTACGACTATTTACATAAATGAATGTTTCTTGCACAAAATATATTATATTTATAGCTATTTATAGCTTAAAATAAAACAAAAATATCACCAAATGTTGCAGACATTTTGAATTGCTCCATTTTATAATGAACAAAGCCAGACATGTATTTATTACTGATTTACTATCGGCTTTTGTAAACTTTTGAACTTTAAAGAAATATGCAAATTATCTTTTTTCTCATGCAATTATAGCTTTATGGTTTAAATTATATAAGATTTGCAATTTTTATTGGTACCAGTAGTTCCGGTAAGCGAAAAATAACTTAAAAGCTAGCGACAGATCTACCTCAATCATCTTGAAATGCATGAAAATCGATAGATATGGTACATTTATACCTGCTGATTAGGTCATGCTCTATCTGACAAACTTTAGCTTTCGGAATTTTAACATATTCAAATTAGGTCAAAGGTCATTAGAATTAGTTTTTGTTAGTATCTCACGTTCTGTTAGTCGAATAGAGAGATAAAGCTTAGACAATAATATCACCAGTTTAAAAAAAAAACAGAATAGAAGACGAAGTTGTGCACATATATGTTTCATTAACATGTTCATATCGTTTGATGGAGTTTATGATATTTCATGGTTTTGTTGCAAATTAAGATTGTTTTATTAAAGTATAAGCGATTTGGTAGATTTTTGCACCAGAAACATCAATTTACATTATTATTAAAATGTATGGACATGTTCATTAATTTTATTCTTTCATAGCTTTAAAAAAAAAAACTTTAAAAAAATTGACGATATTTTCCGATTTATTAAAAAAGTGCCTTTAAAGGCATTTGCAGTTATATTTCAGTTTTATTTATTAATCATCATTAATATCAATTTGTGCTAAAAACTAAATATCGATTCAAAAATAAATCGATATTTATAATATCTTCACATCCTTACATGTAAATTGTAAATTGCGTACTAAACAGCTGATACTTAAGTAGCGTTTAACTTAAATGTGTTAAGAATTGCATAGTGAAATAAATATTCAAACCAACCAAATCTCTTCAATTGACTACAATAAACAAATATTATATTATGT
The DNA here is from genome assembly GCA_949775025.1 of Tricholauxania praeusta. NCBI lineage: Eukaryota > Metazoa > Arthropoda > Insecta > Diptera > Lauxaniidae > Tricholauxania > Tricholauxania praeusta. The sequence continues at coordinate 121,245,569 of OX459031.1, read as the reverse complement.
TTGGCTTAACAAACAACAATTAAACTTTCAATTAAGGATATAGTAATATCGAATAAAATTTGTTGATAGTTAATAAATATTTTAAAATTCAATGAACCAAAAAAAATAAATTTGAAGGAAGCATACTATTTTTTCAGTGCATAGAATATATTATTTCTTACACAAAAATTTTAAGAGTATTTTTTATGTATGCATGTTTTACTGATTTCCTAACATTCAAGCTCAATGTAAAAAAAGGTCAAAATTTGTGCTATTTATTAGAAAAACTCGTTTTATGTTATTTAACATATAAATGATATAGACAATTTCTACATAGGCAATGCGTTGTATATATTCTGTGTAGAAAGTATTCAGTATGCGTTAAATTAAAACGAAACAAAATTATCTATTCATCAAAATTTATTTTGTCGGCTTCAAAGTAGGCCCCAACGCTTGCAACTACACCAGCGCTTGATAAATTTTGATGAATAAATAATTTTGTTTCGTTTTATTTAGCACTTCCGGATATTTTGCACAGAATATAGTAGATCATGTAACTTATTATTACCCTATTTTCAAAGAAAATTTCTTCGAACAGTAGTATTCTTGGTATTCCCTCAAAAGAATGTGCTCCTCATTAAACGCATGAAATTTACGCATTCCATCAAACTATACGATGTTCACTTAGATAACATTTTACAATCAGCTACTTATAGCAGTCGCGAGAATTCATATGTAGTTGACTTTATTTTGTCATACACATACTGTATATTAGGGTGCTTCTAATTTTGTGGGAAGAAGTTTTTATTAGGAAACCTTGTAATATTTTTAAAGAAATCTTAAAAAAAAAAATTTTATAGATGATATGAACATGAAAAAAAATCGTAAAGAAGGTAGGAATATTGTTTGTATAATGGCTTATTTTAATTTAATTTTTTTTTAAATTTTTAAAAAATTTTTTAAAATTTTTTTTTTTTTTTTTTAATTTTTCAAAGTTTATTTTGTTTATTAATATAGAAAACAATACATTTTATCGAAATGAACAATATAGCGAAATATTGAAAATATTATCAGGCTTTTGGCCTCAGCCTTCTAAGAATTTACAATTTTTAATATTTCACTGGCCGCTTTCAGATAGTTGAAAGAATGTCATCAACTTTAACTGAAACTACTTGCCAGCACTTATTCCTTCGTTTGTAGAACTGCTCATATACTTTATTTTCTTACAAAATTTAATTATTATAACCCGGTACTGACCCCTAAGCGTTTATATATTTAAAAAAAAATGAAATAATTATTTTTATGGTTTTAGTTTTTTTAATGATAGAACTTGCTGAAAGGGTGCTGCAATACAATATTCAGACGTCTGCTTCTAAGTAGCACCTTATCGTGTATGTTTTTATTCATTTATGTACAATATAAAAATGCTGATAGGACGAAACCTTTCAATGCAAATGCACGTGCTTGTATCTGTCAGCGAATAGAATTCAAAATTATAATTTAAATTGTTCTTCGCGTTGTGCCGTTGTTATGGGAGGCCATTTTAAGTAACTTGAATGATTTGTTTTATATATCGCGAGCATATATACAACGAGCCAACGAATGCAATTCAAGTTGCAATTGAATTCATTCCAGTAGTTCAGTAACTCGTCAGTATATGCGCTGGTATGTCTGTTTGTCTGATTGTATATCTTGATTAATTAAACATTGAATTAGCTATTGGTGCAAAAAATGGCGTTCGGAAACAGGCGGGACTTAATATATTACATAAAATCAAATGTAATTATTTTACTTTGATATTTTGCAATGTGCATAGTTTTAATTGCAAGTAATTTGTAAAGTCAATGTTAACAGTTTAATATATTGCTCTAGATTTCTAGTGGCTTAAGGTGTCTTATGTTGAATACATAAATTCAATTGAGACAAATGTTTTTAAGATATTTGTTGCATTAAGCAACTTACAGCCTTATTCACAATCATTTATAATGATTTTATAATAGGAATTGTTTCGCTTAAAACATTTTGTCAACTCTTTTATAAATGATTATGAATAAGCTTCAACAAGCAGAAATAATCGTAATTATGTAAAAAAATTCATTGATAATTGCAACTGAAAACAAGTGTATTGTTGATAACAGTGGAATTTTTATCTACTGACCTTCGAAACACCCAGGGTGGTAAGCAAACTTAACCAAAGATAAATTTAGTGGCTGCATAATCGTTGCAGAATGAATTTTTGTTGCTTATCATTGCAAAATACCCCATAGTTATTGATTGTCTTTATCCATAATTACTGTCATTTTGAGTTGTTTTTTTTTTTTTTTTTTTTTTTTTTTTTTTTTTTTTTATTATTTCAATATATATTAATTACATAAAATATATGAGTCCTCAGCGCCAGAAGGCTTAATTAGAGGTAAGGGCAACTATTGTATTACAATTTATATATTGAATTCTCACTTACTAACGTTACAATATAAAAATTTATAAAAGAAAAAACAAAATAATAATAATAATTCAATTATGTATAGCAAAATTAAGCATGACAAACAATGGAAAGTCATCCATAAAGTGTATTAAAATCTAAGGAGTATTTCAATATTACGTAGCAAATAATTTTTAAGATTTGTTTTAAAACTTGACAGCGTTTGAATATTTTTAAGGGTATCTGGAAGTTGGTTGTATTCATTTGGTCCAGCATATGTAATACGCTGCTTTGTTAGGTCTAAACGACATCTTATAACCCTTAAGTGCAAGGCTTGCCTTGTTGTTCTATTTGTATGAGTTATGTTCTGACTAAACTGCAAAGTATTTGTACCAATGCCATGTAATGATTTAAAAACGTGTGTCAATAATTGTTGCTTATATAAACCTTGGACAGGAAGTATATCTTTAGCGTAGTTAATAAATAAACTGGTTGTACTATGTCTTAATGGAAGATTAAAAACGATTTTGAGTGCTTTATTTTGAGCTACTTGCAGTGATTTAAGCACAGTACTGGCTTTATATCCATATATTATAGGTAAATAAGTTAAATGCGAGTGCACTAAAGATTGATAAAGCAATAACTTAGTTGCACTATTTAATTTGTTTTTAAATTTATATAGAATTCCAATTCCTGCAGAAATTTTACTTTTTAATTTGCTTATATGACAATCCCACACCAAGTTATGATCGAGAGTCATACCCAAATACTTCACACTTTTTTCTTCCGTTATTGTGCTTCCGCCAATTCGTACGCTCATAATTTCATCGTTACTTAAAGTACACGTTTTGAACCTTATTAATTTCGTTTTGTCGTTATTTAAAATCAATTTATTTAGTCTCATGAATTCTAGGAGAATTGTCGCATCATATTCAATATGAGTTTTTAGTACTTGCAGATGATTATATTTATAAAGCAGACATATGTCGTCAGCGAACATAAAGAGTTTACCATTAAATCCGATATTTTTCAAGTCATTGATAAAAATTTTAAATAGTAAAGGTCCAAGAACACTGCCTTGGGGAACACCACATACTACAGGAAGTATTCTACTTTGTGATTCACCAATTTGTACTATTTGCTTCCTATTTTTTAAATAATCCTTAAATAAATTTAGAGTAGATGAGCAGAACCCAAGCATATTTAATTTAGATATTAAAATCTCATGATTTACAAGATCAAAGGCCTTCGAACAGTCGAAAAACACACCAGCAACACCTCTACAACGCTCATCCAGACCACTACAAATATAGTCAACAACATTAACAACAGCCTCTTCAGTTCCAGTACCTTTCTTGAAACCATATTGCCGATCATATAGTACATTGTTTCTATCCAAAAACTCTATGAGCTGCTCGGATATTAATTTTTCAAATATTTTGTCAACAATGGACAGAATTGAGATCGGGCGAAAGTTCTGTATTTTATTGGATTCTGAACCCTTTGGAATAGGAGTTATTTTATGAACCTTTAATATATCTGGATATAAAGTTTCTATAATCATGCTATTAAATATATTCGAGATAGCGCTAGAAAATAACGATTTTTTCACAGATAACATTTTGGCGGTAATATTGTCAAATCCAGGACTTTTGTTATTGTCCAAATGATTTAATATGTTTTCTACCTTTGCTGTACTTACTGGAGCAAGACTGAAGTAATCACTTACTGGAGTAAGAGTGTTAAATAAATTAAAATTGTCATTTGGCTCTTGAGCTATATTGTTCCGCATATCCTGAACAACATTAAAAAAATATTTATTGAAACTTTCAGCCTTATCATCGTCTGTTACGATACGTTCACCATTCACATCCAACAACTCCAAAGGATTTAATTTCCTTTTTCCTAATTGATTGTTTAAAAATCGCCAAACTTTCCTTAAATCACCGTTACAAATATTCAATTTATGGGCATAATAATCATTCAACAACCTTTTGTTGCAAAGTTTCACAATTTTGCTGATTCTTTTTAGTTGATTCGAAACTTGTATATTATTACGATCTTTTCTCCTAGCTTTTAGTAGTTTTTCTTTATATTCAATAAGACCTATTAAGGAATCTGTTATCCATGGTTTGATTTTATACTTAACATTAGCATTTTTTTTATGCAGAGTTGTGCATTGTCCTGCAGAGGACGAAACGAAATTAATAAGACTCTGGCATTTATCAGATGCAGTAGATAATTCATTAAGATTTAACGAGTTTTGATCCAATAATCGAGCAAATTTAGTATAATCAAATGTAATCTTTTTTTCTAAGAGAGTTTCATTATAAGCATACTTTGTTTTTAAGGAACATATAACGAAGTTGTGGTCTGTCAAATCAGTTTCAATAGCATTAATTACAATACTCTGCAATAAATTACTGAACATACAGTCTAAGCATGACCTACTATCAGGTCTCGTTACAAGGCTATGACATGATTCTAAATTGAATTCATTAAATGAATCTCTCAATTGTTGAGATAGGTTGTTCATAGAAAGCATATCGATGTTGAAGTCACCAACATACAAACAAGGAGAATTTTTAACTTCTAAAAGTGTCGTTGCAAGCTGCAAGAAGAAATTATTGAAAGAGCACTTTTGTGAGCGATACAGTGAAGTAATTTGTAACGGCTTGTTGCAAATTTTAACATTTGTCAACGATATTGTTATCATTTCTAAATAGTTCTCACTTTTATTAAGTAGTACCCTGTATTCTATGTCATTTCTTACATATAACGATGTACCACCAAATCCATCATTTCTACAACAATGAACATAGTTATAGCCTGGTATAAAGTACAAGTTGATGCACTGTTCATTAAACCAAGTTTCTTGGACAGCAATGATAGCTGGAAGAGTTGCCAATTCACAAATCTCACTTTTGAATCTATTAAACTTACTAAGTGATGAAATACTTCTTACATTTACTGACAGAATATTGAAGTGCTTAGAATGACACAGACCATGTTTTGAATTGTATGATTTCAAATTACTAAAATAATGGGAATCCATAAATTCAAGTGATAAAGCTTGTTAAAAAAATAAAATTAATAAACATAAAAGAAAAAAAAATACCAATATTACACTTGATTCGATGATTCGAAATCGCCTTCAGCAGAATCAACAGCATTCCCATTTAAAGGTAATCTACTTCGTCTTGACGAGCCTGCAGCAGATTTATAAAGCAGATGGTCAACATCTTCCATTGTTTTTATAGGAATCTGCCTCGAATCAGTATCTTTTCTGGTAAAAACATTTCCATTTCTAGCGTAAACAGTTTTGAAACCCACAGCTTTCAAAGCCTTAGCATAATTCAGCAATTCTAATGACTCTTTGCAGAGAAAGTCATTTATGTATACATTTTTAAATTCAGTTGTTGATTTCAGCTTGGATTTTCCTACCATAAAATTTTTTTTGGTTTTATTATTATTAAACTTAACGACCAAGGATTTTTTGTTTGCATTGCCATTGCGCCCAATTAAGTAAGCGTCTTCAATTCCATTTGCACTTATATCTGCCTCCATTTTCGTTGCAACATCCAAAACAACATCAACAGGTGTCATGTTATTAGAAATTGCAACATTGCTAATAATGCAGTCATTCTGCACTCTTACATTATTCAGTAATTTCACTGTAGTCTTTAAGTTTTTAACTTCCTCACGAAGCGTAACGTTCTCCTTTTCTAGCTTTTCCAACTTTTGGGTGCTTATTTTAACACCTTTTAAAATTTCGTCATACTGAGTCGACATAAATTGTATTGACTCAGCAATTTTATCCAGCTGATTAAGCTTAATTTTAATTTCAGCCAGATCGCTAGAAGGTAATGATGAGTCTCTAATGGGTGCACAAAGCAAACACTTGTATTCTATAGAGTCATCATTTAAAAGCTTCTCATAACCTGTTTTGTCCAGTCCAGTGCACATTGCGTGAAGGGCCTTCCCACACTTATCACATTGGATCGCATCTTCATTAGCCAGAACTTCTGTCTTGCATTTTAGGCAAACTGTTTTGCTTGTTTGTTTCCTGGAACTTTTACGTATTATATTGGGCATATTATTGAGGTAAATATAGGTTTGCCGGCAACGGAGAAATTATGTGGTATACTTTTAGGCAAAATTAAAAAAAAAAGCTTTTGCTTCACACATCAGCTTCCACACTTTGACAGTAATTAAACCCACAATTTGACAGGTCGAAACTTCACAGCGCCAATTTTATTGACCAACAACAAAAGAAGAAAACAAAAATTTGCTTCAAGCTCACGATGAATCGATCGAATTAGAAAACCAGTTGACAAATCCTATGAACTCGATCATCCGCTGGATTCTGGAAAACTGCTCTTTCAGTCAATAAGCACTCCAAACCTTCAAAACTTTTTATTCCTTAGTAAATTCCAATATTTTGCGAGATCACCAGTAACTTGTCACTTTTAACCAAAGTAGTTGCCAGACGACTTTGGCTTCGATAAAAAAAAAAACATAATTTTTATATATTTTTTTTTATCTTTTTAGGTGTTATTACAAAGAAAACTTTAGTAGAGATTAGATACATTTTACTTTGATATGTCACATAAAATGACTGCATTTTATTTTCATTTGTTATTCAATCAAAACTGATATATCGTGGTGTATATATTGAGATATTATGTCTATTACAAGGAACTTTTGTAAACAAAGTTAACTTTAAAAGTCAATGTTTCAACTAATTGAGAAAGATATTGAGAATTTCTAGTTCTCCGAAACTTAGGAAAATTTTGCTATACAAACGGCACAAAGTAACACAAAACTTTTACAGGAGTCAAAAGAGCAATCACGTAATCTCTCCGCATATCTGCCTCTGAGGCAATGGTCAGTTATGACCAGTGTTGGCATGTCACAAGGATTTTTAGGTTTACGACGGTCACACGTCGTAAATGTCGTAAATGTCACAAATGTCACAAAAGTCGCAAACTCTAGACCAACCTCTTTTTCACAACAACTAAAATTGTTTGTCAAACAATTTAACGAACAAAAAATTATATTTAATTTGATGAGTATTTGAATATCTTTGACAAACAATTTGATGATCTGAATCAAGTTATGAATAAATAATTTTTCCCAGTATGAACTTAAAAATTCGTCTTTGTCACAAACTTAAGTCTTGTCACAAAGGCTCGAAGGTTTACGACGTTTACGACCGTAGGTCATAAACGTCGTAAATGTCGGAAATGTCACGCGCATTTGTGACATGCCAACACTGATTATGACAGCAACAACTGACGAGACACTATGTCTAATAATAATAGAGTTTAGCTACTACAGCTTTTAGAGATCTTAGCTTTTCAGCTTGAAGCTTTAAGTCAAGTGAAAAGCTAATTAAACAATTAATAGAGACAATGAAAAAAAGTATGCTTGTTACGGCGGTATATCAGTTCTAGAGAGCGCTATGCATCCCATTTCGGCTAGATTTGCCTTTTTATATTGTAAATTGATCACACGGTCCTTTAGCCTTTCTTAAAGTCTCCCAAAAAAATATCCAGAAATAAATGAAATAATAATAATAGAGTTTAGCTACTACAGCTTTTAGAGATCTTAGCTATTCAGCTTGAAGCTTTAAGTCAAGTGAAAAGCTAATTAAACAATTAATAGAGACAATGAAAAAAAGTATGCTTGTTACGGCGGTATATCAGTTCTAGAGAGCGCTATGCATCCCATTTCGGCTAGATTTGCCTTTTTATATTGTAAATTGATCACACGGTCCTTTAGCCTTTCTTAAAGTCTCCCAAAAAAATATCCAGAATACAATGCACAAACAAAGATCAAAATAATATTGATGCGAAATTCAGTGAACAAATATTGTTTGACATTTGATCTACAGAAAATAAAATTATTTTTTAAACTCAAACAAGTGTTTCGACTTTATCAGCTTAGATCGAGAGAGAACATAATCACAAAACATGAAATTATACACCACATTCAACAGACACATCAAATTTATCATTAACAACAAAATTTCCAAAGAAAAACTCACCTGTCCAGTTGCAGCCTCAATTATCACATAAACCAATAAAATGATTTCCTTTTCATCTGTACCGAGACCAGGACCATTTTGACCACATGTGGCTACATACAATGAGACAACGTGTTCGGGAACCTGCATTTTGCACAATTTTTCTTTGCTAACGTTTCGGCGCTATAGTTGTGTTGTTTTTCCTTCGTTTTCTTTTCCTTGTAATCTTGCAATTATCGTAATTTTATAGGTTTCTACTGTTACATAAATGAATTTTTATTGTTGCAGCAGCATTACAAGACGAGATGCAACTAATTAAAAGATTCATATGTGGATTTGTACTCAAGTACCATGTGTTTTTTTGATACATTTGTCCCAACGGATATGCAAACGGTGTGAGCCAGTGTTAAAAATGTTAAATGCTGCAAATAAAAGAAAGTTAAAATTTTGTTAGCATTTCAATGCAAAAATTATATTGTTGTTTTTAAAGAAAAATAAAAGTAAAGATTTATTCCAATTATATAAAGCACTTTTGTAAAAAAAAGTATCTTGCGCTTATTATCATTTTTATAGAATATCTTTACTTTGTTATGATAGAATTATTGAAGTGCAAGTACTTTTCATTAGCGTTTACGCAAAATTTTTATTAAATAAAAATTATAATATAAAAAAGACTTAACTAAGCAGCAAAAGTTACGTCATTAGTAGGTTCCCAATATTTACCACAGATAAGTAAGGCATCGATATTTCAATAATGGTTTTTTAGTAACCACAATACGAAGGCATGTCATAAACTCAGCAAAATTCGTTGTTATTCTTGTAAAAAACTTGACATAACTTCACCTTATTTCGGAAATGGAACAAAATACAAATTGTAAGCGCTAATTTGTCATAACTTTTTGAAAGAAAAACCATTTCCGAAACCAAAAAAAAATAAATTAATAAGCAACATGAGAACTCTGTGACGTTGATTGGAATGATTTACAAATGGTATAATGGCACAAAAGCTGCTGAGGACGACCTAACCACTATACTAGGAATAAATTTAAAAATCCACAAAATAGTAAGCAGAGATCGAAAGTATGTATAAAATATCATTTTAGATCTTTCGCTAAGATGGGTGCCACACGTTTGCTTTCATTTGAAAATAAACTCACATGTTTGACAAATTCGTAGTAAGGTTTGTCAATATTAAACGGAGTTCTAAGAATTTAAAGATCAGCTAAGGCCACATTATAGTCACACAAGGTCATGATTACAATTTTTTTGGAATTTACGCGGGATTATATCAATTGTCTTGGAAAGGTAATAACGAATGGCGAAGATATTTAAAACTGAATGAACAGCGAAAAATGTCTGTATTTATTTTTATCGTTGACCTTCCGACCTAACTCACTAATCGATGCCTTAGCCTATGACAGCAACATTTGTTATTTTCCATTGCTTCCATAAGCGCTTTATATCGTATCAGAAAGATTTCATTTGAAAGATTCAGGAAATATTGAATCTGAAACCTTTTAAGAACACATCAGAATGATTGCATGTGAAACAATACATTTGAAATATATAAGAAAGATTTCTGTAACGTTGCGTTTGCAATATTTCAAATGAAACATTTCTAATACGTTACGTATTATTTCTGAAACTTTCTGAAACATAGTGTGTTGGTAATATATATTTGCGACTTAAACTGGAGTTCTGTTCACACATCTGGGCAGGAGATCAAAACACTGGTTTGGAGCTGTGAAATCAACTTCAATGTAATGCAAACATCGCATTCAATATTGATGTTCTTGAATGCCTGTGCAAAGTCGGTTATTTAGCTTACAAGATGCTTCCCATCTTCTAGCCAAACACCATATCTAACGAAAAGCAATGAAGTACATATAGTGAAACATATAAACATAAATATGCAGTTTAGAAAATGAGAGTTAATTTGAGTGAACTATACCATTTGAAGATAAAAACAGGAAGAGGCTTACTATCACGCATAAGTAAATATCCCTTAGGGAAGCAGTGTAAAAGACATACCAAAAAACTCTTGGAAAAGATCAACGTTGGCAACAGCGGCGGATTAAAGTAGGGCTAAAGAGGGCTATGGCCCCGTTCTCCAAGCTCAAAGGGGCCCCCAAGTAGTGGAATATTTAGCTATTTGCTAAAGGTTTAAGATAGGGAAAGGATCTTGTGGTGTTTTTTGGAGAAACAAAATAGGAGCATATTGGGAATCCCGTTTTTTTTTTAATTTTTTCATAGATTCGTAGGAAACATTAGTTGTCTCCTAATGTGGTCATAAAATTTTTGTTATAGTGGGGGCTAATTTTTACTTTTAAGCTCTGTGATCCGCTAAGTCTTAATCCGTCGCTGGTTGGTAGAAATAAACGAAACATGAGGGAATAAGATTGCAGAGCACGTTGAAGAAATCTTATGCTGGGAGTTTCGAATCATTAGATGCCTTAGGGACCTTATCGTACCAGAGTTGAAAATTGAGAAATATAAGCTATCCCCCTACAGGGGACAGTATAAGAAATAAAACAAGCATTTATTAAGCAAACTCAATTTTATATTAAATGGTTTTTTTTTTCTGTAATTATGTACAGCTAAGATAAACTTATAAATTTCAAAGTAGATATCACACGCAATGCAATTAAAGGGTGATCTCCAACTCGTCAAAACATTAAAAAAAAGTCATAAACTTCATAAACTTTCGCTTAATTGAATTGTTAAGTAAACTTGAGATCATTTTATTATAGAATGAAATTTTTTTTAAACAAAAGCTTACAAGTAACATAAGCATCTCATAATACACAATTTAAAAATACGATGCTGCTTTTAGCGAAAATAAAACGATGACAAAACCTTTTTAAAGCGCTAAAGTACCTAAAACAAAAACAACTTTATTACCTTCATATTTTTGACACTTTTATGTCACTTGTGACTTCGACAACAAGAATTGACCGCAACATTTGACGAAAGCGACGAATCTCACAGATGCGTTATGCATTTGTATCTATGTTTGTGTGGAAATTACTATAGCCGCCGCCAATTGTTACCGCGAAACCGTTAACTAAAAAAATGTTGCTAAATTTCAAGTGTTCATTCAAAAATTCGTTTCTCTTGGATTGCAAAATGAGCAAATAAAATAAATAAAAAAACTTCTCAGAGTTCAAGTAATAAAGCGGACATACAAAATACATATACGCATACCGTTGCATAAGGTATCTATCCCAGTAGAGAAATGTCATCAAATTAAAAGTATGTGGGCTCATATACATACATACATGGTATTTAAAGTCTTCGCGAATGTACTGAACCTAGAGTCAGATTAGAGTGTCCGCGATTGACCCGGTCAGGCGCGGATTTTCATGTCAAAGCCAAGGGTTTTGCAGGAATTCAAAAAATTCTGAAATAGCTGGGAAAGTTCAGCAAGTTTTTCATCATTTAAGTTTTTACCATTTTATGAATTTATTTTTTAATATTGCTGACCAAAAAAAGGTCATCAACTTTATCCCAAGGGGAAAAAATTATTTGTTTTTGAGAAGGCTGGGAACTACTTCTATAGAATTTGGTAGCCCTGGTCAGATATTGTACTTTTTGAGGGTCGAGGGTTTTTTTTATTCAATTTTTTTACTTTTTTCAATCTAATTTGTCTATATGTAAGAAAAACTAGTCACTATAGCAGTATACAATATTTACAAACGAAATTTGAACACAAAAAGTTTAATTGAAAATTCATTGAATTTACAAAACATCAGTACATTGTACTTTTCGATTTTCCAAAATGATCTCAGATAAGTACAATTGTACTGAAAATTCCATTACTAATACAGACAAGGGGAGAATATTTCTAAAAATTCTGATGGGATTAAGATATGGAAAATTATAAAATTTGTTGTTAATTCATTCGTTTGATTATTTTCGATTGGTCACTTAAGCGCCGATTCCCCGCTGGGAGCGGCAATAAAATTTAAGCAAAAAATAAAAACATGGAAAAAAACTGATTTTAGTATAAAAAACATAAAATAAAAATTAAAGTTTCTACGCAGCAAGCAGCTTAATTACAATTTTTTCTGGCTTTTATAATTACAAGAGTCAACAGCGGTAACAAAATATTACCACTACCACAGCAACAACAATTGTTGCTTGTACTTAATTATGAGCTCGCTGCGTTAACTTGTCTTAGTTGCTGTTCGCTTAACCCAGACGCTACTGCTGCAACTGCTCTTACTGCCACTGCTGCTGCATTTAAGGCTATGACTTTGGTTTACAAAAAAAAAACGCTAATTCTGCTGCTATTTATACTTAAATTGACCTTTAGACATCGCCCGGTCATAATATCTAAACGCGGACAGTGGATTTACTAAAACCAACAATAGCAACAACAAAAAACGAATACATCTATCTAAGCAATATCTATGTTGTTCTTGTTCCAATAGGATTTATTTATTTAGTTTTCAAAACGTTTTTATTTATTTATTTAATTAGCTTTTTGTTTTAATTGAATGTTGTATTCACTTACAGACGGCACGGAGTTACAGAGGTTAAGAATTTTAAGAAATTAAAGAGAAGTAGGAATTTTTTTTTTTTTTAAACATCAAGTTACAATTTAATTAATGCTAATATGTATCTAGCTTACACTTAAGGCCGAGCATCTATTTTTTTTTATCGCATCTGCCTCTTGGATGACTGGTTTCTTTACTTATAAAAAAACAGAAAAATAGAGAAGGCAGACGATTTCAGCGTCACTCTTACGAAGGCAGACGTTCTTGAGATATTAATAGCGTGAAAATTTTACTATTCAAAATTCACTATTTTATTTTTCGGTCACTTATGGTATTTTTTTTTGTATTTATCTGAGCGTGAATATGGGGCATCTCCGATGGGGCCGTCTGAATTTTTTTTTCTCGGAAATATAGTGAATTAAAATTTGTTTCACAAAATTACATACGGCTTTACAACTTGGGTTTAGATTCTTACGAAACTGTTTTCACACAAGAATTTAAATGTTTGAATCTTTGTAAACGCCGACAATTTGTTGGAACAACTTGAAAATTATACTGATTTTGCCAAGAAAACTATTCTGGTGAAGTGCATTTTCAACTCTATCGATCGGAAACAAGATTGTCATTACTAGTCACAAACCAAACCACTAATTATTCACGAGGAACCTCTGTAAAAGTAATCATTTGGTGTGGTTTGGTTACGGTGAAATTATCGGTTCTTATTTAATCGAAAATGATAAAGGAGTTGGCATTACTGTCAATGATAGACGGTGCTAACGAACGATGAAATCGCACTTTTTATGAGGTTTCAACAAGATGGGGCTACGTGTAACACAGACAATGCTACAATCAACTTATTGCGTCAAAAGTTCGGAGGGTCAATTATATCGAGAGTTGCAGATGTTGAATGACTTCCAAGAAGTTCTGATTTAATACCTTGGGACTTTTTCTTGTGGATTTATTTAAGTTAACCAGCTACAATTTATGCATTACCATTGAATATTTGAATGCCAAATTAGTGATAAGTAAGGACTAATTTATTGAATAAAGTGATCGAAAATTGAACTTATAGTAATCGCCACGTCACGTTAATTTTAGGACAGAATTGCATCAATTATACTTCAAAATGAATTAAAGATTGTTGCTCTTAATTGCACATTTCTTATCACTCTTATTGGAAAATGTCTGAACTTTTTTAAGATCTTATACATCTTCCTAAAAGTTTATGCTTGCAACTTCTTTTTTTTTTTTTTTTTTTTTTTTTTCTTGTAACCGGAAAATGAATAGAGACATTTTGGAAAGCGCCAGCTATTATGCTAATTAACTGAAGTTTTTAAGTTTTAAAAAGTCTTAATTTTGTTAGGAATTGAAAGAGATGAAAGTTGCGCCCTAAAATCTTTGCATCGTAACACACAAATTTGAGACGTTTTAAATATAATAAAATTTATTATCAACAAGTTAATTTACATATGAGAAACCAAACTTCATTTAAACTGAATAAAGCGGTTTTCGATTTATTTTTAAATTAATAAAGAAGCTTTGCCAAAAAATATCAATTCAAAATAGGAGAAAGAGTTGTGATATGTAATAGATGGTTAAGTCTTAATAGAAATGTCAGTTCATTAATTTTAAATTTTAATTACAGTAAGTAATACTCAAGCGAAATAGTGCAATACTTTACCGAAAATTTATCTATCGTACACATAATTAGCTACAAAATTAATGACGACAAGATAATAAAACTTAATTTTAATCTTAAGTCAATGAGGTAATAAATAAATTGTCTTAAACTCTATCATAAAAACATTTAAAAATTAAGTATATTTAAATATGAAGCAAAAAATTTAAACAAAATCTCAAAATTGGCATTTTAGACACAGAAAGGTATTTTGCGCTCTCTTTCCGACAAGATACGGTTCATTACACGGCTATTATGTGTGTTAACCACAATTATCGAGTAATTGCTGAATACAGTGTAAATAAAGATATCTTTGTTCAATAGAATGGTATGGTCTTTAAAATTTCCAATAAAATCCAAACTAACCGCAAAAAAACTATTTTACTCGAAAAACTTGGCTATCATTGGAAATTTTGAAACCATGAAAGCACTAAGCAATATATGAAAAGGAAATATATTGGAGAAAAAAATCGAAAGACTACAAAATGGTATGGATGGTAAAGAAAGATCTAAGGGTTACAAAAAATCTGAAATTTTAAATGCATTTAAAAAAAAAATGTATCTAACTATGTATGTAGATATGTACTACTATATTGGGGTAATTTAAATATTTTTGTTTCAAATAGGTTTAATAGCTGCAGGTACATCAGAGAACAATTCTGGTGCAAGTAGAGCTCATAAAATTAATATTTACTGGTAGCTCATCGAGGTTTTTAGTTTTCCATACGATTTAAGTATATGGGAAAAACTGCTGTATTAGACAGTCTCCTCTATATATCATGAAAAAAAAAATCTTACATGAACGGGACGAAGTTCATCGGAAAGAGCATAACATTCATTACAAAAAAAAAAAAAAAAAACAAAAAAAAGTTGATTTTTTTCTCAATTTTTAAAATATCCATATTTTCACGAAAAAAAATTTCAATGGAAAATTTCATATTCTTTCCAATTGGCTTGGTCCTGTTCCTGTAAGATTTTTCTTTCACTAGATATACACAAAACTGTCTAATGAGCAATCTTTCCTGTATAAATCGTATGGAAAACGATGAGCCACCAGTAAATGTTACACCAGAATTTTTCTCTGATGTACCTGCAACTATTAAATCTGTTTTAAACAAAAAAAAAATTAATACAAAAATTTGAATCGCCCTGATGTATATTATTTGGGAAAGTTGGTCAGCACAACATTAACTTTCCGAAAATATATAGAGTGGATAGTGAAATAAGTTGGTAATACAATCGCAAAGTTGAGCATATCAAAGTGAATTCCGTTCTCGGAAATATTACTTTTTAGTAGAAAACCCATTACGCAAGCCGAGGAGAAGTTAAAAAAATACAGAAATACTATACGAACATTTAGATATGGGAATGTTTTCAGCGCGATGAGTGTAGCCTTTGGTCACTTTTGAACAAAATCGGTGTTCGAAATAAGTTTCTGCGGCGGTTCATAACTGTTGATGAAACTACATTACACGACAAAAACAAAAGAACAGGAATATTATATCTTAGTGAATGAATTAAAGATATATAAAAACATTGTAAATGGAGAGAATGAAAGTTGAATAAGAGATATATTATGGGTATTCATCTAAGCGCGCAAAAACCTCGCAAACTGTGGTAGCACAAACTTGCGCTGCTAATTGTGCAACTCAATAAAGCTCTTACCATCGTGTTTTCCGAAGAATTGCAGTATTGATAAATCGACTTTAACGATTTCTTCAAACAATTTGATTAATGAATTTATGTTTTTCGCTTTCTCTCGGCATTTTAACTTTTATAATTTGGCAATTTAAATTTGACATGCTTATCAACTGTCACAAATTGCACAAAATATTCGAAGGGGCGTTCATGAAACATATCGCGCAAAATTGCCTAATTGCACAAATGGGAAATGCGCGTTTAGATGAATACCACTATTATCTATTTCGATTGGCGTGCTTAATAATTTTTTGATTCATGAAAGTGGTTAAGTCATAGATATTTTTTGTGTCATAAATCTATTTAATGGGTGAAAAAACAGCTCCTGCACTTTCTGCGTAAACAGACGAGAAGGTGATTGAATTTCTGAGAAAACCATAAAATTTTAAGTGGCCTTCAAGACAAAATATTTTGTGAAGCTGTCAGTAAGCTTGTTATTAATAAAAATAAATTCGGTTGTAACTTTAACTTGTCTGATATTTGAAATTAATGGCAACGAAACAGCCTCAGCCTTTACAATAATTTTTGCTAATAGTAGATCTCTTCAACATTTGTTACTGTGTTATTACTCATGTGCAATATACGAGTATTTTAGTTTTGTAAGATATTAAAATTAATAGATGGATCGTTTATTTTGAAGTGGTGGAAGTGCCTCTTCGTTGAGAAGAGAAAATGATATAAATTTTATATAGTACGTTTCAAGTTATTTAATGTTTTCTTCTCAACGAAAAGGGACTTACAACACTTTCAAAATAATTGGTGGAAATATGGAGTTAAAATGATATTGTTTCATTATTAACACTCGATTTGTGACGTATAGAATTTTAATCTGTAAATGCTTTTATGGTGTTACCCTAAATTGTTAAATGTTATATTGTTGAGATTTTGCGAATTTCAATGTAAAAGAGACTACGTATAAAAACTACCCTCAAATTGTTGTTTAGTGTTCTTTTTCATGAGCTAAAAAAGTGCTGATTCCATGGTCTAATGATAATACACAAAAAAAAATGTCATCCAGTCCGGTGAAATAATTCCCATTTTCTTAAAACAAAATTAAAATTATGTGTCGCCGATGGTGGTGCATATTTTACTTAATTTAGATTTAAAAATTTATTAAAATTTGTATTATTAGTTAAAGACTAAAACAAATACACTAAAAGAATGATTTTTCTAAAGAAGTAAAAAGCAATCGTTGCGCATGCGCAGTGGTAGCAGCAGGAGATGCAAGAATTGCATGCTTTTACTGTTGCTGTTGATGTGGTTTTTCGAATACCTGTTGCACGCAGTAACAATAATTATTTTAATGCGTGTTGCAACCACCACAATAACAACAACTATAGTAGGAACTAACCATATAAGACAACAATAACAATAACAACAGCAGCAGCAGCAGCTACAAATGTTGTTGATTGCTGAGAGTAAGGAAAAAAAAAGCAAGTTTTGTGTGAGTTTTTTTTTTGTTTTTTGTTGTTTGCAGCAAGCAGCAGCTTGAACAGAGGAATGGTGGTGCAAGTGGGGCAGGGCAGTCGCTTGGAATTTATGCGGAGAAGAACAAGTTCCAAAATATCAAATCAAAGAAATAATGAAATACTGAAGAAAAAAAAACAACTCTTACGTTTTAACTGTAAATTGTTTTCACTTGAGAAATTTGATTTTGTTGGTTTAGTTTTTGTTGTTTTACGTTTATTAATTGTTATTTTTGAGCAATTATGTATGTGAAATCATAAAATGCAACTATTCGGTATTTTTATAAAATAAAATTAAAATTAAGTTTTTTTTTTTACTTTAGTTGTTAACAAAATTGAACACTTATTTTTAGTTTATTTTTTTACAATCTTTTGTTATTTTAAATTATTGTAATTTTTTTTAAATTTTCCATAAAACAAAAATTACACGTCGTTTGCGCATCACATACACGCATAGGCACGCATACAAACGTATCTGCACGGGAGTTACAAACAGGTAGAATCGGTTGTTTTTTTTTCTACTAAAGTTGACCTGTAGTTTTGAAGTATATTGGTTACAACTTTTCAATGGAAATTATTTTTTAAACAAATTGTATTGCACTTTAAACGAATAATATTTAGAAATATTTATCTAAAATCTTCACTACAATGATCCGTTTATATCAACGCACTGGCTCTCTCTCGATTTTTCCGTAGCTTTCTCGCAGCGGTAACACAACAGGTATGTAGCTAAAATATTTTTATTTTTCGTAGTTATATTTTTTTTACCGAACAGGTAGTCTTTTGATGTCGATATATCTAAACTCCTCCCGACTTTTAATGGAGTTTTCAATGAAATATGCAACGAAAGAGTTTATTTTACTGGATATCACGCTTCTAATTGCTACTGGCTACTGTTTTTCTTTTCGAAATTAGAGTCCGTCCAGAACTCATACGGCGGTTTACGGTTTTTAATTTTCTTTTGCTTTAAGTAAATTCGTCTTTATCGTATAGCGGTGTAACAGCAACTGATTTTTTTTCCAACAATCAACCAACTGCGAAACATCATCGTTGGTTTTTTTTCTTTTTTTTTCAAGTTATCGTTGTTGTAGTCATCATCATCATCAGAAGTCGTCGTCAAATTCCCATACAATAGGAAATCATATCTAGTTTTTGTTTTTTTTTTTTCCAGTTTCAATTCAGGTGAGCATGTCTCTTTGGCTTAGTGTGAGTTAGTTTTTGTCTCCAAGTTGGTTCCGCTCACCTTTTCTCTCTTTTGGAATTTCTCTCTTGTACTATTGAATAATTTTATGAAGTAAAAATTCTGTGGACTTTTTATTTTACCCACTTAATGTTATGTTGAGCCTAATACGAATATGTAAATAAAACTAAATTCACCTGAGCTGAGTTAACTGCGAGTGCGGGAGCGCCGGTGAAACTTCAAGATACCCACACACATGTGCAGTAAGCAACACTTTAATAAAAATATACTTCACAAAATAAGAGAGTTTAGAGTATACTGTAGGATAGTGTAACAATGATAAAATATTTTCAGTAGTCTGGGCATAGTTTTTATCAGACTCTGAAGTTTTTTGTTGGACGTTTTAAAAAAGTCAGGAAATGACTTATATTCAAATACGTTCGAACTTATTTTGATATAATCGTAAGCATGACCTTTCGTTTTTCAATAAGAAAAAATGGAAAACTTTTATTTTTGGTATTTATATTTAAAAATCACAAATAATTTTTTTATTCTTAACTTTGACTGATACATATATTTTAGTTTTTTTTTTACTTTTAAGTCAAAAAAAAAAAAATTTTTTTTTTATTTAAGAACCCAATGGTAATCCAAAACTACTATCTACCACGGACTAGTGAAGCAAAGATAAATCCAAAGAAAAATATTTTGGACTATTATTAAAGGAAACTATTTTTGCATTTAAAAAAAAAGTCTAAGAAAAATTATTCATATTATTAAAAAAAATTATTGCATCAATCGATGGCGAGAGTTCGAAAATAGATTTTTGACATCATCGAAGGCATACCAAAAGCGCCCGCCTATACCAATCAATTGGAACAATTCGGAAATAAATTTTGGACCAAGGGTTATATATTCCGGAAGAATATACTTTTGCTACATTTTAAAAGTAAAAGTATTTTTCTGCACTAATTGAAGCGAAAATCTCGAAATGTATTTTCGGAAAAGGAATTTTTCGACTAATGACTAGAGAAAATTTGAAAATGACTATGGATTTTATCTAAATATTGAACCAGAACGGGCTTTTGCGGATTCCGGTGTCACTGGTGATTCGCAAAATCAGTTTTAGAAATTTTTCCATTAATTCACGCAACACAATAGTTTTCAAAACGCATCCTTTTCAAAATAAACGCTTCAATAATATGGACCCACAAACAAGTTTAATGTTGTTGAGTTGTTGAAGAAATTTAAGAAAGCAAAAACTTAAAATATTTAATCAATTTTATTAGCCAAAGGTCAGATTCATCTAAATTTGTTATAGTTTCTAACTTAAAAGACTACAATTGATTTTTAAATATAATTTTTCTGTTGCTACCCTCATAGTAAGAATATTAAAGTCAAAGGTGCCTCAAGTGCCGGATTAAGACTTTGAGGGACCTGGGGCCAAAATACTGGCACGGTCTCTTTATACAAAAAATGTTATGATCAAAATAAAAAAGGTTATTCGTTCGACGGACTTCGGATGACTTCGCTCAAAATATATAAAAAAAATACTTCACATTGTTGACTAAAAACATAAAGAAAGTCATTCATAAAATAAAAATGATTTGCTATAACTGCAAATCACAAAAAATCATTCAAATTGCGAAAGGGGCATCCATGAGACCTTTGTCGTGAATTTTGACGATATAATAAAAAAAAATGTACCAACAAAACATGCACAAATTCAAACTCGCCCGCCGATCACGCTACTTATATAGCATGATTTTTAATTTTGTGATCCTTATTGTGAAATGCACTTTACAATAGAATTTATTGATATTTTTCAAACAGCAATGAATTTTATTTTATTTTTTTCGATGAGAAATATTGGCCAATTTAGAAAATGTTAAATGTTTTTATGCAATTTATAAAAAATATTACAATCGAAAAAAAAAAATCAAAATATCATTTTTGTTGATAGAAAAGTTAAAAATCAACTGACGGTTATCAGAGAACTATAAAACATGGCGGAGGAAGCATAATAGTTTTGAGTGCATTTTCCTGGCAAGAAGAAAGTCCAATTGTTCGCATAAACAGAAAAATAGGTCCATATCAGTATTTAAATATACTCAAAAATAAAATGAGTCGTTTGATTTTCATTTGATGCCACTACGTTGGACTTTCATGCAAGATAATAACCCAAAGCATACGGCGAAGGTGAGAATAGAGTGGCTTAGGAAGGAAAAAATAGCTGTTTTGGATTGGCCTGCACAAAGCCCTGATCTTAATCAAATCGAATCCCAAAGGAAAGGTGCCAAAGGCTTGTTGAATAGGGTGTCCCGTTCATATATGAGAAAGAACTATTTTTGAGCTACACTATCGCAAGAGGTATCAAAATTTGCGTAATTTTACACAGATTACGCAAAAAGTTTAAAAACTAGTATTGTGTGTCATCTTTAGGGCTCTACCGCACATTGAAGTATTGTAAATTTTACTTTTTTACAGACCTAAACCATATGCCTAAAGTAATACCAAAACCAAGTTTAAGACTTAATTTATTATTAAAATTAATTGAACAAAACATAACAAAACAAAATAAATAAAATAGAGCTTATAATCAATGAAAAAACTTAGAATTCAAACTTATTTTTGTGTCCAAAATTTGGCATTTCTGCTCGAGATTGCAACCTGGTTCTAATAAATCCATCTCTAGAAGTAGC
The DNA here is from genome assembly GCA_949775025.1 of Tricholauxania praeusta. NCBI lineage: Eukaryota > Metazoa > Arthropoda > Insecta > Diptera > Lauxaniidae > Tricholauxania > Tricholauxania praeusta. Next base: position 121,223,920 of record OX459031.1, on the reverse strand, counting down.
GTCAGTTACACCTTGTGAGGCCTTTTTACCAGCTGAACACATCGTTCCACAGATTGAGTGTGAAAAGGAAAGTCAAAAATTTCTAAGCTCCTATCTTTTGCCATGATTTGAAGGCCCTCATTAGAAATATGTCGGAGAACTGGCGGTGTTATAACCTGACAAAATAATTATTACCACAAAATAATTTCGGTGTAATCTTTAGCAGAAAAGTTAATTTTCGGTGGCTTAAATACCCTGCGTTTAGTGCTACTTTTAGCCTCTCAAGTTTCTATTATTCCTAGCAATGCAAGCTCGCGAATGTGATCTCTATCATCAAACAGCATAGTCACACGTAGGTTTTCTGGGTGCGCAAAAAAAGCATTTCTTTCGATAACGGAATCCACAACAGATCTCAGATTTTGGGGTAAAAATCGAGAGTACATAATCAGTTGAAAAATATGTTTGGCGTCCGTCTGACAAGCAATGGCAAATTTTCTGTTGGATTAAGAGTACTTAAGTGAAGTCTAAGTATTCGATTAGCAGAAGTAAGCCATCTCGAGTGCACCATTGTTCCAGGTTGATGGTTTGCCAGCTCAGGAGTATAGGAACCAGTTGATACAGCTTGACATATCTCATAAAGATATTTTGATCCGTACTTAATTCATCGACCACGTTTTTCGGAAAGTCAGTCAAATTACCAGCCACCACACAAAAAGCCACCGTGATTTTATTTTCGCAACCAGCAAATTGTTTTCCAATAGGTCCGGAATATTCTCTAGGACCCGAAGTCGAATCATCTAAAGTCAAGAATAAATGACGAAGGGGTAACTCATTGGCATGAAGCATACAAACACATCATTGTAACGGTCTCTCCAAATACTATTCAAAATATTGAATCACACCACTCTTCCAACCAGTGTTAGTTGCAGTTCCGTCACATCCAACCCAAATCACGTCATCCAATTTCCGACCTTGACCTTCTAATAAAGTTGTGATTTAAGTAAGAATTCACTTTGCAGTGCCAGGACTTGGCGTTGTATGCTCCAAATAAATTGATCCAGGCTCTGCTAAAATTGAGATGTGCTCTTCTAAAACTTCTTTGCGATGGTAACGATCCCCTATTTTCTCATTTATCAGAGTCTTATCTTTTCCTCCTTCAAAGTAAATGCTTTTTATAAAAATACCTCCAATATCTTTTGAAGCTTCTTTACGGGCTTTAGATACAGCTCTATAGATCTTATTTTTATCAATAACCAGAGTTAAATCTTCGGTTGAAAACAATCCGATATCTGCCAAAGCCGCAGAGGCAACAACAGCAGCAAATCGCGTCGATAAGCCATATCTATCACAGACCTTAGCAGCTGTTGGCACTGGCAATGTATTCCGATTCGCCGTTGAAGTCGATGGTGTCTCTATCGAGAGCGTGTTTATCGGGGATGCTTCTGTTATCAGATACGTTTCTGGGAAAAATTCACGTACTGCAACTACACTTTTATACCATAAAAATTACTTTTGCAACGAAGAAAACACTAGCGAGTGAAGTCAAGGAAGTCCCTGAAACAAGTTGAAACAAAGCAAGAGACACACGTGGAATTCACTCAAAAATATTACGATGAATGGCAATGTTAAGTGTGCTTCCCTTTAAGCGCAAGGAAAATTTCATTTAATTAAAAATTGCTTGACAGTCGCCTTCGCCTACTTTGCCACAGTTATTTTTAAAATTTTAACTAATTTGCTTGCCGAAAGCGCAGTCGCTTTCGCCCACTTTGCTACAATTATTTTTCAAATTTTTGAATTTAAACTTAGTATTGGATCCGCGACTAAACAAATTTTCAGCCGCAAATACAAGTGGTCGAAATTTTTTTATCCGTGAATACAGAAAATGCGAATAAAGACAAGTTTTAAAAACTTTGAAGATCGGTAGAACCCTAAAGATATAGTTTTATTTAATTATTAAAATTATTTTGGTAATCTACGATCAATTACGCAAATTTTAAAAGGTATTGCGTTAATGAAAACACAAACAAAAAATTTCGGGACACCCTATTGTTGAAAGCATAGAACGCCGATGAGAAGCTGTAATTAAAAATAATGAATACAGTACAAAATACTGAAGCGGAAGATGCTTTTCTACATAACAATTTTCTAAAATTAGAAATTTTCTTAACTTTTTCAACAAATTTCTCGAATTGTGCTATTTGCGTGTCCCAGTCATATTAGAGGCGATCTTAAGTTGACCAACAATTTCGAAACCTTGTGAAATGTTATCTTAGTTTTTTATATCATATTTATAAGTTACTGAATGCAAATTGTGTAAAATTGTTTTAGTTACTCCTTTTTTTATGAAAATATATGTTTAACTTTTTTGGAAAACTCGTGCTATTTGCATGACCATAGCTGTATGTATAAAAACTACTGTAAGAAAATCTCAGAATTTCATAACCTACATATATGTATAGTAGAGGACCCATATCTTACGAAAAAGGGTGTTTCAAGTTAAAACTGTATGGATGTGTCAAATCACTAACAGCGGCTACTGCCAATGGTATGAATTTTTCTACACATCACTCGATTGCACTTTTTATCTTTAAAGCAGTTTTGCTTCATTGACTAAAGTAGAAATAAAACTAAATTCAATGAATGCTTACATACGGTATTCAAAAGTTGACTCGCATATACAACATGCTTACCTCAGTAAGTTATGCCCCCCATTAACTTCAAAGCAACTTAAGGCGGTTGTGTTGGTACCAATTTTACCTGTACTATCATTGTATGCGCAAATACAACTAAATGAAATAAATTACATGTGAGTTTGTGAGTGATCATGGTAGCAGAACCAGGTGAAAAACGAAAAAAAAAAAAACTAAATGACATTAACAACGTAATCTGCTGCTGCTACTTCGAGTATAACTCGTACTTATATTAAATATAATTTTTATTTATAATTACTATTATAGATATTTATTTTTTACTGTGTATAGTTTGCCTACGTACCTGTTTGCAGCACTCCACCGCACACTTGCATATACTGGCAATAAAACTTTTATTTCTTAGATTTTTCTTTTTGTTTTGGTAACTGCTTACGAGTATTTTTCCAGCATGACAAACATTTTGTATTTTTGTTGGTTCAACTTATTATTGTTGTATTTGCTTTTTTGAACAAAAAATTGTTTGAAAAGTCGTCGACTTGAACACTACGAGTTTTTTTGAGTTACCACGATTACGCGACGACAACCAATCCACTGTAGTCAACAAGTTGTTTGCGACTTGATTGTAAAATTTGGAATAGCGCTGCGTTTACCTGTGCACGCATACATTCGGAATTAATGAATAAATATTAGCGTTGCTTCTATGATACGTACGTATATGTATGATAATATTAATGAAAATGAGTATGACGTTGAAATCCAATACATAAACAAATTGTTGAACATTACTATGGTGAATTTCCAAGTCCGTGAATGCCGTCTTTGCTTACTTGCCACATTCAAAGCACTTGCTGCGGCAAACGCATGGTGATTAAAGTACAAAAACTAGTATGAAATTATAATTAGAATAATATTTAATTGAAAATTACAATTTCAAAACCTTTTGTGATACAGCAATGTAATATTTGATTTCAGACAGGAAAAGACATATAAAAAATGTAATAATATCATACTGACTATGCGTAAAAATTGGCATTATCCTAAAGCGTCCACGCATCAAAGCTACTTAATATTGTAGGGTATCCAAAAATAAGCGAAAACGGTTACCAACTTTTAATCCTCAGTTGCATCGGACTTAAGATACCAAAATGTTGCAAAAGAATTGTCGGAGTATAAGTAAATGTTGCTCACACGCCATGACATAGCACATTTATAAAGAGATCTATTGAAGTTTTTTGTTTACTTTTGGATCTACTGCAATAATATGTAGCATTTACATCTGACGGCTTAAAAACCTAAGGCTTCGATAGTTGGCATAGACGACTTTTGTTTAAAATTATTTTTATAAAATTATTTCATTTTTAAAATTTCGGCTTAGTTCCTTGTGCGGCAGTACGATACTATTTAGCAATATCTTCTCCGAAGGCACGGTAACAAAGCAACCTGTAAAAAATTTATCGAAAAATTACAATTTTTTATTTTTTTATTTTTTCACTAAGATATTTACCCAAAATAGTAATTGAAGGATTAAGCTTGCCTTCATTATTAAAAAGTGGTGGGTTTTCCATTTTTGCAAAAGGTTTATTGGGATCGGGATCGCTTGGAGTGCCTTCGACGCGTGACCATTGACCAATTGTTGAGCCACGTCCCACTGGAATTAAGCAAATGAAAAGTAAGCAACTAAAATATTGAAAAACATGTAGTAAGAAATTACCAATTGAGTGCAACACCAGCGTATGATCCTGTATAACTGCATTTTCTAAAATAATGGACTCGCGTATTCTGACGCCTGGTCCAATTGTAACACCAGAACCAATAGAAACATTTGGTCCGAGCTTTAATTAAAGTAAAAATTTCCAAACAAATCCGAAAGTATAATTTTTTAAAAATAACTTACCACCGCAGTGTGATGCACTGTGGCGCTTGGATGTATATAAACATCAGGTATTATGGAGCAAATTAGATTACTCTCAGCATCATCGTGCTTAATGCCTGCAATGGCAAGACGTTCCGGATGCGTTTTCTTATGAAGTTCTAGAAACATATTTTAACGTAGAGAAACTTAATGTTAGCTTAATTTTCATACATACCCAAATAATGTCGATTCGCATAAATAGCTGATCCAGCAGTTTTTAGCTGTGACCACCAATTTGGTACTGGCATAGCATACAACTTATCAGTGCCTGCTAATGGCATCAAGACTTCTTGTTCCCACTTTATATTACCTTGATCTTTGCCATTGCCATTCGAGTAGCCACTACCAGCACTGTACTCTTGCTCTTTTGAGTGAAACACTTCAGCCAGTTGCGCGAATATACCCATTGAACACATATAAACTCCACAATTAATAAAGGTGGATACAAATGTGCTAGGCTTTTCAACGTAATGCGAAACGGCACCAGTATCTTTGTCAAATACTAAGCAACCATAATGCAGTGACTGCTGACGCGTTGCCTCTGTGCTCATGATAGTAGCAAGTGCTTCTGGTCGTTTTATATGAAAGTCGTAGAGATCTTTCAGTGGGAAATCAGCACAAACATCACCGTTGAGCACAAAGAAAGCGCGAGGATTTCCAACGCGTATTTGATCACGGAAATGATACATGCCACCAGCAGTGCCAAGCGATGTAAACTCTTGTAAATAGCTAAAATTTAAATATCAAATTTATAACATTTAATACAAAATTTTTATGAATATTTTTACAGAATTACAATTTTATAAACTATCCTTAATTATCTGAGTTGGAAAGAATTTTGTAAAATACAAAAAAAATTTTTCAAAAAGTAGTACCTAGTTCTACAACTGTTCAACAAAAATTACTGTAGTTTTGGTTACAGTGTAATGCACCTAACTTAGTCCACTTTTTGTGCACCTTTATTACTTGATAATCAAGTAATCAAGTCAACATTTGTAACTTACGAACGGACTTAGCTACAGTGCGTATTCTCACTTCAGCTACAGTAGTGAGAATAGCACACAAACTTTCAGCCTTTATACTATGACTTATATCTGGCAGGCACTGGAAAGGAAATCCGAAAAATTAATATATCTCGTTTTTTTTTGCCTCAAGTTTCATATTTATCCACACAGAAATATTACGGGTACTACGAAGGAACAAACAATGAGAAGTTCAATTTTCATATCCATAAATTCATTCATTTATAAATATTCATAAGTCGAAACCATGGAAACTTTTTGGTTTTCGTAGACTTCAGGACACTGACCACATAAAATATGAAAACACAGATTTTTTAGCTGCGATTTTCGCATGAAGTTTTTGCCTTTTTTACATAATTTTATAGTTTAAAAAAATTGTGCACTTCCAACCATTAGACCTGCTAGAGCATTGTGCAAAAATATTAACTCAATCGGTTTTAGAAAAAAAGTTGACGTCCATAAATTACGTGGTTTTTATTTTTTTGAAAATTCGGACCTCCCTCTCCATGGTGAGATTTAGTGAGTTCTGGCGGGACCCCCCCCCTTTCGTGAGACTTGCAATATTATTTTTAGATGTAATCTGCTATAATAATGTATGGTCTCTGCATTAACAAGTTGACGTGAGATTTTCGTGGACCCCCTTCTCTTCCTTGGCCACAAATTGATTTTCCATCATAGCTTTGCAAAACACGTTTAGTGGCTGGAGCTACTCAAACTCAAGCGAACGAATGTCTGCACTTGTCAATGAATAAAATAGTATTCTTAAGCCTAATGGAATCTAGCTCCATGTCTACCGACTGATTTATTTCGGGCTTCTTGGGCATTCATTTGGCAACTCTTTTACAATTATGCTTCCATCACAAGTCTTTTATTGCTTCAATAGTTATGCTCTTTTAAGAGGAAGTTCCCACTCGGATTCCGCCGCTAATCTTAACAAAACTAAAACTTACCGTATGTTAACGCTATACAAATTCTGCATATCGCTCACAAAATTTTCCATCTGACTGTGCGGGAAGTAGCCGATGATGAGAATCTCCTTAAGCTCCTGCAGCTGCATGCAGGCTTCAATATGATGTTGTATGATTGGACGTCCTGCAACAGGAAAAAGCGGTTTTGGTGTGTCAAGTGACAGTGGCCGAAAGCGAGTGCCTGCGGGAGAAGTATGTTTGTGTGAGTGGACTGTAGCTTTTCTTTGGACTTAGTTGAGTATTACCTTTTTGAGGGCCTCCAATTAATATTATTGCCTTTAACATATTTGTGCTTTATTTATTTTTGTAATTCAAATCTTTTCACTTTTCAATTAACTCTACTATTCTTATCTTGAGGTCTTTTTCCATGAGTAATTTTAAATTATCAATTTGTCACTTATTCATTGGCTGTTGTTCTTGTTGACGTTTCCAGCGACAGCTGTTTATAGCTCAGTAGCACTGTGCTAATAAATTATTAATATATTTTGACTACGTGAATGAAGTCGTAGTGCATGAGTGAAAATTGTATGAGAAAACACGAATCGTACAGCCAAGCTGAACGAAAATCAAAATAGTTCATCTCAAGATAAGAGATAAAGCTTGCTTTCGTTGTTCATTCAAATTGTCTTTGTTGAAAAGAATTTTTTGGGATAATTTTTATAAAATTTTGGTAGAGTCTCATTTAATAGTTTTAGCTATTTCATATAAGAAAATATTTTAAAAAAGTCATTGCTTATGAGGTGAACTTACGACTGTGTCGCTCGACCGCTGTGTCCGATTCCATTAATGAAATACGATTATGTCAAAATCGTATATTTTTTTTCTCTTGAAAATCTACATGAAACTCCTTTTGGATATCTGGCAACGCCGTTAGTCTCCACATCTGTCAAATATCCTCTCCAAAGCTGTCAAAACTTGCTGTCATTTCTGCTAAACTAATTCCGGGTATGACTTCGTTTCGATGCAAAAATTCGATGGAAAAATACTTTATTTTGCGATAAAAATTAAAAAAGAATAATCTGCAATCGAACAAAATATTCATGAACAACGACGGTAAGCTCGGAGTACAATAATCTAAAGGAGAAATATATGAAATGTATACTTTTCTACAGCAACATGGAATTGGAATCGACATCGCCCGAATTGATGGTCTGTCAGGCGCTGCGTGCAGCGACCAACCCCAGCCACGAAATCGTACGAAAAGCCGAGGAACAGCTGGTTGAATGGGAGTTGCAACCAGGATTCTTTCCAACGCTGGTGCGAATTTTTCAAAACCAACAGCTAGAGGTCAATGTACGCTGGATGGCAGCTGTGTATTTGAAAAATGGTGTTAACAAATACTGGAGACGTAACATTAAAAATGAGCTTAACGCAGAAGAAAAACAACAAATACGTCAGCTGCTATTGACTGGCATTAATGAACCCGTACCACAGGTGGCGTCTCAAATTGCTGTTTTGGTATCGAAAATCGCCCGTATCGATTGCCCACGCGATTGGCCACAATTAATACCGGAACTGCTGAAAATGTTGCAACAAAGTGGTGCCGGAAACAGTGGTGGTGGTGGGGATCAAATACAACAGCAACGTGTTCTGCTAGTCCTATATCATGTTGTAAAAGCTTTGGCCTCCAAGCGCATGATGGCAGATAAAAGAGTCTTCGAGGAACTCACCGCTAACTTATACAGGTTTGGAGTGCAGCAATTTTGTTTTATTAATAAACTCATAGGCATTGCTTATTGATAACTTATTCTTTCGAGATCTAACTCTGTTTCTTTCTTATTCATACAGCTACAATTTTGAGCTCTGGGATGGTTATACAAATCTCTTTTTTCATCAGTTAAACGGTAACTACGCGCAGGATGCTACTATCGCTACAATGGAGAAGGCTTTGCTGACGCTGCGCATTTTACGCAAGCTAACGATATTTGGCTTTAATAAACCACACACTTCGGCGCAATGCATGCAGTTTATAGAACTAATTTTTACACGTCTGAAGCAGTGTCTTGAATGCCGTTATGAATTGCAACGCTTGCAAGCCTCGGAAACGTTATTGGGATTAACAGAAAAATTTATACTAAAACAAATGAAAATCCTGAACGAATTTCTTGACATGCATGCGTCATCCTTTGTGCGTTTCGTTGGTACTGCATTGAGCTTTTCTTTCAATTATGTCTTCCATGAGGGTGCCTATCTTATATTCTCCAATAATGTCATAAACTTTCGTCTTTTCGCCATACACTGCATTAATATGATGAAAGGCATTTTGCTTAATGATCGTGATGATTCCACCAAGACTGTGCTAATCGAATTCTTTTCCAGCGAACGTTTGTGTTACATTTGTGAGAAGATAATGACTCATTATTTTTTGCTAACACAAATTGAACTCGATTTATGGTCGGAAGATCCAGAAGGTTTTGCCCAAGATGATGGTGGCGAAAGCTGGAAATATTCTTTACGTCCTTGCGTAGAATCGCTTTTCCTCACGCTAATGCCACAATTCCAAAAAGAATGGAGTGCTGAAGTAGTGGAATATATTGTCAAAGCTCAACAGATAGAACTTACAGCCGCTTCCGATATTAAGGATATATTACTGAAGGATGCAATTTATAACGCTGCAGGTGTTGCTTCATTTTATCTATTCAACGATATTGATTTTGATACCTGGTTCAGCACCCAACTGCTGGCAGAGTTAAAAATTGATTCTGATAATTTTCGCATATTGCGTAGACGCATAATATGGCTCGTATCACAGTGGGCTGGAGTTAAATTAGCGCGTGAATTGCGTCCAGTCGCCTACGAAGCATGCATTCATCTGTTGCGACCCACTGAAGACATGTCCATACGCTTAGCTGCTTCGAAAACTTTGTACAGGCTTATTATCGATTTTGATTTTGCTCCCGAAGCCTACCTTCCCTACCTGGAAGTGTCCTTCAACGCACTCTATGTGCTATTACGTGAGGCCAAAGAGTGTGATACCAAAATGAATGTGCTAACAAGCATGTCGATGATTGTTGAGAAGATGAGCGATCATATTGAGCCGCAAACGGACAATCTTGTCAGTTATTTACCATTGTTATGGAAAGAGAGCGAAGACTATGATATGTTGCGTTGTGCAATTATTTGTACATTGCAACAATTAGTGAAAGCCATACGTGATACACCCGAAGGGATGAAACCTTTTCTATATAGCGTCATTGAATTGAGTACTAATTTGCAGGTGAGTTTAAAATTTAGTTGATGTATTTTGAAGAAAAATATTTCATCTAACCCTTGTGTCAAATGGTTATATAGGATTGAGAAGGTAGAATTCCCTTTTGGTTCGATTTCTTTAGTTTTGTGGTAAAATCTGGACAGTTAAATCGTTTTTTATTTAATGTGCATAAGTATGATTATGTCTGTCGATTCTTTCTAAGTTTGTTTTAAGTCAAAATAATGATTGAAACGTCGAATTGCAGTATGGAAATGTTTCGAAATTCGGTTCAAGTGCTAATACACAAGAAAATTCTTATTACTAATTAATTTCTCAGATTGTAGTCTGCCACTATCCCTCGTCTAGCTTAAATCTTCGACAATGTCGTCGATTTTTGGTAGTCTCTTTAATATTTTATTTACTACCGGTAAGTAGAGGTCTCGAACCCTTATAATTACCTCCCATTAATGCGAGTAGTTTCATCGAATTGTCTTGGGCGCAACGAATTATTTAATCGAGTTATATTTAGAAGCACGATATACAAATTTATAAATAATTATATTCTTCATTTCAGGAACCCTCACACATCTACCTCATGGAAGATGGTCTCACACTCTGGTTAGCTGTTGTCGAAAATTCAACAGCCCTTACACCAAAACTCTTTGAACTTGCGCAAATCTTATTACCCATCATTGAAGCCTCCTCAGAAAATTTTCGGACTGTGCTGGTGCTAATACAAGCCTATATATTACTTGATGCCCGTCCCTACTTGGAACGTTACGGACGTGCATTTGTAGAATTGTGCACACGCATGTTTGATGATATAAGACCGGAAGGCATAGTACTAATGCTTAAGGTATTTGAAACATGTCTGAAAACAGATCCTAACTATGGCTTAGAATTGGTGCGTCCAGCGCTGCCTTATATTTTTAAACAAGTATATGGCAACAAGGAGTATCCCATGCTGTTGAGTATGTATCTTATGATGGTCGCGCGTGTATTACTCATCAATCAAAATATCTTTATGACTATTGTGCAAGAGATACAGCAACCAAATCCTTTGGAAACCATACTTGATGTATGGATAACAAAAATGCCACTCGTCTCTGAAGTGGAAAAGCGCAAATTATTTTGTCTTGCTTTCTGTTCGATTTTCAGCAACAATGCAATTGTGCTAGAACGTTTTCCTGGCATTATGCAAAATATATCAGAAACACTTAAAGAGGTTATGCGTGAAGAAGAAGAGACGGCGGAAGATGAGAATGAAACAAATGCAGCAACAGCAGCAGCAACAAGTACGACAGCAACATCTACAAAGGCAGTGAAATTCTGTGATTCATTGGTTTTCATTGACGAGCATGACTTGGACACTAGTAGCTATTGTACACTAGATGATTTCGATTATAAAACCTATCATTACGATCGATGTAGACAACTTTCTCTAAAGGATCCAGTGCATAAAATTGTTTTGACTGATTGTGTGGAATGGCAGTTGAATGCATTACGCTCTCAATTAGGTGAAAGCAGCTATCAGCAGTTAATGCAAACTGTTTATCCAAGTGTGCTGGAGAAAATGAGCGAATATGTCAAGTTGGGTATAAATTTTACGCCCACCTATTAGATATTTTTTGGAGCCAGTGTCGTGAAGTTTAAAAAACTGATGCTAGAGGAGAAGTTAAAATTATGAATTTAAAGCCTAGCAACGAGTATATCATACAAGTCATTTAACATTTTTCTACATACTTTCTAACTGCGTATAATGTACGCATAACCTACATTTAAACTAACGATAACTATAGAATATATATAAATCAAAAAAGGGTAGCAAGCCAATCGGCGAAGTAGAAGTTTGTTTACTATGTTTATTTTAAGTTTTATTTTTTTTTTTTTGATGGTTTAACATTTTTTTATTTTGTAATATTCAACCGATAGTACCAACGAATGCTGAACTGAAAATCACCTATACAACTTTTTTAATAGCTCTGAGAAAACTACAGCACTACCATTTTCTAGTGATTACTCTGAGTAATACAAAGAAGCAGAGGATGTTTTGGAAGAATTTGTCCGAAATATGAGTTAAACAATTTGATAGCTTAAATGGGGAAACTTTGTCAAAATTAAAGATGTAAATTGTGTAGCTGCGAAATGTAAATGGATGGAAGATAACCTAAAAGTGCGTTCCCATTAATATAGCGTGAGTTAACTATCACCCACGTTCGAAACGACCACGTTATTGTTTCGTTCAGTAACTTAATGCATTTTCGGCTTTCCTTTTTCAGGATTTTTGAGATCCTGAAGTTATAAATTAAAAACTTTTGCGCTCTCAGAGTTTTTCTTAAAGCCTTTTTTTTAGCGGAAATATTCAAATCAGTTTCATAGCAAAGCATTCAGGATATGAAATTGTTCTTAGAAAATTTGTTTTAAAAATTTAATCAAAGCGAACATTTTTAAGTTTGAAGTTATTAAGAATGCAAGCGTATGACAATTTTCATGCAAGAAATAAATTTCTAAAAATTAAAGTTCGATTAATTCAGACCTTTAATGTCCTAATAACTTCCCCATCACTTCATAATTCTTATAGACGCTATCATTTATGCCATGTTTCATATAAAAGTTCACTTTGCTTGGATACTTTGTCTTTTCTGTTTTTTTTTTTTTTTTTTTGAGATGGAATATTTTTTATTATGTAAGAGCACATGCTATAAAGAGTTTATTTTTATAAGTATTTATCACGTTTTATCTATTTGCTTGCTGCCCTACTAATTAATAAACATTTTTATATATAGATATTTTAAAAGAACAAACCATAACAGTTTAGCTTGCTGAGATATTATTTAATTTGTTTTGTTATAAAATAAATAAATCACCAAAAAATAAAAAACAAATTTTGTATATATATTACGACAGTAAATGTAAACAATTTCTGTCCAGTTAGGCACGATCTTAATAAGTTTCAATATTATTAGTGTGGACGACCTCTTGGAAACCCCAAAAACCCCATGTTTAACTAAAATCTATCAAGCTGTGATTTTTCATTAATTTTATGGCTATTTTTTTTTAAAGAAAAGTAATCCAACATTAAAAATCGTAATAAATTTTGGATCAAGAAATTAAAAATTTTCCAAAAAACTTTCCGATTTTTCTATAGTAGCTTCTCTGAGTTCTCACAATTTTTTAAAAATTGAATTCGACATCAAGAAGATAGATGCCTGAAATTATTCAATAACAGTTGAAACATTTCAGCGAGCATAATTTTATGTGTAAATTTGGGTTACAACTCTCACTTTTCGTTTTCGAGTGAAAAATTGATTTGATCCGATCACAGCTGAGCGAAGGACATTTAAACTTATTATTCACACAATATTTGAATCAATAGACACGTATAAATTAGGGCATAAAGTTCATACATTTGTTTGTCAGCGTCTAAGACAATTTTTTATGCAGTGTAGTAACCACCACCATAACCATTAATTCCCTTAATTGTGGCAATAGCAGCACATGTTGTTTTGAGTTCCAATTTAACGTTGCCAGGACAACGCGTCATCAATTAAAGTTGTTTACTAAAATTATTTTCAGTTGACACATAAATTTTGTTTTGCTATTTAGAATTGAATTTAAACTCAAAATAAATAGAGAAAAAAACATAAAAAAGTAGCTTCCAAGAAAAATGACACTTGCGTCAAGTAAAACGCGTCGCAATGTTATGATAACAGACTTGGATGAAACCGACACCAAAGCTGCCACTGTGACTGGAATTGCAGAAGAGAAACACCACCGTGGTCATACTAAGAAACGTAATCCTGCAAAGTCTTTGCAAACCATATCGGGAAACTTTAAACGTCGTTCACGCAGTGCAGAGTGCGACCTAAATCACGAGGATGTGGGGTCGAAAACTGAACCACAAGGAAATCAAAAAAGGATAAGCTACATCAATGAGCTGGTATTTTATTATGTTCGAAATGTCAATTCAATTTCATACTCAATATCTTTTCATTTTCAGCTGCAGACAAAGGACAAACAAATGGAACAACTGCTGCAACGTTTGGCGACGCTACACAAGTTCAATGACGAATTTGCTGAAGAAAATAAAACGCTACGTAGCGATGTAGAATCTTTGGACAAAAAAGTTGCACAGCTGCGTCAACAAATCCGTGATTGCATGAATTGTCGCAAGCTAAGTTCGCAGCTGCAGCAAGTGGCACAAACCAATAAAACATTGTACAATGATGTTGCAATGATGAAAACACTTGCATACCGCTTAAATGTACAAATCGAATATTACCAGGATAGAATGAGAAATGCTGCCAACAACGTCAACAGCAATAACAACAGCGCTTCCAACACACAGGACCACAGCACGACCAACAGACATGACTCCCAATGGCAGGGTACGATACATACGCATACGCTTGCACCGCTACTTAAATCTTATGATGAGATGATCAAAGATAAACAAGAGCTGATACTGCAATACAAACAGGAGTTTGAAACTTTCACAGGGCAATTAAAGAATGTGCTAGAAGAAAATACACGGCTGCTGCAACACAACGAGGCGCTCAAACGTGACTTTAGTACATGGCGTGAAGAACGCACTCGCCTCCAGGCTCAAATCGATGTTTGTCGTTCAAAGGCTGAGGCGCAGACACGCAAGACCGATTTGGCGAAAGAGAAACTTGTTGAGGTAATGCATTGCTATGAGCAAAAAATGCAAACCCTCATGCTAGACATGGAACATTTGCAGGTTGCCTATACGCGTTGCAAGGCAGAATTGGCGTCGATGAAAAGTCTCGCTCAGTTGCCACAAGAAAGTATCGTGCAATCGCTAAGGGAATGTAAAGAGTTGCTGGAGCAGCTGAAATCACAGCATAATCGGGAAAAGTCGGCACTGGAGCAAACTATTGCAGAACTACGTGCACAGATTGCAACCCACGATCAGCATTATAGCGCGACTAAAGAGGAAAACACGCAGTTAAAAAAGTCTTCAAAATTGCAAGCAGAGAGCGTGGATGAGCTGCGCACGCGGCTTGGTTCACTTCAGCGTACTGCTGATAAGGTAAAACGTTCGCGAGATCGCTTAAAGGCGCGCCTGCGTATAGCATTACAATGGGCTCAGAAGTTAGAAGAGGGTCAGGCAAATATACAAAACACTTGGGATGCCCTTAAACGTCTTGAAACGATTGTGAAGCATAAGGAGTCGCAGGTGCGTGGTCTACACTCACGGCATTTAGAGGAAATCGAAAAAATGCAGCAAAAACTCGAACAAAAGGAGGAAACTATTCGCAAAATACTGAAAGGAAAACTCAGCTCCAATGCTTGCTAATAAGTAGTTAGCACATGCCTACTACTGCAACAAGTCTTCTTGTAGTTTAATTTTAAATGTAAGAACAACAATCAGTTTAATGATATTTGAGATGTAAATAAAAATTAATAACGTTGAATAATCATTTTTACTCTAAATACTAAGTCAGAGTTTTAGCTTGGGACCAAACAGTGAGAGTTAAGATCCAAGAGAAGAAGCTATCAATTTTTAAGGCTTTACAAATTTGTAACTGTAATTTTTGTAAAATACTGAAAAAAATGTGTGGGAAAAAACCAAAAAATATTTTTCATCGTTTGAAAGCTTAGTTTGAATGATTTACTATATTTTTGGAGTTCAAAAATGTCTGTTCTTTCTGTCGTAGAACGCCCCATTATTCTCTTATTCAATTTCGCAAATTCTAATTACTTGGTCTTAACTAAAACTTTTGAAGGTTTTTCGAATTATTTTGGATTTATTTTATACGAAAGAAGTAATTTAGAGAAAAGTAAGCGAGTTCCAGTGAAGTAGCCTCTTTATGTATTACGATTCGTGTCGTTTGTCTTTAATTTTCAAGCCTGAAAATATGCTATTATATTTTAAATGAAAATATCTGGCATGTTCTCAATGAATAATTTATTACAATTATGAGAATTTTACTTGCACATTTTTAGACAAACAAATTAGAGACGAATCGAGAAAAATTAAAATTTGTTGTTTTAAGATTTTAAAATTTTAGGCGGTTGTCAAATATAAAAGTTAATAATAATTTTTCCCGCACACTTTTATTGCTTCTACTGGGTTATTCTCTTAGTTCATTTCTCTTTCGTTATTTCTCTCCCACTAACTCCAATATTACATATAACTCACTCATATTATTTTTGCAACCATTGGCATTTATTGTTTGTTTATTTTTATAAGTGACTTGATACACTTTTGTGTCGAAAACTCATGTAATTCGCAACAACCACAAAAAGTCCACTCGATAATCCACAAAGCTTTCAATTTTGGGTAAAAGCTTTTGAGTGCTCTCAGGAAGGTTGTTTTGAAGTTCTTAAGAGCGTATATCAAAGAAAAAATAAACATGTTTCATTAAAAAAAAATACTAGTTATATTACGTAGAATGTTATTTTATATATGTGCATACGGCTATATTTTTTACGCTTATTGCACAATTACATCCGCTCCGTACATATCGACTCAATGTCGCTGTCTGCCGAATTGTCAGTTAATATTTTGCAAAATTAAAATTAATGAAAATACCAACGCAACCAACAGTTTCTACGTCTACCGATTTCACAAAAATTAATATCTAAAAATGTTACACAGTAATTTGTGATGAATTGCTCACGCGCCTAAAAGTATACTTTAGAAAATTAACTTTTGCTTCGTTGGCTGGTTTGTTGAACCAGTATAATAAATCTTTGCTAAAAATATTGTTTAGGGGGTGGGATTGTGTGCTCCGTAAGTGGTGTAGTGTACGTGTACGTCTACCTATCTGACAATTTAAAGCATCGTTACACCACAACATAACTGAGTGCCACAAAGTATGCTTTAATTTTTTATATGTAACATTAAAATCCGTAGATTTAAATTGTAGGTATGTGAGATGAATTGTTGGAAGTTTCACGGTAAAATATGTGAAAATGATTTTGTTGTTTTATTACTGAAAATAATGCACACTCATTTTATTTATTACGTACGCATTTATTTTGAAATTTTTCACATAACTTATGTGCATGAAAGAACGTTTTAATAAAAACGTAATTTAAAATTATGGGATTAAAAATATTTAAATTTAACTGCATGTAAGCTTCCAGATTATTATAAGACCAATTTCAATATCCCATTTTAAATCCCAAAGACGAGACTTAATCTGCTTATACCTCTTCTAATGTAGAACAGATAAAACTGGGACATTTAAGAGAATTCTACTTTTACCAACTTTGACCATGATGTAGAGAAACGGGGCCAGTGTATCATAATCGAATTTTGAAATATCCTTGCATGTAGGTAAGTTCTAAAACTACTATTTAGGATTATATTTGTAGCTATCTCACACCAGCAGAAAATTGTTAGATGCCTTTCTGTTTATTAAATGCTTAAAAACATATGTACATATATACTTTTGAAGAACATACGTACATGAAATGCAAGGTCTAATGGGAATGGTGCAAACAGTGAGACAGTTAGTTCTTTTCACTATAATTTTATAGGAAACACTTAAATTCTAATTCTAAGCCAGTTGCCGATGAAATGATTCCTTAAAAGATGGTTGCTTCATCGGTGGTCTTTTAGCCGAGGAAAAGACAAGAATGTTTAATTAAAGTGCGATTCAAAGTAGAGAAAAATAAGACCATCTGATGGGCAATAAAGCAAAATGTGATAATTTCAGCAACACGAGCTATTTATCGTTGTTTTTTATAAGCAAATTCGATTTTTCTAAGGTCCTCAACGTCTTTTTGACGTGAGATTGATATCATAAGTGCGCAGATGTATTCTGCGTAAGTCTTAAACTTGCAAAAAAGCCTCTAATTTAACTTACGTAAAAGGCAAATGTTTCGCTTAAGATAAATGTCGCCTAAAATTATGCAACAAAAAAGTGAATTTTTTTCAACAGACCACAGTTGCTCAATCGCAGTTTTGTATATTGCATAGTTTCAGGCATCCGATAAATAAGAATTTTACCAGCACATTTTTTTTTTTTTGCTGAACAATTTGATTCTCAAATAAATAATGTGGCAACGACATTCAAAAAGACAAAAATCAACATAAATGCACATTTATGTCGCACCAACACCATCAATGCCACTGCCATCACGATTATCAGTTTATTTTGAAATAAAAGTGTCAGCACAACAACAAATAAAATAAACTCAAAAAAAGGGGCGCACAAGGAGGTGGAGAAAATTGTGTGCGTGTGTTGCTGAATGTGCAGGACCAAGGACGATGACAACAACAGAGGACGTGACAGAAGTGACTTACTTGACTTACGACCAAACGGATGCGTTGCGACGACACGATTTTTGATGGTCGTTATTTAGGTGCTTTATGTAACAGGGTATATGCCAGAGTGTGTGTGTGTGTATGTGTGTCTGCTTGTATTGTATTTGTATTTGCCGCATAGAATACTTAAGAGAGACTGCAGGTAACACAAAACGGTCTCGTGGTAATGTCGCGACGTACCTTTTTGTTGTTGGTGTTGGTGTTTTTTTCTGTAATGAAGCTATAAACTTAAGATGTTCAACAAGTGTGGCAAACTTTTGCAGACACATACATACCTACATACAAGCGTACACACAGGCATGCACCTTTGTTTGTATGTAAACAGGGTCACACAGGTAAATGATGAAAAAATTAGCGGTAAATGTTGATGTTTTTTTATTGTGTGTAGCTGTTGTTGTATTACATTTAGCAGATTATTTTCCGACCGTTTACTTGTTAACTTCTTTCTCGTAGTATTCTTCAATTTAGCTCCTACTCCTTTTGCACTTTCACACGTTTCGCTTACAGGCTTAAATTTGTTTTATGATAATTTGTAGCAGTGTTTATTTATTTGTTTATCATACTCGTAATGTGTTCTATCCTCATTTGATATTAAATTCTGCTAATGTTTTACTGCTATTTTCGTTCTTTATTTATTTGCTGTTTATTTTTTCGTACATACCCACGTACATGCATTGGGCAAGAGAAAACTCCTTATTTTTTGCCAGCCTTGCGTTATGTCGATTTGCTTGCTTTTTTTGTACATTTCAAGTTTAAGACAATAAACCCTTGGTTTAGGTGAAACTGAGCAAAGAAAGTTGAAATTGTTTTAACCCTCTTAGTTGGGTAATGCATTGTTGCTTTATAAAAAGTTTTTAATGTGTTGGGTTCATTTTGGCCTCAATTTAAATGTGTGTGTTGTTGTGAAGAAATCTTTGAAAACTAAATGGGACTAGCATAAAACTTTGAAATATAATAATCACTTTAACTTTGCTTTGCTTTGATTTGTGCACACCTCAAAAAAATTATTATTTTATCCAAAAAAAAAAAAATTATAAGAATTGTGATGAATGTGAAAAATCTCCTTGTTGTAAATTTTAAGAAAATGTGTAAATATTATTACCGAAAATTAATTTAACAAAATATCAGATAAAAAATGTCGAGCTTGTTTTTAGCTGTGAAAAATTTTTAGCTCAAATATATTGACGGCACTCAGAAGTTTTAAGTTTCATTTTTAAATTTTTTTTTCGTATAATTTTTCTAACTTAAATCCTCATCTCTTAAAAAAATTTCACTTCAAAATTATATAGAAAAATCAGTCCATATAAAAAAAATATAATCTTAAAAGCTCCACTGCAAAGTTTTGTATTTTTCTTTTAAGTTAAAGCCGTAATAGCTACATGTCTTGAGACAATAGGCTTTAACAATGAATGAACAATAAATTATTAATAAGGACATGCAACAGTACCACAAAAAAGAAAAAAACACTTTCTTGCAGAGCTTCCCACGCTTTATCAAAATTGCACACGGCGGGCTGGATGCAAGTTTAATTGTGATATAAATTTCAACAAAAACGATGTACGCCATCTTGTTCCTGATTATTTACGGCTCAGAAAAACTTTAATGTGCGATGAAAAATATATATTTTCTAAGAGCAAATGCACTTTAATTGAATTTTATGAAACTAGGGGCGGTTGTAAGCTCAAAACTAATAATAAAATGAAACAAAAGCGCGTAGCAGAAACTCAGATTAAAATGCTATATGAGGATAGAATAATCCTTAGCTTTCACTGTACAAGAAATAAACAGAATCGCATCAGTACTCGTGAGCCAAAATAAATTTGAAAAAAATATTTAAAAACACAACGAGAAAAAAATGAGGTTTTCTGAGTTCAGCTTTTCATATCAAAAAAAATAGGCATGCCTCTTATTAGACGCATAATCACATCGAATTTCAGCAAATTCGATAAAACTGTTTTGTTCATAGAAATTAGTAATAATACGCTAAAGTGATATTTTCCACTAGTACAAAGTTTTTGCGTTTTCGTGAATATTTTTGTTGCCTTTCATTTCGCTTTCAGCACGCCGTGTATAGAAGCCGAATAAAATACAAGTATTTTCTTCAATGCAAACGGTTTCGAGTTTTGCGAGCATTACTGGTACACTTTTTGTGGGCGGCAACATCCTTGTTGTCGCTACCAATACCCACGTCTGCTTCTTTTTTTAACAATTATTGAAAGCTATAAATTCTTATTAAAATTTTTTTTTCGGTTGTTAAATTCCATGTTGACGGGCTGCCTGGCTTATCTGCTTGCCGTGGTATTTCTGTTCTTGCAAGAACTCGTTTTGCGCCCTTGTGCTTAATCATCTTTTCTTTAAGCAGCTTTGAGAGTTTTGGTTTTTCTTATTCATGACAAATTATTTTCTTCCTTATGAAAAAAAAATTCATAAGAAACCAAAAAGATACAACAAATTCAATTCAAGTTTACACTTTTATTTAGTTTACTCATTATTTCAGTTTTATGTATGCATGTACTGTACTGTATTTTAATTCTAACAATATATCATTTTACTAAAACATTGAACAAATATTTAGTAGAAATAACAATTCATCAATTTAAGCTTTGCATTCGGTGGGTATTTGATTTGATGATAATCATTTTCAGCATTTGTGACAGTTTTCTTTTTATTAATTTGCTACAACATGTCGTATGCGCAATATTTGATACGCTGCCCTCATTGCATTGTGTTGTAGCCAAATGTTGCTCATGCGTCATGTTGTCGTGTAGGTTTTGATTTATTCGCTGATCAGTTTGAAAAGTTTTTTCCTGATTTTTTTTTGTAAAGCTATCAAGTCAACATTACTTTTTTTGTTGGATTTTTGCTTCCTTTTTTATATTTTTTATTGTACATAACTTTTTGCTTGTTAGTTTTTTTGTTTTGTTTTTGTGTGTGATTGTCAACATTTACGTTGTTCAAGTTTACATCAACGTTTATTTATGTAGATATGCATATTCGAAAGTATGTTTCAAAAGTAATAATATAAAATTCTTTGTAGTATTATTACAAAACATTTATCTATGGTAAACATAATTTTTTTTTGAAATTTTGAATTTCAATTTTATCAAATTAATTATAGAGCTTGAAGTATTAGATAAAAATAAATTTTTGATTTACTTTCGTGACAAAATCTTTCGTTTGATATCAATACAAATTAACATTAACTTTAATCCTAATCGTACGCTCAATAAACTTTCTAGCAAATTAAGCAAAATTTTATTTCTATCTAATATTCCGAATATTATTATTTGGGATTTATGAAAAAGTATTTTTGCTTTGTATTAAGTTTTCTTCTCTACACAATTTTTGTTAGCTGCAACTTTTAACGTTATCATATCAATCATTCAATTAGTCAATTTTCTCATCGTTAATTAAGCAGTTGAGCCAGTAGGCAGTAAGTTCTTAGAAATTAAGGCGAAATTCTATTTAGAAGGAAGTGCAGTGATTTTGCCAAGCTAAAACTTTTAATAGGTTAATTGAAAACTTGAGTCAAAGTGTTCTGACTGCTGCAAAGGAAATATGGTGTTGTTAGTTTATCATTTTCTAAATTAAATAGGGAAAATTTATTTCATTATTTTATATGAAATTGTTATTGTAATATTGCCAAAGATAATTTTAGAAAAAACTGCAATATGACAGAATTCTCTATCGCTTGAAAAATTAAAAAAAAAAATTATAATAAAGTTTGTTCAGAAAGCAAAACAAATTTGAGGATAATTTTATATATGTAATCGCGATAATTCGTGAAAAATAGCAGAAAATCGAATGGCAGTTTTTTAAATGTTAATTGTGTTGGGACTGCGAAGTAATGGCAAAAGCGATAAGCAGCTAGAGCTGCAGCATATACTTAGCTGTTCGAGACGATAGCCAGCTATTTTTGTCTGCTGCGTAAGATTCAATAGTTGAATCAACAAAATGCCTATTATGTTTAACGTCAACCCCTGTTGAACATACAGTTCACGAAGAGCTGTCACAGTCAACTGTCGGGTATTGCCATAGTAATGAAAAATATAGCTTAAAAAATCAATGGCCGACAGTCAACTACGACAGTAACTGCTACGACTGATATAGCAATAGCAGACAGTCGACTGCGACAGTTCTTTGTGAACCTTCGACTATTGAATTTTACGCAGCAGACAGCAATAGCTGACAGTCGACTGTGACAGCTCTTCGTGAACTGTTGCCTTCGACTATTGAATTTTACGCAGCTGACAGTCGACTGTGACAGCTCTTCGTGAACTGTTGCCTTCGACTATTGAATTTTACGCAGCAGACAGCAATAGCTGACAGTCGACTGCGACAGTTCTTTGTGAACCTTCGACTATTGAATTTTACGCAGCAGACAGCAATAGCTGACAGTCGACTGTGACAGCTCTTCGTGAACTGTTGCCGTCGACTATTGAATTTTACGCAGCAGACAGCAATAGTCAACTGTGATAGCTCTTCGTGTATGATATATTTTCATACATTTCATACATAAAAGAAGTAAGATTATGTAAAGTTTAAGGGTATGATTATTTTCAATACATATTTGCATATATGGTGCATTCCACGCCAAAATCGGACACTACTTTGCATTTGAATTTCTGACTTTTTTGGAAATTTTTTTTTTTAGTACTATTTGAGACTCCATGATTTTTTTTTTTTCATATGAGCTATACAAGAGATATAAATTTTATGAAAAGTACGTTACTTTTTCTTTAATCGGCCAAATTCTTTTTTTCTATAAAAATTTTTGTTTTAAAACGTACTTTTTATAAAAAATATTAAAAAATTTTTTACAACGATATTACTAAGAGATATAGGAGTTTCAAATTTACATTGTCATTATGAAAAATATTATATGTATTTATGTATGTATGTACTGATGAACTTTTTTCAAAATTTCTTATAACAAACTATTGTCCATTTAACAAATTTTAAGTCTGGTCTGAAAATGTGCAAGCGTGTGCGACTTAGCGTGGAATGCCCCGTTTGTACATAGAGGATTTTTACCTATCTTGACGATTAGTGCTTTCATCTGATTGTAAGTTTAACAAACACAATTTGCATGTGGAGCCAAGTCATTAGTGTTTTTATATTTATAATAAGTTGCAGCCAATAAAATTAATTAATTAGTATTTTTTTTTTTTTCATTTTCATTGCATACTTTAAGTATTTTTAGTTAAGCAAAATTATGTTTTTCTTTGTAAAAATTTTCGAAACTGTGGAAAGTCTTTAATATAAGAGTATGAAAATAGAGTTTCAAGTTAAATTTATTTGAACATTATAATGTATCGTACTTATTTTATAAGTTTAATTTTCAACAACACTTATATTTTTTAAATTTATTTTTTACATTTGCTTTTAAAGTTTTCCTACTTGTAAATATAAGCGTAACATTTAACTAAACAATTAAAAGTAGTTTCTTTAATAATTATATATAATATTATTTTTTGATATTTTTGTTTGTAATTAGTTGCATTGTAATATGAATAATATTTTTTTGTTAGTTTGTAAATTACAGTCAACATTTAACAGTCAATCCGATATGATTCAATGGAAGATTTTTTCAACAATTAACAGGTTTTCTGCTTGATTTTTTCTGTTACATTTATATAATCAAGCGAAAATATTTTTTCTAATTAAATTTTCATTATAGGACTATGTTATTTAGCAATTGTTTAGTTGTATATTTTTGTAAATATGATTTAAGTGTAAAAAAGTATTTCAGTAACTGTTAAATAGTTTGCAGTTTGATTTAAATAGCAATGTATACTCTGTTGAATATTGTAGTGGATATTAAATATTTCATTGTAATATTTTCTATATAGAGAATTGACATGTAAGAATGTTTTCTTAGACTTTTTTTGGTATGGTAAGTATTTTTAATCTCGAAAAAATATTAAAAATTATAATGAAAAAAGTGTTTAAGCAGTTTTGAAGTGAAACTTGATTTTGAAATTTGCACTGATATAAAACGCCAATGAGCGCAAGGTTTTAAAACAAACACAATAGTAAGAAATATCAAAAAGTCGACCAAAATCGAGCAGTAGGAATTATAAATGATACGAAATTTTATATAAATCGAAAAACATTGAGAAAAATAATAAAAACTGAAAATTATTGAATCAAGCAAGTATCGATAAAATCGATTAACTCTGTGAAACTCGAACAGTGAGAAATACATCGAAAAAGTCGTTGCAAGTCGAAATGTTTTCAAAGAGCAGAACAATATCAAAAAATATTGAGTAACAGAACTAGATCTAATAGTATCAAAAAACATCGAAACGCCGATAAAAGTTGGACAGCGTCAAAAAATAGCGAACAATATCTAAATGCTTAAAATAAGTCTTTTAAAGTCGAAAAATATCGGAGTAGAATCGAAAAAGTCATTTAAAGTCGAATGTATTGAAGAAGTGAAAAAGCATTGCACAGTATCGAAAAACATTGAACAAATCGGACAGCATCGAAAAAAATCGATGAAAGTCCAATAGAATAGCATAAGATTAAAAATGTTGTTATATTTCATTGGCAAAAGAATTGGTTTTGTCTACAGAGCCGTCTATGTTCAAATTTATGAAGAGTTAATGGTATATGTAGGTCAGCTTCTTAGTTTCATTGCAAAATCTGTTCAAATAGTTCTCAAAATAATTGCTACTCTCACCTAACCTAACCTAACCTAACCTAGGAATTGTAAGTCTTTTTTTGTTTACATACACCTTCCCTGCATGAATTGCATTGGCCGAAAATTTTCAATTAATTGAGTCCAAATTAGTTTCACTTTAAGAAGGTGTGACCAATTTTATAAGAGGTATTGTCTGGTGTTGGTTTGACTTAACGTTGAATTTGACAACGTACACTTAAATAGCACTTAGTGCAGCGTTTTGCTTATGCTTGGATAGTAGGTGCCATGTCCTATTTTTACAAAACTCGCCAAAGTTTTGTCAGACGCTTTTTTAGATTTCAGTGAAATTTTATTTCATTGCTTTAAATAATTCTTTACGTAGTTATAGCATTTTAAAGTTTTTGTTTAAATAAAGTGTGCCACGCCCTGTACAAAGCTTTTCCAAATCGTTCTTACTATTTGTGTAAAATTTACTGCCATTACCTTAAATCATTCTCTCCGTATAACAATTTTAAGTTTTCGCATGCATGCAAAGTGCAAGCGCCTTCTCGTTGAAATTCGCCCTAACTGTTAAGTGAAATTAGTTAAGCGATTTTCAAGCTTAAAAACATATGAAGGAGGCGTTTCCGCGCCCAATATATGTTTATATTCTTGAAAAGCATACTGAACTGTAAAACATTCTAAATATTCAAGAAAATTGTAATTGAGGACGTTAAAGTAAATAATTACCATATATTTTACTACCAAAATTCACCAAAAGTGATTTTACTTTTTCCGATAAAAAATAGGTAAAATGAAAAATAAAGCTATTCAAATGGCACATCATTTTAAAGCTAAAGAATCAAGCTTTCTTGACATGCTAAAAAATGCACAGGTTATTAACACATTTTTTTGAAAAAATAACGTTGTTTTAAAAAAAATTAGTCAAAATTTTAGAAAATACGTTACATCTCCAAAATCATAGTCTAAAATTCAAAACGTTGCACACCATTATTGCAGACCATTAATATATCTTTCTTATGACACCCATATTTTTGATATCTATTTAGGGATTCCCAACTTATAATAATTTTTACAAAAGCTATATGTGCAACTTCCGATGGCTACATCTCCGAAATTTGATTCGATTTTTTTTTTACCATTAATCCCCTACTACCCCTCAAAAACAGAATTGGAGAATGGCAGCTAAAGTAAACTTAAGCCAAAAAGAAAATACATTTTAGGGAGTGACTTATTCGTGGAATGCACATATTCACTTGTAACTAGTGTATATTGTACACCTAATTTGTATTGGCATACTTTTTTTTCGATATGCTATTATTATTTAAGTCTTTTTTAATAAATATGCATACCCTGTACCTTCTATAAAAATATGAGATCTGTCAAGAAAACGTAGAACATCTCTTTTAAGTAACTCCGAAACACCCTTTGAAAGAAAACACAAATAACGGCACATCAACGCGAGTGTATGTAAATTAGAAGTGCGACTCTTAATATTTCTATCACATTGTAAAAAGCAAAAAGTAAAGTTTAAAATAAATGTTAATCACTTGCGAAAGAATTAATTAATTTGTTAAAACACTTTTAGATATTTAATGCTCGTGCAAAATAAGTGAAATCAAATAAAAACTACACACACGAAATGATTGAAATAAAAACTAACGGTTCTTGCTTGTGTAGCGTTGCCACTTGCTCAAACGACATGAATGTGTTGCTACTTAGTTACGAGTATTGTGAATTGCACGTCGAAAAAAAAAAATGCAGGGGACGAGTATTTAAGTGTCGTAAAAACATGAAATATAAATAAATAAAATTAAAGTTTTTAAAGTGAACAAATTGAGTTGAATACTAAAGAAGTTTGAGAAATAAGCGGAGATGGCACTGTACTCATGCGGTGAGTTCAAATTATTTGTTTTAGAAATTAAATTTCTGCATTTCAGTACGCAATGTTTTTTTTTTTGCTTTTTACCTTTTCCATTGATTTTTATAAGTGCTTCACTTAAATCAAAAAAGCAGGGACAGTATAATTCAAAAAATTCAATTTACTTGCATAAAAGTCATATGTATAAAAAGCGCCTGGGAAGTTTTTCTTCAGGAAAATGGCCAGTGAGTTACCTCGAATACGTAGCACCATGAAGGAATGCAACTTTAGGGTTAAAATCTTTTCCAAATAACCGTGATTGCTGAAGACTGTAAGCGATTATCTTCAGCCATTTTTGAATAATGAACGGTTTTTTTGTTCGATTGACCTTCGTCGAGTTAAATTTTGGTCTAGATATTAAAAAGTACCTTTGTAGTTATCAAAATTGTTAGGAAATGGCTGGAATTTGAAAAGAAAAGTAAACTAAAGTTCACGAAGTTAAAAAGTTACGGAAATCGAGCATTCTGTCTCCGATCTTAAAAAATTTTGCAATTCTTGTTTTTTGATCCAAATCGACTTTCTCTTATACATTAACTGGGCATTTAAGTTTGTAATTTCTGTTGCTTACTGTCCCTGCCGTAATGTAGGTAATCTGTTCATTAATTACTACATTTATTTACCCATTATGGTAAATATGCTCGCAAAACATAGTGACTTTTTTTCTTTATTTAAATATTTGCATAGATTTAGTACAAACAACAAACTATGCTTACTCAATAATGTCTAATCCTTTACAATATGAATATCTGCGGCGTGTACAGTACGTGTACTGTAAATTACAATATAAATAACAATCCATCTTTCGTAACATGCTCTGATTTGTTGTTTGCTTTGTAACAAATATTGTTGTATATAAGGTTGAATTCAGTTATTTTAGTTTTCACTATATTGTATTATTTGCTTATACTTACAAACATGGCGATAAATTTTTATTCATATGCATGTGTGTATGCTTATGCGATAGTGTATGTAATTTTTTTGTTAATCTACAAAACATGCAGATTTTCACAGCTCTTAGTTTTAGAAATGTCACTAAGGCAAATTTTTTGCAGAATTTCTTTAGCCAGGTGCAGAGATATGTGTGTACGGGAGGTTTTCATCTTAGATGAGGTAGCTTTCTTTTCTCGTGTTTCCTTTAAGCGCATCTATATTTGAAAGACAAAGAAAGTAGATTTTTAGTTTCGTTATATAAATAATTATACTTAAATTGTAAAAGTACTATTATAAATTTAACTAGATATATAGATATTCTCACTCATCGACTTTAATGATTTCATTTAGCAATGGATGCAGCTAGTATGACCAGCTTAAGCCCTGTTTTTGTAATGTGGGGCTTATCCACCCATAATTTATAAAACTTCACATTGTCCGCAAATTGCATTAATTCAGATTGAACGGTTTCTTGGTCAGCTGTCACAGTAGGCTTCTGTAACCTAAGTGAAATCTGATGGGGGCAATTTAGACAGAAGAAAGTTGCCTTTAATTGGATTGCTTTGTCGATAATTAGCGGCCCAAAGGCTTATGTGAAAGTCCTAACAGAAATCCTTGTCTATCTGGATAGTACAACCATAAACATCCTAAAAGCTTTTTTTGTTAAGTCAATGCTTTTAAGTGATCATTATTGCTAGACAATTCCACAGAAAAAGAAAATTTTCTGCCGCCGAAGGTACAGAAAGGAGCTTTATAGAATAAGTAAAAAAAAAATTTATTGCACAAATTAAAATAGTCATATGCTTCATCAGGAAAAATGTTGACAAAGAACTTTTGGAGAAAATTTAAGAGAGCACAGGCCATGTCCTTAAAATAATTAGACACTATGCAAAGAACATTTATTCCAAAAATTTATTCAGAAAGTTGATGATTTACAAGACAAGTATGTAGTATGAAAATATTACTCTAATTTAAAGCTTTCAAATGTTCAACTTATTTTAAAAATTTATTGGTTGTCATCGAATGCGATACCAACCTAAACTTCACCAAAATTTCCCTTTCATATATTTTGTAATTGTAACTTCATAATTCTTAGCCAGCACTTTTTGGTTTTCCCAGAAAAAAATATGAATGAATTTTTCCTTTTCTCTTTGATTTCATGCAAAGCAGTAACTTGTCTACATTTCTACACACTTCATCGTCAGCTTAACTCTTCCATTAAATTCTTAATACAATATTAAGGTGCTAAGTAAATAAATTCATTTCCCGCTTGCTTACCTGCTTTAGAATTCCGACCAGTAATTCATCAACATTGTGTTGAATACCACTAGACGTTTCAATAAATTTGCCATCGCGTGATGCCGCCAATGCTTTGCCGTCTGAAAAGAAAGTCAAATCCGCACAGTTATTAATTTTCTATGCAAATCCACCTCCTGTTAACAATTGAGATTACCTTGTGTTGTTATAACTCTAGCGCGTGCTAAATCAGCCTTATTGCCAACCAAAATGACGGCCTTATCTTTTGTGTAATTCTCCTGCCACAAATAGTTAATTATTTCCTCAGCCACACGAAAGGAGGATTTATCCACCACCGAGAAAACTACCACACAACCATGCGGCTCATAAGTTGATAAAGAGTTTTCCACCTGGTGTAGACGGAAAAGGATGAGTATGCCACAACCTAAATTCAAATGCGTGTTAATTTACTTACGCTCATTTCAACGCTGGGATGATCGATGAAGACCAGCTCCGATTCTTCATCATCTAACAACACACTAACAGTCTTTTCGCCGAATTCGTCATCTAAAACTCAAATTGGAAACATTAAATAGAAAATAACAAACCTACATAAAGCCGTAAAGTGTTGAACACACAGTCTACACTAATTGATAGCTTTGCGTGGTTTGGATATGTACATGCAGGCAGTAGGACCTATTGGGAACCCTACTACTTACCCAGACTGGCATCATATGTATGCATATATTCCGAGGTCATAAACTGCGAAACCAGCGCCGTTTTACCAACTCCGGCATCGCCAAGCATAACAACACGATATCTATTAGAATAAAATAATTACCGACCGCAGTTGACCTGAAAGTAGCAATAGTCTACCTGGGCTTTGGTGGTGGATCACTATTTTCTGAGTCCACTGGTGAAACTGGTAAAGAATCTACATTTGCATAACCGCCACCACAACAAGATCCCTCAAAAGGCGAGCGTTCGCTGGCACTGTAAAGCAACATGATATAATAAGTTTGCGTTTTTAAAGCTTAAAAGACCTACCGACTGTTTGTTGAATTGACGCTAGTATTACTTCTGGAACGTCGTGATATTATTGAGTCACCACAATTGACAACATTACCTTTGCTGATTGAGAAGTGACGCAGTCTATAGAGATCATCACTCGCACGTGGATTATATGGACGATCAGGTAAAGAACAAACGCGAGGTCGTATATGATCTGGTACTAAATAAAAGCAAACACAAAAAAATTAATACAAAGCAAAATATTATAAGTTATTATTTTATATATGGTATAATACATATGGCACAAAAAATCCCAAAAAGTATGGAGTCCTACTTTCCATCAGTTAAAGGAATGCATTTTTTTTAAGAAAACATTTAAGTTTCCTTATTAGCTAGGTTTATAACTCATTTTTGACCTCTCAACATTGCTCCATAATGTCGCCAGGAAATGAAATTTGACACCTACTGTCAGTGTTAAGAATTTGTCATTGAATTATGCCAGAATTTCGCAACTGGACGAACTTAAAGTGAAGTTACAGACCACGCGTTGTCGCTTTATCGCGTCATGGCTTTCAACTCGTTTTGTTTTTGGAGTTACAAATTACGCTCCGTTGCTAAACTTTTCTCGTCATACGCTTTTTGACTTTCAACGCGTCGTGCTTTGTAAGTCGGCGTTTACACGAGGAAAGTCTGAGAGACAAATTCTTGTCCATTCTCTGTTGTGATTTTCGTTTCGCGTTTGCAACATATGACAAATTTTTTACCTCGTCCCTTTCGCTTTTCCCCTCTTGCCTACAAACAAGGAAACTTTGCGGCAAGACTTTCCTCGTGTAAACTTTGACTAACTCATCAACTTTTTCTGACAGAATCGTATGCCGCGACAAAGCGTCGACGCGTGATCTGCAACTTCATTTCACATTTACGAAAAGCGTACAAAAACTCGCAACATATTTTTATAGTGATTTTTCGTTGTATCATATTTTATTTGATTTTACGCGTAAAACTGCATTTTGGGTTCGGGGAAATTATTCACTTGTATTCGAACCGAGAGATGGCATTTTCAATACATTTTTTATTATTTTATAGCACAATCCCGATTTGCAGTACCTATTCTCAAAGTATTTTTAGTACTCGCACAATGTTTTTTAGTACTTTAGTACGTAACAAAAGTTTCTTAGTAATTTTGTGCTTTTTAACTTTGTATTTAAGTTTAATTTCGATACTACGCTTGATTTTCGAGTAGAGGCAAGTTAAAATCTATATAGGTGATGCATCTACTGATTTTATTTGATGATAAATATAAACCTACTTTTCATAGAATAATGCATGTATGAATGAACTTATGTGATTAAATCTAAAAATTAGGTAGTTTTCATGCTAGGTGGCAACACCTAATCAACTGTCATCAGTCAGTTTTCTTTTCATTTGCAAGTGAGCGTTTTTTTCTTAAATTGAATTTTAAAAACTGCATTATTATGAAATATCTAGTAAAAACAATTTCAAAAACTAGTGAAATTTATCAAGTGATCTTATCAGTAATAAATTCAATAAAATGTATGAATCAAATAGCATGAAAATGCACTGCTACATATATGAAGTGGCGCAGCCGGCAGAGCCACCTTTGTAAGTGCAGCATTGTTGTTGCAAAAAATTTAATTTTATTTCATTTGCTAACAAAAAAAAACAGTGCGTAAATTTTCGATTTTCGAAAGATTTGCGAGTGTTTGCTTTATTTATTTAAAATATTTGTCAAAAATTGTACTATGGTTAAGTGAATTGCAATTGCTGATGAAGCGCAGCATCTACAGTGTGTTCCAAATGTGAGTTTTAGTGCTTTTTGAATGGGCTTAAGTTTACTTAAGTTGACATTCTCCAATTATATTTTATTTCTTAGGGAAAACTATGGGTGTCATATGAAAGTAACTTAATGATTTCTCAGAAATGTTGACTAATTTTTAAAAAAAAAACGTTATTTTTTCCAAAAATTATATTAATGACCAGTTATTTTTTTAGCATGTTAAGAAAGCTTAGTTTATATTCTTTAAAATGGTATATATTTGCTCTAAATTTTTGCTTATTTACACCCTTTTTACCGGAAAGCAAAAAAATTTATTCAGTGAATTCATATGAAAAGTATAATAAAACACCAAACAACAACAATTGTTATAAGAGGAATCTCATTATAAAACTTAAAAAAATATTTACTACAAATCGCACCAGCGATTCATTCATGAAAAATTTGTCTGACATCATCAGTATGTTAGCAAAGCTGATGTGGACTGCGGCCGCAGGTCTCCGCGAAGCCGGTGTTGAACATATTGGATGAAGTAAATCCTAAGTGGCGGTTAACTGTCGCTAGAGAAGCCGGTGTTGGATATGCTATATTCTGTGCAACATACCAAAGACTCAAAAAAATTTACCAAAGGGATTTTACTTTTTTCGATAAAATGAAAAATAAAACTATTCAAAAGGTACATCATTTAAAACAAAAAAATAAAGCTTTCTTGTGCTGCTAAAAAAAGTATGGGATATTATCACATTTTTTGAAAAAATAACGTTTAAAAAAAATTGGCCAAAAGTTCGGAAAGATCTTCATATCTCCAAAATTATAGGTTTAATTTCAAAACCTTTCTTCCCATTATTGTAGACAATTATCTTTCTTATGATACCCACATTTTGATATTCATTCGGGGGTTCCCAACTTAGAATCAGTTTTACAAAAGCTATAACCGCAACCGCAATAGATCCGAGCGACACTTGATTTATCATATTTTTTTCACTCTTTCTCCCTCCCTCAAAAAAACAAAAAGTTAGAGAATGTCAGCCAAAGTGAGCCATGGTTTGCTCTGAAATTGTAATGGAACATACATAAGTTCACATTTGGTAAGTTTTCTTCATTTTTTTTGCCATGCTATCGTCTTAAACGAGCTATTATTGTATGCGAATTAGACTGTCCGTTATTTCCCAGGTTTCTTAAATCGAGTAGATCGGTTATGGTATACCAATATTTTTCTCAAAAGGAAAAAAAAATAAACAGATCTAAATATTTTTCCAAGGTAGTAAAATATTAATTTTTACTTTGAATACAAAGCAGAATTCGCCAAGTGGGCGCTTCTGACCCGGCCAAGCCTGGAATTGCATGTTAAAACAGGGGGTCTTGGAAGAATTGAAAATTTCGGAAAAAGCCGTTAATTGAAGGATTATTGTTATATGTAAACTTTTTTTAACGAGCAAAAACAAAAGAGGCATCAAGTTTTATACCGGCAAAATTTAACTTTTGTGATATTGCAGACTACAAAAAAAAAGGTCCACAATTTTTCTCAAAAAAATTTTATTTTGTATAATTGTTTTATTTTATTTTGGGAAGGCCGGTAAATCGTTGTTGGTAATCCTGCATAGAATAAAATTTTTTTCTGAAAAAATTCCGCAATCAGTGGTGTATTTAAAATGTAAAGGTTGTTCTTGATATGATATTGATTTGTTCCCCTCGAACGCTGGGCTGTGATTGTCTTCTTGCCGTTAGCATGCTCCTGATTTGAGAGTTGCCCGTGTTGTGTTTTTGTTATCGTAAATTTTTTATTGCTTAGAAGCGCATATTATTTTTGTATAGTAGTGGTAATAAATCTATATATATTTTATTATAATTATGATTTATTATAATTAGATTCCTGGAGCTCTTTCCGCCCTTAAAAAGAGTACATACCTGGTAGTTCCAAAAAATTTGACGTGCGTCTTTGTCTGCCACGATTAGAAGCCTGAAAAGCAAGTGGTCCAATGTCATCATTAGAGAAAATTGATGTATTGGAACATGCACTCTTCATTGATTCACGTGAACTGCGTCGACTGGCTAAATAAGCGAGACCACCTTTTGAGCTGCCACGCCGACGTGGCTTATGATTATTGCCCCCACCACCAGCATTGCTGGATTCCGTATTGACCTTTTGCTTTTGGGGTGTAAAATCTGTATCGGCATCTTTTGTAAGGTCCGATGTAGACTTGCGATAACGTAGTGATACCACGCTATCTGAGCAGGTACGATCTAGTGTAGAATGAGAACTGTGCAGCACCTAGAAGTCATAAAAGTAATAGTAAGTCCAACCTATTAATCATATTCATCAGAGACTAAAGCAGACCGGAGACTTATGACAAGAGACGAAAAAAAATATTTCTCAGTACCTTAAAATGTCGCCTCTAGTCAAAAATACGCAGGCCATTCACTCCGCTTACTTACTTTCTTTTCCTTCAAGGGCAGCGGAAATCAAAAGTTTCCAGTCCATATTAGTCTCTGATATTCACTCACTTGATATCCAGGGTTAGATGTTATATTGATGGCATGCCTTCGACTAGTGCTTCGCCTAATCGGTGCTTCCATAATATTTTCTACAGGACTTGAAGTGCCAGATCTGCTACGCTCTATGGCACTGCCTGTATTGGTACGTTCCGAGTAAGTAAATGATGTTGTTGCTGTTGCTGTAGTGTTTGTAGTATCATTAGACTCTGCAGACAATTGTGTGCTTTCAGTTACACAGGAGTCACGTTTCAAATAATAAGCAGGCGTATGCAAATGACATTCATCTAAAGTGCTGCCTGCCAAAGTCATCTCCCATTCATTGGCATTTGTTTGCGTGTGACCAGCGCTGCCCATATCTGTGCCATATCCCCTAGGTAATCTTTCAATTTGCGAAGACCGTACCAATTTCTTGGAGTTCTGTCGACGTTGTTCATATATTTTCGGTGAGCTTGGTGCATCAAAGTAGCCAGCACTACCACCGGCACACTGTTCGTCATCATCTGGTGAAATCGGTTCATAATATTCAAATCTTTTGCTTGCCGGATCAATAATAGGACTGATAGCATCAAAAACAAATTTTCTGGGTGATTTTGGACTACGCCGTGATGATGCTGACGGCAAACCACCAGTGTAGTATGGTGAATCCATTGAGTTCTCATTGGATGAAAATCCTTTAGGACTACGTGAGCCAGAGGTGGGTGTTTGATAGTATGATGGTGTTGATGAAGCATCATCATTGCTGTCATTGGCATAAGTGGTTGTTATTTTAGGACTGCGTGGTGGATTGTCAGTACGTCCACGACTAATAACCGATGAAGGTTCAGAATATTGGCTGTAATTGCTGTAAGTGCTGCGGTTCGAGGGACTTCTCGGCGGTGGTTGTTCATGTGCACTTGATGTGGAAATACGAAAGTTTCTGCAAAATGAAATGAATGATGTTACTAGATCAGTTATGAATAAAATTATAATGAGTTACAGTTTGAAGAAGCAGATTATATAAACAATTTTAAAAACTGATAGGTTAATTTTGTTCGTTCAGTACTTTGATCCAACAGAAAAATTGCCCTTTAACAAAGCTTAATTATAAATTTACATGCAATCGCTCCCAGCTGTCATATCAATAAAAATATTAGATTACCCAATACAGGCCACCAAGCTATCAGAGGTTCCACCGTCCTCTATTCTCGAGATGCTCATTATACCGATAAACAATTGCAATAAATTACAAAAACAACTCAGAACAAACAAATGGTTGACAGGGACTCGCCTGGCTTTAACGTGACTGATATGAACTCAATCTATATCATTTTCCTGTCGAATCTTCTTCGGTTTATTTTATAAAGAAAAATAAATCAACTCTTCCCTCATCAAATTTAAGCTAACTTAAAAGATCATGTTCAATCGAGCCAAACAGAGAGCTTGAACCAATCTTTCCAAGCTCTACAGCAAAATGGACATTACGCTAATTAGTATAGAAATTCGGAATTCCCAGTGGAAAAGAAAAAAGTCGATCTTAATCGGCCAAGTCTTGGACTTGCCTTCGACGCTGTAACTCGCTCTCAGTCTTCGCTAAACATTTTCTTGTTTTTAGAAGTTTCGAAAAAATTCTTTAATAGCCTTTATCCGCTGATGAGCATAGAGCATTAATTAAAAAACTGATCATACAAAAAAAAGTGCTAAAGGTTTTGGAAGGATTCTAAGAGTAAACACCTTCTAATTTCTTAAGCACCTTTTTATTATCATCAAGGAAATTCCATAAGACTAGAATATTCTTAATAGAAGAAACTTTTTTACTCAAAATCAAATGTCCATCCACTCAAAATCCATTAGTTGATTAACTTAACTAGCAGTCCAAGGATATTTATTGTAGATTGTGCTTATCAAAACAAACCCAAACTTTTGCATTTCGCACACAAGTCGTTACGTACATATGTACGAATGTTTGTGTAAAACATAGAAAAAACACAAAATTTGAAGTGGAAATGAAAAAAGAACTGAAATGGAATTAAAGAAGAAAAAATCGGTGTAACTTTCGCCATACTACATACCTTGGTGACTTGGGACACTTATACGGCAATGGTGATGATGCGGTGCGCGTTGGTGTCTTAACTTTCGACTGAACCGTGGAGTGTTGAAGACCACTAACACCAGTGCTGGCACTAGTGCCACTTACACCACCACAGACCGTCGACGATTCATCCCAGCTGTGATGCTCCAATTTGGGTGGGAAACGTGGACTTGTGGGTGAATTGCGTGCACCGGACATAGTGGTGATTGTTGTAGTCGCTGTTCTTGTTGTTTTCGATATTGTTGTAATTGCTCTTGTTGTTGTTGTTTTTGCTGTATTCGTAGTAGCTGTCGTGATTGTTGTTGTAATATAAGGACTTCATGCTTTCATTTGATATGCTGCAAAAATAAATGAAAGAGAGAAAAAGAGAGCATAACGTATTATTGGAAAGAGACATACTATAGCATTTGTGCTTTGGGTATGATAAATACAAATAAAGGTAAAGTGAAATACTTATAAGCTAAGTTGTAAAAAAATAAAATAAATAAATAGAAAATAATGAAAACGAATGAACCTTTACATTTTTGGCAAAGGTAAACATAATTTATGGCTTTTATGTATTTTTAATAAGCGCGCAGTCGGAGAAGGCATCAGGGGAGCATTGTGCCGTTACCACCACTGCTTACCCTAAAGGCATAAATAAAATAACATGAAATAAAATATGTGGCAAAGGAAGGCCTGCTAACTTGATAGGCTTGTTGTTCTCTGTGTGTGTGTGTGTGTGTGTAATGCTGGCAAATATTGTGTGTAAACCGATTAAATCGCAGGTACTTTCAGTTATTTCGTATTCTGCCGGTTTTCATTTTATTTTATATTTTCTTCTTGCAATTTATTTATATTTGCTTTTTATGTGTTTTACGAGTTTGCAACAAACAAAAAAAAAAGTATACGTACGCAAAATAGTATATAAAAAGAGGTGGCCCATAGGAAAACCTTTTGAAATATTTTCGTTATAGAAAAGAATTGAATAGTACAGATGTCGAGAATCAGAACCTAATAATTCTGTTTTGTTGTTGACAAAAATCTGCATAGGGGCTATCCAATTTCTGCTCCGCAAATTAAAGAAACGCAGGTAGATTTCATATTTCGATTAACTTTTTATTTCATTATCTTTTTGGAGCTTGCCATTATCTATGGAACACAACATAATTTAAATGTCCGCCACGAGATTTACTGTAGGTCTCAATCCCTTTCTGCTCAATTTAGACTGTAACTCGGACATACTTTAATGAATGTTGGCTTAAATTGCTCTGTGTGATTGTTGAAGACCAATGAATATTGCCAAATCTAAAAATTAGGTGTCCTGAGAACAACTCGCTCGACTAGTAGCGATGTCCTGCTGAAAGTCGACCTGATCGAAATCCAGGCAAAAAAAATCCTTCTTCGCCATTCTCAAAGAATTACAATTCAATTACACAATTAAATGACTCAATTGCATATCTAAGGTCAATTGTGTGTTTTCAGAGCCCAAGTTTACTTATTCACGTATTCATTGAGAGAGACATGACCTTCAACGCTCAAGAAAATTTTATTCGAAAAATCATAATTCACTTTTTCAGTACCCAATCGACGCATTCCATGAACCGCAGATTTCAATTCTTGCATGAGTCGTACTTTATGTGGATGAAGATGTTGGTCTGAATGCAAAATACGCCATTATGTGTCGTAAGAGAAACTCAAGTGCTGAACGCTCCGTGGAATCGATGAATTCGGGTCCTTCGCACTGATATTTTCTATAGAGCTTGAGTCAGGATTTCACCCTTTCGTTGAGTAGGACTATTACAATAACCGTAACCTTCTTTTTAAGCAATAACGTTTTGCTAAACTTTCCACAACGTTAAATGGCCAATCTTAAACTCAGCAAATGCTTCTTTGGATGACATATGAGTTTGCTAGCTGTCAAATGACAGGGCTGTACTTTCTGAACCGCGAAATGACGAGTCATTATGAATTATAGTCATATCCTATTGGCTTTATTGCCAACTAGCTCATTTTTAGGGTGAACCTTAAATCTGCTTATCGGAACTAAGGATGAGCACTTCCATTGGAGGTGAACATTTTAAGAAAAACAAACTAGATGAAGATAAAAAAACAAAAAGGAACTTTAAAACCAAGAACTAAAAATTTCCACAGTAAAAATATAATTTAGTCAACACAAATTTCCCTTTTTTTTCGTGACGTCATTGTCTCCTGTTGGAATTACAGCCCCTCTACTAAATTTTGGAATAGAAGCATTTAATCTTACAAAAAAACTCTTGAACTATTGGCACCAATGTCATCACAACTTCTGTAAATGAAGAATTTTTTCACTTAACTTTTTCATTGAAACTTAACTTAAAATTTTAAAGTGGCCCCTAATTTTTCTTGTTTTTTATATGAAACAACAATTTTGAAATACTTCTGTATTGCGAATTTCAACACGGGCAGAGACACCCTAAGAATATTTACCATAAAATCTATACATACATATTGAACCGTCGTACATAGTCTATATGATAGAGGTTGAGTAAGTGAATGTTTGTTTGTAAAATATCTCGCTATAGTCGTAGTCGATTCTTGTACCTGTTGGTTTCCGTTCCGTTGTCGTCGTCAGCGTCCGTTGCAGTGCAACAGTTAAATGTAGAGTAGAGCAGAGTAGCAGAGATAAAGATATGTATGAATAGATGGCGGAAAATGTGGTAACAACAATTGACAAAGTATCGAGCGTAAAATAAGAGGAAACAAACAGTCATGAAAGGTCGTTTTCGTTTTTGAACGCATCATCTTCTTGGCAGTTGACAGCTGAGGGTGAGGGTTGGCGCCATATCCGATACTGGCAGTGTAAGTGTTGATGTTTTTTCACCGATTTATTTTTTTTTTTCTTTTCATTTCACCTTTTTATGGTCGGTACGGTTCGGTGCTTTTTTGTTGTCTGTTTTTATTTCATTTCGTATTTTGTAGCATTTGCAAACTATGGCGAGCAAGTACGCGAATATTCAAGGACTTCATTTATTGGACAATGCGACAATATCTACGTTATTGTGAAAAACTGTAGCATAATGTTACTTCTGGGGGGTATATCTAAGGTTGGTGCTCGACGGTAATGGTGGTACTGACATTGGCAATCCAAGTGGCTTAAGCATTTCTAATATTTTAAG
This sequence comes from Tricholauxania praeusta, assembly GCA_949775025.1. Classification (NCBI taxonomy): domain Eukaryota; kingdom Metazoa; phylum Arthropoda; class Insecta; order Diptera; family Lauxaniidae; genus Tricholauxania; species Tricholauxania praeusta. The sequence goes on along the minus strand of OX459031.1, from coordinate 121,184,656 downwards.
TTAAGGTCGACCGACCGACCAACCGACAGAGAGTCTGTGAGTATTGATTTTATATTGAGACGTTGTTGCATGAATGAATGTGCAAATTTTTTTATGTTTGGCTTGATGGCAGATTAAACTGTTTGTAGAGAATGTAACGACTATTTTCGTGGGTGATTTAGTTTTTATATTTTTGTTTCTGTTTTAATGTTAAAGTTTGCAAACTGATCTTTAATTTTTTAGCAACCTTTTTGATATTTCCGCTTTAATGTCAAGCTCAACGAAAAGCACATTATTCTATTAGACACCAACTTGTCAGCTAATAACTTTTTATTTTAGTTTTATTATCTACCAACCTCTCATTACGAAAGCATAAATTACTTTCACACATTCAACAAGTGCCCTCCATTTTACCTGACTTGACTGCCCCCAAACCACCACCACTCTTAGCAATCTCATGTCTTTTTCAGCTAATCCCTTATTAGCTCTTTCACTAATCATCCGGCTTCATTTTGCCCATTAACACGTTCATTAAATTGTTTTATTTACCATTGTCTCTAAGAATGTCGAAAAATTTTAACTGTTGAAATGCTGCCAAATCCGTTCAGTATCCTTTAAGCACATAGTTTTTTCCCCCCACAGCAGCAGCTCTTTTCGCCTTCTTCAGCTTCGACTCCTTTGCTTTTTCCTTAGCTTATTTTAGTTGTAGCTTTTCCGTTGTTTGTCCTTCTTTACTTTCCCCTACTATTCCGTTCTACACTTAACATAACGCACTTTATGATTTTTATTTTCTTCTTTTCACTCGCGCAATCCCTTGTATTTTTCGGGGTATTTTTGCAACTTGTTGTTGCTGCTGCCTAAGTTGAACTGCAAATATTTGCTGATTGCTTAGCTATTTGAATTTGCAACTAGGGGTTGCGTAGTATTGGTGCGTGTAAAGCTTTTACGCGGTGTAAACATGAGCTTTTGCATTTCCAATTGAGAGCAACATATGAGAGACAACAAATCTAACTTGAGTGTAACTCAATGTTAGCATTGGAATGCAGGCTTAAGTAGCATTTCTCTTAAGTTCATCCCAGCCGTAAAAGAATGGCATACATACATATGTATGTATGGGTATCTATAGTTATATTATTACATAAAGAGGTAAAGTTTGTTTGTTTGTAAGTATGTAGCAGGAAATCTCTGGAACTGCTGAACCGATTCTAAAAATTCTTCTACTAATATATAGAAAGCTATACTATCCCTCAGTAACATAGGGTATAATTAATTTTGATAGAGATAAAGGACGTGGCGTCTGTGATGCAACACAAACACTTAAAACGCTATAACTGGACACCTATGATAGCAGGAGTTTGGATGTTGTTAATTCTAAGTACCTCACGAAATGTAAACGGGAACAGACAATGGGACGTGGCAACTCTAATGCAACAAAAATGCTATATCTTGGCGCAATAGACAGTAGGACTTTTAAAATGTGTACTTTGGCTATAACTAATTTTGATAAAAATAAAGGGCGTGGCATCTTTGATGCAACACAAACACTTAAAACGCTATAACTGTACACCTATGATAGCAGGAGTTTTGAAATCAGGTGTGAGCATGCATATTGTCAATACTAAGTGCCTCAGAAAATGTGGACTGGATTAAACAACGGGGCCTGGCACCACTTACACAACAAAAGTACTTTGATCTATGGCAGCTATAGTTGGGAAACTTGATACATAAAAGTACATTGTTCGCGTTAAGCTACTCGCAAAATGCGAACGAAATTGGTCGATGGGTTATGGCTCCTCCCAAAAAAAATTCTAAGATTTTTTATTCTTAGTGTTCGTAGGCGGTGTTGTACACGAAGTGTGCGCGGCCAAAGCTGTGGGTAAAGCTAATGAATATACATACATACAAAAAGTTTGTAAAAGTAAAATATGTCTGTATGTTAAGAAATTTGGGTTTCATGAGGCGATATGCAAGTTTAAGGCTACATTCTTATTATAGGAAAAAACGTTCCCAATGTTCTAGTATGAAGAAAAATTGAGAATGAAAATGAAGTGAATAACTAACTCCCCTAAAACCTCCAAACTTTTTCTTGACAGAACTCTTTTAAGTTTTGAAAAACTTTTTGAATATTATGATGTTATTATGTCAAATGAAGGAGGAAAGTCTACACAATATAAAACAATTTATTTTTTTTTACCGAATGCTAAACCGTCATTTGAACATGTTATAGTTCTTTGATAAAGTTGTGAATTTTTATGAATATTTATTTTTTTAATTTATATTTTAAGTCACAGAAGCTCCATTCTGTGCACCATTATTCTGAGGCTTGAAAATATTTTCGTTTCTACTATCCGCTTATATATCAATAAGCCTTTTGAAAATAAAATAAAAGAAACTTTGTATTTTTATATATTTTATATGCATTTATATGGCACGATTTTATTTTGTTTTTTTGTCTTTGTTGGTGTTTTATCTATATTCTTTCCAATAATTCTAATTCTTTGATTTCTTATAAATATAATACAATAATATAAAACTTTATTGTTAATACTTATAGTATAGATGTGTTAGGTTTGCATGATGATTTCCTTAAAACTAAATTTGCTTAAATAATAAGTAATAATAATAGTATATGTTTGCAGGTAACATCTTTCATCTTTTTCTGCTTTTTCAACTTATAAATAAATAAATTCTTGACTTGGCTTGTCTTTACATTGCTTCAATCTTCTGTTTGAGTTGATCCAACTCAGCATAAATCTCTTTTGGTAAATCAGCACCAACTTGGTTCTCAAAGTAGGTTTGTATATCTTGAACTTCTTGCGTCCAGAAGTCCTTGGGCAAAGAGAATAGCTCTTCTAAGTCCACATGTTCATGCATACCCTCTAAATTCAGCTGACCCTTGGCTGGAATGCGACCGATGGGTGAATCTTCATAGCATTGCTCACCGTTAACACGACGCAAAGCCCAGTCAAGTACACGTACGTTCTCACCATATCCTGGCCACATGAATTTACCATTAGCACCCTTGCGGAACCAGTTGACATGGAAGATCTTTGGTACATTGCCACGTTGTTCCATGCTCAACCAATGCTGCACGTAGTTACCAAAGTTGTAGCCAAAGAATGGACGCATGGCGAAGGGATCATGCATGATTACTTTGCCTTGATGCTCGGCGGCAGCGGTAGCTTCACTGCGCATTGCTGATCCAATGAACACACCATGTGCCCAGTCGCGTGCTTCATAGATTAGTGGCACGCCAGCTGGACGACGACCACCGAACAATATGGCACTAATTGGTACGCCAGCTTGATCTTCCCAGGCATCATCAATGATGGGGCACTGTGCTGCGGGTGTGCAGAAACGTGAGTTAGGATGTGCTGCTGGTTTGCCAGACTCCTTTGTCCATGCATTGCCCAACCAATCTGTGATTTGTACACCTTCAGCAACGCTGCTTTCCATGCCTTCCCAGTAGACACCACCATCAGAGGTGGAAGCGACATTTGTGAAGATGGTGTTTCTGAAAACGGTTTGCATAGCAATTGGGTTGGTCTCCATAGAGGTACCTGGTGCAACACCGAAAAAGCCATTCTCAGGGTTGATAGCACGTAGTTCACCGTTTTTATCGAACTTCATCCAAGCGATGTCATCACCAACGCACTCCACTTTATAACCAGGCAACGATGGGTTCAACATGGCTAAATTTGTCTTGCCACAAGCAGAAGGGAAAGCAGCAGTGATATATTTCTTAACCCCATTGGGATCGGTGATGCCCAAAATAAGCATGTGCTCGGCCAACCAACCTTCACGCTGCGCAATGGTGCTGCCAATGCGCAAAGCGAAGCATTTCTTGCCCAAAAGTGAGTTACCACCGTAACCTGAGCCGTAGGAAACAATCAAGTTAGAACTAGGCTTGTGTAAAATAATGACTCGTTCAGGATCGCATGGCCATGATGGGCGCTCAACAACGCCATTTGCAGGGCTGCCAACGGAATGTAATGCGCGTACGAATTCTTCATTTTTATGTAGTTGTTCCAGTACAGCGGCACCAATGCGAGTCATTATGCGCATTGAAGCAACGACATAAGCAGAATCGGTGATTTCAATGCCAATTTTGGAAAGTGTTGAACCAACTGGTCCCATGCTGAAAGGTACAACGTACATGGTGCGTCCTTTCATGCAACCGGGGAAACGTGATTGCACAGCTGCATCCATATCAACGGCAGAAATCCAATTACCCAATGTCCCTTTAACGCCATCCTTAGCAGTAGGAATAGCCTGTTCACTTTTGGGAGTGCAAATAAAAGTTTTCGATTCGACGCGTGCAACATCAGCAGGATTGGTACGTGCCAACCAGCAGTTTTCATATTTAGGCAATGGTACAATGGTTCCAGTTTCAAGCATTAACTTGATAAGCATGCGATTCTCCAAATCGGAACCATCACAAATGTGCACTTGATCAGGTTGGCAAAGTACCACCGATTCTTCGACGAATGTTTTAACGCCAGCTGTTAGATTGGCAACATCACCAAATGAGACGTTCACACCACGGATATGATTGTAGAGACCGCAATTGGTCTGCACGCGTTTGCTCTCCTTAGAAAAGCGGCAATCGGTGGAGGAACTATAATGAAAAGAAAAAGAAAATTTCATAAGACATTTTGTTTCGCAGAGTAAATTTTTTCAAAATAAATTGAATGGATGGGTAATTTTGGAGAATGACTCATGCAGTTCTCTTCGAAATCAATCAGAATTTTTGTTCTGGTTTTGTTTTTGTAAAAGAACTGAATTTTTAAACATCAAAATGACCACTGGAGATCAATTTGAACTTTAAGTTTTATAAAATAAGCAAAACTTTTTTAGAAAAGCAATCAGAAAAACTTGAAGTTAAACAAGCTGATCGTAGCAAGATCACTTGAGTGATTATTGCACTACAAATGGAGTAGCGTTGTAAGTTTGCAAGAAACTTATTCTTAGTAAAAAATTGTTGCTTATAATTTTTGACTTTGATAATAAAAATGAAAGTTTATGAATTTGAAGGAAGTGCTTTATTTTTTTTTTTTTTAAATGATCAGCCAGAACTTAAATTTTTTGATGTACAAAATTTCGTCTTTTTTAAAAGACAAGAAAACGCAACAATTTGCGCATAAATGAGAAAACTTCAGATATTTTTCTGCAGGAATGCTGGATTTTTATTGTTGGTTTGGAAGTTGTGGGTTAAAATATTTATTTTTAATTTGATTTTCTGCAAGATCACTTAAAATTTTTGGTTTCGCAGTTATTTTTTTTTTTTTTTTTAATTAATTTGGAAAGAGTAGAACTCTTTCAGAAATTTTAATAATTTGTTCAAAATATTCACCAAAAATCAGCCAGAATTTTAAAAATAATTAATTTAATATTAAATTTTTTTTCATAAATTCAGAATATTTTCAAGAGAAAATTATATTAGTGGGGTCCTTCAAGTTTCTAGAACTACGAGTATGTAATGTAAATTATTCTTATTTCTTTATATGTACTTACATTGTTTTAACTTGTTCGATGAGTTCAGGCATTTTGATGATTTATATTGTATTAGTTTTATAAAAATTTACTTCAAATTTGAAAGTTAATTTAAGGTAAAGAGTTTGTTCTTTACAATCACAATTTTTTCTATCACAATAGATTTTATTTTAGAATTTTCTAAATTCACTTTTTCAACAAATATATTGTCCTTTTTAATTTTCTATGCTATTCTTCCAAAATTTTTTGTCAAATATAAGACTTGGATTTAGACCACTGATGGTTCGTACACTTGATCTTTCCATTTACTTCAAACACAAGTAACTGATGTTGCTGGTAAAGCGGCCTGGTCTTTTATACGCTAGCGAAGCGCCAACGTTCACTTTAGAACTGGTAGCTCGTTAAACGGTCGTTTATGCGAACGCGTATACTCACTCTTCGGCATTTCGGCGTCGCAGAACCAATACCTTCCACTTACCTACTAGCCTAGGTACGCAAAAAAAAAAACAAAAAGAGAGCGAGTGAGCGAGATGCGTCGCAGCGCAGCGCGCTCATTGAACGCCGATCGTGGAAGTCGTACAACAGGTCAAAATTCGCTTTTCTGATTGGCTATGTTTTATGGGGGCTCGTCGGTTGTTATTCTTTTGGGGAACTTTTTTCTGATTGCTGTTATCGCTGCCGTCGTCGTCGTCGCCGCCGTCGTCACCATATGAGTTGTTATTGCTGTTGTTGTGCCCATAAAAATTCAAGCACAGCAACAGTGGTTCGTTCGCATATTTTGTGTTTTGTTTGGTTTTCATTTGTTTTTGTTTTGTTTTACTTTTATTTTTTTTTTTTGAGATACTTCTTGAAAAGTTCGTCTCGCGCTGCTATTTAAATCTAGAAACTTTTGTTTGGCAGATAAGCATATGTTTTTTGTTGTTTAAAGTTTTATTGTACTTTTTGTAGAATTGTTTTTACTTGTTTGCTATTTATTGTTTTATTCGGTCTTATAAATTGACTTTCTCACACAAACATATGCAATTCATATGTACCGTATATTTTATATCGTATCTTAAAGTTGTATTAAAACCCTGTTTTTATACCCGCAGGAAATTGCAAAAATAAAAACAACAAAAAAAGCGCAAAACAAAGCATTCAAAAATAAATGTAACCTTCAACTTATTGCTGTGATCATAAAAAAGAGGCACGTCCATAGTACTGCAGTATGGCATACAACTTTTGGACTTTAAACTTTAGGGTGTGTCCAATATGGCATTTGAATGGTTAAGTTTATCAAAGTTCAACTTTGAATTTTGTGTTTCTGATGCGTAATAGATTTTTGGAGTAAATTCTATGCTTTAAAGACATACAGGAACTACACAAATAAAAGAAAAACACGAGGAGGAAAGCTTTCCATGTCTCCCCGGGACGCAAATTGTTCAATACGGCTTTCGAAACATAATCCGTTTTTGTATGCTACGGAAATAAAGAATGTGCTTAATATAGCAGCGAGTGTAAAAACCGTTAAAAGAAGACTCAGGGAAACAAATTGAGTGCCCAGAATCCACAACGAGTTCCATTGCTTAAAAAAAATACATATCACAAAGAAATCGTACTTTGCGCCCGAGTACCAGGAATGGCCGCTTAAAAAGTAGAGCGGAGCGATGAGAGTAAGATCATTCCAGGGATAATATTCTGTGTTTGTGCTGCGCCTTACATATTGACGGGTGCCTTTTCCACCGAAAAGACGATCTCACTCTCATCGCTCCACATAATGTTTCTCTACTTTGTAAGCTGCCATTCCCAGTACCCGTACGCAAAGTACGATCTCTGACATTTTCCAAAGCTAAAATTACTCCTTCGAGGTAGGCGCTTTAAGTCAATTCAAGCCATAAAAGCAAATTCTCTGAAGGTATTAACCCTTCGATGACCGATAAGATCCCTAGAGATCTACGACGATTTCAGGCTGTTTAACAAAGTTGCTTTAGAGTAGATCACCATTTTAAAGAAGAAATTTTAAATAGAAATAAGCTGATAGCATTATTACATAATGTACTTAACCTCAAAAGTAGACAAAGACGTCATTTTTTAATTATTTAACCTCAGATATTTTAAAATCCTGACATAATGGGAATCCTGACGCCATAAATTCCTTTGGAAAAGATCCTCATCTATCCAACAACATTCATGACCCTTTTATTCGCAGACCTATGTTGTCTAAGAAATGAATTCAACTTTGTTCCTATATCTAAAAATACAGCGCTGTTTGTTTGTCATTTTAAGCAAAAATTATATATCTCTCAAACACTTTTAGATGAAAAATTTTCAACGAACTTGAGCGACCTCTAAATATTTGAATTCGGATATACCCTCGCGGTAATTTTCCTTCAATATACTATAAAATTCTTATCTGAATTTCGGAAAAAAATAACTATTTTTTCATTCCATAAGAAATGTTGTTTACAAAAATTCGTCACCAATACGCGTGGCATGTCATAAGACCTATTAATTTTGTCACATGTTTGGAGGACAACGGGGACATTTGCATTTTTTTATTAAAATGTTAATAAAATTTTTTGTTTTTTTAATAAAAAAAAATGTTCGGAATTTGTGACCACATAAATGTGAAACAACTGCAATTTATAAGCGAAATAGCAATACAGCTAACAGTGACAAAGATGCTGGTGATGAGGAAAAATTGTGTGGAAATTTTTATCACTATTTCTTTTACTGTTGTTGTTGTCGATAAGGAAAATTGCTTATGCTCTTGATGTTGCCATCAAAATTTGCATGTGATGTTTTTTTCCTCTGTTGTTGTGCCGCACTAGGCCCCCACGTTAGGCATTCGCACACATGTGGAACAATAAAAAAATAAACTCTATAGATTGGCAATTTCACAGGCGCTTTTATTTTATTTTATATTATGAAAGAAACAAAAGTATCAAAATTTAATAAAAAAATTTAAATTTGCTTTTAACATAGGGGCGGGCCACTAAATATATGAATAATATTATTTGTTTGCGCTTATTTCTTTCTCTTGAGTTAGTGACCTGTTGCGATAATGTGACTTTGAATTTCATATCACCTGATATAGGCGTAGTAGTAGGCAATTAAACTTTGCCGATTGTGATACATATGCCATACATGTATGTATGTACGTACCTATAAATGTTCTCTTTGAGAAAAACCATCTAGAAGGCATGCAGGCATAAACAAATTGTTATCTTTGATCAAAGTTAAATACCCTCAACCACATCATGTTGGCAAGTGCTTCAAGTGCTTCAAGTGCTTTTATATATGAAATACCAAAGATTATTTTGAATGATGATTGAAGTCACTTCAGAAGAATATCGAGTTTGGAACGATTAGTTTTTTTTATTCTTATTCAATATTTTCACTATTTTTATGTGTTTTTCTCGCATATAATTTTTCAAGACGAAATATTACATCACGCTATTTTTCTCAAACAAAACCCATTTCTATTGCTTTATTCTATTTTAGTAAGTTAAGTTATGGGGCAAGAAAAAATAATTTAGAGGAATAACTCGTGTTTCAAAACTCAATTGCGCTTAATATAATATTTTGTTTATGACAAACTTTTTAAGTCAATCAATAAAAACTGCGAAATGGCAACAAACATCATTCTGAGTGCGAAATGTTCATCAAAATCTCAACTTATTGAGAACGTTAAAAAATATGTTTCTAAGTCACTAATTGTTGTGACAACACAGGAAGGGAAACAAAGACAAATCAGTTGCTAATATGTATTTAAAAATAGCATGTAAAACGCTTTCTGATAAATCCCATCTACTTCGTTTCAAAAAACAGCGTTTGAACTCGTAGAGTTTGAAAGGTGTACAAATGCTGTGGCGTTTTTCTCGTAAACGTGATATTGTTTAGTAGTTGGGTTTTACATAAAAAAGGGTCACATATCCGAAAAATAATACCACGATTGCTTTTATGAGAAAAGTGCACTGCGTTCGTATCTGAAAAGTTTGACGGATTTGCTTTTCTACGTGCACACAAGGTTTAAGGGGAAAAACGCTCTCAAAAGTCAATATAAAATTTGTCAGCTTCAGAACACTATAAAGTCATAATAGACTGTGTTTAGATCAGAGTATGTTGAGTATACTCCTCACTGCAACTTCTTAAGCTTTTTTTCAATAAAATGTGCTAATTTCGATTTACGCCGTCTTTAAGCTTCCACCATTGGGAATTGCCACCAGAATTAGAGATATCGTCGTATTTTAGTTCATCGTAATTTAATTAAGAATTCTTCTGTATACTTTTCATGTATATGATTATACACGTTATATCTTAATCTATTTGAAATGTTATGGTGTTAAAACAATATTGATAAAAAAAACTAAATTTCTCTACTTCAAAACAAGATAACCTGATCAAATCTATGCGTGGGGAAATTTGTTTTGCTGAAATAATTCGTGATGTGGAGATTGTTTGGGCTAGAAATACATTTAAGTATTTACGGTATATACATTTTTTCTATTTACGGTATATTTTTCAATTTATTCAACAAAGAATTAAACGCAGTGTGCCTTTGCTAATTGCATGTCAGAATCATACAGTGCTGACATGAGGCATGTAAACCTTTAAATTTCGAATTTTTTGCGATTTTTCTTATGAACGATGTACACCATACACAACAAAAACTCACAAATCTAAAGTGATGTCCACCATAGTTTTCTTGTAAATTCCATATTATAGCATTGAAGTTGTCAAATCAAAAGTAAGCTCACAAAATTTTGTTACATTTTTCTCAGGAAGCATTTGATCAAAAAATGTTTCTAGGTGTCCTTCGATTTGCTATTTTAAATGTTATGGACAAATATAATTTACAAGAAAAAAAATAGTCCACCCAACTCGTGGAGATGAAAAACCGTGAAAAATTTTAATTTGAGCTTCATCATCAAGGTCAATGATATCAAAATTGGACTACATATATTTCTCTGAAACAGCACTTCATGTTTCGCAAACCGCTTCAATAACGATCTTTACAAAAAAAAAGTACTCGTGTTTCACAACTTGGCCATAAATTATTGTAAAGATGCACACACAAATCTGCTTCGGGAGCTGCTTACAACGTCATCGTTTTGGGTTCAAAACACAAAAATATTTTGCGGAAAAAAAGACTAGTGTTGATGAACACTAAAGCAATAAAAAACAACAAATAAAAAACAACAACAACAAGTGACTGGAAAACAAAAATCACACAAACAAAAAGCATGCAGCGCTTGCGAACTGAAAGTGTTTACCTCGAGTAACAGAAAGAGCCGAACGAGCTGGCGTTTTGAAGACAAAAACTACACAAACAAAAGCACGCGTGGTTGCAAATTGAATTGATTTAGTTCGTATAAGGAAGTGATGGATATTTCTTGTTATTGTTGGAAAAACTGGAGGAGCAAAACGAGCTTCGAGCTGTGCATACTTACTTTGGGGGACCAGTTGGCTGCACGGGCGTCAACATGCGTTCTAATGTACTTTAGGGTCTGAGGTGTCGCATGCCATTTCTCGTTCCCCTTATTTTTGCACATCCAAGCTTTTGAAGCAATAATTCCTGCTTGCGTACGCTATCAAACAGCAGCGCAAACAGTGGTGTCATTTCACCAAAAGCTTAAGGGGGGGTTGAGAGTTTAAATAAAGTATCGAATCGATCATATTTTGAATTGAATCGTTGTAATGTATAGTAATATCAAATCCTTGGGGCTACCCTACCCAATTGACACCACTGAGCGCAACTCAAAAAAAAAATCGATTGGTATAGTGTTCTTTGAAAAACAAAGACTTTAAAGTAGGATAAGTCAGGTTTATTAAAAAATAGAAAATAATTTGCTATTTCAGCTTTTAAGCAATTTTTAATATCAAATGCAGAGAGTGGAGTTTTATTTTTATGTACAATCACATAAGTGACTAAAAAACAACTAAGTAATTTCATCTGTTTTTTACAAAAACACAGACATTCTTATCTCTGTATTATAAACAGTAGCGTAGCTAGCTAGGGAGGGAGATAGGCAACCTTTTTTTGTTGAAAAAGATGTTTCAAAATACGAGAAGTACATCGTAAGTTTTTGTCACGTAAAAATTAATCACCTTAGTTTTTAGTTTTTTTTTACTAAAAATTAATTTTTGGCTGAACAATTTCGCGTTATATTAGTGTTTCGCGCCGGGTGGCAATTGCTTACGCTACGCCACTGGTCAAAAAGATTAACATAATCACTACCATCTGTTTAAGAGACACATAATCCTTGTTCTAGCTAAACTGATTAATGGAGTGTCTTGTTATATCAAGAAAAAACCTTGAAATTTTGCGTTGTTTTATGCAAAACCAAAGTTCCAAAAATGAATACAATTTACCTGTTTTACATGTTTAATCAATGCTAATAAGAGCATATATTTTAGAAGAAAAAAATGTTTATTTTATTTTAAAATTTTAGTAAATTTAGTAACTTTAATTGCCTTTATTGTTATTCTTTGAAAAACATGTATGTTATCTAACAAACTTTAAAAGTTGTATGTTTAGTTTCATTTTTTAAGATTTACGTCATGGACGTTGAACAAAAGTCTTGTTATTTCATATACAAAACTTTAAAGAACAACTTGTTTTGAAATTGTCTGAAATTTGAATGTAGTTTACTTAATTGAATACAAAGTTCATGTTTTCGTTATGGTAACTTCTTTTTTTATTGACTTAATTGCTATCAATACTTTCGTTGCAAGACACAAGACTCTTATCTATACTGTTTGTTTTATATAGAAACGAAAGAAAATGCCAAGTTTCTTGAAAGCAAAACAGTCTGCATATTGTACATACAATATACACCATGCATGCATACAAACAAGCTAATTCTTAAAAAGTATTATTTTTGTAAATATTATTGTCATTTAAGTCTCATAACCTAAATTTTTTGCCGTAAATAAATGTGTAAACTCTATAACGGGAAGTATTACTCATTACCCTTTGTAGATTATTTTGGTATGAACTGCTTAAAACTGGTCAAATAGCTGATTAAAATAGTAACAAAAACAAAAACATGTTATTATGCCCTTTAAACTGGGTTTCACTTAGTAGATTTTATATACTATAAATATTGATAGCTTTGGCTTATTCGCCAGTTGCATATGGAAAAAAATATAAAAATTGCATTGAAATAACAGTTCATAAAAGTGCCTAAATACGCAGTGCTCCTGCTCCAGATTTCATGCGCCACTTAAAGCAGTTTTTTATAGATTTTGGTAGATCACCCAGTAATACACCATTGATAAAAAATTGTGTGTGCTACGATTGAAAATAAAACAATTACAAGCAAATAAAAAAATTCATAACTTACTTTAATACCACAAGACTTTAATTTTTATTAAGTTTTTTTGTTCTCCTGTAAAGTAAAAAAATTGGTAGATAGGGCCTTTCTATCCCAGTAGACAAGGGCAGGAGCTAACAGTACTTCTAGAAGGCCTTCCACCCTCCTTTCAAACGTACTTTCTTTTTTATATGAAATGTCCCAAGAAAACAGGCCTTCCTAAGCAGGCTTTCTAAGACCGCTTACCGTAGTAGGACTCTCAGAAGTACTTGGCAAAAATTAAATTTTAACATCGTAAAGACTCTAAATCTCAATTGTTTTTTTTTTATCTGCGCCATCTCACTTGTGTTGATATTTTTTTAATGATTCTCTTTTTTTTGTGATGTAACAATTTGACAAAAGAATACACAAAACTCTACCTCCTTAACATAACATGAAAGAACAGAAGACTAGCCTGGCAATATGCACACCTCTCCTAATTTCTAACAATGTGTTTACTTTTCTTGTCGTATATGTACAATGCATATGACAAAAAAGTAATGCCGAATCATAAAACATTGCAATACATGAAATAAAAAAAGAAACAGAAATACTTTAAAGTAAATGGGGTCCTTCTTCTTTGCCTTCTAATATCTGATAGCACATCTGTTGTGGGAAGGAATATGGAATGCCTTCTGTGATTGTATTTTTATTTGCATGAAAATCTAGTTTTGAGAAATCCTTATATAATCGCAGCAGTGCTAGTAGGCCTTCTCCGAGTCAGGCCTTGCTCATTTTCCTGCTGGGATATTAAGGTAACGATATGTATGTGTCGGTCTGTCTTACTTAAGATTCTTACATATCCTGAACTGCAGTTCCGGATCTCCAGCTTCGAGCTTAGAGTCATATTGACATTTTGGTGTAGTGAGAGACTCCATACTGCTTCATAGTAAAAAAAATTGTTTGCATATTGTTGACAACGTTTTGAAATTTCGTACCAGGATTCCGAAAAAATTTACCTAAGACTGAAAAAAAGTTACTAAGAACTGGTGGAGCTTCTCCGGCTGCCGGTGGTTTCAAAAATTATAGCTAGGATAATGTGGCCCAAGCGGGGTTTCGCGCAGGAATATCTGCCAAAAAATCGGTTCTGCAAACTGAAAATGGCTCGAATTGGAGTGGATTACGGTAAAAGCTTACCAGAGAAAAATCGTTTAAGCTCAGGATTCTATTTATAGGAGATAACTTTAGGGAATTTTTTGCATGGAAATTTTCGGACCATTTTATTTTAAGCAATTTTTCTTTCTTTTTTTCTTTTTTCGAGTGAAATTTCTTTGACAATTTTGCTTTGAAAAATCTATCTGCTATGAAAAAAAAAATGTTTCTACTTTCAGTAATTTGATATCAATAAAGATTAATTCAATAATATTCATTCTATTCATTCAATAATTCAATAATAAAGATAAGTTCTATAAAACAAACAATTTGTCATTAGCAATTATCCCTACACTTCAAACCATAAGTAAACATCATGAAGGGTTATCTTACAAAAAACTTAACGGTGATGTCTGTCTGGCCATTCAAAGTTAACATATTTTGAAGTGCACCCATGTAAAGTACTTTGATAATCTACAGTTTTAAGCACAAGATAAGGCAACAGACAAAATAGCCTTCGTATTAAATCGCTAAGAGGTTACAGCTCCCATTTAACACCTATATCTTATTTTTGTATGCAACCTGCAGGCCAGCATTATGTAGTAAAATACAGCGTTAACTACAAGCTAACTTGTTTTCATAGAGATTCCAGCATATTCCCTAAACATATATTTTCTAATCCTTTGTTTCAAAAAAGTACACACGCTTTTACAAAATAATTACTTTATTAAAAACAAAAATATCTTACTAATATTTACAAACATCATACATCAATCACTTTACTATTCGTACCATAAACTACATCTTTGACACACGTTCCTTCAGTCCGTCCAACTCTCGTTCTACTTCTTTTGGCAAATAATCACCCACCTGTGTCTTAAAGTACTTTTCAATATCGGAAACTTCCTGCTGCCAGAAGGCCTTTGGTAAATCAAACAGTTGCTTCAAATCGACATCACCTTGAAGACCCTGTGTATTCAGCGCACCTTCGCTGGGCAGTCTACCAATCGCTGATTCCTGATAGCAATCTTCGCCCTTTACACGTCGGAATATCCAATCAAGCACACGCGAGTTTTCACCATAACCAGGCCATAAGAACTTGCCAGCATCACTCTTGCGGAACCAGTTGACGTGGAAAATCTTTGGTACTTGACCGCGCTGTTCCATGCTCAACCAATGCTTCAAATAATCACCAAAGTTGTAGCCGAAGAAGGGACGCATCGCAAATGGATCGTGCATAATCGCTTTACCTTTGTGTTCAGCAGCAGCGGTAGCTTCACTGCGCATAGCAGCACCCATAAAAACACCATGCGCCCAGGAGCGTGCTTCATACACAAGTGGTACGCCAGCTGGGCGACGTCCACCAAAAAGAATGGCGCTAATAGGTACACCAGCCTGATCTTCCCAAGCAGGATCAATGATAGGACATTGTTTAGCTGGTGTGCAGAAACGCGAGTTGGGGTGCGCAGCAGGTTTGCCTGTTTCTTTGGTCCAAGGTTTGCCCAGCCAATCGGTAACAGATACTCCATCAATATTGGACTCCTCCATGCCCTCCCAGTAGACACCACCATCAGAAGTGGAGGCAACATTCGTAAAGAGCGTATTCTTGAAAATTGTATCCATTGCAATGGGATTAGTGGATACTGAGGTACCAGGAGCAACACCAAAGAAACCATTTTCGGGATTGATTGCACGTAAGATTCCACTCTTATCGAATTTCATCCAAGCGATATCATCACCTACACACTCCACTTTGTAGCCCGGCAGCGTTGGCGTGATCATGGCCAAATTCGTTTTGCCACAAGCTGAAGGAAATGCAGCAGCAATGTAGATTTTTTCGCCACTCTTGTTTGTTATGCCCAATATCAACATGTGTTCGGCTAACCAACCTTCACGACGTGCAATAGTGCTGCCGATACGTAGCGCAAAACACTTCTTACCCAGCAGCGAGTTACCACCATAGCCAGAACCATATGAGACGATCTCATTTTGCGCGGGCTTATGCAAGACGATTGTACGCGCGGGATCACAAGGCCAAGCGGGTACATCGACCACACCGTTTTCAGGTGTGCCAACAGAGTGAAGACACTTCACAAACTTATCGCCACCTTTGCTCAGCTCAGCGAGTACTGCATCACCGGCACGTGTCATAATTTTCATTGATTCCACAACATATGGTGAATCGGTGATTTCAATACCGATTTTCGAGAGTGGTGAACCAACAGGACCCATGCTGAATGGTATCACGTACATAGTGCGTCCCTTCATACTCTTAGGAAAACGATCTTGTATAGCTTTTTGCATATCTTGTGGTGATATCCAATTTCCTAAAGCACCTGGTGTGGCTTCGGGTGTAACGGGCACAGTTTCCTCTTTGCGTTCCGTGCAAATGAAAGTCTTTGATTCCACACGTGCAACATCTGCGGGATTTGTGAGTGTTAACCAGCAGTTTTTGTATTTAGGCAGTGGTGCTATGGAACCTTGTGATTGCATAAGCTTTTGCAGCAGCTGACTTTCGGCCTCACTACCATCACAAATATGAACTTTTTCAGGTTGGCAGAGTTGAACACATTCTTCTACATATGCTTTCACGGCAGGTGTCAGCTTTTTTGCCTCACCATACGATACGGAAAGCGATCTATAGGAAAGTCGGAAGTTGTTTGAGGTCTTAATTGCATATTTGCAACTGAAATGAAAGAGAAAAACGATCATATTATTGTATGTTCAGCATAAAATCAATATTATTAAGGATATTTAAGGATGTTGAAAAGTAAATACCCATTAACTATGGAAGTAGGCGTAATTATCTTAATATGGAGGAGGGGCGCGATAGAGGTACTATGTTGTGCTATATGCAAAACTTCTTGAAAATTCTAATTTATGGGACTGTGTAATTGAATTAAATACATCACTAAGTGCAAAAATTGATTACTTTTCGTCTCCAATTCTAGGGAATTACAGATCTGAATCCATTTTCTATCCAATTCCATGCTAGAAATCAATACAGGTAATAAACAAATTTTAACTCCATTACAAACAATTAGAACTAGGAGTCGACCTTTTCCGTTTCATTGCTAAAGGAATAGCTTTCCTTGTCGATTCCATTCCAGAAGTCAAATCTTGGTCTTGAAAAATCGTAGGAAAATAAGCTCGGATTTTCATTCCTGGAAACGAAACACCAATCCCAAATTACTGTTGCCATGGGATTGACAAAGTGCTTTTCAAAAAAGAAAAGAACTCTTGCACCACTTAAAGATCAGCATACAGCATATAGGCAACATATATTCGATGTCATATCAGTATTTACCTTCTCAATATAAAACTTCATCTATGTATTAATCACTTAATCAATTTTTGTCGAGAGCTAGTAAATTGACACGTTACCCAACCCACTATTGGTTGACGGTATCAAATCAATAATGTCAACATAATCATACGATTAAAGTCAGAGTTTGCTATCTTGACGATAAGAAAGTTACTGAAGGAAAAAAAATGTCACAAAAAAGATAAATACTTCTTCGACAACAATATTTAAGCCCATAACAACAGCAAAAATGATTCTATTTTTAGCCACAGATACAAGAAAGTCAGGAGAGGTACGATATCGCAAAATAACAAACAAAAAAATATACATATTTTTTTAATACACAAGTAAATGTAGTGATATAAACAATGAAATCAGCTGTTTTTGCCAAGAAAAGGGGATTGTCTACAATAGCAGCAACTGCAAAAATTAAAACAAACACAAAGAGACACTCTCGCCAACCATATGAAAAAAAAAGTTGCCAAAGAGCAAAGACTGCATATGAGAGCGATTGTCGTTCAATTTGAGGCCAAGTGTTTGCATTGCTTGTGTCTGATGAAATATTTCATCATGACAAAAGTCGCTTGGAAACAAATGATCGTGGATGATCGCTGTTTGCGTACCCCGCACAACTGAACTAATTTATTGAGCATCAACAATATCTGTTATGGTTTTTGTCAATTTTTGATTAAAAATTCAAATGTTTTCATGGTTACACAAGTGCAATGATCTGTTTTGGGTTGCAATGTTGGACTTAGAACTGCTAGTGATATTAAATTAACCCTAAGCTACTGCAAAACACAAAATTTCATTATCTCTCTAAATTGACGATTCTAGCCGTTGACGTAATTTTGCTTGAAACTGTAGCTAGTGATTTTTCTCAAATAAAATTTATTATTGTCGCTTAATTGAAGACTACGTCTTTGCTCATTTGTTCTTTAAAATTTATTTGGTAGTATTTTGTGTCAAAACTTTTTCCCATAAAAATTTTACTAATGCATCATGTCGTCATTTGTTGTTTGTTTCAGTTTCAATTAATTTAAATTGTGTTGCATGCGTCATAGGTACACTTTGTTTACAACTCTTAGCTTCACCCAGATAAGCTAGTACAGTCGGTGATAAAAGTTTAGCTGAAATTATTTTCTTGGAAAGTAAACACGATATTTCTTGAGCCAGCAGAAAAGTCTCGAAAAATCAACAACACTTTTAGAATAGTAAAGGAAATTGAAAAAAGCCTAAATTGCCCAAATAACCCAAATGAGCTGATACGAAAATCATAATCGTTCAAAAAATTGCTTACGTATTTTGACATACTTATTTTCTTCCCCAAATCTGAATTAAGGAATTTTTGAGACATATCTTTTGATTTTTTGAACATTTTTTCATAAAGATAATAACCCAAATATAAAATACTGTTGTAGACTGTTTTGGGTACACTCAAAACCATATTGCTTTAAACATATTTATTTGCGCTAAATTCTTCAAAGTAGTACAAACTTTTTGTACGCACTATGCTTTAGAAAGACCCTCACCTAAATATAGTATTTCACTTTCGTTGTTATTTAAAATAAACTCGTGTCCATGCGAATTTTCTTAAAGTTTATTTTTAATTTTTATCTCGAAAGCAAAAGCGATGACGACATTTTGGCTGAAAATTTCATTATTTTTGTTTTGATTTGTTATTATTTTGTTTTAGTTTTTTTTTTTGTGTTTGTATTTGTATTTATTTTTTTTTTTTTTGTATTTTTCTTTTTTGTATTTTTTGTTTTGTATTAATAGTTGGAGTGATAGCAATTGATTTCCGGCAAAGTTTTAAATTTGTTGTGAGATGCCAATGGATATACTATATACAAAATGTGATTCATTATATGAATGCGGTTTCAAATAAGAACTCTATGACCTAAAGTGGTCTATAATACGAGTATGCGCCCTCTTACATCATACTAGCATGGCTAGTTTTTTTATGTTTTTCTCTTATTGAATATACTGAAAATAAAACTCTGGAACGTTGTTTATCCGTTGGCAAGCCATCGTCAGAACTACAATTTTCACAAATCAATCTTGTATATCCGTAAAACGTTGCGTATAAATGAGCTATACGAGTATGCGAGCATATTTTAATTTTATTTTTCAGCATTACTCTCAGCGCTACAACCATTCAAAGTTTGAAAAAAAAGATTCTGAATCTTAAGTTTTTAAAAAAATTCACTACTGCGGAAATGTGCTAAATGAAATTATCTTTAAAATTGTCATGTTTATTTTCACTTCTTCTTCAGTTTCAGTTATTGAGGACTACTCCATGACTCTTAAATCGAACTTAAAATCCTTAATAACACATAAATTTTCAAAAAGTTGTCCATAATAAAGATGTGCTCTGTCAAATATTGTTTCCACTTTTGCCTATGCATTCTCTTGAAACTTAAATTTCATACCCAGCATCCTGCAAAAAGTTTCTAGCAAAAAAAAATTAAGGAAACAAAAATGTTCAAATTTCAATGGGAAATGGTAAATGGCTGCACTTTTTTAGTAACCTGAATAACAACAAAAACGACGTGTCTATTAATAACTGTTGCAGATAAATATTACATATGAATACAAAGTTTGCCTAGCTGCTATGACGTAAATGGGTGATGATGTCATATATTCTAAAGTAAAATAAGGACCAAAATTGAATTTTCTTTTTTTGTTCACAAACTTTTTAAATTAATTAAAACAAAAAACAAAAAATAATATTTATTATCTTAATTTTTTGTCACTCAATTTTTTTAAGATATGAGTGACGGAGCCCATGTAGTTGTAAAAATAAATCACTGTTGTGATTTGAAATAAAGTGCTACTCTCATTTATAATAACTTCCAACTGTATTTAATATATCCATCCACATCTATCCCGCCTTGCTGGAGTTTCAGAATTAAATTTGTCGCCGACTCTTGGACTTTGAACTCAATGTGTTTTTGATTATAAACAAATTTATTTTATATTAAAAAATAAACACAAAATAGAATTTTTGAGCTTAAAAACATATGATTCAAAGGAAACAAAATTTTCGAGTTAAATCTTGATACTGAGAATTATGTTTTTAAAATAAACAAACGCAAATTCGACTACTACTTAAATATGTTTACACTATTAGTTCTGTGAAAAATAATGTGTTACTAATATTTATCGGAAATTACCAGTAATTTGAAATGTAAGGCGTAATTTAAACTGTCTGTACTGCGTAGATAACTCATTGTATCTAGAAAAAAAAAATAAAAGTAAATTCTCGGAAAATAAGTCTATTTTTTGTTGAAAAAATAAAGTGATGAAATATTTTAGGGTGGTTCTTAAGAATTTTTTTTTTTTTTTAAGAAAACATTGGATGCAAAATTTGAGCTTGATAACTCAATGTAAACACGTGCATCAAAAAGAATGAAATTTATTTTGCTAAGGATTTTATATGGAAAATTTTTCATTCAACAGCTTTGGAGCACGTATTAACATTAAGCGCAAATTTGACAGTAAATTTTTCTTCTATTTTTTTTTGCAAAATTTTAATGAAGCCTAAAATTAAGAAAAAAAAGTTTTTTGAAAACCACCCTAAAATACATACATATGCGTATGTACTGAAAACAAGCTTGATAAACTTGATAGTGGGCAATTAACTTATTACATGGCCTTGGCCCCTGTGTACAGTTTTATTGTGGGGAAGCCGCGTCGTCGTATTTTTTTCTTAACTCAATCAAAAAAAGGGCAACGTATAAACTGCGTATAAAAATGATTCCGATGGTAAATTTGTTTTTGTTGACGAAATACAAAATTTACTGGTTTTATAGGGCAAAGTAAATATTTTACGCGTGGTCTTCTTTGTTTAGATTTTGTGGACTTTGTACCAGCACGATTTAATCAATTTATGGCAATAATGAAGGTACTTTAGTGTGTATAGATGTATATAACATATGTATACTTATAGTTTACATTTAAAACTTAAAGCGCAATATAGTGCAAATAAAAATTGACGAAAAACCGTCTTATCATGACTACATGTGAACCGGTTGGTAACCAACTTAAATTTAAATAAATCATTTGTATAATAATCATAACAAATATTCATTACAAAGCAAAATATATATTACATTAATAGCCTAAAAATTTTATATTAAAATGTTTACAAAACATTTTTGACGTCAGTAGTTGTAACCTCGATCCTACGCTATGTCTGGCTGTGGAAACTTTGCGCTTATCAGTGTTTATGTCTAATTAGCTGCCTGTAATAGCGACAATCCAAAGACCAAAAAACAATAATAATATTAAGTATCATAATCGATGAATAAGTAGTAGGTGCTTTCATTTCCTTTTGAACAAATAACAATAATCGCACGCGCCAATGTACTGAATTGATTTTTTGTTCTCTTATTTTTACTAATTAGACGTAGTGATATCAGCGCATTCACCGTCATTTTTGAATCACTTTTATTGCTATTGTTGTATCCAATTATGACCATGGCACTTGTTGAACAAAATTTCGTAATAAAGTTAATTAATGGTCATTTTTTAATTTTTATTATTAGTAATAAACAGCAATAAATCGCTTAAAAGTCTAGAAATTATTTTTCGTTAACCTATACTGCCGTACTAAGCGAAAAAGACGTATCTCAAAAAAAAAAATATCCAAGATTCTTATATCATCGGATAGCTTAAGAAATTACGCGTCTAATGAAATACTCCAAATGTTGGCATCTTAGTTCAATCATATAAAAAATATACTAAGAAAATTTCCTATATCTCAATTTCAACAAATTGACTTAAACAAAACATCAATTATCTCAAAATGAATTTTTTTGAGATACGTCTTTTTCGCTCAGTACGGCAGTATAATAGCGAAAAAATTAATATACATAACTGCTGCCCACTTTTTTCCAAAGCTATTGCGATTTTTTTAATTCGTTGAACATTTTCATTTAATGAGCTCTTATAATAAAAATAAACTGAAAAAGAGGCCAATTTGATATATTAAAATATCTTTCAAATGCTACATATTTTGTACAAGTCATTTCAACGATCCCCAACTTTTGGAGAAGATATACCCGCAGCTACTAATGTATATATCATTTGAAATAAAGTCGATCGGCGGAGCATACAAAAATTGCATCAAAATTGGTTATTCCCATATAACATTTTGACTCAAAAATTTGAATAATTTCATACTAGCCAGTGGGCTATAGAAGGGTCACTTATTTTGTGGCAGTTTACTATACATATCGCTCACTTACTTCAAGACTGGCATAACTCAAAAAACGTGATTTTTGAGAAAAGTATCTTATAAATTTGCCTTGTGAGAAGAGTTTATGTCGACATACTTTTCATCATTTTCATATAAAAAGCAACTTATTGAAAACTTTAAATGCGTTTTTCTCCCACTTAATATTTTTTGAGTTATGCCAGTTTTGAAGTAAGTGAGCGATATGTACATATGTATATAAGAAAAATTTAAATGCAAACTAATATATTGATTGTAAGTACCAATAAGTGATACTCAAGTACCAGTTTTTTGACAGTTTAACCACGCGTCAAACCAATCAAATTTACAATATTTTTTTTCGAAAATGGATGGAATGCCAGATAAATATTAGTTCTTAATAAAACTTTTGCTAGAATTTAAAAATTTGTCTAATTCTTAGATGGGCAACAATTTGGAAGCAAGAGCCACTTACAAACAAAAACAGCAAAATCAGCATTTACAACAATAGAAAAAACCCCACCATAAATTCGACCTCGATTGCAAAAAAAAAAACAGTAATAAATCAAAAATCCATTCCAAGAAACAAACACGAACAACATGAGTGTAGATATAAAAGTACACTAATCAAACGAAAAAAGAAAAGCTGTCCTCAATGTGTGCGTTGTTGATTGCTTTTTTACTCGCTTAGTTTTCGTATTTGCCAATCGCTGGTCCAATTTTCAATAAATATTTCTTTACAAAAGCATTTTTTTAAAAAAAAAAAATAATATGCTTTTGATATTTAACTTTTTCAAAATAAATTTTTGAAAAAGAAATATGTTTAGAAAAAAAAAACACAAACACCTATTTTTAAACTTCAATTATTTCAAATCGATAATTCTCACCCAAAAATGGAAGAAGGTAAAAAACCTTCTTTCAAATTAAAAACAAAACTTTCTTTCAATTTTTCCATACCATTAACCTTTGCTATTGTTGTTTACAAGTCTTTTTTAAATTTTGATATCAAAGTACAAATCGAATATTTCTTTATAATTTTCAGTTTAACAGATAACAAAAAGTGCCACATCCTTACGAAGATAAGAAAAACATTAATAACAACAACAAAAAGAACAACGACAGTGGCAATAATTACTACAATAATTACAAGCAACAAAGTTATTGATACTGTAAAACAACAAAAACAACAACGATTAATGAAATCGAAAATATTTTTGTTATTGTTTTCTTAAGAGCTAACAAAATAATAAAACCGAAGGCCTAAAAATTCCTACTTTTTCGTCATGAGATTGATTGCCTATGCCACGAGTGTAAATGAGGTATGCCACGTCACTGTTTGTATTATATAAAATTTTATTTTTTTTAATTTTAATTTTGAAAATCTTAAATATTGTTTAGCTAATACTAAAACCATATTAAAAAAGCTTGCACAATATCTTCAAAAAACTGACCCAGATTTATAAATTAATTGCTATTACGAAAACCTTATCTTTTTTAAAGCGCAAAGCAACGCTCAGGGGATGAGTTAAATTCGAGAAATCTTAGAGGGAAGGGGTTCGAATTTTTTCACAATTCTGATATGCAATTACATTTAATATGAGGTCATAATGTCACACTAGATTCATTGTGACTCATTCTCAATTCATTACTTAATTCCTTTGTAAATTTATTAATTCCTACGTTTTTGTTTTATTGCGATTTGGTTTTTTGTTCCTTTGAATTATTTCAATTTGAAGTTCTTGCTCAATTTTTATTTTTCACGATTTTTCGATGAGAGAAAATTTCATAATAAAAAATATTTTTTTACAAATTTTCAAAATTGAAAACTTTTGAAAATTAAATCTTATGAAAAAATTTAACTTCAATTTTCAATTTTTGAATCGCTAAAATAGTGGGCTCTTGTAAAAGAAAGTTAGAGCGTCAGATGAGAAACAAAAAAGAAACTTTAACCACAAATCAGGTTTTGTTTCTTCAATGGCTTAAGGAACTGCGCATTCATGTGACTAAAAAGTTGTGCGACTTTCATAAAGGTATTAGGCCTTATGTGCGTTCGCAAACTTACAATTAAATTGTCGATTGATTTTTAATAGAAAAAGGAATTATAAAACTGTATTCAATAAAATAGTGCTATGACAATCCACCACGTGCACACGAAGTTTTATTTTTTCCTCATTTTCCTTATCGCAATTATTAGTCTAAACATCAATTTTATTTGGTTTTTTGATTTTAATAAAAAAAAGTTATAAAATATTTGAGCAAATTTTATTTTTGGGGGTCACCACATTGGGCCACCAAAGAAATTGTTTTTCCACTAGCGCAGTCATCGTTGCTTACAATGGTTTCAACTGAAACAAAACCACAATCAGCTATCATAGCTCAGGCGTACCAATTGAAAAACCCTTTACAAAAAGTTTTTTTTTTTAATATTTTAAAAACCTATGCGAGTGTTTTTCTATGATTCTTTTGTTGTAAAATTTATTATCATTTGTTACTGCGGTATTTTAGTATCTTTATTTTGAATACGTAAGGTTATTCCGCGTAGGTAGGCTTCTTCTTTTCTTATCGTGGAAATATTTAAAAAAAAAAAAACCAAAAAGTTCACATGAAAGTTTTTGGGTTAAAAACAACCCCAAGCATGTAACTTGTAAAAAACCACAAATAAATAGATATTTTAATAATTTACGTAATTACATACATACATATGTACAAAAGCCTAATAACAAAATTAACTGATAAAAAACAAATTGTTTTTCAAGTTTTTTTTAAAAAAAAATGGGAAAACACGCGCCCTCGAAACCTTTGCCGTTTAAAATGTTGTCATAGCTGTTGTTTTCAATGGCATTAATGTTTTATTTTTTCCAATTTTATAAATACACTGGTTATTTAAAACAATAATAGACACATAATAAATATTGTGTTAAATAATGAAACGTGTTTTCTGCTACTATTTGCATACAAAACATTCGAATGTATCTGCTATAAAATAATTAAAAAACAAAATTTGGATGCGACTTATAGCCAAAGCTACCTATTCTTTCGAACAAAACAACTTGATCGAGGGGCTCGACTCTGTCTATCGAGGTTATCAAGAGCGTAGCAATGCGAGCAACTCGAAAATAACAACATTCAAAATAACAGCAACAAAAACAACAACAACTACCAGCTAGAAGACAAAGCAAACAGCATACAGATAAGCAGCCGCGCCCCAAAAAAAAGCGAAAAAAAATCTATAGCAAGTAACATAGCAACCAAAGGTAGAAACAAGTGGAAAATACCAGTATCTTAAAGATACATAGATACTCGTACGAAAACTTAAAAATAAACGCGCCCAAAAGAAACGTATGATCATCGGCTGATCATTGGCTTTTTTATTTTATTTTTAGATTTTTTGTTTTATCTGATTTAAATTTAGTAGTAAACTGTACGCCAAACTGAAACCAAGCGAAATGCTTAAAAACCAAAACAAATTTATATCTGCAAAATTTTTTTTATATAAATTAAAAATGTGAAAACGGCATTAGTAAAGCAAAAAACTAAACAGCAAAAACAATATGATTTCATGTTGTTAAGCGCGCTGATTTCGCTGATTCCCCTTTTTGTCCCTAACCTCTCTTCAACGTTAATTTAACTTTTGCCTCGTCATTTATTGACGACGCCTACCAGAAAAAAAACTGAAGCAGCCGTCCCAAAAAAATTACGAAATAAAAGCCAAAGCAAAACGATTTTGAAGTAAACTGAAAAAACAAAACAAAACAAAATCTTAAAGTTAAATGAAAAAACAAAAAACTAAAAACAACTTAGCCCAG
Organism: Tricholauxania praeusta; assembly: GCA_949775025.1. Taxonomy (NCBI): domain Eukaryota; kingdom Metazoa; phylum Arthropoda; class Insecta; order Diptera; family Lauxaniidae; genus Tricholauxania; species Tricholauxania praeusta. Next base: position 121,158,427 of record OX459031.1, on the reverse strand, counting down.
TGATGATATTTGGATTTTCCCCTAATGTACTGAATCGGTATGTACTTTTTTAGAGGACGAGTGTACGCTAGGCCGCAAATTCTCCGAAAATTCACTATTTATATTTTGGCAAAAAAAAAAAGCAGGAATTATTTATTTTTTTACTCACCGAGGGGGAAGGGGAGTCAATAAAAATCTCACGTCAACTTTTTAATGCAAAAACTAAGCAGATTACATTTGAAAATTATAAGGCAAGTCTCAAGGAAGGGAAGGGGGGGTCCTATTAGAACTCACCAAATCTCACCGAGGGGAGGGGGCGGATCCAAATTTTCACAAAAAAAAAACACCTCACGTAATTAATGGACGGCCTAAGGGTTAATATTTTTTAATCCTTATACTTTGGAGCACAAGCTCTACAATCATTTTACAATACCGAATGTGCACGGTACGCCACTGGGGAAGGGCAGCCCTTAAGCCCTTTGTGGATGTCCTTTAGGGGGAGTAGCGAAATTTGATTAAAGTGGACTTTCAGAGTGGTGGGGGTTAACATTCCAGAATTTTTGCGTACGTATTTTACGAATGCAGACGAGACGAGAAGAGTGTGGTACTTTCCAATTCGGGTAAAATTGCTGTTTTTTACATTCAGTAAATATTAGCATATCATCATGAGAAGGTTAACAACAAATTCACTAAAATTTCAACTGAAAGTTTACTTAGAATTCCAATTGTGAATTCAATTGGCCGCCATATGGCCTGATTTGACACCACTGAAATATTTCTGATGCAGTTCTGGCTTGTGCTGATAAATCATTATTAATTGAGGATTTAAAAATCCACATATCTCATGATAAGTATTTCGGAAATAATCTGCTCATTTGAAGAATTTTTTTATTCTTTTTCAATTCGAAACTATATATGACAGTCTAAAAGAAGCCTCCTATACTATGCGTATTTAAAAAAAAAAAGCACCCTATACCATACGTACTTTTCAAAGCAAGAATATACTGGAAAAAAGTATAATTGTACTAAACGGCCATTACTGGGCTTAGCACGAATAGCAAATAAAATTATTTTCACACAATACACAAAGTTTACATTTTGTCCGACCTAATTTCACATACTTTCAGGGTCACTGTAGTTGTTATTGACACCGATTTGTTTTGATTTGGCCAAAGAAATTTCCAAAAATAAATACATAATAATATTAGGCAAAATTTACCATAGAAATGTTAATGTAACAGAAGCTCAAATATTAGTGACACCTAAAAGTAGGCAACTTTAAAAATTTTCTTAAATGTTAATAACGAAAAATGTTAACGACAACAACAACTGCTACTCAACAACTTTTACTTTCAGCTGCAGATAAAAAAAAACTCTTTTATTTATTTTTTAATATTTTGTTTGTAAACAATTGTAAACAAAACGATAAGCGTGCTATTATTTTTGAGCGCACTTTTAAACTGATCGTTTTAGGCAAAGAGAGTTCAAGAGAGCGTTAAAAATATTGCTCAGATCATAACAAATCGCGGTTTTTGTTTTTTTCTTTTTTTCTTTTTGTAAAGTTGAATAAATACGGAAATTAAAGTTTTGGCGCAAAGTAACACAACAAATAACTATTTTTAGACATTTTTATCATGTTGTTACACTGACCGAATTGCATATGGAGCGAAATAAAATTTGTTTGCATATGTTGAACTTATTTAGGTATAACGTTTGTAAAATACATTTTAGACCAACATAGTTTATCAAATGGAAAATAAAAGCTTAAGCTTATAAATTTATTAAGAAATAAAAAATCATCCGACAAAACTAATATGTATACCGCGACAAAAGGTTTTCTTGTGCACTTTTCAATGCTGAGTGACAAATTTTTAGATTCGATCTCTATTTGTTCTTGAACTGTTGTGAGGTACAACAAATTTTAGAACTTTGGCATTGAAAAAATCTTTAAAAATTCCAAAAATTTGGTGATAACGATCCAGGGTTCAAGATTGTCCTGGCCAAGCCCGGAATTTAATGCCAAAGCTGGGGGCCTATTTAAAATACTTTGAAATAGCCGGGAATTCGACGATTTCTTATGGAATGTACTGAACATTTTTATTTTCTGGTTAGCAAAAAAGTGATCAAGTTTTTCTTACATCACAATTGAGGTTTTTACCTTTTAATGAATTATTTTTTTAATATAACTGAACCAAAAAAAAAAATAAGGTCACTTACTTTTTTTCCAAAAAAAAATATTCTTTTTACCAATTGAGGCAAAAAAAAAAAGTGCCAGGAATTGCTAATATGCCACAAACGTTCTTAAATAGAGAATATGAGTATGACATCCTTATCAGCGTACCAGAGATTTGAAGAAACATTGCTTTCAATATTTCTCTTCTAGTTGAATTATTGAAGCGACAATTTCAATCAATTTTTCGATTTTTTCGGTCTTACGATGTGCAACCTCTAGTTTGTTGGGAGTCTAAGTAAAAGCTTGTGCTGACCACTTAAAAATTTCAAGGAGCATTAGTTCAGCATATTCCTTCTCATAATTTATCAAATATGCACAGAAATGGGCAACGTTTTTTATGTATTAGGGACACAAACTTCATCCAAACGAAAATTGTGCTCTCATATTATCAATTTTTTTTTGTGATCTAGGACATTTCAAAGGCCGAAAAATGTCAAATGTTGAAATTTGCCACTTAGCAGTCAAAAAGTACTCAAAAAACAATTTTTTAAATTTTTTTTTTTTGGGTAGATTCCAATTGTGGTAGTTATTCATACATATACTAAATATACCAAATTTAACATTTTTTATTTTGTTTACAAATTAATACGTGCGTAATAATTAGATTCATTAATTACGCTTCAGATGAAAATATTCACAAACTTTATTAGCAGTAAACAACAATTTATTGACTTTAAAAACGTGATAAATAAATTCTTGGTCGTTAAAATAATGAAGCAGTTTTTCAATTCAATTCCGTAAAGAAAAGTTGCTTTGGGAGTTTGGGTAACTGGAAATAATGCTTTATTCACAAGCTAACTGAAATTATCTCTACACTTTTAGCCATAATGTACTGTGGATACTATTCCAGCTTGTAGTGACGTCTTTAGCCGCCTTTAATGCCTTTCCTCTTGTTCCTAAATTTTGCAACTCTATACTGGTGGCTACGCTGATTCCCGTTAACTTCTGTTTTAATTGTTACGCGGCACGTGGCTTAATTTTGTGTTTTATTTTTTTCATATTGTGGTTGACGGCTAACGAGTGTTAAAATTTTAGAAAAAGTGACACATAACAGTTGTTTGTTAACGCTTTTTGTCGCCTAAATGTTGTTTGTTTACCCCAAAATATAGTTGAGTGAGAGCGCAAAATATAAGAGGAATAAACAACTGATCACTTGCTCTCCAAAAAAAGTTAACAAAAGTTCCGTAAAGAATTTCTTAAGTTAAATTTTGTGAATGAGACAAGAACGTACAGTTGTCAATCAAAAAAAAAAAAAATTAGTAAAAAATTAACTTTAATGTTAAAGAAATTTGTTTTTTAATTAATTTGAAGCGATCGAAATGAAATATATTTTTCGATTTTAACATTTAGCTAATGTAACCAAATTTTTTTTTAAGTGAAATCTACCTTTGAGAGCCATTTCGCTTTTACTCTCTCAAATATTTTAATTAAGAATTTAACCAAAAATCTAACTACAAAAGTATGTTAAGCATATACAGGTAATTTCACTTTAATTTTCAAGTTGCTCCACTGTTTTTTGCATAAAACAGATGTGTATTCAAGCTCAACATTCCACTTATACTTGAGAGAGGGTGCCACCTATAATTTTCGTCTTCTTCTTTATACACATAATGAAAACTTTGTAGAAAACTTGCATTCTAAGGAATTGATCAGAACCCAAACATTTTTTACACAAACATTTTTGACACAAACATTTCAAAGGCTAAAATTTTTAAGCTTTTGTGTCCTGTAATCTACAATATTAAGGGGTTATGTCCAGTAAGATTGGCGAAAAAAGGCCATTTTTAAAAAAAAATTTTTTGCAAAGGCGCTTACATTTATTTGAAAAATTCTTTTTACAATTGATTAAGTTAATATTCTAGCTTCTATTCATATTTTTTTTTTTTTTTAAAAATATTGAGTTATGAAGTTGCTGCAGTCGATCTCCGAGAGCATTTCCAAAAAAAAGTGTCTCTGAACTGGGAATGTGAACTTAAAAATGCTGTAGTTATAGTCAATATATAGTAAAATCTAGTCTTTAATCGTCAAAATAAGCTTGTCAAAAAAAATTTTCATTTTCGACCCAAAACTTTTGTCTTCAATTGCTTATAAAATTAATAATATTGATCGGATCAACAAAATCTACGATTAAGAACAAACAAATTTTGTTTTAAAGCGTGTGTTAAAATTTGAGTCTGATTGGTTAGGTTGTTATCGAGATTTATTGAGCATCGATATCAAAAACATAGTTTTGAGAAAAATGCATTTAAAATTTCAAAAAGGCTTTAGTAATTTTTTCTTTAAAAATATGCCTGTAATTTCGGTTAAGCTTGTCGGATCACCATAAAATATGTTTTGGGTATTCTAAAGAAAATTTACTTGACGAATGCAAAACAAAGAAAAATCAGTTCTTTTTTAATCTAACTGGGCATAACCACTTAAATTTGTAAGAAATTTGTGTTTTTTCGGTTTCACGATTGTGAAACGTAAAAACAAACTTCTTCAGCTCAGTCAATGTGACCATGAAACAGTTATTTCCAATAAAATTCATATGTTTTGTAATATGAAGTGAAAGAAACCTTATTAAGAGAGCACTTATTGCTTAACTAATAGTTACATTCTTTTGGCGCCAAAAAAGAAGCCATAATAGCGAACGAGACAATTTAACCCTCGAAACATAAGACAACAAAAAAACTGAGATAACTCTATTTTGAAAGTGGAACTTATGGCCAGGAACAACAAAAACAATAAATACAATAACAACTATACAACAACATCAATTACAATTACAATTTCTAGTCCGCAGCACAATTTTTCAAAAACAAAAAAATTCAATTTAGATAGGGAGATAATCGTAAAATAATTAATTCATAGAGCTTAGCTTGATAAATGCTTTAATTGCAACGTAAGTACAAAGATCAAAAAGTGCCGCATGCAAAAACATCGAACGCTCGATTTTAAATAAAAATTTTAAAATTTTCTATTGATAACCTCACTATCTAAATTCATTTACGATACTTTATGAAAAGAAAACTACGGACTGAAATTTTTGTTCTTGTAGTTGTTGCTGTAGTTTTGTAGTAAATGTTGCTATCGATGATGTTCAGAAATTCATAGTTTTCAAAAATTTTTGTTTTTTTTTTTTTTTTTTTCGATGAAAAAAGTGTTAATATATAAAAATTTGACAAAAAGTTTAATAATTTTAAAAGATTTAAAGTAGCACATTTCTTAAAAAAAACGGATTTATAAGAAAATCGGTCAAAGTTTCAGAAAATTCGAAACATGTCGAAAAGTAAGTATATGTTATATTACAAAATTATATGTAAATATTAAAGCTAATTTAATTATCTTAATATCATTTGGAAATCAACTCAGAGGTTCCCAGCTTATAGCGTTTTTTATAAAAGCTATATCCGGACTTCCCATGGCTATATCTTCAAAACTAGGTACGTTCTCCAACTTATGACTGCATATTCTCTGTCGTACTCACTCTCTCTACCCCCGCTACTCCTCTCCGACCGAAAATCCCATCATCTAGACACTTACCAAAATTTTCTACTTTGGAAAAATTATTAAAAAATGACCCCGAAATATGTTAATTTGCGTCACTGTGCAGCAACAATCAGTTGCAAGTGAATGAACGCTGTAATTTCTTTTCGTTTTTTTTTTTGCATTTATAAATGTTAATAGTTCATACCTTTTACTCAACAGCTGAATATTTTTGAGCATCATTGTTTTTTCGGAAATGTTATGTCCACCAGGAAAAAGAGTCTCGCGAATTTGTTTTAAATAAATAATTGACTTTAAAAAGACGGATATACTTGTTATCTATAATTAGTTTTATCTATTTTTAACACTTTGATTGTTTTCGTAAATTTTCGTTTTTTATTTTCGCTTAATAATTCGTTTATCACAGATGTATAACATTAAAAAAAAGAAAACAAAATCATCGATCACCACGCGCGATCATCACCGATGACAGCTTGTTGTCACAACAATACAAAAAATTCAAATGAACATCGAATGCACGGGCACTTGTTGATGTCAGTTACGTTATGTCTCTATTAAAAAAAAATAGGTGTTACTTAAACTGTCCTCTGAGTGTTCTGTTATAATTTTTTTGTCACACTAAAATTTTGAGCGAATTTTTTGATCCGTTCACAATGAAATCGAAAACAACTTGATGCAACCGCAAAACAACTGCTACTGAAAATCTTTTTGCTAATGTTTCATTTTTTATTTCGAATTCGATTTTTGGTTCTTTTGTATTTTGATGTTTTTCCTTTTAGTTTTTGTTTTTATTTTTTATGCTGTATTTCTTATACTGCTTCAGTTGTTTTTGTTTTTAGTTGCGATAAGATAAGAAAAAAACGCGTTCAACGAGAATCGCGTCCCATTCCAAATGCCAGCCAACAAGTCAACTAGCTAACTCTCGGTATGTTAAGTATCTGTTGTGGCATACGCAGATACTCGTTTCTTATACCACTTGAAATTGGAAATTGAAAGAGTGAAAACCTTAAGCTCAACAATGCTCAGCTGTTTACCAGCCGGTTGAGCCAGCTGTAAGCGTGGTATGCGTCACGTTCAATAAAACTGTGAACGACAGACAGTCGCATAGGCTATTGAGTATTTTCTATTTAACACTGATAAGGTCGCATCAATTCGTCTACATCCGTCTAGTAGACTCTATTCTTCTTCGTTTTCGATTGGTAGACAATTTTTGTTTGGTGCTTTTATAAGGGTCTTCTAAGAATCTGTTGCAATTTTTCGTGGAATAGCTAGAATTTTGTTAGTAGACTCTTTAATCTTTTTATATGATATAATAAGTAAAATTGCGGCGGAAAAATCGAAATGGTTGAGAACGCTTATTATAATATACATAAATGGTGGGCAAATCATCTACCCAAAATGAGCTAATTATTTTACAAATTTGGGCATTTTTAATAAAGGGTGATTGAAAGCGAATTTGATGATTGATTACAATCACCTCAATTATCAATACACAAAAACAGCAGGTGAGTACTTTCGCTTGCGATGGTATTTGTGAACTTAATTTTGCTTCATTATATTAGTAATGAAGGTCAAAGAGTATCACATGAATTGGAAACTATCAACAAATTTGATGTGTACTAATAATATCGAATAATGTCAAAAAGTAAATACATAAAAGTAGAATAAGTCCAAAAATGCTGGTGCATTTTAAATAATAAGAAAAAAACCATAATAATAATAATATGAAAAATTCGAATATAAAGGAAAATTTTGAAAATTCAGATGAATGTGCATGAGTCGAAAATTAAAAAAAAAAACGATTCAATAAATTAAAAAACCAAAATCTTTTAAAAAAAACTATTGTTGAAGAAGACACAAAATGTTGAAAAACTTTGTAAAATATCGAAAACTTTGAGATCAAAAAATTTTGACAAAAAGTATTACCCTGCTAATTTATTTTTCTATATTTTTCTTGACCTCATTATTTCTTTATTTTTCTATTGGTTTGTTTCTCAATCCATATATCCGGTGCAGCACAGAGAACGAGCGCCTGCTCAAAGAGCGTAATAATGAGAACGAAAAGGCGCTTAAAGAGCGTAAGAAAGCATTCACGTATACAGAATTGATAAACAAATCATCAACACATGCTTATAGTAAGCGCGTTTTCTTGTGGTAGTGGGCACCACTGCATATTTTCTAATTTATTACTATATCTATACAGTGGCGTAGCGAAGACTAATGTGCCGCCCCCCGTCTTGGAAAAAATTTCCTTCCGCCAAAAATTAAATTTACTAAAATAAAAAAAAAAACAAAAAAGGAGGTTATTTCTTTTTTACAGCACAAGACTTCTAGCAAAATTAAATCTTTTTGAGTTCAAAATAAATTCGAACCCTCTTCTTTAAATTTTCAAAAAAATGTATTTAAATTTAAGAAAAATAAACTCTACGCTGCTGTATCTTAAATATAAAATATTTTGTCCGGTTCTATATGGGTGTATTCATTCATAGCGGGTCACCTCCAGTGGCGTACTGTACATATTTGGCGCCCAGTGTGAATAGTTGAGTTAGCGCCCCCTACATACGATTTTTTTTTATAATTTCAAAAAAATTTTGTTGAGCAATAAAAAATGGTCCTCGCTTCTGCTTCTCCAAAAATGCTAAAAAAAAGATATATTTCACATAGAACTACAAAATCATCAACATACCCAACATGAACTTATAATTTTCTAAAAAAACCGGTCCTCACTTTTAGTTCAGCGAAAACCTTAGCAAAATACGATATACCCGAGGACCAGTTTTCCGCCACCCAAGTGGTTGCGCCCGGGGCGGTCCCCTTCGTCCTTCCCCTAGGTACGCTACTGGGCACCTGGCGCATGATAGCACTTTTTTTTGTCCGAACACGCTATAAATAATAAAAAAAGACATAAATCGATAGATTTTGGTCTGCTCTCTATGATGGTGCATTAGTTTTTTCATGTTGGAAATATGTTTGGGACGTTTTTCTCTAAAATCGGCCACAATTTTTCGAAATAAAATTTACATGAATCGGAAAAACAGCCCTTCAGCAACACCTAAATAAATTTTTAGAGTGGGATAGCAAGAAATTTTCATCTCACAAGCAAATAAAGGTGGCGGAATCTAATTTTTATATGCATTAGTACATGGCACGCTTTCTGTCGCTCGTCACTTTGTGAAAACTCGCGCGTGTTGAGTGCTAATGCAGACATAAATTAGACACTTCTCAGACATACCCAATTGAATAAGCGATATGCCAATAGAATAGTTGTAGTACCTGCATGCACATTTAAATGGTTGATAGTAATAGTAAATTTGTTTGAAAATATGTACTTAAAACAGCAGTTCTTTCGTGAAACTTTTCCATTCAGTAGGCAATATAACTACTGATAACAAAGATGTTATACCCGCGTTATATTGATAGCAATATCTGGTAAATGGTTAACTTAAACAACTAATCTGTAGGATATAACATATGTACATTTACTAAGGTCATCGAAGTCTTTCAAAGTTTGAATTACTTAAGTTAATCAATTTTTCTTTTCGGGTCTAAAAACAATCAAAATAAATCATAACATAACCATGAAATATAACAATTGTAATTTGTTTTCTTATCAGTGCCGGTGCTATCTTAATCTATTTTTGATGTTTCACTATCAAAAATAGTGCTTGTTTTATTTTTGTTTATTGTTTTCCTTTTTTGCTATTTCAAAATAAACTTTGATTTCCATATTATGTGCACGAGTTCTGACGTTTTGTTTTTTGGCGGAAGTTCTTAAGTTTGTTCTTTTGCAATTCTTTTCCATTAATATAAAAATAAATCTCAAACATTTGCTTGAACTGAGTTTAGTTTTGATATTTCAACACAAAACGGCTTTTTATTTTCCAAAACGAGTTTATTTTGTATGTTCGAGCACATGGCTGTGTTAAAGCATAACATTTTAAATGACTGACAATAAAATGCGCTACGTATCTTGAATTTTTTTTTTTTTTTTCTTCAATTTATTCAATTTTTTATTGAACCGGCTGCCGTACTTTGTACATTGACCAGTCACAAAATTCTCTATGCCCAGTCTATAACCTTATATAAGAGCTACTTTAAAATATAGATATGAAACTTTATTAATGGTGTATTTAGTCGAGTGTGAGCTGCACTCAATGGTTTGTTTGATTACCTTATCATACGGCACTTTCACTATTAAAACAATAGGTACATTTTTGGCTTATTATTGTTTGGAATTATTCATGTATGGGTATTTGGAAATACAAGTTGTTTATTGTTTTAGTGAAGATAAGAATAGTCATAATTTAACTTTATTAATTATATAATCAAACAAGTTAAATTATTATAGAATCTGTGAATATATTTAACCATGAGTAATATTTTGAGCTAGGAAAATCGGTAGAAAACAACAATTTTTAAAATGTAGGTAGAAATGTTGTCTCAAAGTAGTGCTTACATATTGTGTATTAGTCAATTTTATAATGAATCAGTCATTTTGGAAAAAGTAGCTTATATTTCGATTGGATTGAGCTTAATTTGATTGTCACTTACTTTTAGTGTTGCCAAGTCGCAAATTTTGACTTGGCCCTGCCCGGAATCGCAGGTTAAAGCAGGAATTGAAAAATTTCTTCCAGCAAAAAAAAAAAATCATCAAAATTTTCCCACACGAAAAATATTTAATTAATTAAATTTTGGCCGATTATATTAATTATTTTTCAAATTGCTAACCAAAAAAAAATTTATTTTTTTACAATTTCAAGGGAATATTATTTTATGTTAGAAAGGCCGGGAATTCCTTCTTTTCAACTTGGCAATCCTGCTTACTTTAGTATCACCAAACCTATTGAGGTACTTTTCCTTTAATTACGCTTCTATATACAGTTTTAAAAAAGTCAGACTTACTATTTTGTAGTTAGCCCTCACCCAATGTTTATAGTTTCTATAATCGGCATTCACATCTGATGCTTAATACTTACCCTTATATCATAAGCAACCATTTAAAACATATGTATATGGAAAAGGTGCAAACAGTGAGACATTTTTTTGAATTGAGACATATTTTTTTCTTTTTTGCTATCTTCAACGAATTTTGCTAATTATAAGAAAAAATATATTTTCTAAAAAAAAAATTAAAGAAAAAATATCCACATAACATACACGAGAAAACTGTAAGTTTGAGCTGATTTTCAGTCCATATCTTTCTGAATCTCTAACAAATTTTTCTTTCACTTATATGCAGAAAACCATATAAAGGACCTATCGTTGGCAAAAATGGCACTAATGTTTATGTACTGCCTTTTAAGCATGGTAGGCAGGATAGGATAGGAGGTAGTCCCTTGGGTAAAAATTACGTGTTACTTTTTCAAAATTTTTGGCACTTATCAAACGAGTAAACGCTAAATTCAACATTCCCTTTGCATGTTCATGCTTAGCGTATTAGTAAGAAGTTATTTGTTTGATTAATTTAATAGATAAAAAAAGTGACCCTTTATATGCTAGCGGTATCTTACCTTAATGCTCCTCTGTTAATTTATTCATAAAAACTCTAATTTGTTTAAATAAATAAAACGACTTTATTTGCTTTCAACTTAACGAACTATATTTTATTTCATACTTTATTACTTATTTATATTAATAGTTTCGTATATAATTCATAATACAATTTACATAAGTCATTGCAATTTTCTCTTTACTGGCAATTGAAACGTGTGACTATATCTAGTATTATGCTATTATATGTAGTATTTTTTTTAAAAATATATGTCATCATTTTTATATTGCAACAAAACGATTGGTTATATGATTTTAAATCACAAATTTGAAATTAAATTATTTTTCTTTTGAAATTCATGCTAGAAAAATCTTAAGAAAAAGGGAAAAACTATAAATTGACAATGAACACTAACGCACTGTCAAGTGATGGAATAAAATCTATATATTGGATGGAAATAATATAAATATCAATAAATAAACTCTATTGCTATTAATCAGAGGTGTGCAGACGCTTACCAAACAGTATTCAGATATATGTTTTTAAATTCTTGTGTATGAGGCATTTTTTGACGAAAGCAGTTTAACTTTGAGGCTTATGATTTTGCTGATTTCCTATAAATCAATCCTGTAGCGGAATTCCCAAACTTGTTAACGACGATTGTTGTTATCGTTAACTGCTCATAACAACATTGTCGTTAAATGGTATTCTCAAAAACTAGGTTAGTCAAACTTGTCGTTAAATTTGACAGTTCCTTATCGTTACTGAACAACATTTGTAGTTAAGTTAAAGACGTTTAATTTGGTGTCGTTAGTTGTGAAAAATCGTTTTAACTGTAATTAAAGCAAAAATAATAGTAAAATTATAAATTGTGTTCATTATATACACAGAAAAAATATGGCAATGCAATATCTAGCGATGGACTACGCCACTTTTGGCGATGAGATTGCCTTGCGAGGCAATGCAGCAGAGTGGGCTGTGCTACGTCATGTCGATAGCCTTTTTGATTTAAAGTAATGCAAGTTTCGCAAACTGTTTCGCTTGACGCCCGACTTGATCCATTATTTAATAGAGTCAATTGGTAGCTGATTAAAAAAAAAAAATAATTTCAGCATTACCGGCCAAAAATCAAGTAAGAAGTTCAAGCAGTGTAATAACGCACAAAATTGTCAGAAGCATCTGGTTTCAGGTGCTTGCAGCGCACAGTGGTGCCAAATCGTGTTTTTTGGTTCAAAAATCGCTAGAGAGCGCAAAGCTTGTCACAATGAACAATTTTTTCTTTTAACTATCGCTTATTAAGATTCTAAATAATTCTTGGAGCCCGAATATGGAATACTAAATACTGTTTTTTGGAAACGACCGGAAAATTTTTTTTTAAATATTATTTTGGTTCTAAAAATAGCTAGGGACTGAAATGAAATGAGAGCTAACTTAATTTCCAGCAAATCATCGGACCCTGAATTTTGAAACAAAATGTTCGGTTTTTATTATTTTAAATCAAAGGCTTAAACAAAATTTTTTTAGATATTTTGACCAATACATTCTAAAAGACACGTTATTTTTCCAAAAAATGTTAATAGCTTATAATTTTTTTAGTATGTTCATTTTTTTAGTATATCCACTTTAAAATGGTATGTAGTTTGTTCTAAATTAAAGTCAATAATTACCACTCAAACTCAGAAAAGTGATTTTACTTTTTTTTAAAATGAATTCTTTTTATAAAATTATTTACCTGCCTGTAGAAATAGACATCACAAGGCTGTACCAATGGCGTATATATTGGTGATATAACTTTAATTGTACATGTAGGTGATGCAATAACTCTTCACTTAAAATTATCTGTTTTTCGCTCATTAAATTTATGATTAAATCATATATTTCTTTGGCAATGAGCGTTGCTTCAGACGAAATGGTCGTTGGTTTTTCTTGAGAGATAATATCATTTTCCATACATAACATCTCTAAACCAAAGCACTTGGTAGTATTTTTTTAGATTTTTCAATGTGGTTCGATTCATCAGGAATCGCAGGAAACTCAAAATTTTCGCTGTCCACTTCCATTTTATGTAAATAAAATAAATCCCACTTTTGAATACGTCGTAAAAATAAAATATGTGGAGGCGTCTCCAAGAAATCAATAAAAAAAACCTAGGAACAAACACGGTAGGTGAGATTTATTTATTACATCCTGCGAAGTGAACACTTAACACAAAATAAATACTAATCAACGAAATGCTCAAGTTGAAGTACAACAAAATAAATAAACTTAAAATTAAATTCGGGTATTCCCCCAATTGTATTTTCTTGCTATAGACACTGCAAAAATTTGAATTAAAAAATGCTTTTTTGGGACTCGTTTTAGAACAAAAAAAATCGTACAAGTGTTTCTTATTTCTGATCCGTGATATTTCAAAATCGTGTAAAAAAAAGATAGGTGCATAGTTTTGAAAGTAAAAAAAAATTAAAAAAAATTTGCTTCAGCGGTGACTCGAACTAATGACCCCCATGATTATACGCTAACTCATTACCCACTATGCTACTCTACATGTTGAAAGAAGGCAAACTTTATTTGTAGAAAACAACTAGGGGAAAACTTTGAACGCGAATTTCTCGAATTTCCTTGAGAATTGCGAAAAACGGAGATATGTGTATGGGTTTTTTATATCCCGTGAATATTTGAGCCAAATCTATGATGCAACGGTGGTCTCCTTGTTAAATTTGTATTCAAAAGTATTCAATTTTTCTACGGCAGTTTATTTTTTTATTTATTTTTTGGTTGTCAACTGACTATGCTGCCATGTTTTCAAAATTATTTAACGATGTTTGCGTTAGCATTATTAACGACAAGCTTGTCGTTAGCTATTACTTTGGGAATACGACAGTCGTTACCGCAAACGAAAAAATTGTTAACTAACGATGTCGTTACTTAACGACAATTTTAATTTGTGCTTTTGGGAATTCCGCTACTGATTTAAACATAAATGTTCGGAACTCGCTGGTCATTTGATTGACACAGAAAAAAATTAGTTTTTTAAATTGAATTAAACTTAAAAATTTCACTAAACTCAAATTTTGGGTTCTTAATCTTTGTTTTAAATTTTCATAAGAAAACAAAACAAAAAATATCAAAACCGACCTCAGTACTTTCTCTTAATTTCAAAAAAAATTTAACAGAATGACATTTCTATTTTGAAATTTATTCAACTTTTTGTTTTGTGCAGATTTTCCAAAAACAAATATATCGAAATTTGAATTTTGGCCAATTTTCAAGCTTAAACTAAAAATATCAATTTAAAGCTGGAAAAAATATCTACTAGTCAAAAAATCCCAGCAAAATCGGAGACCTCAAAGTTCAATTATTTTTGTTTGGACAAAGAATGTCACCTATATTTTCATCGGAAAATTGTTCAAAAGCAAATACGGTACTGTGGCAAAATTATTTTGTAAGCTTCTCCTTATTATTATAAGTCCTTAATCTTCGAAAAGTTCTTTGACAAGGAAAAATTATTGTTTTCGGAAACAGTGCACTGCACCGTCTTGCCAAATGAAAACTACGCTGCTGGTATTCGATAATCGCACAAACTGCCTTAATATCCCAAGATGCTACTTTTTTCATTTCGCTTGTTACCTTCAGTTGCACGTTGTAACTTTAAAAGTTACCCGTCACAATTTGTTTGTGTCTTTTTTTTCTTAATATTTTTCAAAATAACTGCTATTTATTTTAATATTTAATTTAATTAATTTTACCTGTTTTCAAATTTGAATTTATGCTTGATTAAGGTACGTTTTTTTGTTTTATATATATCTCTATAAATATATATATATACATTTATATATAAATATTGTAAATAGTTTTCAAGTTGGTAAAATTTGATTTATGTAATCATGAGTTTAAAGTATATGAACTTAGACTTAATGATAAAAAACAAAACTAAAATATGAAATATGAGAAATGATTTTAAAAATCAACTGCTAGTTAACACAACGCAACATGTAGTATAAAATACATACGTGTATATTCATAATATGTTTCATTTACGTTTATTTTAATTTTTGAAATTTTATTTTTTGCCATGTCTTTTTTTTGGATTATTTATTTTTTTTTTCAATTTATTGTCTTCATCAAAACTTATTTTAATCTGTCTGGAAACTATATATATAACACATATAAAAATTAGCACAAGCACACATATTTTTTAATCAGAAGTTAGAATATGTAGATTCGAAAGATTTCTTTGCTCTTAACATAACCTAGTTTTTTGTTTTTTCTCTACACGTCAAAGTCTTGAGATATCCTTGCATATTCTTAGTACATAAATTGCCGTTTCTCACACTTGCAAGCAATTTTAAGCTAATTTTTGTTCATATCAGCAGATAGTTTTCATCTTTTACTACTAGATTTATTTTTAAGGTTTTAAATGAAATACCTTACATTTGGAGAGAAAACCAGTCATATTCGAACAAGCCTAGTCTGATCCCTGAATATGAACAAAAGTTATATATGTGTGCTTATGTAATCATTCAAAATCAAACTGCAATAAAGTAAACGTTTCGAAAAATTATAATATTTTAGAAAAATTTAGTTTTTACTGAAAATTTAATATTTATATTTAAGACAATAATTAGGACATTTTTTTCGAATATTATTACGTAATTTTCCACCACCTCGCAAGTTATCATGCACCTATAAGTTCATAGTTCACTATAGCCTCACAAAACTAAATATATCAAGTTTTCAGAATCGGTTCATATCAAATGGAGACCTACATATCTCTTAAACTGTAAATAACTCAAACGATATAATATTAATCAAAAACCTACAGACATGTGAGCTAAAAACTGAGTAATGCACAGCTTTAGAGATATCAAAAATATCCCTTACATTAACACAACCGCAAATAAAAATAATTTGTAATCGATTTGAAAGCAGCTATTTCTTTTACATTCATCTTAAAACCTATTGAAAACTTTAAAACCACTAAAAACTATTCACAGCAGTGTTAACACTTGCAATATACTAGGGGTATTCAAATAACAAAGTAAATGTGTAATGTAATCGTATTTTTAAACTACAATATATTATTCATAAATGTGACAGTTATTTGGTTTTTCAAATACCCCTTACATTTTATATTTATTAACATAATAATAGGATCATAAGATATACATAGTAAATGTACAAATAGCACAGTAATACATAAATGGGTTACTCACTTAAAGTTAAGTTAAATTTAGCATGTCGATAAACTTTAAACTATCGCAATTTTGTTTATTTTAATAAATGAAAGAACATGTTTTGATTTTCTAATTCTATTAATTTTTCATAACTTCACATAAAACATATAATAAAAATAAATAATATCACTTTTATGATTCGAAATAAGTTATAATGTCCAACACAAAAGTTTTTGCGTAGAGTTTTTTTTTAAATTTATTTTTTATAGAATTTTTTAAAAGCAAATTTCAACGCACTCAATATTCTTTTAGCCAAATGTTTTCTTTATCTCAATGATAGAGTTTATCAAATGAAAATTCGTTGAGTCTTTTTGCTTGTGAATTTAAGTGTTACGAAAATATTTAATTTCAATAAAGCCGCGTAATTTGCTGCATAAAAATTTTGTTGTGCATAGAGCATATAAAAAAACTATAATAAAAAATTGATACGATATTAATGATTATACGATATAGAATTCAGATCAAAATTAAAATTCATTAAATTACGATAAGAACTTAAGTTTTCCTTACAAATTTTTAAAAATTCGATATAAATTGGTGATATAAACCAAAAAAAAAAAACAATGAATGACAGCAATGTGTACATCGGTACAACCGAACTATAAGATAATAAAAAAATGTACTATATAACATATGTAGCTCTTATTGACTAAGCAATTTGTAAAGGTGAAAGCATACTTTTAGGCCTCATGGAAATTATTTTCTTTTGAAAAATATAAGAAATTTTTATTTTTCTCAACATTCAATTTTTACTCTGGCAATACCAATACCAATAACAACCTATGAAAGATCGTCTGAAATTTGCAATCCTGACTTTTGAGAAGTGCAATAAGGATTTGTATCCAAATATACATAAACTTCTAAAAAGAACTTGGCGACATTACCAGATATCCCGGAAAAAACTTTTTCGAAGCTCAAATGCTTCATTCTATGAAACTAACTGGCCAGATATGATTGACTGAATTGTCATTAACGTCAATCAATATTTGCAGGCTTGAAATTGGAAATATAATTTTGAAATATATTACATTATTATCTTA
Organism: Tricholauxania praeusta; assembly: GCA_949775025.1. Lineage (NCBI taxonomy): Eukaryota > Metazoa > Arthropoda > Insecta > Diptera > Lauxaniidae > Tricholauxania > Tricholauxania praeusta. Next base: position 121,140,961 of record OX459031.1, on the reverse strand, counting down.
TTAGTATTCCCTATAACCAAGGGTGATCTTTATTAAGAGTGTTATCAATTTAAATTGCTATAAAACACATAAATTAAATGTGAATCCAAATATTTTTTATTTAAAAGATTTTTAAATAATATGAATTCAATATTAAATTATTTTTTGAAGGACTGCTTGAAGATAAAATTAAAAACTAATTCTAACAATCCCTTTAAATTAGTACCCACAAAATTTCGAATAAAGTGACTCCAATGACAAGAAATAATTTATCGAAAAAAAAATGGATAACATTTTTTCGTAGACACAGAGTTTTCATGTAAAATGTCTCTTAAATTTGTGGTACTTGCAAGTACAAGAAATTATAAATATTTGATTCTTGACTTAGGAGGATATAGAAAATGATGTTTATTGGCCAAACATGGCAGCATGTTATTGTTGAGTAGTTGTAACCTTTTATATTCAAAATAGCGACTATACCATTTAAAAAAAAAAAAAAGTGAACAGAAAAACACAAAATCTCATAGACAAAAATCATTTCAGTTTTTGGAAAACCAAAGTATTTCTTTTATTAATTTTTTGTTTTTAAATCAAAATCATAATAGCACAGATTTATGTTACATAATTTAAAGCAAAAACCCTAAATTGTAATATTTAGTCTAAAACTACTTAATTGTTGCTAAGCTTTTACTTTGAGTGCGTTTTTTTTTTTTCAATTCATTACTTTAGATATTTTTTGTTCTTTTTTCACGTATCTTGGATATTTAAGTCATTTTCTTTACATTAAATTTTTACACTTAAAAATATGGTTAGAGGATATTAGGTAATATCACACTTTTCATTTGTATAATCTAATTTTAAAAAGGGAACTATTGCTGGGAAAAAATATATAACACGAAATTATGATTGTTTTAAAAAAAAAAATCGTATCAAAATCAAAATTTATGCCAAAATTAGAAACTATGAACTTATTTATTTATAATTTCTTAAGAAATAAATAAATATTTTGGTTTAAGAATGTAACTTCATTAAAATGCTACAAGACTTTTCAAAATTATATTTTTAAGTTTTTTCTGCGAAAATTTTGAAATTAAATTTAACTTAAAAATAAGCGTTTAAAATTAATTTCTTACTACGTTTAATTTAATTTATTTTTTCTTGTTCTGTTTTGAGTATAAGCTACTGAGGCGTTTAACGGGAATACTTGAAAAAGTCAATGCTGCCCTGTAGGGCAATATCGACTTTTGTTGATTAATTGCATTCATAAAACTTGAAACGTAAAATATTACGAGTACATCTTATATTTTTATATATGTAGCAACATTTTTCACTTAAAATAGTTTTAAAATCCTTTAAGTATGCGATTTTATTTGTAATGTCATTAAATTTAATATTTGATATTTTTTTCCTTTGTATCATCAATTACTTTTTTTTTTTTGCTGCAAATTATACATATTTATATTGTATTTTTTTGAAATTTACAATTTAAAATTGTTGCACTTTTTATACTATATTTTCAATTTTCCTCTTTTTTTTTCTTAAGTCCAATCAAACATTCATATGTTTTGTTTTTTATTAATTCTACAAGTCGAAAACTTCCATTTTAAACGGTTTCTTGCTTGTTGGCACAGAAAGATAACTTCCGGTTGTACCGCTACCAGCATTTACTTGCATGCCTCTATGCAAAGCTGAGCTTCGCATTGTAACTGGTTTGTCTTCATCATCCTCATCTTCATCTGAATAATCGCTACGCGTTTTTACTTGTCCTCCCAATGCTGGGCCACTGAAATCATCCTCATCGTCATCCTGTAAGTCGATGAAAAGTGATAATTAAATGGACAGTATCAAAAAATATTTTAAATAAGAACCATGGCATGCTATTTTTGTCTAAAAAAAAGTATTTTACTTAACTTAAACAAAAATATATTTTTAAATATATTATCACTATTTAAAATAATAATAATTAGAAATCAGATTAAATATAATTATTATAAAATTAAAATTGCCTTACAAAAGTAATATAATAATTTATAATAAAGTTTCTTGTAATTAAATATTAAAATAATATAGAATAATAATATTGCCTTACTTTGGCTATCTGTGACAAGTAGTACCATAAATTATAAAAATGGTATTAATGCAATCATTTTTAGTTCACTTAAAAAATAATCGAGAGCTAAATGATGCAGTGGCTGGTGCTTTAAAAAAAGGCATCTGCTGCTTCCAAGCTTGCATTCTAAAAACTTCATAAATAAAAAAAAATCTTATACACTCGAAATATTTTCCCAAAAAATGCGTTGCAACGGGAAGGTTGTTCCGCGAAAGCACGTTCAATTTTCATGTTTTAACAATAATTCTATCAATTGTAAAAGCTAACAGTGTGAGAAGAGGCACTTAAATTCAGAAGAGTGTTCTCTGAAAGGGACGAGCCCCAGCAAGGGATACTTTTCTCCTCTTCATTCCCCTTGGGATGGAAGATATAAAATATATGTTATCGAAAGCTTTTCAAAAACTGAAGAGATGTCTTCAAAATGGACTTTTTTCTAATAATTGAAAACTATCACATAATTTGTACGATTTTTGAAATCAGTGAAATTAATGAAAATTGATACCCATTTTGTAAAAAAAACTTCACCCACATATCACTTTTGTATAGGAGGTAGGCGTATGGCAATTTATACTATTTATGGCCAACCGTTCCATACAAACCCATCCACTGTGCCACGTTAAAAACATATAACAGTTTTCTCTATTTCGGCAAGTCAGCGGTCAAACTGGTCTATATTAACAATTCTCATCAAACTGACATCGAAGTAGAGAGTTTGAAACTATCGATAATTTTTTTTTTTTAAAAAATATGTAACTAGCTTTTTCAAGTTATTCTTTTATGAACCCAAGAAAAAAATTTCATATGCATCATTTTTGCGGTAGTGCAGAAAACATTCTTTGACTTTTCTTTTAGAACAAAGTAACGTTAAAAATCTATTTTGAAAACAAACAATTTCTTATTAAAGAATAAGACCTGTTTCACGCTTAGACTTACAAAATAAAAACATCTTAACAAAAGCAAAAGTATTTTTAGAAAATATATTATCATTAAAACTCAGATAAAACATAATATACAAATTGAAAGAAGATATCCTGAACAAACGCACAACAAATAAATGTACAAGAAATCTTTTAGCACAAAAAACAATTAACTCACCTTTTTGCCAAAAATTTGTTTTATTTTCTTAATTAACATCGTTAGTTAATTGTTTAGTTATTAATTTTTTTTAGCGCATACACAATCTACAAGGACTTAAGCCAGCAAATATCCTGTGTGTCTAAATGATTGCAACGAACGCGTTGCTGAGCAACATAACGTAAATTTAGTGTTAAGTGTTTTGCTTTCTATAGATAGATTGGTATATTATATGTACGTAGATTAATGTTAATACGTCTAGCATTAAAGTTTAATATAATTCATAGATTGACTGTAATGTTTGCGAATTAAAAAATTTAATTTTGTTTAATTTATTACGAATGTAATATAGTTTTTGTCGATATTGCGCTATTTTACCGTACTGCATAAGATTTCTTAACTTTTTTTTTAATTTTAGTTTTCCTTGGAAATGCATAATGCTATGATTTTTATTTAACTTAAATTTTTAACGTCTTAGCACTATGCACGTTTGGGTGTCTTCTTTTTCTTTTTAGCGATAATTGGCGCGAACTTAAATAGTTTCGTTAAGTTTTTTTTTGCTTTTTCCGTTTTTAACCAATTAATACGTAACGATTTTTCGAGACGACTTTATATATTCTTTTTTAAATTTTTTTATGTAAACATTATATTGAAGAGCATTTTTTATTTTAATACAAATTTTAGTAGAAGGCGCTGTTTTGTAATAGGGTTCTATTTTAGTGTCCTTAGTTAATTAATTTTTAGTATTTTATTTAATTGCTTTCTGGTGGTGGTGTGTGGTTTTAAAGTTTAATGTTCGATATTATGTAGCACGTTGTTTTCATTTTCTTTTGCGCGCGTACCTGAAGGACATTTTTTGTTCAATTTTTAAGGACAATTCGCAAACGTTCTGTGATGTTAATTTGAATTTATGATGAGGATGCGTTAATTTTTTTTTAAATTTTTATTGTAATTTTTTTAAGAGGTAAATATTTATCTCTATTTTTCAAATTATTTCTAATTTGCATTATTAATTTTATAAGAAAAAAAAAATATTAAAACCGTTGTCATGCCATCCTTTGTGTTGTTTTTTGCTTTTCACTTTAATTCTATACAAATATTCACAAACCAAAATACAAAAATATGGGGAAAAAAAACAGAAATGTTTATACAAAATTAGTTGAGTGAGATTTTATTATTTGTTTATTTTGTTAAGCGTTTTTTGTATCCTCTTACCCTCATACACTCATACTTGTTATTTTACTATCAATATTTACTTGTCTTATTGATTTTAAACATTGCATAAGTTTAGGCTCTTACTTTAGAATGTTCGTATTGTCATGTTCTTTGTATTTTGCTTGAAAACTTAACGACTTTTTCTATGCTATATTTAAAATGAAGACAGTCTAAATAAAAATATATGAAGGCTGATGAATAACTTAAGAAATTTATATTGTTATTGCTAGCAAAGTAGCCCAGAAAATAAGTCTACATAAAATGTAGCCGAAATTCAAACGAAATCTAACATTTTTGGCAATTTTTCTTACTTCCTTCTTCTTATAGTGGGATTACACCTTTATGTTTTTTCAAACTTAAGCAAATTCGCCTGTAAAAAATGTGCAGGTTTAGAAATTAAAAACTGTCCAAAATTGTAAAAAACATATTTTTCTAAAATAAAAGTATAAATTGTTGAAAAATTTGAAATATAATTGTTGAAAACAATTTTATGAAAGGTATACAGATTTTTTATATCCTTAAGAAAAATCGCTGAAATCTGGGAATTCGTCAAAAAAAAGTGGCCGTAAAAAAATGTATGTGTATCATATATTAAAAAATCTTTGTAAAGAATGCGGTGGCACTGGTAAAATCATGCTGGGTGACCCAAAACAAAATTATAGAAAAAATGTACTGAATTGTGCTTGTGCTATGCGTGGTTTTTTTATCAATTATTATTGCTGAAATTTTGTAAAGTCCGCCTAAAAAATCATGGATGCTCTCGCAAAAATTTATATCATATACAGTCATAAGTGTTGGTTTGAACAAACGCCAATTTAAGACAAACAGTTGCTCAAAATTTAAATGTTGAAAATCGCCCAAAATGTGTCTTTTAATATAAAGTACATTTCCCAAAAATCTTTTGAACAATAACCGAAACTAAAATACTACCAGTAGTAGGAAATATACAAAATCTATCTATTAACCATTATCCCTCTCTTTATTTCATACATTATAAATAAAAAATATCCGGAATAATCCGGACAAGCAATAATCGATGTTCGAAACTTGACATTCCGAAAACTAAAGTTTTCCAGAACATTCGTGAGCAGATAAATCCCTTTCGTTCGCTTTTTGCGATTATATCCCGCAAACTAATCGCGAACTTGATAGCCGATCTTTAAAACCTTAGGTAGGAATATCTCCTTAGATAGGAATATCTACATATTACTTTTATCTATTTTCGAGAACATCATCAAACAAGTTTACCAGCTCTTTTTACTCTTTAAAAATATTTTCGAAATCAGCTTTAGTTTTGATTTCATTAAAAATGTGTTTTAAACTACTCAACGTACAAAGTTAGTTGTAGTACTAATCCTTCCAAAGAATATAAGCTTCTTCAAGTAACGTATCTTAAGTAAGCACAAGGGCATAGGATATAAAAAAAACGCTTAACAAAAGTGTTCACACACAAATGCGACAATGAAAAAAAAAGCATTTTTTTGTTTTTTATTGAAAAAACTTACATTATAATCTCCAATTTGAAAGCGTGTTGCTGCTAATGAATCTTGAGGTGGCATATCCGGGCTCATCATCTGGTATTTGCATTAAATTTTGTTTTGTAGCGTTTATATATATGTATGTATTGGATTTACATGTGTTCGTTTATTTGTGTTCGTGTATTTTTAGATGAGTGGAAGCAAAGAAAGTGAAAAATTTATGACAGTTAAGTATTTTGTTAGTAGTTATTCTATTTCATATCGTTTTGTTAAAACAAAGTATAAATTGTATGTATAGCAAAATATATACATACACATTTTGTGGTTAAACAAAAAACACTGGCAACAAAACAATTAAAAGGCTAGTAATACACCATTGAACACAAAACGTAAAAAAAAAAACTTATTTCATATAAATACAAATAACTTACAACAAATTAATGAAAATATTTTATAAAAAATAATTAAATCTAATAACGCGAAGTTTCAAAACTCTTATCTTACTAAAAATCATAGGGTCTTACGCTGTTCTTTTTGCTCTTAAAAGAACTTTCACTTATGAAAATCACGGTTTCACAGTTTTTACTTACATCATCATCATCATTATCGATCATTTCTTTGGTTGACGCTGTTGTTTCATTTCTTCTTATAGATCCTTGATGTATATCCAAATCGACCTTGAGACATTGGAAGTAGCGCATGAGGAACACTATTGGCATAGGTAATACGCCAGCAAGTATCATGGTTAGCGCAATGCCCATAACCCAATTTGGATAGTCGACCTGCACTACAGCACCCTTTTTATTGAAGAAATAAAAACACAGGCTTTTACAATTTCCTATACTACAGAGTAATGGTAATGGCACTTACCAAAGTTGAACTCCAAGCACCATATTTGGGATTCTTAATTATCATGAATACCACTGAGGATATCAAAATAGCGACCATAATAACTGGTCCAATATAGCGCCAAGTTACCTGCCAGTAGATGCCAGGTCGGTATCCAGTCATTTGATAAATATCTTCAGTAAATCTAAAAAACATGTAAGTTTTTAATGCTTATTATTGAGTTAATATTTAAAACTAAATATTATTTAGTTAGAGCTATTATGTTTGCACAAGATAATTTTATAGTAATAAATAAAGTATGTAACCTGGATATTACTCCCATAAGCATAATGCTCAAAATGATTTGGCACAACAAAAATGTATATGGTTCACAAATCAATAACTTATAAATTCCACATAATTTTAGGTATTATGTCTACCAGAAATTATGGCACCTTAAAATTATTGAAAAAATTCAATATCAAAAGAAGTTTATTGGAAAAATTGCAGCATTTTGCCAAGATTTTCATAATTAAATGACGTTTATCTCCTGTTATCTGTTATCTCCTTAGCAATGGAAGGTCTGGCTACATTTTTTTCTTTTTATCGTCATTGGAATTGATATGTAATTTGCATTTATGAAAATTAGAAAAACTAAGAGAACTAAACGCCGCTTTTTTTAAAATGAATTTTGAAGTTGGTTAAAAAAAAAGTCTTATATTATTTTATCGCGTCTGCCTAGTATAGATAACGAAAATGTAAAGGGCAGACGTCCACACTGCTCCATTTTTAAAAACTGAAATTATAAACATGGAAAAAAAAGCTCTATTAAATAATCTTAACGTTTTCTTCAAGAATTTCATTGCCCTTATATTCATATGAATATTTTCTTAATAATATGCACCTTAAGTGCTCAGAAACGTCTGTCTTCGAAAAAGCAGTGCTGAAATCGTCTGAATCCTCTACATTTATGTTTTTTATAAGAAAAGGAAGCAGTCAGCCAAGAGGCAGACGTCATAATCACTTAATTCTCAATTTTTTTAATTGTTTACAATTTTCAAATGCGGCAATAACTAAGTAGCAGAGACTGTCTCCCTCGTTTTTTATGACATAATCTCAATAATAATCTCAATCTGCCTAACTATTAAGTCACTTAAATTTGTATATATCATAAAATTTTGAAATAGAAACTAAACGCAGCAACAAAAACGTCTGCCTCCTGCATTTATCTGCTTTTCCGTATGGACACGTTTTTTTATATAAAAGACAGACGCGATTAAATTGTTTATCGTACCTTTTTTTATGCTTTCAAAGAACTCTCAATTAATAACGCAGAGGTAAACAAATGGCAGAGATTGCTCGCACTATTTATATTCTTAGAGCTTCATGATTTTCAACTTTTATAATCACTGGAACTTTTAGAGTTAAATAAGACTTTTAGTGAAAATAATTTCTCAATTTTTCAAAAACTCTAAATGGCGACATTTCTTACGCACGGTATATTCACATTTCAATATTATAAATAACCGCCAGTAATATCGGATACAAAAAATAAGTTTACAAAAAAATACCTTTCATGTCCATAAACAAATACCACAGCAATCATTTCCATTAGCGCCACAACAACCAAACCAATGGTACCCGCAAATGAGTCAAACATTTTGAGCCAATACTCGCCGGCACCTGTACAGAAGATTAAACCCACAAAGAAGCAGAAAATACACACCACTCCAGTCACATGTTGTTTCTTAACCCTCTTTATGATATCAATGTCAAATAGCGTGCACAGCATTCCCTCGAGTATGCCAATCTGAGATCCCAATCCAAGCGATAGCAACATTGTAAAGAATAGCACTGCCCAAAATGGTGAGCCCGGTAACTCCACTATGGCTTGTGTTATGACAATGAATGCAAGTCCAGTACCTTCAGCGGCCTGCAATAAATTGTAGCAAAAGATTAATTTTTAATAAAAATAATTTTTACATAAGAACAAAATTCTTTCAACTTACATTATCTAGCTGTTTGGATAGACTACATTCTTCCAGTAATATTGACTTTGCTTCAGATTCATTGAATTTATGCATTACAGCCTCATACTCTTCCATGGTAGCGTTTTTGAATGGCAGAAATGAATGTTTCACGAGTATATCTTTGTTGCTTTAAAAAATAAAAAAAAATTAAAAGTTATTTTTGATGTTAATATAATATACTAAGTTAAAAATATTCGCTAAAATAGTATCATCAAACTTAGTTTCGAACGATTTCACATATTTCAATTTTAATTTTAGGTAATATTTCTCCTGAAAAATAAGAAAAAACAACAAAAGATATGTCTTTCAAGACGTATGAAAAAAATGTTAAAAAAAACACACAAAAAAAACGAATAGTAGCATATCGTATTTTGAACTATATTTCTTAATTAAAAAACGCCCAAATTTTGATATTCCCATCGAATATTCTCGGACTCAAAAAAACCGTTTTTTTGATGTGCTTTACTTTTAAAATTGTTCTCTTTCACAGAGCGCAGTTTTCATACTCTCTCGATTTCGAGAGTCTTACTGGAGGGTTTGCGTGGGGGGGCAAACAAATTTTATTTTGCTAAGAGTAGAACCAACGGTCTTAGAACCCCACCTTAGATGAGACGCGTGGGGGGAAAGCCCTGTGTATACTAGGGTGTTTATTTTGAAAATTTTGTTTTTTTTTGCCTATATTTTATCTTGAGGAATAAAACTAATTTTCCTGACATTTGAGCTTCATAGCTCAAGCTTGTAAACGGCGCGGAGAAACTTTATGTCCGATTTCGTTGAAATTTAACGAAAAACCCGACTTACTAAAACTGTATTTTTTCAAAAAAAAAAATTTGCTGTCCTGTATGCCTATATTATAGAATCGGGCTTAAAGAAAATTCTCCCAAAATTTCAGTTTCCTAAATGAAACCTGCAAACTCAATCTGTTTCCTTTTTAATGAAATATTACTAAACGTATTCTTACTGGAACCGCTTCAATCTGGTCGCTAAAGCACGTGTGCAACTTTTTTTTTTATTGACGGAATTAATGAAAGGAAAGCTTGCAATTCAATCAAAATAGAATGAATATTTTGTAAGGCAAAGTAAAGCAGCACATCAATTAAAGTAATTCAAATTGAATGGACTTGCAATTTTCATTATTTCTTTCAAGAAAAAGCATGTCGGTCATGAGTTCGTATTTATGTAGTAATCATGGTCACTTTCAGCAATTCATGGCAATCGAAGTAGAGTTTGAACTTCTTAATTGTTTTAAACTTGCATATTGCATATAATTATGCAATGCTCACATTCTCTTGACATTTGAAAAACATTTGACGTCAGTTTTTTTTCGGTATAACTTAGTCATTTAACTACATAATAGCTATGAATATTCCCGTACTAACCTCAAAGTATATATTTTTAATTAAAATTTTTGAAATTTTTTTTTTGGATGATTTTTGTTTTTAATGAGCAACCAAAATTTCTGTTATTGTTGTTTTTATTGATGTGGACCTCCATATATACGCAATTAACCCTTAGCGGTACCACTTATATTTTGTAGCAATCCGGCACATTGGGGTCTTTCACGACCCCACATCAATGATTATTAGGGATATATTTCAAAAAATGTTTGTGCTACATGAGCCTAAACTTGAGTATTTGCTAGTTCGAAAAATAATTTCAACATTTTTTTGGGGTCGTTCACGACCCGATGGTGCCGCTAAGGGTTAAGACAGTGTAATATTGTTCTCTACTTTCTGTTCTATACATAAATACTCGCAACGGACTTACACCTCAATACAGCGATCCACATTGACGGTGGCTTTAAAACCCAAAATGGCAAAGATCACTACACTGGCATAAATGGCCGTGAAAGCATTACACACCGACACCAGCAGCACATCCCGCACGCAATTATTCTTTGGTGTATTATAGCTGCCAAATGCAATAAGCGATCCAAAAGCCAAGCCAAATGAGTAAAACACTTGTGTAGCAGCATCCAACCAAACCGTTGGATCGGCTAACTTTTCCACTTTCGGTGTATACATATGTATCAATCCTGCGCTGGCACCCCGCAACGTTATGCCACGTATAAAAAAGATTGTCAGCACAATGTAGGGGAATAGCGATGTGAAGTAGACCACTTTACCGGAACTCTGAATGCCCTTCATGACAATGAAAAAGACAATTGTCCATGATAGTATTAGGCATAAAACAATCCACCATTTCAGACCACCAGGTTCGTCCATAGATGGCGCCACATCTAATGTATTGCGATACCAAAAGTAGGCCGTCTCTGAGGAACGTTCGCATTCTTCTACACTTGTACCGTTGATAACCGGACATGTTGCCCAAGGTAAAGGATACTGCAAGTAGTAATTATTATACATTATGTTTTCGATATGCAAATTAAATTAATGTAACTTACACGAAAACTATTGAATAAGTAGAAGAAGACCCACGTAATGATCACATTATAATAAAGCGCTACAAAAAGCGTCACAATACACGACGATATACCGATGCCACCTAACCAGGGGTGTATGGTGTTCCAGACACCAAGTGCACCCAGTCGCATGCGTTGGCCTATGCCCAGTTCGATAAGAAATAATGGTATTCCCTCCAGTATTAACATCACCATGAATGGTATCAGGAAAGCGCCTGAAAGTAGAAAACAAAAACAAAAAATTAAGCAAATTGATTTATGTTAATTCAATTGAAATAATGTCATTGCAGTCTGCAATAAAGCTCATTGACATAAAATCAATTGATGTGGTAGAGGATGACTGAAATATACATAATTGGATTACACATAATTTTAAATATTGCACAATACAGTTTTAGGAAGAACGTTGCAAAAATAAAAACGGGAAGTAAGACCGCTTCAAAGAACCATTTCACTTTTTTTTTTTTTCTCTCTCTCTCTTTTTAAACTTATATTATGAAAATTTTTAATTTGCGAATTTTGATTTGACCCCACAATCCAATTTCAATTAGTTATAAATGTATTTTTAAGTTTATATAGTTCAATCTGTATTCGCCTCTAGTTTTCCTATACTATAGAATATATATATTATTAAATGATTGTATTGATATATGTTATTGTGTTAATGAATGAAATATGAATATCATTTAATAATAAAACCTCTATAATAATAATAAATAAAAGGTTTTTCGAAATAAAATCTTTAAAAACTTACATATCTAGAAAAAAAATCAAAAAATCATTGCTTATATATAAATAAAAATGCAAAATCATAAAGCAAATATTATTTGACCAAAAAATATAAATTATACATAACTATTAGTCCATTTTCCAGCGGTTTATTTCATCCGATTTAATTCCGATTCCAATTATTCCTTTCGGGTGGTAATATGATGAACTAAGCTACTTTAGTAGTAGTTGTGAGAGGCCGAAAAAAAATTTCGCTCATCTCGGAAAGTAAACCACAAATAGAAAAATATAGCGACGTTCTAGAGAAGGTAAAAGCACATCGATTCCAAGCTCGAAAAATCTCAATACGACAAGATTTGACTAAACTTTCGTCGTTTTAAAATTACCGATAAATATTGTAATTTTGAATATAAATAGATATTTTGGCCAAAAATGCGATTAAAAATTTTCAATAAAAACCGTATGTTTTCGAAAATGGCGTAGGTTATTAGTAGTTTTAAAACTGCGAAAAGTTCTTTTCATATGAAGTTTTTCGGGCCCTAAATCGATGTTTTCATCTTCTCTACAACATTGGTCTTGATATACTTTTCTTGTGTCGACGGGAAAAAATTTTTTTTATTTTAATTTACATACATATTATAAATGACCGAAACATCTCAATGGGAAAAAACTTTCCACAATTTTTCATAAGCAAAAAAGTATTGGTGAAAATAAAATCTGCTTTTTCTATTTCTTGCTTGGAGCACTTTAATTCTCCTGAAGGTCCTTTTTGAATAAAAAACGTTTTTTTTTTGCTCAAAACCTTTTATTTCTTCACAGAATGGATACCTGAAATTGCTTGAAATATAAAATTTTATATTTTTTTCCTGTTGTAAATAATATTTAGTCCCAAAATTCGATTTTTCCATTTATAAAATGTGAAAAAATCGAATTTTGGGACTGAATATTATATATAACAGAAAAAAAAGTTAAAATTTTTTAACGTCAAAGTTTTTGTAAGACCGCAATCTTTATTTTACAGGTATCCATTCTGTGAAAAATTAACAGTTACGAGCAAAAATACGTTTGCTTACCAAAAAAGGACCTTCAATAGAATTAAAAGTGCTCCATTGGTTTTTCTCGGAGCGAAAAAAAAGTGACGCAGTTATCGTTTTTAAGGGTCCCTCTAACTTTTGAGTCAGTATTTGGCTGACTTTATTTTGCTTCATGCAAATCGACCTGGTCTACTGTCTAGTGATAGTCTGACTCAATCTTTGTATTTATTGCAAGCTAAATGTTAACTATCCAATACTGTCACAAAATGTATATTTATATTTTACAGGAATGTCTGCATTTTGGGCATGGACATGGTTTCAAAAGTCTATCACGTTTTGCTCTTTTCTACTGAGTTGCTTTAAATATTGCAACTTTTCAACAGCAACAACTTGCATCAGTCCTGGAAGCTCTGTATGTATTTCAAACGCTATTATTCCGGGTAAGTTTTATGCAGAAAATTTAAAAATTGCTACAGAGTTGACGTATTAGTTGTTCCGCCAGTACCTGTGTAGTGCTCCAATATTAGCAACACATTTTATCGTTAGCTCTAAGATGATAACTTCAAATTTTTTAGTTCAAAATGTGGTGAACGGAAACAGCTGTCAAAAATTTGAGCTGATAAATTTTAATTTAACTGCGCACCTTTTAACTATCAAAACCTTCTTAGTCATCAATTCATTAAAAGTTTTGGGAAAATCTACAAAAATATATTTGGACATTTTATACGAGAATTTAGTAAAATTAGATTGCCAACCAAAAATAAAACACAAAAAAAAACGTCATCAATTTTGTCGTGCAAGCCCCACTTTTTGGTGACTTTATGCAAGGAGCTAGTAAAAGCATGAAAGTACATCTAAAATCAATCTAACTTTCCCAGTTAAATCACTGTTTTTGAATCGATATTTAGAGTTAGAGTAATTACCCCTTACTCCTAACCTCTTCTCCCTAGCTAAACTAATGAGCCCAGGCACAAAAGTGGAAATATATTCTTCTTCAACATTTATCGTTGACATTTCTTATTGTTGAATATCTTGACCAAACTCGTAAGCAAAAACATCTTCCAACTAATTAATTTAAAATAATAGACCCATGTTATTTTTGTGCATTCTGAATTCTACACCCAATCTAATGGAATTTTCCTTGGCATTTACTTGATATCGTCATACTTGAAAATGAATCATCTGAACACAATCCGGTCGCTCCCACTTCATTCAATTATCAGCGCTAATTAAAGCACACATGAAATCGCATTGTTTCCCTTGTTCAGATTTGTGCTACTTCTGCGCCGCATATGCATGTCCATGGAACTATCATCAACTAACTATTCCGCTACAAAATGCATCCAATTTTATTGCACCTTTGACGTTAGAAAGCTGTAGCAAAAAAAAAATGCCAATAATGGTGACGATTATAGCAGGCGTCCCCTTTCATACATACTATACTCGTATGCTCGTACTTAGGTATACAAACAACTGATGCACTTTATTACTTATCCAAGTACGCTTAACAATTGTTTGTTTTCATTACATACTTGCGCCTTTTCCAAGTTTTACATACCATCCCCACCTCCCTGTTTTCCGCTCTATTGACTCAGTTTACTTTTAGTTTTTCCTTTGCTGATATGTCGATATTTGATTCCGTAGCATGCTGTAATACCTCATACCAGACTGACGTTCCGCCTTAGGAACAGATAAAAAAAAGTTATATCGGTGACTGGGTACTCTCTACTTACCTACCAACGTACCTTCTCGTATATCGAATATTTATTAGGCAAGTTCAAGGTGCATCAGTTATGGGGGGTTTGAGTTGACGCGACTACGTCTATTGTTCAGCTCAGCAAATTTTTTATTGCTATTTTTATTTTTGCCTTTTTTATGTCTTATTTTTTTTTTTTTTGAGGGCTAAAGTAAACCACATAACATTTAGCATAGTTTGCAAATTGTTGACTTGGTTCTGTTGTACTCAAATGTTTAAACAACAGTACACCATTCACTTAACTTACACCGCGTTTGGTTATTCGAAACTTTTTAATAACTTCGAACTTTAGACTGCACAGAGAAAAACGAAAACGAAATTCCTAAAATATTTATGAAAATATGTGCATTTGTGGACTTTTCTACTATGTAGTAGCTACGAACTTTATTCTGTCATTGCAAAGTTATAAGGCAAAAAAAGTATTTTCTTACTTATGAATAACTTGCACGGTGCCCCTGCAGCAATTGCACCGATTAGCTATACCAAGCCTTAATACGGAAAATGCTTAACCGATTTTTTCTGTTGGTTTTTGAAATACTTGGAAATTTAGCTCTAAAAAGCGATCAAAATCCGTAAGATAAGTTTTATCTACCACGCTGCCACCTAAGTTTCATCACAAATTGATTTTTTCAGAGAATTCCGCTGTGTAACTTAAAAACATTATTTTTATCCCAATATCGGTCGACTCCGGTTTGCAGGTTTTGATTTACGAGTACGTAGCTTTAATTTTCGATACAATGGATTTTATTTCCAGTATTGTTGACAGCGCATTTTGGTTTGGCGTAAAGCCAATGGCGTGCCTTAAATATATTTAGCTCGGGGCTAAGCATCGAAACATTTTTCTATTGTCTGATATACAAATTCTTAATATTATTTGCAAATATCTATGAATACTGAAGATCATTTGTCCGCCCCAAGCTTTTGCACCTGGGGCGGCGACCCTCTTCGATTACCTAGTTACGCCACTGTATAGAACTGGTGACCAATTTAATTAATATGTACATCGATCATTATTTAAATAACTGCACACTTTGTTTATTTTTTTTTTTCTTTGATTTTTTGAGCATATTTTGAAACGAAATATCTCAAAAACTATGGTGAATAGAATAAAAAAACCTGGATCTTTTTTGTTTAAAAATGCTTTAATTTCATGATAAAAGATAAAAAACTCTTAGTTAATTTGTTTATACATAAATTTTTTTTTTTTTCATAAAAATATTTCAAAATATTTTTTATTAAAAACTTAAATGCTTTAATATCTTTTCTTCTGTATATATAATACAACAAAAGCTAAAACTTTTTTCGAAATTATGAAAAGTGCGCTCTGTTCTATCGTTTGCATTGCATAAAATGAAGTTCAAGTTAAATTCACTGAATAATTATTTACTTTATAGCCTAGACCATTTATAATTCTTATCGTCTCGAATAAAAATGACGACGAGTCATAAGTAACTTTGGCGCTAACTGAGAGTTAGCGCCATTGCATACAACTTAGTAATACCGCGTGTCTTAACAGAACTTAAGCAAATTGGAAATTAATGACACTCTGGCATAAGATAAAGTAAATTCTTAGTAAAACAGTAAATAACATCAATATGTTGTACATATGTATGTATGCACGTCAATCAATAAGTGATATACGTACGTACATATGTTTGAATAAAACTTACCTCCACCATTTTGTTGACATAGATAGGGAAATCGCCAAATGTTGCCCAGTCCCACTGAGTAACCGATAATACTGAGAAAGAATTGCATTTTGCCAGACCATGCTGCACGTTCCGGTTCACCGGGTATTTCGACAGAACTGACCGAATTACGTTGTGGTGCTGTGAGCACAATGGTAACACCGTGTGTACCATCACCGCGAGCGCGTGTATTTAGTGGCGCCATCTCGTGGCCATTTCTTGGCGCATCTATAATTTTGGTAGCAGCCATCAACTTTTAAAACAACACTTATATAAATTTTGTCACTTTGGACTTTTCTTAATGTTAACTATTTTATTGGCTTAAAACTTAATTTAAACTGCGGTGGAAGGAATTTTGAGAAAAAAAAAAACACTTTAACTTTAATTATAATTTATGATAATAATCATAATATTCACATGATTCACATTGCTTACATTATACAAATCGTATGCCGCCTAAAATTATACTCTATTATTTTGCTGTTGATGTTTGATCAATATCCTTCTTCTTGAAGTCTTAAATCTATTTGCTCATTATTGGTTTGAGTTGTTTTTGTACTTGCTATATTTTTGCTGTTATTTGTAAGGACATACGGTTTACTACTACCTCCTATTGTTCGATAACAACGATTTCAGTTAATTGTGGTAACGTTATTATAGTAAGGCTACTAAATCGCAGTAGCATCAAAAAAGACATATTGTAAAATAAATCAATAAACAACGCTGTTCGCTATATGTAGGTATAATATTTTATTATGTCACAAGATAATCACAAACAATTTAACTGTTGATATATCATAAAAATAGAATCCACATTTGTTGCCTTTCATTATTGTTATAGAGCTTTAATTGAAAAATAAATAAGTAGTACATATTGGAATCAGGTTCGATTGGTGGTATTAATTTTTCCTTATGGTTATTTTTAGCTTTTACTTTTATGTAGGTTGCCCCAATTAAGGACACACGCTTAAACCTAAGAAATGTTCAAAACAAAATCTTTTTGTTGTACGATTTTTAAAAGGGAAAAAGGATGATCAGAATTTTTTTTTTTTTTTTTCTTGATTTGCGGAACACTCGTGAGTACTAAGGATACCGTCTGTCTTAAGAAAAACGTAACCTGTATCCCATGTGTCCATACTTATTAATGAAAAAACAGATTCTCACTTTTCTATTCCTAATTAAATCCTTCAGTTGCCAATTACCCTACATTCAGGGTACATTCACTTTGTCATACCGTTTGTTACTCATAGAAGGAGTCGTGGCATGTATGGAAAATTACATGTATTCTTAATCAGCGTCATCACTGAAATCAATTTAGTCTATCTGTCTGTGAGTCTGTTCGTGGAAATCACTATTACGCAAAAACCAAGCAAGATTAGTGAATGAAATTCAATACACAGGCTACATCTTCAAGGAAACATCTTGGGATTAAAAATGGGCGAAATCAGTTTACGGACATCCCAACCGCTCACATAAATAAAACATTTAAAACGCTATATTGAGAGAATTCTTTGATGTAGTATAACAAAATTTATTGCAAATTCTAAGAACAACTTGAAAAGCTCTGATCAAAAAGTTGAAGAATTTCGACAAGAGGGCGTTGCACCTTCTTTACATGCCAATATTCCAAAACGCTATAATGAGAGAATTGTTTAAGATAATGGAACCAAATTTCACTTTAATACAAAAAATTATTAGACTGACATCAGACAAAAAGTTAAAAAAAAATTGACAACTTAGAGGGTGTAGCACTCCTTGTACAAACAAAACTTCAAAACGCTATACTGAGAAAATTATTTCGATAATAAAATCAAATTTAATACAAAAGCTCTAGATAGAACTAGGCTAATTTTCGCAAGTGGGCGTGGCAGCTCCAAAGAAACAAAAACTTTAAGCCGCTGCACTGAAAAAATGATTAATTACTTAATGTAACCAAATTTCACGCAAATACTAGAGATAGGCATAGCACAAAAAAAAAAGTGGCTATATTTTAAATAAAGGGCACTTGCCATATGAGCAAAAGTTTCGACAAAAGGTCGAACCTAACACCTTCCTCTCCAAACAAAATATATCGATAGCCTTTGTAAAGTAATTATTAATTATATCGTCAAAACAAATTACTCATTTTTTTGACACAATCAGCTCCGATGAGCACTTAATCAATTTTGATAAATTTATTGAAGAATCTTATTGTAAGCTGATAGCTTTGATTTTCAAAACCTCTGAAGCGCAAGGCATTTGTATTAAAACCACACCCTAAAATATATTAATAGTGCAGCAAATGATATGTCTCTGTGCTTTTGTTGCTATTAATCTATAATGGAGTTACTTTCTTTTCTTATTGTTATCCTTTCAAGCCACGGTCAACACGAAATCGGATAGACTGACACACTGACAGACAGATAACGATAAATATTAACCTTGATTTTAAAAATAATGAAAGGGTATCTCAAAACAAAAAACCCACTTAGAGCACATAAAAGAAGTACATAGAAAACATAAATAAAGTATATAAATAAAGAAATGAATGAATGAAGGCATGACATGTGTTGTGTTCAAAGTAATAACAAGAAGTAAAAATAACAGCAAAAAATAAAGGAAGGTGGAACATGGTATTGTACTTGTGCTGGAGGCTCGTCTATTGCTGACGTAATTTGATATTAGATTGCTGCTATACTGCTAACATACCAATAAAAGTACTATATACAGCGAGCACGCATATATATGCACATACACTTTTATAATATGAATAAAAAAGTAAATATATACAGATATAATATAAAAGTTTTAAAAGTCTTTAGTATATATCGGAAAAAAAAGAGACAAAAAAATACCCACGAGGACGAACTCTAATGACGCCACGAGGCAGCTAAATCCAGCTGAGTTTGTTTGCCTATGTACGTGTAGAGGAAGCAAAGAAGAACACAAGAAAACATTGAAAGTATGGGTATTTCGAAATCTAGCAGCAGAGATAGAAGAAGAGTACGCTGATGAGCTATAGAAAGAAACTCACCACTCTGCAGAGCGCCGAACGAAATGAGAGACCAAAGTTCCCGAATGTGCGCAAACGCATAGAATGTTAAATATTGCGGGTGGCTTGAGATAGAAAGCTTTATAGATAAACATACTTGTACTCTAAAGGACAACTGACAAAAGCAAGCAAGCAAAGTTTAGATAGTCCTTTGATTTTTTTTATATCTACTTTTTTCTCTCTCCTTTGAAATATTTTTTTTTGACTAGCTACAGTAAACGAAACATTTATGAGACCATTTCAGATTGATTAAGTACAAACGCCCTCGAGTGCGGTTCAGACTATAAGAAAGGACCTGCTAATGAATATGCAAAAATAACTACTCGTATTTTCGCCAAATAAGAATTGTTATGGTACCCATAAAATTGATTTTTAAAAATTCGCAAAATCAAATAAATAAATTTCAACCAACATTTTATAGTAAAAGACAAAAAAATGCTAGGAAAACTTGTAAATAGATAACAAATCTTAGGCTTTTTTATCAAAAGAAAAATCATCTTACATACATATGTACCTAATTTACAATTAATAATTTTTTTTTCAATTTCTACAATTTTCATCAATTCAATTTTCATTTTACTTTGATATTCCTTTCGCAGAAAAATTTTCAAGCTAAAATAAAAATTGGAAAAACAATCCTCTGAGCGATTTTTCATATACTTTAGGTACTTTCACATATGATTTTTGCCCGCTGGTTCCGAAAATAACCCACGCTTTGAGATGTATCAAATTCAATTTTTAAAATACTTATTCAAAAACAATGGTCCAAAATAATGTCCTTTTTTTATAATGCTTTAACACTCAAAATCTTTACACTTGTCAAATTTCTGAATGTCAACATTTTTCGGGAAAAGTTTCAGGTACACACGCATTTTTTGATATCTCAATTTCTTATTTAAATTGTACCTTAATCATTTCGCACACTGTTTTGTTAAGGACAACTCACAAAAATCTGGTTTCAGCTGCTTTTCTAACACAGATGAAAAAATTAAGGTAGACATTAAAAATATGGAATGTCAGCTCCAGCCAGCCAACGTGTAAATCTGAGATGTGCCTTTGACGTAGGCAATAAACGAACGTGTTTACTTAGAATTGCGTCTTTTGTTATTGGAAACAAATCATTTTATTTATTTATGTACTATGTTATTTTTCATTTTAAAATTTGTTGTTGTAGCGCACAATTTTAAATTAATAAAACTATTAATTTGAAATCAAACATTCCAATGTTTATTATGACGACTCATATAACCACATTTTGTTGTTATTGTTGGTTACATCTAAGACACCTACAGTGTACAATTGTTTTTCTTATGAATTGTGAAAATTTTTATTAAGTTTTCATTTGTTTAATATTATAAATAACAAAATGAAAAGAAAAATATTAAGGGTGTTATCTTTGGCTTTGCCAAAAATTTGAAATACCCTACAATTGCAACAACACTAAAGGTGCGCATAAAACTCAAAATGTACCACCTTTTTGTTCAGTGAGAGTCCAAATCATTACTAGTATTTGTATGGAATTTACCTCAGTAGCATTTGGAATTCTTTGCTTTTATGAAAGGTGTCTGCCCTCTTGTAGGAATTTGCATAATTTCCGTGCAGATTTTGTCTATAACATTTCTTGTATTCGTACCTACCAAAATAACTCTCTCGATAAAGCGCTTTGGAATGTTTCCTTATATTGAAGATGCCACGCCATCCCTAGTTTTTTCCAAATCAGGTCCAAGTCTTTGTGTGAAATTCGATAGCATTGCCTATAATAACTCCCGCAATACTGCTTTTTAAAGTTTTTGCTTGTATGGAAAGTGTCACGCCCTCTTAACAAAATGCGCCCACTTTTTGTCTGGCGGTTTCCGATTAATTTCTTGCATTTCTGTGAAATTTGGTTGCATTGCCTTGAATAATTCTTTTAGTAAAGTGTTTTATTTGTATGAGCGGTAGGTTTTTCCGTCGATTTTCCCCATTTTTAAAATCATAAGATATATTAAAGATGGGGCCAACTTAAAGCGAGTAGAGTTATTGAAGAAATAATAAAAGTGTTATCGAAAATTCGGAAGAACAAGGTATATTTTCAAAAATATAGCGGCCGGAAATGCTTTTCCAAATCGTTACAAGTTGAGAACTTTAATCTGTTTAGGTATCGTATGGAAGATAATTTAATAAAATTAAAATCGCTGCCATAATTTTTGAGACATGAGGCTTCCAGTTGTGAAACCGGCCAAGTCCATTTTTCATACTTTTGGACAAACAACAAAAAACGTTTATCTTCATCTATGTTTATTATAGCTATAAAATTTCTTACTCAAATCACGTCAGATCAGACTTTTCAAGTTTTATTTGCATATTTTTTTGAGAAAATAATTTTGGACTTGGCCGGTTTTGATACCAATGAACTGGACTTGGTCGGTTTTGACATAGTAAATATCAAATTTTGTTTGAAAAAATAGTGGACTTGGCCGGTTTTGATACCAATGTACTGGATTTTTTGTACTGGCCGATTTATATTCTAAGGCGTTGGACTAGTTTTGAAAGTAGGTTCATGGACTTGGCCGGTTTTGAAATCCATGCATCAAAAATAAATTAAAAAGTCAACATTATTTTTTTTAATCTAAATCCATAGTAGAAAGATAAAGCATGGTCTAAATTTTTATATATGAGAATATCTCAAAATTTGATTTTTTGGACTTGGCCGGTTTTGCAACTGGGCGATTTTTCCAAATTTTTTATGAACTTTTTATTGAAAAAATTCTATTCCTTACATAATTTTGTTAATACTGAATTTTTATCCTTTACCTTGAATATATGTTCATATTTTCTAAACGCTCCACATCCTCTTTTATGCATTGCGAACGAAATAACAACTTGAATATGCCCTGTGTGTAGGGTAGAAAAATGTAACAAATTAATTGAAAAATTGTTTGGTATTTTGATTCATTTGCTTTTGCATGTTCATTTTAATGTTTGCATAGTATTACGTTTAACGTAAGCATGTCCATATAAATGACATTAATTACAATAACAACAGCATTGATAAAAATGCAATACAACAACAACGCATGTCACAAACAAAAAATTTTGCAAGCAATATATTTTTTTTTTCTTTTTCATAAAATACGGCGCCACTTTTTTGATTACACAATACGAAGATACGTACGCCTTTAGTATGATTACGTAAAACTTGTAAGGAAAACACTACGCAGTCGGCAGCCAAATGTAGGGTACACAAATCAAATGCCAAAAGTTGTCTTGTTATTTAGTTAAGAAGAAGAAGAAGTCTAAGCTAAGCAACCAGCAGCAGCAGTAGTAGCTGTTGCAAGGAAGTTTGATATACCCCTCATCTAAGGAAGAAATCTTCTTCATAGCTGACGTAGGAGTACGCAGTGAAAAAATTACGTTGTTTGAATATTTCAAAGGACTACGAATATACTCGCGCTGTGCAGTATGAAAACAAGCCTTTGCTTTTATGGGTGGTAAATGAAAACAAAAATTCACTGGGATGCTGTTTAAGGGAGATTTGCTGGTGGAAATATTTTTCCCATTAGGTTATTGTACGCACGCAACAAAACGCAACGGAAAATAACCTAAGTCCTCACAAACGATGCAAATTCAGCAAATTTGAAATATTTGTTTATCATAAAAACACTCAAATGGGGTGTGTTACACAGATCTTCTCTTTTTTTTGGGCTTTTTTTCGGTACCTTGCTGCTATGTACTTTTATATACTACATACCTTCACTTGTATATGTACTTTAATATATCTTCGCACAATTATGTATACATATGTATTTGTATGTCTGCTATAATTTGTGCTATCCATTGTTCAGTTTTTTTGTCATGTTTCACAATTTTGGAATTACGTCGCAAAATATTTTTCGACCAGGGTTTTATTTTTGGTTTCATCCCTCAAACAAAAAAGCACGTGGTGAGCGGAAAGTTTTCATAACCCATACCGAAAAAATGATAAAAATGGATTGAGGTAAAAGGTTTATGAATTAAAATGAAGGTTGTTGTATAAAGTTAAAGAGTTTGTTTATATGATGTACTGCAATTTTTTGCTGGAATCGAAATAAAAAACGAAGTAAATTTTACCAATGCATAAATCATATTTGACCAAAAACAAATAATTATAAAGAGAAGGTTTTAATTACAAAACTTTTATTCTAACATCATGGTCATAAGCTCTGTGTGAGAGGCTCCAGTGATCGAAATATGATCATTTAAAAAATCGAACATTTTTTTCTAAAACTCATACCCCCTTTAATTTATAAATTATATTGAAATTAACTCATATTTGCTTAACACTTAGAGGTGGCTCAAAGGCGACATCTTCAATTTTTGTATCTAAATATGGTTATAAGTAAATTAGAATATTTAAAAAAAAAACAGAAATGATAGGGATTTGATGTTCGAGTTATTTCAATCGCACTAATGTACGCATACTTATGTGTTACTCTGCCACAAAATAGACCCGATTATTTTTGATTTGTTTGCCATCAGACTACAAAGTCTTATCAATATAAAAGAAGTACCCAGTCAGTAAAAGTTTTGAGTCAAAAGGTCGCTAATGTCTTTTTTATTTAAAATTCTGGACATTTATTTCTTGTCGTTTCAAGTAGCTCCATATGAAAAACGTTTCAAAACCTTTTTTAAATAATTTTCAAATAATTTTTGGTCAGCAATATCAAAAACTTATCAATATAATAACAAAAAATTAAATTTTTGTCTGGGAAAATTTATCAATTCACCAAAATTATCAAAAATTTTAAGTTTCTACTGAGTCTTCGGCTTTGACAAGATATTTCGGGCTTGACCGGCTCAAAACCGTCCACTTGGCAACCCTGACATCGACTAAGTTTTATTCGCGCTGCATTATTGTAAACTGATGGTGTAGATGACTTTAAAGCAGTTCGGTTAAAATACGATTTGTAATTTTTTAAAATGCAGCATTTAGTACAACAGACACGTAGTGAGTGCAGGGCAGAGAACCTCTAACTCTTTCCTCCATCTTCTCCCTTCGAATAAAAATATAATCTTCGACGTAGAATACTAAATTTTAGGTGATGCCAAAAATGACATATTTATGAGTTTTTATTGTATTTCGGCTAAGAAAAGTTCAAAAATTATTTTTAAAATTGGTATCAAACTAATGCATCGTATTTTTCAAAATGTAATTTAAATGTCTGGGAATGCAAAGTTTTATTTTTAAAATGATGTTTAAATAAATAATTTGCAATAATTCTTGCAGAATTTATAGCGATTTAAAAATCATTTCCTAAGTAATTTATAGACAACATGTCGTATGAGTAATTTTTCACTAAAAATAAAAAATTCACAAACTTCCGTAAGCTTACAATATTTCCCAACCTTAATCAAGTGTTAATCGATTAAATTCGTACACGCAGGTTTAATACTCATACTATATTTCCATATCCATTTGAACGGGAAAGAACTATCACTGTCAAAATGAGATAGCATTTCAAAACAAACCACCAGATGGCCCACCAGCTTACATAATCTTAACATTAATATTTGTGTTTATAATAAATAAGTGTCGCAAAAGTTTTTCATAGTGTACTTACTACCTCATCATCACTAAATGTTAAACAACTTTTATTGCTTTAACATTCTCATCCTATCTAATAAGCACTTTGTTATCCTTTGCCTTCAAGTTATATTTGGATTATAACGACAAAATTTCAATCGATATTACAAAAACTCAAACGAAGGACTCAACGTATGAAGTGAGCAAAGATTTCAATGAAAACAAAAAAAAATGTGTTGCATTTATTGTTAAGAAAAACAAAGATTTTTTTACAAACAAATATTGCTGCTGTTCTTGAATAAACAACAAACAAGAACTTAATTTTTTATTTTTGTTTGCTTTTTTTGAAGCGATTAAATACTCAAGGAATTTTGTTATTTCGAAAAATACATGGAAAACTAAAAGAGAAAGAGAAAAGTATTGAATTAAATCCACATGAGGCCCAAAAAAAAATTGCCTCTAGAACATATGAGCTAAAGCTGGGGAACTCTATAAAAGCACATGCCAATAAGAATATAGGAAAAGTAATAAAAGAGAAGAACGAAAAACTGCGTGCAACATTACGCATTAACAAGCAAATTTGCTTACAACGACCTTGACAAAACTCCCACCGTGTAGCAATTTGTGACAATAAAAAGCCTATTGAATATTTAAGAATACCCAATAATTTTTTATGCAAAATATCACTCAAATAAGTAAACTAATGTTTTAAAGTTGCCCATAAATTGCTTGGGAAATGATTTTCAAATGAATTTTATTTCCTCAAAAATAATGACAAATCAAGCGTCACTTTAAAGCTAAAACCTTGATATTTTTGGCAATTAAATAAGACGTTTTTCCCAGGAACTTTTTTACGGATCGACGATTCTTTCTATTTTATCTCCAAGACATAAGAAATTCTCTATACACCTTATGACGCTTAGTCAACGTTTACACAAGAAAATTCTGTGAAAAAAATTCTTGTCTATTTTTTTTGTGAACTTGTTTTGCGTTTGCGACAAACGACAAATTCTGTACCTCGACTCGTTCGTTTTTCCCCTATTGCCAACAAACAAGAAGAATTTTCGGAAAGATTTTCTATGTGTAAACGCTGAGTTAGCACGAAATATTTACCATTAGGCCTAACTTTCATCTTCATATCAAGTTTTAAAAGTAGCGACACCGTGAATTCGACCATTTTCCTCTATGGGTCATTAACTCAACTAACGCATGTCGTTTGAACAATTTGAACCTCCTATCAAAGGTTATGCGATTTTAATAAAAAAGATAAAGTGTAGGGAGCACCTCTGATTGTTCTTTCTATAATGACTACATCTGTTAAAAATTTTTTAAGCTTTCTTGATTTGATAAATCGAAAGTGGAATATCGCTTTTACGGATGATTCGGTTTTATTTTTGTGTGAAAATTTATTTTTCCTTTATAGCAATTTTTTATTATTGCTCCGGAATATTTGCTACTCAATTTTGTTCAGTGCCCACCCCTTACTAAATATTTTTTTTTAAAGTTCGGGGCCATTTTAATCAAATGTTTTTCCTGCCACATAGCTTTTACTTTGTTTTCTCTTAGAAAAGATGCGGCTTTTAATCCATTTTATATACACTTTCGTATGAAAAATATTTTTATTTTTGCTGTTTTTGCACTCCATCACATTTGAGCTGGAGATGTCATTTTTTTATTGAATTTCTTTGCATCGATAGTGTTAAAATGAGCATGCCTAATTACAAATATCAAAAATATTGCACACTATAAAATTATATTATATTATATATTGTTAAAATAGCTAAGTACAAGCCAACCGTAGTGAATCGTAAAACAGATTCAGTATTTTCCTTTATGAGGTGCGAATGGATCAATCTATTATTCATTTTATAAGTATTTCAAATGTACACAAAACAGCATTACCAAGTACTTGTGCAGAGAGAAAAAATATTCGCTAAATTTCAACAAAAATATTTTACCTATTCTCACTAAAATATCCCGAAAACTAAGTGTTTTAAATAAAATATAATTAATAAAATAGACTTTTAATGCTAGTTTTGAGAACCCATTTGAGAAGGAGATAAACCCTGAAAAAATCCCAAGGCAGAGTTGGGCAAAATTTACTCGTGAATAACGATTAAAAATATTTATTCCAGAAATTTTATTCAAGTAGCTCTTACTGAGAATATTTGATTCCTAAAATTTTAGAGTGCCAGCAAGATTACACTGCTGTCATGGATGGTCACAAACGGTTAAAAAATTGCAAAATTTTCTTTGAGCTCAACTTATAAATTTTGTAGGCAAATAGGCGGTTATGATAAAAGTTCGGAAAAATAGTAAATTTGTAGCATATAAGACTTTTAAGTGAAATTTGCAAAAATTCTTGAATATTTTCTCAGTGTAGCGCGTGGGAAAATCTGAGCAATTAAAACATTTTTAACACCCTACATTCAGTAAATATGCGGCCATTATTACTAACCAACCTACTAAATGACGACTGCAGCCACAACAATTCATTCACTAATTAATAAAGTTTATTAATAGAATTTTATTTATGAGCAGGAGAAAAAAAAAACTAAACTCAAAAAATGAGCAAAACACAGAAACAAAAGTGGAAATAATTAATTTGCCATTTTAAATTTTCAATTATTTTTAGTTTACGTTTATTTTGCGAATATGGTAATATTTCTACTTCACTTGCACAACATTATTTGATGTTTAAGAACAGATAGAGAAAACTATTTAAAATTTAAATATGCAATGGAAATTAATTTTCCTCTATATTTTTCACTACCAAGTGACAGTGTCATTGCCAAAAATTACAATGCCAACAACAGCAACAACATGAAAAACAGCCAGTATGACTAAATGGGCGCCTGCTTCGGCCCTCCCCATGTACAAGCACATATACACACGTATAAGTATAACCTACCTTCTGTAGTTTTAAGTGGTATATTCAAATTTATTTTGCCACAACTACGTAAACTGAAATTTTACATGTGTGCGTTTGTACATTAACTCTTACGTGGCTAGAGTTTGTGTAAAAAATAAAACAAGTTTCAAAGTATTGAATAAAATACGAGTATTATTTATCTTTTTTCTTAAAAATGAAACCAAATTATGCCAGATAAATTGAGTTGTGGGAAAATAACTTTTTTTAAGCAAACTACACCGAGAACATCATCATTTAAACCCTTTGCCAAAACGAATGGTTTGGTTAAGATACTCGTACATGTAAATATCAAGAGTGAGCGATCTATTCGAAGTATCTTCAGGAATTTTTCTATTTGGCAGCCCATTTTTTTAGGAAAACGTGGATTTTTTGGGATCTAAAGTCAATGAAAACATTGTAAAATAAGATGAGAATATTTAGTCAGGTTGCACGTTTCACCACTTGAAAGCTCATTTTAAAGGGTAAGGATGGCACTAAATGATGCTTTTGTTAAAAATAAGCTGATCAACTTTCTTTGAATCCCATACATGGCCTCGAAAGTAGACAAAAAACATCATGTTTTAGGTACTTAGCCTCAAATATTTCAGGATTCCGACATGATGGGTCAATTCTGAGGCCAGATTCGGATTCAGCGTAAAAAATTACGTCGAAAAACGACCTTTTCAGCTCAACAACATTAATCACCTATTCATTTAGATACCTTTTTTGAAAAAAATAATTTTTCCATACAATTTACATGTAAAACTAACAGGCTCCGGCGCCACCTTATAAAATTGAGTTAAATAGCTGAATTTTCGTGAGCTTTTTCTTTATATCATAAACTTACTTTTTAAGCAACAGCACCTTAAAAAAAACAAAAAATAAAAAATTTGAATCACCCTAATATCCATACATATTGATACACATCCAATGCCGCTCACTTTTAAGCCAGTGCTTCCTTGAATCACCAAACGTTCACGTACTAGCTTTGGTTACATTGGCTTTACTACCTTACTCAGTAAGGCGTTTCAAATTGTTCACTTATAGGGGGGGGTGCCAAGCCCCTTTACTATAGCATATAACAGAATAAGCTTTCTAATGATGAAGACTTTTTAAAAAGCTCCAGTAATTCCTGGAAATATCTCTAAATCTATATATAAATAGGTAAAGCGATTCCATCCCGTGCCATAATACAACATAATCGCTTTTTTTAGTTGGAAAGGTTGTGAAGAAGGGCTGTGCATAATACATAATGCAATAGTAGGCGGTGCCACTAACAAGAAAATACGTTTACATGGCTAATCTAATGGATTTATATTGATGAAATTCCGTTTGGATAGACAAAGATTGAAGGAAGGGTATTAAAAACTTAATTCTTTTAGTGGGCTTGGCACCGTCTCTATAAAGAAAATACGCTTCCATGGCTGAGCTGCTAAACCAATTTTAATGAAATTTGGTTTGGACATAGATTGATTTCAGAGTATATTTGACTTTTAGTGTGCGGTGTCACGCCCCTAACTGGAAAATACGGTTTCATTGCTGATGATGCTTAATCAGGTAAAATGGTGCTGAATTGTTTTATGTTGTCACTATAATAGTTTAATTTTATCCAGTGGGTGAACTCTAGTATCAATATATAACTATACACAACTCAAAATATCACATCATATATATAATATGATTAAAATGTTCTCATACCATTTCAAAAAATGTATCATTTTAAGACGAAAAGAGCAGGTTTTCTCTTAAGCCAAATTTAGAAAAATTATCATTTAAGCCATTTAGTTAATATAATCGTTTATGAAATTATATATTATTTGCATTTCCAAAAGAAAATATATTTTTAAAGTGATGCTCTTTATCTCTCTATCATTTATTTTTTATTCAACATTGTGATATAATATCCAATTAAATTGAAAATCTTATGGAGTAGGTTGTTCGAACTCTGCATTTATTTCTAAATTGAAGGTTATTTGTTATTAACATTTTGAAACCTTTTTAACACACGAATATTTATGAATGTACTTTTATTGTTATATCTACTATGTATGGAGGCAACCCCACTTAAAATATAATGGCACGTATCCAATTTGATACATTCCACCCTAAAGTGTTAAGATTGAAAAGCCAAAAATGAAAAATATTTCCGTGTCCATGCAAATGTTATTGTATGTACATAAAACGTAATAAAAATTGCATTTTTAAAATATTGCAAGCTTCAAAAATTTCCCATGACGAAAGCATTTTTTTTCATTTTCGAGTGAGCTCGTTATTCATATATTGTGCAAAAGCAAGAAGAAAAAAAAAAACAGAACCGACGAAAATATATATGCGTACTGTAATTGTATAATAAATTGAATAATTTAGACTTTTTGAAGGTGAAAATGTGAATATATGATTTATATCAATAGTCTTTTTGAAATGTTTAATTAGTTTTCGTGTTTCATTTTGATTACTCTTAAGAAAGAAATTTAAATTTTTCAATAGTTCCTTTAATATATTAAACGATTTTGTTTATTTATTATTTTTTTTCATAACTCATACACTTCAAATTCAAAGGTACACGTCTTTGTGTATCTATCGTTATATTTTTCAATTATATAGATACAAATTTTTGTACATTTACTTCTGAATATGGGTTTAGTCCTGTGTTCCTTTTTGGTAGTTTTTTTTTTTTTTTTTTTTTTTTGTGTAGGTTCTATGCCGATTTTCACTTAAATTTCGTCGTTTCGTTATTTTTTCTGATTTGCTCTTTACTTCACTATCAATATTTCACTGTGTTAAAAACTTTTTTCGAAGTTCGACAAAAGTTTGCCTGATGGTTAGTTGGGCTTTTCCGATTTTCCGTTTTAAATAGGGGTAGTTGTGGTGAGTATGCAGAAATGTCTTTTTTTCACTTCTAACTTTTTTAGCAAAGTTTTCTTTAATTTGTTTAAATTTGTTCCACGTTACAACAACCGGCGGTTTGAACTTCCCGTAGTAAACTGAAAGCACTGCAACGAAGCGTTTGCTAAACAAGGGAACCTTTCTCTAAAGAAAAAAAACTTAATGATGTTGGGCATGTTACGTTACCAACAACAATGTAAAGTTTCGCGTTTGCGCGATATATGACATGTGGTGAAAAATTTCTGATATATGAATGCATTAAGATTTTACAGTGCAAAAATACATAGAAACAAATCAAAACTTTAAAAATTAAATTAATTATCCGGCGTCTATTGTCTGGAATTCTAAATTAATTTATTTATTTAAAAATAAAAAAATAAAAAATGTTCTTTTGTTAAGACAAAATGTAAAGGTTTTGTGTGGCGGCGTAACATGTACACCACGTGATTTTTAATGATTTTATTCACCATTTGTTCTCTCGAATCCTTTCTGTACTCTTTTATCAAAAAATCATGCTTTTTTTGACACATTTTCATTCTAAAATTGGGTGAAAAAGTATCATGACATAAGATATGGTGAATTTTGTTGATATTATCCTTCCAGGTCTGTATTTCAAGGCAGCTTTTATCAAAAATAGGCATCGCTGTCAACAATACTGAAATATAAATTCAACCCTTAATGCAACAGTATTTCGAGAAAACGAATATTTTGCGTGAGCAGTTCATATTTTCAATTTTTTGATTTGCAATTATGTCGATTTATATTGAAAAAATACGTCAAACTGCAGCAGGGATTAAGTTATTTAAGGTTATTATCTCATTTTCATGAACTTTGGCTGTAACCCTTGTTGCACCAAGTTTTTCGAATGTTCTTTAGCACGTCAGACGCTGCTCCTTCTTTTAATTTTTTTTTTTTAATTAATTTATAAAAAAGTTTCGAAACCTTAAAAAAAGTTGCTAAAAATTTCCATCATTGCTTATCTGCGAATATTTTTTTATTAAATGAAATAGCGTGTGTTTAAATTATAAATAATCATTTTCTTAGAATTCTGAGTACAAGGAAAATATAAGTGTGTCTAATACTTTTAACCACGACTGTATGGTTTAATACACTGTGCGATGGTTTTGAGCTTTTTGTCTTGGGCATGCAGTTAGTGATTTGGAATAAATATGATTTTTGGTCAATAACATAATCCAAAATTTTACAGATAAGCAAAGTTAAAGCATTTTTTTTTTTTTTTTGTGTCAAGGTTAAAATATATACAATGAATTAAATCTTACCTAAAGTCGTTCCTGTCCTATCAGTTAATTCTTATACATACAAGGCGGGGTCTGAAAAGTTACAGGGTTTCTTGAAAACGATTTCTGCATAGTGCTCAATGGAGCGATTTTGATTTTCCCGTACGTCCTTTTTGTAAAAAAAAAATCCTGTTTTTTGCGTGCAACTTTTTTTTCTTCACAGAACGCATGCCCAAATTTGCTAAGAAAATACAGGTTAAGTTCTTACAAAAAACGCTACAAATCGAATAAAAATTTTAACTTTTCAGACCCCGCTGGACTGACTTTTTTATGCTTCATACAATTCGAATCAGTCCAATACATATCGGTCATTCTTTAAATAAATGCATACATTTTTTTAACTATTTTGAACATTGTTTTAAACGATATAGATATCTCAAAACTATCTCAAAACTATCTCAAAATATCTTCGACGTAGCAGCTTTATTTTTTTTTGTGTTATTCTTCAATCAATCCTTGGGAAATATGAATTTTATGTTGCACTTAGGCCGGTGCCACCTTTACACGGTGGATACCCTATATAAATTTTGGAAACTTTTATAAAAACACCCTTACCCTTACTCACCCACCCTGACAACCTCAGCTGTAGTAACGAAATGTACAAAATGTGGGCCTTAAAGCCCATCATACTCGATATGTTCCTATAATGCTTTCTTTTTGTTCAGCACGAATTTGAATTTGTAAATGAATCATCAAAATGAACAGAGACCAGCTGAATTTTATTAATTCAAATTCGTGTTTCGATTATGATGGATTTCAAAATAAGGACCAGTATATGAACTCTACTTATAATAAAATCCAACTGAATCAAAAATAGACGGAATCGCACAAGTAGGCGTGGAATCTCTCAAACAAAAGAATATTTTGTCGCTCGTACACTTTTTTTTTCGAAGTAGACTCACGTCTTTTAATTACAAATTGTTTGTATTTTCTCCCATTCTATTTTCCATATATCCAATTTCAATATTTTGATTTGCAGCACAGCTCTCACTAAATGTCCCACTAATTTAGAGGTGCAACGCCCTTTTGTTTCAGCCCGCCCATTATTTATTTAATGTATTTCTAGTACTAAGAATCACTGGGCCAAGTTTAATAAAAATTCACTGCAGTTTTCTAGTATCGGTTAGAGTTCTCATTTGAGAGTTATCGCGCCCACATCCCTAAGCCCAACTACCTTTTCTCGATTGCTTTTGTCACCAAATGTTGTGGTCCCAGTCAGAATATACATATGTATTATCTCCATTAGATCTTCCGTATGGCCGCCACAATTTGCTTAGTATATTTCTTACATCATTAAGAGTCCGTACGTTGAATTTCATAAAAAAAAAATCTTTAGTAGTTTCTAATTGTGCAAAATTCACTTCCAACTTTTTTGAATTTAAAAGGTCACGCCCAGTTTGGTGTCAAGTGGCTATTCTAAATTTCTTTTATATTTGGCCTTAACTTTGCAAAACAAAACGTTTCGTGAAAATTCACTGAAGGAGAAAGAATTCCTTAGAAACGCGATTTTTTATAAATTTAATTTGGTAGGAAGTAATTATTGCCACATTTCATGGAAGTTTTTTCTGACTTTTACTTTTGCAATTTGGCACAGATATGTGTACAATTTTTAATAAAGTTTAGCGAAGGGTACGCTTAAATTAAATTAAATTATGAAATTTTTAATTTATTCGACCTAACCTGACAATTCAAAAATTAATTCGAGCCAACAGGGATTTCATACTTTTAAATGTTAGTATACATACAAGCACAATAAATTCTTAAGGTTAAAAATAATTTTGAAGGATATTTTTAAGCTGTTTAAAAAATAAAGTTTCATTCATACTCCCATTCACAACTTCAATCGGCTTGCGACTTGTATTAACATTAATACATCAAGCTCAAATTTAGCAGAGTTTTTTAATTGGGTTGCAAAGTTTTTAAGGGGCGGATATTATTTAAATTAAAAAAATAAAACTTTAAACGTTTCTTTTTAAGTTTCCTAGTTCAAGACGAATTTAAAATATGATCCCAGGTCCAACTTCATCTAGATATTTAACTAGTTGAATAAGGGAAATTTTCTTATATCTGTTATAGATTATTAGGTCAACGACTGCCAAAACCCTATATAAAAAATATTACACTTTTTTTATTTTTTTATACACAATTGTTTTTTTATTAAATATAAATTTACGATAATATACTTATTAACAAACAAGCAAGCGACTAAACTAACTAATTATGTTTCTCTTGCCTATCTTTAATTATTCCTTTTATAGTACTCATCAAATAATGTGGTGGTTTACGTGAAAATTTTCTATCAACAACATCCGCTTCATCATTGAATGGCAAATTACGCTTGCCTTTTCGGACGAGTTCATTCATCTTCTGTAACTCTTTTGCAGGACTTTTGCTAAACTCATAGGTCAGCCGATTTGGTGAGTTCAATACTTCATTTTTCTCTAGAGGGTATATATATAGATGATGATTGCTCGAAAGCTTTTTTGGAAATGTAGGTTTTTCAGTTGGATGGGGTGAGAGTAAAAGATCATGTGGGGATTTATTCTTACTGCTAAAATTTAATGCATACGGTGTCATTTTTTGTACATAAATGTTATTATAAAAATATATAATGTCCCTATACGTTGCTGTATCAGTAACAAGTTGTTCTTCATTAGCTTCACCAGCAGCTTCTACTAGAACTTCGCGATAAGTACTGCTTGTGGCTTGTGGCTGATTTCTATAAAACTTCATGATATCAGTAAATGTTTTTCCATCAATTTCTGCAACCCTTATATATAAATAAATTGCACACATAAGTATTTGATCGAGATGCCTGTCCTGCATTAGTTCATATCTTTGTGTTATTGAATACTCAAAAAGTGTCCATATCTTCTTCAAAGAAACTTCATCGCCCAAACCAAGTTCACAGCATAATTCCTTAATTCTTAACCATGCTAATTTATAAAATTTTCTTAAAAATATGCGTAACGACTGTAAGCGTTTATTTGCATTTCCCGCATCTGCTGATTGCTGCTGCCTCTTTGGATCTGAAGACTCCTTGACAGCATTAAATAGGTCACGCCTTATTGATTCACCTGTATTTGGGGGATAAATTGTATCACATGTGCTACTGTGAAATGGCGAATGCAAGTTTTCACTTCTAGACATTGACTTGCCCAACTCAACCTCAGACCATGTAGGTAAGGGCGAACCAGAGTTATTGATTATATCCCAAATTGGAGAATGTTTTTGCCATGCTAAAGCCTCCAAGCAGGTCTCTTCTATTAAATTTAAATGTTTAATAAGCGCACGCGTTAAAATACCTTCATGACGACTGACTACAATTTCAATAATTTTACAGAAATGAAAAGGGTCAATGGTGAAACAATTTAAAATCCAGGGAAACTTAAGCTGAGAGTTATAAGCATCGAGCACAACTTCGATACAGCATGCAAAGAGCGTTGTATTGAGTACATCTGTCTGCAGCAACTGTTTGAGATCCACATTTGGTTTGGTACGTACTTCAACTTTTAAAATTGTATCTAATAAATAAAAATATAAAGATTTTGCCAAATGAAAACGTCTCTCTGCCTCAGGATTAGTTTGAAATTGATTTTCAAACTTTTGCAACAATTGCTGAAGTAATTCATTCAGCTTAGTCATGCATTCATCTCCAATGTTTCGAACGAATTCAGTTGGTTCATCTATATCAGCAATATCTTGTAACTTCATAACATTGTTCGTGGCATAAGCAACAGGCTCCTTTACATTGACATCCTTATTCGGTAAACTGTTTTTGCGTGTCAAAGGCGTCTCCGGTATTAATGATCCAATATCTTGATGATTGTCATTTTCGGCGACATCATTAAAGTTATTGTTCTTGCGATAATTTGGATTATTCAATAAAATTCGCTCATCGAATTCTCCAACGCTAAGCACATATTGTTCATATGAGCTGTTGAATGATCTCAGATTACGTTCGAAATTGCCATTTGAGACAATTTCTAAAAATGTCACTTCATTGCCACAAATTGTATTGGTAACAAAAAACTCTTTAATGATGGTCTTCCATGAAGTCTCTTTCATGGATTTCGCTTCTTCAGGAAGCGCCTGTGCAACTCTACACAATGGCTTGATTATACAATAATTAGCCATGGAACCAATATCAAAATCAGGCGTATTCCAACCCACTGGTACACCTTCAAAATCTGGATTTATTAAATCTACACGATTTTCAGCCAATACATTAATGTAAATTAGATCTATACAACATATTAGCAAATGAAATGATGTCACTAGATCCACAGTGTAATTGGGATTTTCATTTTTCGCGCACAAGTAAAGGCACCAACAGAGATCATACAATTGATTGGAAGAGCATTTTGCAGTACGGAACTTCTTTTCCCTTTTCTCAATCTCAATTTTTGGCGTTATAAAAAGTTGTTCAAATATCGCATTATACCGCTTGAATAAATGGAATGTTATACTGAAAGTACGTTCCAATCTATCAATATGTGCAATAAACGCTCTTGGCAAACTGGCCATTTCATGCCAGATTTTAATTTTTGAAAAGAACTCATATATGCTGATGTTACAACTGCGCAGCAATTTCGTACGTGAAACACAATTTCCCTTCACCATTGCTGTGGCGTTTGGTGCACCTACGGTGGGAGTAAATGTGTCACCACACGCTGCAAAGAGGGAACAACAAAACCAATGAACCGGATCACCTTCAAGCGAAAAACGCTGGGAAACCTCTATGTACTTGTTCCAGGATGTTTCTTCTGTCTCACGGTCCATGTTCAGCTCACGGCACAGTTCTTCGAATTTGGGCTTGCATTCATCATTTG
The DNA here is from genome assembly GCA_949775025.1 of Tricholauxania praeusta. Lineage (NCBI taxonomy): Eukaryota > Metazoa > Arthropoda > Insecta > Diptera > Lauxaniidae > Tricholauxania > Tricholauxania praeusta. Next base: position 121,104,118 of record OX459031.1, on the reverse strand, counting down.
GTGCATCCATCTTTGCGTATTTTTCTTAAATCTGTTTAAATTTTATTGTATTGTATTGAATTTCGTTACCAAGAAAAGTTGTTGACTCCCAGAAACGTTTTCCTAATTCTACATTTAATCGTTGTCTCCTGCTTGTTGTTGGCACCAGCACCCGCCTTTGTTCTGCTTTTAAATCTTTCTATTCGCGCGAAGTCTATGTAACCACCACAGCTGTGACTTTTGATGATTAATGCGTTAAAATTCACTATTTTACTTGAGTCAAAGTATAAAAAATTATTTTAATGTAGGAAAGTGGAAAAATTATCGATTAAACCCAAAGTGACATTTGTTTTTTGGCGCGAAGTCAATACAATGATGTCATTCTTGACTAAAAGATACCCAATGATAAAATTATTTCCCAGTTTTTTTCCCCGGAAAAGGGTGATAAATAAAATTCTTATAGGGCAAAATTTAAATTTGGAATCTAATTAAATTTTGCATTAAATTTAATTAGATTCCAACATTCGGAACATTCGAACAAATGATTTTTACATAACATCATGGTAGCAGTAATTCTAAGTGACAGTTCTTCTTCTAATTTGTATGCCTACCTTTTCTGTCAATATCATCTAAGATAAGGCACCGACATTTCAAAATTACACACTCATAGCTAAAAGCACGCGTTGTTAGATTTCTTATCTTCTTCTGTTTTGTTTATTCTTGACATATTTGGTAGACCATTTCACGGTTGCATTATTTGAGTTTGACAAGATAGTTCTACCATGTGTTATTGTACCATGCATTACATTAATTTCTTTAATATTAATCCACAAATATTTTGATGACAGAGGGCCTTCGATTTAATGCCATAGAATAGTATAATTAGTTGATCATCTTTTAATGGGACTGAGCATTGTGAAAAGGCACATACTTCCAATACAATAATTAACCAATTCATTAAGTCTCAATCACAATGACAACGATACGACGGGATCGATGTCTAAATATTAAATCATCCAAACTATTTAGTTAGCATATGCGAATTTTGTATAATCTCTCCCTCTGATTTTTTTTTAGATGAAGCGGTTTTCATAAAAATTTTTTAACGTTTTCTCTTGAAGTGGCCGGTTAGTCCCAATTTACACAAAGAAAGCTTTCTCTCAAAGTAGAGTTTTTTTTTTTTTTGTTTGGTCGAATAAAGAAAACTTTGCAAAGAAATTTTCTTTGTAAATTGAGATATTTTTTCACATTTAGCAACTTTGGCCCCGAAAGTTTTTCTTAATTCAATTTTTTTATAAATTATGCTTGAAATTGTAGCGTGCTCAAATCGGTCTTAAAAATACACCTTTTTATGAGATTCGAAAGTCCTAAATCTCATTCAGTGATTGCCCGTGACTCCAATTTGGAGTTGAAGATCCACTCCCTCTTTCCCAACCCATCCCACTTTTTCCACAGAGCTTGCTTGTGTTGCTATATGTTCCTATATAAAGTTTGATAAAATTTGAGCAAATAGTTTTTTCCAGATACCGTTCCAAAATTTGAGCTATGTGGGAGGTGCCATGCCTACTTGTCTGATCTCGAAACTTTCCTGTGCAATGATTGCTGCCTCAAAGTACTGCGATATGGATGACGAGAAAAATTAAAAGCTTAGACAACGAATTCTAGCCTTTGATAAAAAAGTTTTCGTCCTCTTTCACATTAGGCAATTTTTTGGGCATGTTTTTATCTTACTTGTGATATTTATAGAATAAATGTAGTATCTCCGTGCTGACGATTTTCATATTTCATTTGTGCTTTTCTCGTTGTTAGTATTTTGCTTTAAATGATCATTATAATAGTTCACTTTAAGCTGTTTTAATAAGCACTACTGTTCTTCAATTTCATATTTTTTACATAATTTTGAGCTTTATTTGTTTTATTTAAATTGTTGTAAAATTTATTTACAAAATCAGTGAAAATTAGTGTTTCAAAACTGATATGAACCACAAAAAGTTACGGCAACATTAAAAAAAAATTTAAAGTTATTTGACATAAAGATTTTCAAGTAATATTAAAACTTTTGTATATTTTCAGCAATGAATTTCGCATTGGGTTGAAATCGACATATCAAAAAAGAATCGACTAATCGATTATTTAAGCTTTCAATAAAGTTGGCAACGCTAAAATGCTGCAATTGTCAGTTTACTGTCTTGGTTGAATAAAAACAGGAGAGTAGGAACAAATGTAGTGCTACTTAAGGAAGAAGGAATAAATCGATTTTTGATTGCACTGCAATAAAAAAGAATATCAGACGTTTTTTGAATAAATTATTAGCAGTTTCTTTCAAATAAAGAAACCAAATAGCAAAATGGATGCGTAAGTTTTACTTTAAATTGTATAAAAACAAAAAAGGATAATGGTTTTTAATTTTTTTACTTTTTGTGCTGTTGCAGACTACAGGACGAAGTCGAATCTTTGGAAGCAATACTCATGGATGATGTGAGGATTACCCGAAATCAAAGGTGAACTTTTTACTTTAACCAAAAATATATAATTCTTAGTGAAAATTCGGGAAAGAACATTGTGCGACTTTGGTTATATGCATAAAGTTTTCCACCCCCAATTTGTATATTGGGTGGAGTGTAGACCAACATTTTTTTTGCCGAAAACCATTTTTAAATTTCTCTTTTCCATAACCAGAAAATAATATTTTTATTTTACAATTTTTACAGTGGTATTCCAGAGCTGATCGAGATAACAATTTTTCCACTCGTAGGAGACGATACGGACCAACAATATATTTGCGTCACGTTGCAAGTTTTGCCCACACCCAGTTATCCGGACGAGAGCCCCGAATTTCGCTTGCTTAAACCTCGCGGTCTGGATGATGGGCGGCTGGATGAAATACGGTCCGCTTGCTGGGAAAAGCTTAGGGACACGCTTGGCTATCCGGTTGTTTTCGATTTAATCGAAGTTATACGCGAACATCTAACCGGTAGCCCAGTGCCCAGTGGTCAGTGTGTTGTTTGTCTCTATGGTTTCACTGAAGGTGATGAATTCACCAAAACCGAATGCTTCCATTACTTGCACAGTTATTGTTTAGCTCGTCATCTGATGGCATTGCGTCGTAACTATCAGGAAGAACATGAAAAGTTACCAGCATGGCAGCAAAAAACCGCAGATGCTTTTCAGGCTGCATGCCCCGTATGCCGTGAAATTATTAATGACGATTCCGATAGTCTTAAGTGTGCCATGCCCCCAGCTGAGCTGCAGAATGCACCCGATTTTGAATTGACCGATGAGCTCAAAGAACTGCAACGCAAAATGACCAGTTTGTTTTTACATCAAAAGAGTCGGGGTGCCATTATTGATTTGGATGCGGAGTGTGGCGCAGCTGTGATTTCGATAGAGACAGAGGAAGAAATCCGTCGGCGTCAGCAACGTAAGCAAGCAGATGAACAAAATTTGACAACTGCAGTAAGCGCTGGTGATGGTTGGCAAGAGTCTTCACTGTTACCTGTTTCCGGAGGTGGCAGTAGCGGTAATGGTGTAAGTTGGAAAAGTGGTTATAAAATAAATTCGTCGGATATTTAGGGTTTCATGGCTATTTTAGAATCCGATCGAAAAAAGTTACTGATTTGGAGTCATGCTACGTATGCGAAACTAGTATGGCCTCACCTAAAATTAAATACTCTACACCGCATTAAAAGTAAAAATTCGCGTAAATCTTACATTTTTATTAAAAAGGTGTTTCTTCCAACATACTACGTGCTGGCTGGTTTAACTAAACGTACCCACATTTAACTTGACATTTACTTAAATAGTTCTCTGTGTAGCATTTCGAAGGTTATAATTTGAAGGTTGAAAACAACAAAGGATCTGAGCTTTTACACACGAAACACCAAAACTCTACCCGCGGAGAGTCCACAGATTTTCAATTTTGCGGTAATTTTTTCGATTGCAGTATACCTTTTTTTTACCATTTATCTAAAGAAGACATAACAGCGAGTAAGTGAGCCAAAATAGAACTCCTTTAGATTAAAAATTAAATTTAACAACAACCTCTGAATATTTCCGCCCGAAAAAATTACTGCCTTTGTGTAACACTGAAGAGAATCTTTTGCCCAAGTTTCAGCTTCATAGATACTTTTTTGTCAAAGAAAACAATTAAAAACCAAAAAACCGGTTTTGAGCCATTTTTTCGAAAAATTTTGAGGTTAAGGTAAAAATGATCAGTACAAATTTATAGATCTTATTATTTCCTATAACTTTTGCATTGAACTTTTTTTGATATGATGCACAGTTTAGCCATAAATCGGGAAAAACTGTGTTCGACCTCTAAAAATGCACCCCATTCCACCCCGGATAGCTGCTGTCGGTTCGATTTTTTTGTCCTCTTTTACAAGAGCTTGTTAACCAATATTCCGCTGTCAGATTGCTGTAATGAACTATTTTTTTTCGCAATTTTCCGACTAATTCTACTGGACTATGAGTCGATCTGTCTGTCTGTGAAAATCATGATTTCGAGAAAATTAAGCACGGTAATTTGATGAACTCTTGTATCATTTGGGTACGCCCGATGCCCACACAAATCTAAATTTACCTGAAAATACTTCCCATATGTTAGGGGTTTAAATTTATAAAGGTTCTATAACTAGTTTGATTTCTGTTTCGTTGTCATATTCTGTGCGAGTTCGGTTCGACTTTCGCCATACATATGTACATATGTATCATTTTCTCCATGTTATAAGGACATGCGTACATATAGTAGGTTGTTATCCTAATGTCCTTCTTTTTCAGTCATCATCTCATACCAACGAAAATAATGCTTCGCGTTCTACTGCTAGTAGTTCAACTAATTTTGCACCAGTTGTTCAACCGACACAACGTCTCTCCAATGATCCAACAAACAACAATTATCAACATCATAATAGACGGCATTTTCGTGGCGGCAGACGTCATCAACAGCATCACCATCATCACCGTGACAGAACAGAGCGGGAACGTGAACGTCACGAAAATCACAACTCTAGTCATTCCACAGCAGCAGCTACGCCAACAACAGCAGCTACATCAAATGCTGCTGGAACTACTGGTGGCAAACATTCAAAGGGTCAAGCGGCCTGTGCTGGTCATGCCAGGTGACAATGGGCGTCCGGAAAAGAAGCCATAAATATTGCAGCAATAGCAGTAGCAGCAGCTGCTAATGTCGAGTCTTCGATAGAGGAAGCACAAGAAAATGAGAAGCAAAAGCAACTACTTGCATTTAGCTGTATGCACAGTTGTCATGCGTCGTTGTCTACGACGTTGCTTCGTTGTTATTGATATTCGCATAAAGTAATGTTGTGGCATGTACGCATTCGCAACTTGCTGAAGCTCATAGTTTTATTTATATGTATTTTATTATTTTTTACTTTTACTTTTGGTTTGAAATTTTGATGTTTTTAGTTCATATGTTTATGGTTTTATTTAAAACAATTGTAATTTTAAAGTTTATTATAATCATAGCGCACATAAAAACTTATTTAAGCTTAGCAACAAATTTTAGCAATAATTTTTTACAACTACTTATTATTTTCTGCAAATTTTGTATTTATTATTTACAAAACAATAATTTTGTGATTGAGGACTTTTTGTGTGAGAGAAGAAAAGACGGAGAAAGCATTGATGGAAGTAGATGCTGCTGCTGTTTGCTGTTGTATGCAATGAATTCTGCTGCCAACCGATATTATGAAGTTACATACAAATAGATAAAACACAAAAACAAGAGTAAAAATAAAATTTAACTACTTTGTCTTTCCAGTTATGTTCTTAACAAACAGCTTTTCTTTATCTAAAATATTAATATATTTTTGGTCTAAAAAAGCTGCAGCGTTCCTAGTCAAACACGCAAAATATAAAACTATACAATTAATGTGTCAAAGAAAAAATTAAATGAATGAAAAACAAAACGCAATTAGAAACTTAAAAAATACTAAGCCAACAACAATATCAAAAACTTTTAATGTCTTTACGAAGATGTACCATATGAATACATACTCGAATTTAATAATAAATTAATATTCAATTAACTAAATGTCAACAAAATCAAATAAAATAATTTAACAAAATAAGAATTGTATAAGAATCGTATACATCTCAAAACCTTTGGTAATATGATATAATATGAACAAATTCGTTAAAGATATTTTATTGTTTTATATGTTCAATTGTACCCTAAAAATGATAAATCCAAAAGTGTGATTTAATTTCGGCTTGAACTTTTGAGACCGGTGCAAATTTGTCCATTTTTTTAATTATAACTCGAAAACTATATATTTTAATGTGCACATTATTGTGAAAAATAAAATTTCCCATCGAAATTGCACTTTATAAAATCAAAAAACTTATTTTTTAAACAAAATAATTAAAAAAAAAACTGTAAAAAACCGAAAAATTTAAATTTTTTGAATTTTTGGGTATAACTTTTTCCTGTCTTGATTTAGTGTTTTATTTCGTTTCACAAAAAAGAAAGGTGACACAGTTTCTCGATTTTTTCAACTTATTTTGTTGAAATAATAAGTTTTCTGACTTAACAAAGTGCCGTTTTGATAGGAAATGTTTTTCTCTATAATAAGTCCGATAATGTGTATCTACTAAAAATAAATGGTTTTTGGTTATGATAAAAAAAAATGGACAAATTTGCACCGTTCTCAAAATCCCAAACCAAAATTTATTCGCACTTTTGGATTTATCATTTTTAGGGTACAATTGAACATATAAAACAATAAAATACCTTTTACGAATTAATTCCTTGTTCAGATACATAGTCAATAGCCTAAATATGTTAATTGAAGGGTTGAGATTTTTTTTTACTTATCTTTTGGGCTGCATTACCTCAAAGGAATGTACTTTCAAAGGATGTAAATTTCTGACTTAAATAAGAACTTATCAGATGTAAAACCGTTTTGTGGAAAATTGTGTGGAAAAACTTCTTTTTTTAAGCTAAATTTCTGTCTAAACAGCGAAAAATAATATTAAAAACCTTTTTTGAGGCATTTGACTTTAAATATAGTGAAAATTCGGCCGCTAAAGTTCGGGAAATTTTATTACTCGGTAGGTATGCATTAACAGAATTCGTTTATTGATTTTCCTGACTAAATGTGTACAGAGTAAATCAGTCGCTCATCCTTTGTCTAACAAATGTAAGCAAAATAAGGTACTTCAGAGCCTAATGATGAGAAACAAAAAAGTTGTACGTTAATTCTATCCATGTCCATATCCAATATTACCAACAGTGATTCATCAGAAGGCGATTTTAAGAAACTTGAACGCGCAGTTATTTCTACTAGCAAAGAAGCTAAGTATGAAAATTTTGATTACAACCCAACCAACAACACAGTTCCAACAAAACTCAACGAAAATCACAAGCTAAAGTCCCCATTTGAAAACCCTTTACAAAGAAATTATACTATTACAAGGCGCTATACCTAAAAAATTATTTACAAGTTTGCGTGAGCATAATTTCGATATGCCGATGCTATATTTCAGTTCTACAAGAGCATACGAAGCGATTGATACCTCATTTGTAAAAATCGGTGCAGTAGTTATCGAGAAGCCAAAATAATTTTTTTTTAGTTATAGGGCTTTGTATGAGCATAATTTCTAAATACCGATGCTATATTTCAATTCTGCAAACTTCTTGAATCAATTATTTAACCAGTTTGCGCTTTGTACGAGCATATTTTCAATATGCCGGTGTTATATTTCAGTTCTACAAGAGCATACGAAGCGATTGATACCTCATTTGTCAAAATCGGTGCAGTAGTTATCGAAATCCAAAATAATTTTTTTTTTAGTTAAAGCGCTTTGTATGAGCATAATTTCTAAATTCCGATGCTATATTTCAATTCTACAACATTGTACGAAGCAATTGACACCTCATTTGTCAAAACCGGTCTTGTAGTTAACGAGAAATTAGCGAAAGAAGTTTTACTTGAAAAAAAAAAATCACTTGCTTGCTGTTTCGCCGAATTTCTGCGTCGTTGCTCTGCCCAAAAAAAATTGAGCTAAGGGAGCAGGGTGCTTACGCATGCACCTTAAGCCTAAAAGTATGCCACACTTTATTTTCAAATTTTTATACAGGCGTAACCACCCTGTTTCCTCAGCCCAATTTTTTGGGCAGAGCACCGACGCAGCAATTTGCCGAAACACCAGGCCATCAGAAACAGCAGCAAGTGATTTTTTTTCATGAAAAACTTCTTTCGCTAATTTCTCGTTAACTACTGGACCGATTTTAACAAATGGGGTGTCAATCGCTTCGTACAATGTTGTAGAATTGAAATATAGCAACGGCATTTAGAAATTATGCTCATACAAAGCGCTATAACTAAAAACAAACTTATTTTGGATTTAGATAACTACTGCACAGATTTTGACAAATGAGGTATCAATCGCTTCGTATGCTCTTGTAGAACTGAAATATAGCATCGAAATTTAGAAATTATGCTCATACAAAGCGCAAACCTGCAAAAATATTTATTTTGGCTTCAAAATAAATACTGCACCGATTTGGACAAATGGGGTGTCAATCGCTTCGTATGCTCGTGCAGAATTGAAATATAGCATCAGCATTTAGAAACTATGCTCATACAAAGCGCTATAACTAAAAAAAAAAATTGTTTTGGTTTCTCGATAACTACTGCACCGATTTTGACAAATGAGGTATCAATCGTTTTGTATGCTCGTGCAGAACTGAAATATAGCATCGTCATAAAGAAATTATATTATAACAAGGCGCTATACCTAAAAAACTATTTGCATGTTTGCGTGTGCATAATTTCGATATGCCGACGCTATATTTCAGTTCTACAAGAGCATACGAAGCGATTGATACCTCATTTGTAAAAATCGGTGCAGTAGTTATCGAGAAGCCAAAATAATTTTTTTTGTAGTTATAGCGCTTTGTATGAGCATAATTTCTAAATGCTGATGCTATATTTCAATTCTGCACGAGCATACGAAGCGATTGACACCCCATTTGTCCAAATCGGTGCAGTATTTATTTTGAAGCCAAAATAAATATTTTTGCAGGTTTGCGCTTTGTATGAGCATAATTTCTAAATTTCGATGCTATATTTCAGTTCTACAAGAGCATACGAAGCGATTGATACCTCATTTGTCAAAATCGGTGTAGTACTTATCGAAATCCAAAATATTTTTTTTTTTAGTTATAGCGCTTTGTATGAGCATAGTTTCAAAATGCCGATGCTTTATTTCAATTCTACAACATTGTACGAAGCGATTGACACCCCATTTGTTAAAATTGGTCCAGTAGTTAACGAGAAATTAGCGAAAGAAGTTTTTCATGAAAAAAAATCACTTGCTGCTGTTTCTGATGGCCTGGTGTTTCGCCAAATTTCTGCGTTGTTGCTCTGCCCATAAAAATTGAGCTGAGGAAACAGGGTGGCTACGCATATATAAAATTTTGAAAATAAAGTGTAGCATACTTTTAGGCCTTAGTAAAACAGAGTGTTTACGGATAAATTTAACTCTGTGAATTTGCTAAACGGCCTGTTTTGTAATGCCTAAAAGTATGCCACATTTTATTTTCAAAATTTTATGCATGCGTTATCATACTGTTTCTCAGCTCAATTGTTGGGGCAGCGCATTCTAAACAAATTTAAGTCAAAGTTTTTTTGCTTCAAATTTAACATTGAGTTGGTGTCCTTCAATGCAATGGTGACCACTACGTCATCTTTTGCAATCATTTTAACTTTTTCTAGCTAATACATATCGAGTATTTTTACTTCATCGACTGTTTTTCCCAAGTTTCACGGTATCGATCTGGAGAACGCTCGCTGCGAGCTGCAGCATGCCAACCATTTCTCATAAAATAAATAATACATCTTTTAAGTGAATTTTATTTTGTTCTCATTATTATTTAAACTATAATTAATTCATCCAGCTATATTATATTAACATTTTTTTTTTTCTTTTCTTGGAAGAATGTTTAATGTACATTTAGCTTGTGATATTTGATTCAAGATATCTTTGTAAAGGGTTTTCAAATAGGGACTTTAGCTTGTGATTTTCGTTTAGTTTTGTAGCACTGTGTTGTTGGTTGGTGCGCATTTAAAATGACAAGTAATTCAATATTTTCTGCTGATCTATCTATTCAAATATTTTTGCGGTTTCTTTTTACAATTATTAAAGAAATTTTAAGCTTAATGCTTTAAATATGACAGCATTTCAAAATTATTCAATTGGTTCAAGCAATTTAACTTTTTTTTGGATTTGCGTAACATGTATTAACATGTTAAACGGTTTCTATAAATTTAAAACATGGATTTGCGTAAATTTTGTAACAATAAATTGTAAAATCAAAGAAGAAAACTAAAAAAATTAAGATATCCTGTATGTTTAAAAAATAAAGAATTTTCCAAAAGATAATAATCAACCATTCGGTACAAACAATCAATGTACTGTTCGTTGATTTTATTGTTTTATGTGTTCATTTGTACAGTAAAAATGATTAATTCAAAAGTGCGATTATATTTAGGTTTGGACTTTTGAGAACGCTGCAAGTTAGTTCATTTTATATTTTTTTAATCATAACTCGAAAACTATATATTTTTAGTATATAAACATTATTAGACTTACTATAGAGAATAATATTTCCTATTGAAATGGTAGTTGATAAAATCAAAAAACTAATTTTTTTAACCGAAGAGATTAAATTTTTTGAATTTTTGGGCATAACTTTTTTTGATTGAATTTAGGGGGGGCTCTCTTGAATCACAAAATAGAAAGGTGACATATTCTCCGTCAAAATTATGACCCATAAAAAGTATTTTTCATGAAAATTGGCTGAGATACAGTCGTTCAAAGTTACCTACCAATTCGTAACTTTATACCATGTTGGCTTTAATTTTTACACACAAAAATAATATATTGTGAGATCATAAAATGTCAAAATTTTGAACAATACCTGTATCGTTATCTTTGATGAACCGAAAATAATTTGTTTATTTAATAAAAATAGTTTTTGCATGTAAAAATTAAAACTAACACGGTATAATGGTAAAAATTGGTCAAATCATACAAAATTAGGTAACTTTGAACGACTATATCTCATTTTGATAGGAAATTTTATTCTCTACAGGTAGTCTGATAATTGTATAAATATAAAGTTTTTAAATTATGATTAAAAAAATAAAAAATGGACGAATATGCACGGTTCTTAAAAGTCCAAACCTAAATTTAATCACACTTTTGGATTTATGATTTTAAGGTTACAATTGAACATATAAAACATTTAACAAATTAGTTAATTTTACACGTTATTTTCGACTAGTCAATAGCCTATTTTGACAAAAATTTGAACCGCAGATTATAGCTACATATTTTAATTTATTTCTATTTAATTGCATACGTTATATCACGTAGGTAGAGCTGAAAATTTAATTTTAAGACTACACTGCATCATAATACGAGTAGTTTCAATTCATATTTTATAACATAGTATTTTTTAATTATAAAAATAAATTCTAAAATGAATTCAAGAGAAAATAAAGTTTTGAGAATTTTTATTTTCAATTTTTTAATTATTATATAAATTTGATAAAAAAAAATTAAACAAGTAAGAAAACCCAAATAATTTTTTTGCTTTTGTGACAAAACGATTTAGAAGAAAAATGCTTAAAAATATCCTTTTGCAAAATCTGTATAGCATAATTGTATGCACTTTTTCATGCTCTTTAGCAAGGTCAAGGACGATAAAATCTATATTTTTAAAGTATGCATTTCCTGCGATTCAAATTTGAAATTCTTTAATTGAATTAATTTTTTAAGCACGTCGGTGCCAACTTTTTTTGAATCAAATTTTTTGGTTCCATCGAAAACCAGGTTTACAACCTCCTCGATGGAATGAATAAATACATTGCTTTTTATTGATAAAAAAAAGGAAAAAACATATTTTATTTATAAATTCAAGCATCAAAGAGATAAATTTTATTAAATTTTTATGCATTTAATGTTACGTTTTTAAATTATCAAATAAACAAACAAAAAAAGTATTTGAAATTAATTTTTTTTACCTTTTATTTTTTTGTTTGTTTTGACCCCTATAGTTGTTGTTTTTTGTTTTGTTTCTAAATTAATTTACATTTAAGAATAGAATTGTGCTGTGAGCACATACACACACACATACATGCGCAAGCGGTGGACAATTTATATATTTTGTCCCCAACACAAAGTGTTTTAGTAAGATTATGTTTTAAATTATTAATTAATTAATGTTATTTTTATAAATTAAGTTGTTTCTTTTTTAACTAGATTTCATTATTTATATTTTTCTCAACTACAATTTGTGGTATTTATTTAACTGTTTTTTAATGTTTAATTTTGTGTTGAATTTTCTCTTTTCAAATGAATTTTGCGCTTTGAAACTAATGAACTCATCAACTAACTGTATCATCATTATCATCATCAACATCAACTGCATTGATTTTACGCTAATAAAAAAAAATAAACATGACTTTTCTTAATTTGTAATTGAAGAGAGTTTCTGCGCAACTCCGTTCACAGTCTTTGATTTAAGGACATCGTTCTCGTATGAAAAGACAGTTTCCTTGCCATTTTCATAGATTCTGTAAAGGAAAAAAAATAGCAACATTTAGCATTAATGTCTAAATTTAAAAGTTTTGAAGAGTTATTACCGTTTGGTCATAAGCTTCTTGCCATTGACAAATGTCGTTGAAGTAGAGGTGCGCTTGACTGCTCCATTGGCACCCGAGGACGAACTACCACGTCCGCTGCTGCCACCATTCGACACAGTATTAAATGATGAGAACGATGTGAAGCCATTGGTGGGCATTAAGAAGTCCATCATTGAGTAACTAACCATGGGTGTGGCGAATGCTGAAGCAACTTTTGAATTTCCATGATGTAAATGATGACGATGATGATGGCTACTACCGGAGGATCCATTGGCGCGCCGACTATGTGGTTGTGAATAACCGTGAACATCTTTTACAAATAAAATAAAAAAGTTAATAATTTAAAACAAAACATCTTTGCTATCAATATAATATGCACCTTTAAATAGTTCGGCGAATGGTGAGTTTGAACCAAAGAATTCACGGAAAACTTCTTCTGGTGGCCGGAACACGAATGGAAAACCACCCATTATATCAAATTCATCAAAGTCGTGTGAACTATGATGTCTTCCAGAGCCACGATGATTACCACGATCGCCAATTAAGCCTTCTTTACCATATTGATCATAGATCTTGCGCTTTTTTTCTGTAAGATAATAGATGGGTTTTTCAAAAAAATTATTTTTTAGCTTATTTATAAAAATTAAAATGTACATATACTATAAAACAAAACAATTTAAGGAACAAATAATTATCAGCAAAATGGTATTGTTAGTCGCGTATTTATTGTTTCGAAGAAAACTTTTATTTAGGTTCATACGAAATGTTTAGTAAGGAGCTGTTCAACTTTGATTAATAACCATTACCAAAGAATATTTATACTAATTTACTGCATCATTTCATTGGAACATATTACTAATATGGAAATAGCAAAAATTTTACTAAAGCCTTCCACATCGGCATCTTGCGAAAAACTAGGTCTTGTTCATGCGAAATATGTACAATGTGTACTTTGATTGTCAGTGTATGTTAAGGAAAAATATCTAACAAAGGGAGAAAACTATTTTTATGCTATTTTATCAATGGAAATATGGTACTCAAACACAACATTCCGTAAACGAGCTCTGAAAAAGCCCTATAATGGTTTAGTAAGTCATTCTCTTATATAGCACATAGCATTTAAAAGCTTCTGGAACTTATGATTTTAATTTCATATCGGTTTAATGAACGACTCGGAAGTTCTTTTCGCGCATTTCGGGCTGTATATTGGCCACGGCTTCACAAATTTTGGATTTTTTCGATTGCGTAGCAGCATCATTTCACACGACTATGGTGGAAAATCTACATCGCTTAATACCTGGGAAAATTTTCAAGATTTACTTTTGTGTACTTAGAAATACTCGAAAATGTTTGTTGCTGAAAAATTAATATCGATGTTCTTGGCGTATTCGATTCTAGGTGTTTCAAAACCCATTTAGGATTTAGCGCCAAAAAATACATAGAAAATGAAACATATGTTTTGAGAAAATTTGTGTTTTTGACTTAATCTTGCAAGGGCCGCATGCATTTTTTTTTGACTCAAAATACCCGAAACATAATTTAGAATAAGGAATTTCAAGAACCATGGAGTAGTAAACCGAATTTTCCATTTGATTTTTCTCATGAGCACAGCGTTATAGTTTTTTATTTATTTACTTGGATCAAGGTTTGATCTCATGGGTTATGGTTCCCTGAATCCGAATCCACTTGACATCAGTATTTCAAAAATATCGATTTTTTGTGTTATTTTATTAAGTTATTAGATTTCTTCTACATTACATGATGTGAAAGGGTAAAACGAGTAATGGATTTAGTTACATCGAATCAAAATTCTTTAGAAGAATATCATTCGGTTGACAAGTTAAACTCACTCAGCACAATATTTCTCTAAAATTAAAAAACACGAGCTTTTTGATGCTTTTTTTAAGAAACCAATAAGTTTTGTAAAAAGATTCATAGCACCAACGTTAAAGTAAGTAATGGCACACGTTTTTTCATAATTTTACCATCAACAACAAAAAAAAAAACTTAAAAACTTTAAATAATTAAATTTCACTTAATGAATTTTGCTTGTCAAGCGACGATATGTAGTTTTAGCAGACATGTAACACAGTACAAATATCGGTGCTGATACTGGTATTTAATTCTCTAGGTACTCGCGTACTTGAAAGTATTGTCCTTAAGTATCAGTACCAACATCGGTATTTATACGCGTACTAACACTTAACTACTGACAGTGCCAAATTTGTGCGAGGTCTTAAAAACTATTTTCAATTTATGATATGTATTACATATATGTGTAAAACTGACAAATAACTATCGACGACATTCCTATTCTTCATCCCAAAACTGCATTACAAACATACATACATTATACTTTTTTCGTTGACATTTTAAAACAAACATATGCCGCTTAAATTACTTCCTTTTACCGAAAAAAACAAAACCAAACAAGCTATAGCGTGGCAATGGCGGCGGCATATTAAAAACAGCAGGTTAGTAAAAAAATGTGTTCTTTTTTTCAAATTTCAACAAAATTTTAGTCAGGAACAAAAAAAACATTAAGCACTTTAAAAATACTTTTTTAATGCAAAAGAAATAAACGAAGTCAGAGTGACTCAAGCAAATAGTCGGCAGAAGACACAAATGAATGCTTCTGCTGAATTTGTTTTTCTTGCAAGGCACCACATGTGGCCAATCAATTTTTTTATATTATTTTACCAAAAAGCTTGTGGAATGGAGTCGACTCGAAAAGATTGCGGAAGGTGAACGCTTGATAGCGATTACCACGACGACCTGGTGTGGAGTGGGATGAGGATGATGTTGTGGAACCATAGCTTGGATAGTAATCACTATAATCGTTGTGACTACCGCTATGTGTACGGGTTCGGTAACGATAACCGCTGCTACCGGTGTTGCTGCTGTTGCTACTGTAGTTACTCTTGTGGTAGGTCGATCGAGAGTCGTAAATTTTTCTTTTGCGTTCTAAATATATACGAAGATCAATACGTATAAAGAAATAGGTTTTCTTCTCCAATATCTTATTAGAAACACTTTTAAAAAATTTATGCTAGGAATTCTATAAAGCATAGAGTATAGCAATGAAATCAGAGACTTTTAAAAATGCATTTATTTTTCATGTCCGGGAAATATTTTGTATGCGAAGAAATCGTTTCCCAAGAGTATTAATTAGTTGTTAAATAATACAAAATAAATCAATTTTTGAAGACAATACATATTAAATTTATAACTGAAAAATATTGAAAGCACTTTTCCAAATTAACATAAGACATACTTAGATTCGACGTTTTTACTTTTACATTACTGAAAGTATGCTAGCATATTTTGTATGACAAAGATTAGTTTTTTTTTACAAAATCGCATAGTATAATTTTAGCTATGCAAAAATTATTTATTATAATAAAAATTCCAAATGCTACTTTCACATAACAACTTTTGCTCAATTCAAATAGACTGAAAGCCAGACCCAAGCGACTGATTTTCAGTCACTTAATGAGACTTATTTGCGGGCATGTAACCCATATGCATTCAAATGCATTTTTAAAAGTATCTGACTGTTGCTTATATTATAATTGTATAAGAAAATATTTACCGTCTGATAGAACTTCATATGCTTCGGAAAGCTCCCTAAAACGTGTGTTGGCTTCATCTAAATTATCCGGATTCTTGTCAGGATGCCACTTTAGCGCAAGTTTTCTATAACTGCGAGAAGAAATTCAGAAATATTATAAGATTTATTTTTGGGAAACTAATTCAAGAACTTACGCTTTTTTAACTTCACCATCAGAAGCTGTGCGCTGTATATCCAACACTCTGTAGTAGTCAACCATTGTGCTTAAGTTCTGTGTGGTCTGTAGTTAAACGATAGATTTTCTTTTGGAACTGATATCTATATGATTTGCGTGAAGAGTTGATGTATGCACGTATTATTTTTAGGCTATATTATTATGAAACGAACTTCAACAATGTTGTAGCCTGAAAATACAAAATAAAAACATTCAATTTAGATGAATACAAATTTGACATTAATAAAGATTTATTTTTTTTTTAAGTTCAATAAGGTTGCTTAAATATATAAAAAAAAGAATAGTCTGGAAAAATGTTGCTAATGATATTGATTACACTATGTGCATTCATTTTGAAAGAAAATTGACTGATTTCCATTTTATTGTAATTTGGAGTCGCTGAGCTAAAATTTGCCGATCAGATTTTGGCCTACACGTCAGCGTTTCGAGATAACCGGTAATTGACACGGTTACAAGCGCTCCTCTAATCAAAAATAAGTCTCGTATGTAAATTTTTTCTGAAAATTTGACTAAGATGCTTCATAGCTGGGTGTTAGAGGGGTAGCGTAAATGGTAAAAACTTTGTCTTTTCATAAGGAATAACTTTGCTTATGACCACAAGCCTCTCAGACATAACATAAATGGGTGATCTTTCATGAAAAGAGTAAAAAATTGACACATAGCAAAAAAATAAAATTGTGTCGGTAAAGAAAGTTTCCAAAAATGAACATAGGCACTTTTGTGACTTAGTGACTCAAATGATTTATTCACCGTCACACAAAGTCTTTCCTTGGTCATACTTATATATTCCTAATGTCAAATACAAGTTTTACAAAATGAAAGTTTTACTCGTATTATAAATTGAATTGTTAGTACATTAAATACATAATTAATTTAATCTTGTAACGAAATAAGTACGTTTCACCTTATTAAAAATATTTATTTATTTATTTAGAGCAAAACTTTCGCAAAAATGGCAACAGACAGACATAGCCAGAGTCATGTAAAATTTGGCATTTCGAGTTCAATGTCGGCCAAAGACTTTCCGCCTACATTTTCAATTTTGTTAAATAAGTGAGTGCGTTCAAGTTGTTGTATGATGTGATCTGAATGTTCGCCACGCAATTCTAACAATAAAAGCACGCACGTCGTATATCGCCATGCTATGTATGTGCTGGTGGTATTGCTACAACAGTTCCAAATACGCCGAAATGTGTTATTTTATTACTCAGATTTTGCCGGTTTGTCAGTCGGTCGGTCGGTTGGCTCGTTTGTTTTAAAAATTTTCTAATTTTTCACTTCTACTCATGTAACCCTCCTAATTGTCAATTTAAAACAGCAGCAAACAATAAAATTAGTAGTTATCTATGTAAACCGTGGGTTGTTTGTTGCATGAACTTAAGTGTAACGTGATTTTCTCTCTGTGCTGCTCTCAACTCAAGTATTCTATTAAATTCCCTTGACATGATTTTTTCAGTTTGAAATTATTTTTTCTGTTGTTTTGTTTTTATATTTCTGTAATTTTGCGCATGGGTTGCATGGTCTCTGAGAAGTCACAGCACATCAACACTCAATGAAATCGAAATCAGGTGTATCGAGATACGTGTACAATCAAAATATGTACATACAAATGAATCATAAGTAATTCAATAATTGCGCTAATCATCGTCAAGTTATCATTGATAATTGCGCACGCGTAAAGTTTGTTTGAGACTTACCCAAGGTCTTTCGTTATTTGCCCTTTTGTTGTCTATCGTTATAACTGAAATAGAAAATTCTCTGTTGAAAACACATTTCTAACACTTTGTATAGGGTAAGTGTAGCATATAGTGGGCTCTTTAAGAACTTTCGATTCTTTGCTACAAATTTGATTCAATTTTTGGCCTTCCATACAAATAAATTTGTTAATATAGAAAAAAAGTGAACATTGATAACACAAGTTTACAAATTTGGGGTTCATCTCGAAATCTGGCTTTTCATAGACTTTTTTCTATGTATTTTGGGACGTAGATTCTAAAAATATCAAAAGTGACTAAGTCCATTTTTAGTAATATAATCCAAATCAGAGCTATTTTAAGCATTTATTGGAAATATATATTTACCAAAGGACAATTAATTTATTTTTAGTTTTTTCTAAATAATTAAGACCAAATATTTGTGCATCTCAATTGAGTCCAAGTTCCACCCAACAAATCAAAAATCAGCATTATCTTTGAACGTTATTTGAAGCTATTAATAAATAATAATGTATAGAAAATTTGTTGATCTATTTTAAAACCTTTACTGATCGATAAAAAAAAACAGTCCGAAATGTTTCTAATAAAAACTTCAGATTTTTGCCACCGCTATTGAATTGAATCGAAACCATTCTATTTGTGTTTATTAAGTTATAGCAAATAAGTAGAAATTATGTATCCTCTTTAATAGGGTGGTAAGTTTACAAACTCAAAAAAGTTCGGGATTCGACAAAGAAACCCTATATATTCTATTTAGGCTCTTCGATCTCTATCATTTGACACAAATTTCAAGCTGTTATTTTCATTAATGAAAATTGACCCAAAAAACCTGTGGAAACCCATGTTTGGGACAGGATTCAATAATGCAACCCCACGTATTATATTTAGGCGTATTCGAGTTCTACCATTTAGCATACATTTCGAGCTATTGGTTAAAATTCGGGCATTTTCGGGCATCGGGAAAGGCTTTGGCAAGGCAATCCTGGTTGGTAAGTTTGACCAAAATACATTACTATCATTCCCGTAAATCTTATCCTGTAATCTTATACACTCGACTTTTCTACAGCGGTCTCTTGGACTATATGTATATTTTGCAAAAACAGCATGACGAATGCAACTGTCCCGATGTAAATTTTTTAAAAAAAATGACTAAATGGAAAAAGTTTGTCTTTTCATGAGCAATAAACATCAAACCTCTCAGACTTGCAAAAACAGCATGACGAATGCAACTGTCCCGATGTAAATTTAAAAAAAAAAAATTACTAAATGGAAAAAGTTTGTCTTTTCATGAGCAATAAACACCAAACCTCTCAGACTTGAAATAAAAAATTTGGTAGAATAGCGTTTGTAACCGTGTCAATTACCGGTTATTTGACCGTTATCTCGGAACGTTGACTTGTAGGCCAAATTTTGATGGCAGATTCGAGCTCAGCTACCTACCCTACATTGATATCATACGATTTTCCTCCAATTTGACTGTATAGTGTTGTTAGAGCAGCTTTGAAGAGCTTCGCCATACGACTTAACCCATTTCGCATGCTCGTAGGAGGCATACCAATAAAACCTTTAACCACCAATTATAAACGATTAACTAGGGAGTAAATACACGATCTTTGCAGCTAGTTTTGCTAAAAAATAAACATAGTCTACATAGAAGATAACAAAATTGTCTAAGATCAACGATAAAATTTGGTTTTACGTTCAAAAACAAAATAATTTAAAGACATGAGTAAATGATGAAGGTGTCATGTACGATTTTTCTCATTTTGTGTTTTATGTCACAAATGTATACATAATGTTTATGTGCACATCACGAAAAGTTCAAACTACGATATTTTATAATAGAAATTGAAGAAACATTCGGACAAAAATGTTATGCTCCTTAGCAAATTTATGAAAGATAAGACATTTGATGATCATTTTTGTAAAATTTTAAATTTGTGTTATTCGGTTATGAAGATGCGTTTTCAATTTAAAAAGAATTTAACAATAGTATTATCATATAAAACAATATTTGTGTCACTGGCGAAAATTGGACAAACCTGACCTACTACATGACATCATTAGCATTTGATGTTTTTTTTATACTTGAGCGAATAGCTCTTTCCTTAAAGCTACCAATAAACTATTATCATTAGTAGCGAATAGTTTCACAAGATAAATAAATAATAAAATTTATTTTTTTAACAAAATTCTATATATAAAACACTGTCGCATAAAAGAATTCAGAAAAATAAAAACTAACATGATATAACATTTAGATAATTTATGAAGAATTAGCAAGGGGCATAAGCTGTCAAAGCGGAGAAAAAACAGCAAAACGTGGATATGTTGTAGCAGATTCGCGCTCATACCTGTTGACAAATTTGGTTCTAAGGTGGGTGGGTGTTGTTGGTATTTTTTTTTCAAATGTTTTTCCTTTACGTAATATGTTAAACACTGCGAAAAAGATGTTGTAAGTTTTATTAAATATTCTAGAATTTTTTAAGGCATTTGCGTATTAGTAGTGCAATCATTTTAATTTCTTAAGAGATGTCGATTTACAAGCGTCATGTATGGAAGTATAAATTTTGTTTTAAAGAATTTTCTCAACTCAATACGGAAGCTATGGTAATAGCTTCGAAAGTAAACGCCGTAAGAATTTTATCACTTAAAAATAACTTCTCGTATTTGATACGTGCGTGTAATTATGTATTTAAGGAGAGAAGAAACAAAAACGTTTGCAGCGAAAAGCTTCACAAAAGGCCGATATAAATTTTATTAACTAGAAAACCAAAGTAAATTAATTTGACTCTTATCACTCTATTCACTGGATTTAAACTTGATTTCTTGGAATTTTTACACACCGCATTTTTATATATAAACGACTGTCGTTTATATTATGATTTTTGTTTATTTTACCTCGCTGCTATCAACGTTCCTTAATGAATAATGTTAAAAAATACAGAAGAAATACTTTTTCTGCATTTTGTGTTTTCTGCGAGTGTAGGTGATTGAAATGGCTATTAAATGAATACGAGAGAAGGTGGTGAAGAATCACCGTCGCGCTGACACCACCAGCAACAGACTCTAAAAAAGCGTTGTTTTAATGAGAATGGTGGGGCAGCAAAGAGCGTAGACCACGTTATAAATTTTGTTTGAATCAAACGAAAAAAAAAGAGTGGGCGCACACAAGCAAGGTATGACGATCGTCCAAAGTAGTAGTGTAGTGCAGCTGCTGTAGCTTTTAATTTTAACAAAACACAAATTTTTTATAATCTGAAAACATTGTTTTTTCAAAAACTTTATTCTTTATTTTAATTTACCCTAAGGGGCTGTATATTAATAACGACATTTAGGGGAGTTGAAAGACAAACATACTCAGAGAATTTGTTATGCACAACTTTTGCTTGAATTGAGTTTTCAAAACAAACTTGTCATAAATATATAATCACACTCTATATATTTGTACACATAAAATTTTACTGATAACGATGCCATTATAAAATCAAACACAAATAATCCGCAATGCTCAAATTTCAAAAGCAACTAAACACCAGAGAAAGAGTATGCAATTCCGGGTCTCCCCTATTTCGTTTTACCCACATTTTGATTTTAGGGTTGCTTACATTTTCTCCGTATGCCGGCAAAAAATGTTTTTGCTATCCCGGATAATCATTGAGGTAATCACGGTAAATCGATTGAGATAAGGTTTTTTTTTTTTCTTTATCAAACCCGGATAATTGATATTCCCGGTTAATCGAATCACGGATAATCAGGGTTCGACTGTAATTCGTTTTGCGACAGTTTTTTCTATTCCCTAATGACAAATATTATAAAAAGTAGGAGGGTGTCTAAAAATGTTATGATTTCGAACATAGGGGAATCATTAAATCATTAAATTCACACACATGATAAATTGGCTTTGTTATTCTCCTACAAATAAAATGCTATCCAGAGGAGGGAGTTATTTAAAGTAATGCAATGAAATTTCAAACAAATACTAGGAATGGTTCAGACAAACTTTTTACAAGTTGGGCGATCGGCAATATAGCGCGTCATTTTCCGTACAGGCAAAAAATTAAAAACGCTAACTAAGAGATTTTATTCAGGTAATGCACCCAAATTTGACTGCGTTTTGACGAGAAGCTCTTAGGGGTTTCAAATTACTAAAAATTATTCAATATTATTAAAATTAATATACAATCCCGAATCGATCTCCTGACTAAGAAAAATTACATTTTCATGAATTGTCAAAAATTGACGAAAATCAAGTAAAAATGAATGCATACTTATTAGATAACCTTTATCATAAAACCTTACGGAACAAAGGTTTTTTTCTTTCTTTGAAATTGAAAGTAAACTTCATAACATGTACTCATAAAAAATCAATACATTAAAAATTAAAAAAAAAACAAAATTAACAAAATTCATATATGGTACATTTTCAAAATTACATCATCATGATGATCAATGATCAACAAAAGGCAGCAACAACATAAACAGCATGGACAAAATCGAAAACTCATGACTGCCTCTTGCCGATGATGCTGCTGCTGCAGCAGCGGCTAATGTCGCGGACGATCAATTATATTAGCAACAACTAAGCAATCAAACGCCAACGTGATCTGCAGCAACAAACATTTAATTATGAATGTAGGAAAGAAATTTGCCGTCGTATTCGAGACGCCATAAAATAAAACCTAATTTTCTTCTTTCTTTTTGTTTTCTATTTCTTTATCAATATTTTGTGTTTGTTTTTGTTTTGTTTTTTTTTTTTTTTTAATTAACGCATAATTGACTACTTCTACTAGAAAAGCGAAGCTTTCCACTTTTACTAAATTGTTAACAACAACAAATAACCAGCAGCAACAATGATTGCAAATAGCAACAATCACTCATTCACTCACAAACATACACGATAACTCACACGATCAATTGTCAGTCCACAACACGATCGTCCGTCCCGGCTCGTTCATTAAATAATTGTAACCTAATTCTATGAATAGAGGCAGCATTGCACAAAAGTACTCGTACATTAAGAGCTGATTAAATTTTTTGTTTTAAATTTTAGTTAAAGCAGTAAAAAAAATTCTACAAGTGTTACCCTTTAGGTTTTTTGTCAATTCAATAAAAATTGTATTAAACACTCTGTAAATCTCGAGTGTAAGTTAACACAAATCTTTATATACAATTTAATCAGCTCTTAAAGTGTAAATACCACACTAGTCTTGAATTTGAAATGAGGCAATGAAAAAGAAATCGGTGGGATTGATTTATGATAAATGTAATTTGTTAGAATCACGTACTCACACTCGTGAGTGAGAATGCCGTTTGAAGAGAATGACAGCCAACAAGCAAAGGTTCTGACTTTTGAATACTTAACATCACAGACATTTTTCCCTTATGGCTCAGACTCAACACCACTTTGAGGTCGTCTAAAAATGCTACTGATGTTCATGTTTTTTTTCCATTATATTTGTTTTTAATTAGTTACAATAGTGTGCCAACGCATTCCATTACGGATCCGAAACTGACTCGTTTTCATATGAAATTTCTTTCAAAAATGCGAATCACTTTTTCGGATTCGTCTCGAACTCGGAACGGACTTCATATACAAATCCGTTACGAACTCGTTTATTTTTTAATAATTTTTTTATTAATTTTTTAAATGGGGCATCTATACCCATGACCGCTGCTTGACTGTGCTACTTATTATTTATAAAGATATTGCTTATTAGATAACATCTCCTGCCACGTTTTTTTCACTTTTTCGGCGAAACATACGTATTGTAAAAGCTACTGCGCTATGCTGTGCGCCGTGGACGATAGGCCAAACGACATGGATGTCATGTGTCCAATCATTACAATAGAGGAATCACATGAATGCCCATGAAGTGAGTGAAGAATTAGGAAAGATGGTGTCGCAATCTATTTTTTACTTTATAAATGTAATTAAATTAGCTAGTGTACCTTAAGCGTAGTGTCATGTT
The DNA here is from genome assembly GCA_949775025.1 of Tricholauxania praeusta. Taxonomy (NCBI): domain Eukaryota; kingdom Metazoa; phylum Arthropoda; class Insecta; order Diptera; family Lauxaniidae; genus Tricholauxania; species Tricholauxania praeusta. The sequence goes on along the minus strand of OX459031.1, from coordinate 121,079,969 downwards.
TTTCGTCTTATTTCACTAAAAAATTTAGTATACACCCACTCGGCATGTAAGGTTTCGTAAATCTTTCAGAAAGCTTTCAAATGAAATCACAAAGTTTCAGAAACCTTTCATTTCCATTTCAGAAATCTTTCTAACTTGTATACGTCATCGCGACACTGAATTATGCCTTGCGTTAAAACTTACATCTTGCCATCTTTTACAAGGTCCTGTCGACTGTAGGTATGAAAGACTTAAGCCGTTTGCCAACACACTGATTGGGCCTTATCAGTGCGGCTTTAGACCTGGTAAGTCCACCATAGACCAGATCTTCACACTACGTCAAATCCTGGAAAAAACCCACGAAAAACAGATCGATACCCATCATCTCTTTATCGATTTTAAAGCAGCTTTCGATAGCCCGATACGGGATTGCCTGTATGCCACCATGTCTGAGTTCGGTATACCTGCGAAGCTGGTGCGGCTTTGCAGAATGACGTTGAGCAACACAGCCAGCTCCGTTAGAGTAGGAAGGGACCTCTCCGAACCATTTGATACCGAACGAGGTTTCAGACAGGGCGATCCATTATCCTGCAACCTCTTCAACTTTGTGATGGAAGGGGTGTTGCGAAGAGCCAGTGTACATCGTAATGGCACTATTTTCTACAAAAGTGTCCAGCTCCTTGCATATGCCGATGATATTGATATCATTGGACGTTGTAAGCGAGATGTTACTGCTGCGTTCTCTGCTATCGAAAAAGAGTCAGCGAAAGTGGGTTTGACGGTGAACGAGGGCAAAACAAAGTATATGCTGTCCACAAACAGGGAGACGCGGCGTATTGGATCCTTTGTTACTGCGAACAACTATACTTTCGAAGTTGTCAAGGAATTCACCTATCTTGGCACCGCTGTGAACACTCAAAACGATGTCAGCCTGGAGATAAAGCGAAGACTAACTCTTGCTAATAGGTGTTACTATGGTCTCAGTAAGCAATTGAGTAGTAGAGACCTCTCTCGCCCGACAAAACTGACACTCTACAAGACGCTCATCTTACCCGTGCTACTTTACGGCGCAGAAGCATGGGTTGTGTCGCAGACTGATGCAGCCACGCTTGGGGTGTTTGAGAGAAAAATTCTTCGCAAAATCTTCGGTCCTGTTCACGTCGGCGACGACTACCGTATTCGAATGAACCACGAACTGTACGAGCTCTACGCTGACATTGACATAGTCAAACGCATCACTATTCAACGTCTGCGCTGGCTGGGACATGTTGTGCGTATGGACGAAGAAGCTCCGGCGAAAAAGGTGTTTGATGCGGAAGCCGCTGGGCGACGACGAAGAGGAAGACCATGCCTCCGATGGAAAGACCAAGCCGAGGAAACCCTATCCACGCTTGGTGTGAATGATTGGAGAAGGCGTGCGCAAAGCAGAGGCGCCTGGAGAGAGCTTTTGAGGTCGGCCGTAACCCGGTAACGGGTTGTTATGGCCACCCAAGTAAGTAAGTAAGTAAGTTAAAACTTATATGCAGTTATTTTTTGTAGTGTTTCTTAACTTATGGTGGACAATAAACTATACTTAACATATCATCAAACAGAGAATCATGAAACATTATTTAAATTTTATTAGAAAAATTCAGTAAACATTAAATCTGAAAGCTTTCAGAAACACTTCAGAATGATTCAATGTAAAAGATTTCATATTTACTCTACACAAGAGAGAGGATACTTTTGAGCTCTTGAAATTTGTCCCCAATTCGCAGGTCTTATATCTTTTGAATGCATGCACCGATTTAAATTCGGTTTTTACCATTGAAAGGAATAGAGTTTTGAGATTCAAACACATTTATTGGATTGAAAAATAAAAAACCAATTATTCTCCGTATAAAGAGGTGGCAAACATAACCTTAAATATAGCCAAAAATTACATAAAAATTGCAAACATCCCTTTTGCCTAAATGCCGGTCAGAATAAACTATTAGCAAGGTTATAAGATAGAAATTAACCATTTTTTTCATAAAAAATTTAGATTTAAAGTAAATAAAAAGAAAATTAATGTGAATACAGAAAAACCTAAGAAAAATTGCATCAAAATCGGTCCAATACCATTTGAGAAAAGCTGAGCAGAAGCCCAAAAAACAGAAGAGTGAGAAAACTTGAGTTAAATAATTAATAACACTATTTGGTATTGAGAAGATTCTAAATATTATGCAGTAGTGTGAATCAAAACCAAATGCAACATTTGCAGCGTAAATTTTGAAATTTATTCTAAGTTATACAATTGTGTACAGCTTATCGTGCGTTATGAGTGGCGCACAAAAACAATCACAATAATTACTATTAAAAAATATATTACAACTAACTGATTGTGATTTCACACAGAAAACAATGCAAAGTAACTGATAAGAATCACAGCAACCCGTGGTTGACTGGTTGGCTTCCTTTTGCTTTTAAGCGAACTCAAGATTGGACTATTCATTGCCAGCCAAGCCTGAAAATATTGTATGCTACAAAGTAAGCAAATTGTCATTGTTAATAATAATAGAGTTTAGCTACTACAGCTATTATAGCCTTCTTAGCTATTTAGCATTGAAGCTTTATACCAAGTAAAAAGCTTATTCAATAAAAAATGGAATAGAAAAAATTATCATGCACATTAATTTGTTATTTATTTTATAATTTTTTCTTAGCTTTATCGCACTTTCTCAACATACCCACTCACACCATATAAAAATAGACATATAGATATTAAAATAATTATATGTATAAATTTACGTGGTACAAGGCATAAATGTTAGAAAAAATTTACCCAGCATGCTGTGGGGCTCGGACAACACAAACAAAAAAATTCACACCACCATTAAGCTACAAATTTAGCTACAGTTAGTTTTCAGTCTAAGCTTGAGTTGACCTTTTGACAAGCTAATGTTATAAACTTCGCAATTATTAATAAGAGTTGTCATGCGATTAAAAGGAGCTGTAGCCATATAATTAGTTCTACTAACCGGTTGATAAAATAACTGATAAGAGTTACGAGTACTCCTCCGATTACTATTAAAATGTATATAGTTAAGAAGCTCTGGTGCAGCAAGAGACCCAGTTACAAGTTGATGCAGATAAAGTATATCCGCAATATTTCTACGCGAGCTCAAAGACTGCATATGTAATAACTTTAAACGATCCTCATAAGGAGGAAGGCTTAAAGGGTCAATCCAATTTAAGCCATTGAGAGCAAAACGAATAAAATTTTTTTGAATTCTTTCAATTCTATTTATATGAACATTATAAAATGGTGACCATACTTGGCTAGCGTACTCTAAGTGAGGGCGCACTATTGTATTATATAAAGTCACCGTTACTAAAGGGCTATTAAATTCTTTTGCCCACCTCTTAATAAAGCCAAGCAGAGATGAGGATTTTTTACAAATTTGATTAATATGCTCATTAAAAGTCAACTTAGTATCAAAATGTATACCTAGGTCTTTGACTACATCGACACGACAAATATTTTTATCTTTTAATTTATAATCAAATTCCACAATAGTTTTCTTCCTGGTAAAAATCATAGCTTGGCATTTATCAGGATTAAGATGTAAGTTATTCTTAGAACACCAAACTTCAAAGGATTTCAAGTCAGACTGAAGTGGAATAGTGTCACCAACCCCCTTTACGTTCCTGTAAATTTTCATGTCATCTGCATATACTAACAGATGGGAGTTTTTAATAACATGTGTAACGTCATTAATTGCTAAAATGAACAGGAGCGGCCCCAGGTGGCTTCCTTGTGGAACACCTGATGTCGCGCTAAATGGGGAGGAAAACACTCTCCTAAATTTTATTTGATACGAGCGATCAGATAAATAAGATTCAATCCAGCTGATAAAACTTAAGGGAAATCCAAGTTTCTTTAACTTAAACAAAATCAAATTATGTGGTAATTTGTCAAATGCTTTACTGAAGTCAGTGTAGATGCAGTCAACTTGCCCACCAGAGTCTAAAGAGCTTAATGCAAAAGAAGTGAAATCAAGGAGGTTAGAAACTGTAGATCTGCCATTAACAAAACCATGCTGACGAGTTGTTATGACTTCACCACAGCACACCTTAACCTGATCGTATATAATATGTTCAAAAATTTTCGGTATTGATGATAACTTAGCCACGGGCCTGTAGTTTGAAACATCATTCTTACACCCTTTCTTGAAAATGGGGCTAATGTATGCATTTTTCCAAAATTTAGGAAAATAGCTTTCTTGAATTGATCTATTAAATAAAATACTGAGGGGCTGACTCAGCACAGAGCTACAGTTTACTAAAACTGTCGCAGGAATACCATCCGGCCCGGAGCTGAAGTCATCATCAACAGATGAAATATATTTCTCTATGAGGTCAGGAGAGAAAGATATCTCATTAACCGAAACTAAAGGGTCGTTATCCATATATTCAAAATAGTTGATTTCAGGGCTAAATAAATCCGTAGAAAACGATTCATTAAACAAATTAGCAAACAACCCGGCTATAACTTGTGGGTCGCTAGTGAGCCCATCAACTGTTTTAAACTCAGATGGAAACCCGTCAGATTTTTTTTTAGAATTAATAAAACCCCAAAAATTCTTGGGGTCATGAAGAATATTCAGCCTAATTTTATTCAAATATTCAGAATAAACCAAAGCTGACATATCTTTAAATTCAAGAAACAGTCGCTGATAAGCAACAAGGTCATTACGGTCCTGGCTACAAACGTATTTATTCCATGCCCTATTACGGCCATTGCGAATTTTTTTCAAATCCTTTGTATACCAGGGGTACGAGGAATTATTAACGTACCTCCTTGTATATGGAACCGACAATGCTATGGCAGAAAAAAGTTCACCATAGAAAAATTTAATGCAATCATCAAATGTATTGTTATTAAAAAAAATGAGTAAGTCATCTAATTTATTTCTTAAATTTTCATTCAATTTTAAAAAGTCAGCTTTCTTAAAATTGAATTCGTAAATATTAATGGATGAACATGCATTAGTCAAATTTTCATTGTCAGATTGGTACACAATACTCAAAGGTGGATGATAGGAATCTACCGTAGACAGAGCATGGATAGCATTTCTTACAACAACATTGCTACTATTTGTAGCCAAGACTAAGTCAAGTTGTCGTCCATGGCAGTTAGTTATACAACTTACTTGTTGTAAATTTGAAAGTATTTCGTCAACAAAAATTTGTTGTTGTCGAGTTTTTGGACAAGATGCATAAAAATATGTACCATCGTCCGAAGGAGTCCATTTTAGGTCAGGCAAATTAAAGTCACCTAACAATAAAATGTCGTCATTAGTGTCTAGTTCATTAATAATATATTCTACGGCCATCGAAAGACATTCGTAGACATCTGCGCTACTATTTGGAGGAACATAAGTGTTAAGAATGTATAAATTAGAGTTACATTGTGTAACCTTAACACATAACAGTTCAATATTAGATGCACAGGAAATTGCAACTAATGAACTGGTTAAATGATTTTTTATAGCTATTAAGACGCCTCCACCAACAGAAGAAAGATCTTCCAAGTGTCTGTCTCTTCTAAAAACATGGAAACTATTATCAAAAAGTTCCATATTGAGAAAGCTGTTGTTTAACCAAGTTTCGGTAAACACGATAATATCCTCAGAGAAATTCTGAGTTGATAAAAAGATATCTTGCGTCTTGGAACGCAAACCCCTTACATTTTGATAGTAAAGGGATAGCCGTTTCAGTTTTTTGAATTGGAACGTGCAGTTTTATCATTTTTTTTCGATTTAAATTCTGAAATATAGATATTATCCACCCATGCTTTAGATTTAAGAATGGCAGAAACATGAGAAGATGCCACTGTTATTTTAAAAGACGCATGAGTTGGTTTATTACCGAGTTTCCTGCAAGAAACGAAGGCGTCGGCAGGAATAATTTGATTTTGTCTGATAAAATTTTTAACGCTGTCAGAGGTAGTGTTGGAATGAAGTCGTGAAATAAAAATTGATTTTAACCTTGGTAATGCCTGCAGGGAAACCGATGGCACAGAGCTATCAATCGCAACATCCACCCGCGGATTAGCCAAAATTGACAGAGGATTATTTATAGTGGAGGAAGGAGATGGAAGATTGCTACTAGAGATTATAGCGGGAAAATTGGGAGTGGGTGAAGAGGTATTTAGAGAGCAATCCACGGGAGTTTTGTCACGACTGACGGCCGCACCGCCCACCCTCCCCACATTACCCAGATTTTTATTTAATTTCTTATTTAATTTCTTATTTAATTTCTTATTAGACTTTCTTTTCTTTTTCAAGGAAATAGCTTGTTTAGGTAAAGTGGAGATCGAAGGAGTGGAAGCAAAAACCATAGTAGCCTCGGTAATAGTTTTGTTTTGCAAACTAACATCCGGTGAAGTAGCCTCATTAAGGCTTTTTTCAATTTGGGGATAATAGTTAAGAATATCTCTGAAATTATTATTCAGATTGTTAAGATTTTCCCCAAATTTCTTAATTTTTTCGTAAAAGAACGACGGGGAAAGGGGTCTGCAAGATGGACAGTACCATTGCAGGCCCGAATGGACAGAGCATAATAAATCAGTAATAGATTTTGCTAAGTTTACACAAGAGGCATGAAACACCTGTTCACAGGGACCTGAACAGGAAAACATAGAATTCAATATATTTTGGCTTTTGCACTGATCTCTTAGAGAGCAAGCTAACAAATTTTCAGAGGAAAAATAATCCATCTTGAAATCTTAAAAAAAAAAAAAAAAAGAAAGCAATTTAAAATATTTTTAAAACAGTGCAAAAAGGGTTAAAAATCAAGCAAAAAATTCACCCGCTAAGCAGCAACAACAAACACAACAGAGTTTAAAGTCTAGCTTTGTATACGAACAAAGCACAAAAGCGAATCAAAAACAAAACTGTTGCACTGCTTACACTGATTTATTTTGCTTGCAGAAAGTAAGTTAATATTAACATAAATGTATGTTTGTGTGTTACGCAAAATAAACAAAACACAAAATTAAAGCAAAATTATTAATATAATCATGCAATTTTTTAAGAAACGACACTGAATTAAACACAAAATTTATTAATTATTAACTAGCAAATATTAGAAAATAATAATAACAAAATCACAATACACTTAAGAACACTACCGACACTGACAAAGAGACGAAGTCTCTTAAGAAAACAATTTAGTGAAAGCTATTAGCAAATTAAATGCTTTTAAGCAAATGACTTTTTTCTAAAAATACAAAAAAAAAAAAGTGGGAGTGAACAAAAAATTTGAGTAGTTTTTGATAGAAAAAATAACACTTTTTTTGTGATTTTTGACATTCTGTCAACGAATTCTAGCTTGCACAAATTTTGAAAAAACTTCACTTATTAAACTTTTTTGTATTTTGTAGCTGTAGTAAGTTAAACAAATCTCAAATATTCTTTGGTGTTGACACACAAACATATGGAACAGTAAAGCTCAATAAAATGACATATGTTCAAATATTTCTACTTCGTCTTACGTGAGGTGTTACAAACACATGTTAATAAACTAACATTCCTCATTCGCGAGAATAGCGTACAAACCCTTATTGACATTGCAACAACATATATGTACATAATATTGTTAATTAAAGTAAAAGCTGACAAACCATTACTCACGCTATTCCCATATGTTTGGCGTTGTGAAAGAAACACTCTCAAGTTGAACATTGTAGCTTAGTGATTTTTTCGTTGGTGAAGAATTGCTATTTGCATTTAAAATTTATTTTGGTCTTTTTATTTTTGTTTTTTACAAGTATAAATAAATCTATTATATAAATTCGTAAACACGCCGCCAACAATAAAAATCTAACAAAATAATGAATATTAACGAGATTCAACTTTTTTTATTAAACGTTTTAATAAACGGACGGAAAATGCGTAAGATGAATACGATTGAGCAGCGCAAAATCTCCGCACGCGATCACCACTTCCACACACACGTATGATCGTATCACATTGACGAACGCAACTAATGTTGTACAAAATGCAGAGAACATCAGAAACCATCAGCCAGCGAGCGAACAGCACCAACTCCATCATCAACAATACTACATACCATCAAATCCAAACTACACAATACAGACGATCGACAAACGATCATTCAATGTGAAAATAAAAGCAAACAAAATTGTCTACAATAACAACAACAAAGAAACTATTCTAAGTTCATCAAATTCAAAAAAAGCAGCTAGCGAAAAGCAACACTCAAGAGACTTTGATCAAGACATTTAAATGGTCTTCACGAGGAATCATAATGGGCGAAAACAGAAATAGTGTTGGAAAATTAAAAAAAAGTTTCCCCACAACAAAATTCTTAATTATGAATATTTTTTAAATTTGTAAAAAATATTATATTTTTGCGGCAATGTATAAAGTATAGATATTATTGTAGATCATCTAATGGAAACAAAAATGGCTATGATGTAAAAACTCCAACCTACATCGGAGCTGAGATATCGGAGTCTAAGGGTGAAAAATTGCCTGCAAAGTTACCATGGCGTATGATTAACATTTAATGGTCACACAAAATATATAAATTTTCATATTTCAGATCTTCAGATCTAGGCCTGTGTAACATCATTTTCAAATAAACTGTCATGTATTTGAAGCTATATTTTTGGAAGCGTAAGGGGATGGTGCTAACAGTGAGACATTTTTTTTTTAAGATAAACTACTTTTAGCGCTTTTGATCAAACTTTGAATAAAATTTCAGTGAATGAAAGCAACATAACACAATCTTGAGCTAACTCACAGAAAAAGTCAAACTCTCTCACTCTTTGCCATTACACTTAAGGGCGTCCGGGAGTTTTTCGAGAAATAAAGAAATTTTTTTAAAAATTTTTTTTGAAGCTGCATTTTACCTTAGACCAAATTTTTATATAATTGAAGTATAACTATTCAAGATTTATCTCTGAAATTTCGGTCCAAAAATATTCGTCAATAAGTTAGAAAAGTGCAATGCCGTGAACGACCTCAAAATTTGCGATGAGCAAGATATCTGGAGACTGGTTCATCCAAAAAAAGAAAATTAAATTTTTTTCGGTAAGCAAACAGTTCGAGCACCAGGAAAATAATGCAAGGGGAATTGACTAGCAGTGCTATCGACAGCATTTTTACATGCAGTTAGGAAAAAATAGTTGCGTTGTCTTACTATTCGCACTGTCTCACTGTTTGCACCTTTTCACCGCACTTAACTTTAATCCTATTTTCGTTAATTTTATATGCATTCAATACCACCGCTTGGTTTAAGAGATATAGCCAACGCATATATTTTATTATTTTATTTTTCGTGAAAATAATTTCAATTTCTAAGCTAAAATCATCAAAACATGGCACATAATTTAATTTTTTGATAATAAAAATAAACAAAAAGCTTAAAGAACTTTGTGTCAATATTATTTCTAAAGTTAAACAACACTGAAAACAAACGAACTGCCGATCATACGTTGATAAACAAATAAACATTCAATAAAAATCGTATATAAATCGAAGAGCGTTCAGAAATAAGACATTACAATGCTCTTCGATTAAGCAGAATGAGTTTGAAAAGCAAATAAAAAGAAATTTAAATTTCTCAGAGTAACAAAATTTAATGATTCAGGGAAAAAAAAGCAAAAGGCTAACTTGTGTATCTTAAAATAAACAGGGTGTCGACGAGTTTATTGCGAATGGAAAACAAGTAGTTGTAGATTTCATCATATCTTTAAAGTTAATTGCGTTCTTATCATAAAGCAAGAACCTGATTTCGTAGATCTCAGATAATTTTATCATTAAGGGGAAGTCTGAGTTACAATTTTCGCGTCATGATACGGGAAGTCGCGACAAGTTTCTGACTCATTTGAATTAGTGCTAAAAAATAAAGTTAAAAGCAAAAATTCTTAAACTGATTTTTACAGTTATAAAAAAAAAGTTAAAACAAATGGGATGAGTCGGGGTGTTTTTGTTTTTTCGCCAAATCAACTTTTCTTGGTGTGGTTTTTACCTTATTCAGTTTATTATTTTATATTGAACGCGTACGAATGACGTGTTCACGATATATGTTTATGTCATTTAAAATGACTTAAAATCAGAAAATTGCAATGCAAAGCAATGTATGTAGATTATATGCAAAAGTATTTGACACGTGATGAACTTCCTTGTTTTTTAAATAAATAATGTGAATTGATTAAATTCCTTTGGAATGCAGTTATAAATCAATCTTATAAAGAAAAAGCTTTGCATTTTTTGGTAATTTATGTGCACAACAAACAAAAAATGTTTATAAAAAATACATATATTTTTGTAATAAATAATAAGGTGTATTGTAATAAACTGAAAAAGTTCAATAGACGTTACTAAGGGAGTCAATTTCATCATTTTGGAGGAAATTCCAATGAAAAGATCCTAAGCATTTAAATGAAACACCCATAATGACTTAGGCAGTTAACATGCCATAATTACAACTTCAGACAGGTTAACATTTTTTATTTTTCTGGTGTAAGTATTTCTTGTATGTAATTTTATGACTGAAAGTGTTTCAAAAAAGAATTTTTTCTTTACATATTGAAATAAAGAAAAAAACTTAAAAATATGAAAAACTTTAGTTATATTATTTTACAGTAAAAGTATAAATTTAGGTTTTTTTGCTAAAATTAGTCGACAGCAGTAATGAGATTCAATTAAAATTGAACTCTTTTGAGTAGAAAAAATATCAAATCAGAAAGTTGTCCATTATGCAAAAATAAATAAACGAAATTTTTTCTGATATGACATTTTTCTAACATGACATTTTTCTCTCATGTTATTTTTATCAGGGACGCCAAAGATGTGAAGTCCGATCAACTACTTTGAAGCACCATATCTAAGACAGCGACTCGTTTGTATCGTATAGTTTGTGCAAATCATTGTGCCTCTACGCGATGCAGAAAAGCACGCAAAAACGTCAATTTGGTTTAGGATATTGTCCTAATCATACCGCCTGGCGAAAGCTTTTCTAAGTACAAGCAACTTTTTGGTTGCATGGGATACCATTGTGCCTCTGAAAACATCTCCATGGACGTCTTGATACTATTTAAATTTCCTTACAAAATACTGATATTTTGTTATTGATCTAAGTTTGCTAGTTTTATTAAAATGAGTCATAAAATTAATAAGAAATAATGAACGACTCCTTGAACCTTCTCCCATAGCATATTTTTCTCATGATATTTTTCTGTCATGCTATTTTTCTCTTACTACATTTCTTGCTTAAATGAATAAAACAAGCAAAGAAAATTACTAAAAAATAAATAAATATAATAAAAAGTGAAATGAATGTTTAAGTATTTTCTTTTTTGAAATCTACAATTTTTATCATTAGATTTTTCTCTTAGGACATTATTCTCTCATGACACTTTTCTCTTGACTTATATTTTATGAGAAAATCCGGAAACGCATATAGTGTGGAAACGTTAAGAAAATGGTTTGCTAATTATACAAATTTTAAATGGAGAATTAAAAATAAACAGTGCATACATGCACATAATATTGCTATAATGCATACATAAATCTTGACGAAATTTTTATTCTTTGTTGTTAAAAAACAGATTGAAATAAATTGTACAATAAAAAAACTTCTAGCCTATTGCTAAATATGGAAATAGAAAAACCTAACAACAGCCACCCACACATTATCATCAAAAACAAATATTTACAATATTTTGAACTGTTGAATTTTACAATAAATTTACATTTTGCTATAACCTACAAAAGCACATTTAGCAATTATTTATAACAAATTGTATTACAAACAATATATTTATGAAGAACACACAAAAAATTAAAAATAAACAAACAGAATTTGTTGTAAGCGCACAATTTGCAATAGGAAATTTACGGCGAATATTGGTCAAGCAAAAATCGTGCCAGCCACCACTTAAAAATACCGGCAACTATTTCAAAATTTGGTTATTTTTAAAAAACATCACACACACACACAGCTTCCACAACCTATCTTACCTTTTGTACCAATAGCCTAAAATAAAAAAAAAAAAAAAAACAGAACTTTTTAATTTTAGCACATTTTAGTGATCGTGCTGCTGCTGTTGTGTGAAAAAATAAAATTTTACTCGTATATCTAACGAACGTTGTGGATATTTTTAGATCATACTGACTGACTGCCTGTAGTGCGGGCAGGGCAAAGTAGAGAAAATTTAATTAAACACAGATTTGCCGAATGGAGAGACAAGAGCAACAGCGCAGCACATTAAAGAAGGCGCTGATCTTGGCGATCGTGCAAGTGAAATGAATTTTGACGCAATTTTCAAATAATGAATATTTCAAATAAAAAATAAATGTTGCACTCAACGACAATAAAATTCAAAGCGACAAAAATGAGGATTTTAAAAGAGGAAAAAATTATTTTAAAAATCTATAATAAAACAATTGTGTGGGAAATCTGTTTTTGTTTTTTGGCGTGGGAGCCATCATCATCATAGCAGCAACAATTATAAAACATAGTTTTTATTTAAATATAAGACCATAAATATATCTACATAATATTTGAGCATTTGGTTTTAAATACAAGACAGAAAAGAAAAACCCGATATACAAAATTTACGTCAGCTGTCATTGAGTCATATGGCCTGTCATGATCTTAATCGCGATCAACATGATCATTAAAGAGCTAAACACGCGACGACACTGACACTGACACCGCCGGCTTTGCTAAAGAAAGTAGTGGTAACATCAGTGTACCAACTTTTACCCACCAAACAAGGGCTGGCTTTATGCATATGGTCAAACAAGTTCAAGCTACTGCTATGATCATGGCGACAAAGCAAAGCTTGAATTGTGGCGATGATCTCAATGAAGACACTTCATTTAATTACTTAGCCAGTGGCTTAGAGTAAACACAGCAGCCAGCAGCGATAACCAGATGAAAATTGTAATTTGTGAAATCGTTGAACATTTAAGTCAAATAATTTACAGGTTTTCTTTTGTAACTTAGCTTGTTTACAAGTTACAAACGTTAGGTTTGTATTTGGATCGAAGCAAAAGGCAGCAACAAATCTTTCGAATGTCGTTTGCCAAGTTATTGCAGCAACAAGAGCTGTAATGAAATTTTTGCTGATCATCAATTACTCACTGCTGCTGCAGTTTTTCTTAAATTTTAAATCAATATGGATTTTTTATTAATCCATATAGACAAGACCACGGGGGAAAAGTGAAAGAAATATCTTTGATTTCGGTAGCCAGCAGCAGCAGTAAAATCTGCGCCAAAAGTCACGGGAGCAACTGGTTACTGCTGCTGCTGTTTTTACTACAAAGAAACGAAAACCGCAATAAACAAAAGGTGGTAGTGCGAAAAAACTGGAGTAGTCGTGCACCTTTTTGGATAGACAAAGCAACAGTGGCAGCTAATAAAACGATAATGCAATTGAATTTTCTATACACTGCAAAAATAAACCGCTTATCTATTTGTGTGACATTTTGAAAGTTTAATTTAGATTAGGATAAAAAAAAATTAAAAATGAAAGTTAAAAAAAAGCACATTGAAGAAAATATATCATGATATCAATTCAAATTTAATACAATTATTAGTACCAACGCAACGCAAAAATAATGCATTAATTACACAGGCCGACAAAAATTATACCCAGAAACCGGACTATATATTTCCGTAGGTTTTCGATGCGCTGATTCCGAATCTGGTCGCAGAATTGCTCCATCACGTCAGGTTTTCGAGATATCCTAACCTAAAAGTGCAAAAAACATTGTTTTTGCCCATTTTTGAGGTCATGTAGCACCGTGAATTTTCTTTTTTTCAAAAAACTATATGTGTGATCTTAAAGAGCTGTTCTTCTTCTTTCCAATGTCGTTGAGTTTTCTGAAATATCTTTCTTTTTTGCCGATCTATCGCATTTTGAAATTTTCATAATTGTGATTTTGCCTGTACCTGCAAGCTCATTAGGAACATTTGTGTGTCAAAAAATTTGAAAATTTCAAAATGCGATAACTGGACGATAAAGAAAGATATTTCAGAAAGCTCAAGGGCATTTCAAAGAAGAAAAACTGTAGTTTAAGATCCTATACATAGTTTTTTGAAAAATAGAAAACTCACGGTGCTATATAACCTCAAAAATGAGCAAAAACAGTGTTTTTTGCACTTTTAGGTTAGGATATCTCGAAAACCTGACGTGATGGAGCAATTCTGCGACCAGATTCGGAATCAGCGCATCGAAAACCTTCGGAAATATATAGTCTGGTTTCTGGGTCTGAATGTTGGTTAAATTTTGTCGGCCTGTGTTATTACCGAAATAATAGCTAATGCAAAAATAATGCATTGATTGAGAATAAACAGACACACGGATTCGGACTTTTCATTCAATTAACGTCAGAATACATACGAAAAAATCAAAAAAAAACGAGACTTAAAAATTCGATCAAAAATTGGTATTTTGGCTCTAAGTCTTCCAATTTTTACAAATTGAAATCTTTCTCGATTTCTTTTTTATCTCTTTACCCAGGAAAGAAAATATCGGAAGAACTTTAGCGACATATGTATGTATATACAAGATTTTATCACTCTAATGTTCAAACATTATAAATTAAATTGTTAAGATTAATTTGAGTCCCATATTATGTGAAAAAAATAAAAAAAAATTGCTGATTTATCAGATTACATTAAATATTGCCACGAAGTGCACAAAGTTATGGCCAATTTATATAAATAAAATGATAGCTGTTTTCGATGTTCGCATATCACGCAAAAACTGCTTGATCAATTTCAATCAAATTTATTTAGGGTTGTTTCTTAGACGATTGGTCTCAATATCCAATTAAAATTGTCACGATATTTCTGTTAAATATCAAAATATTTAAGTTTTAAAATTGCTAAAAAAATTAATTTCACACATAGAAACAAGCATGTAAACATAAAAAATCGTTGAATGGGAATTGAATGTATTAGTTAGTGTGGGTGCTTTGTTCTTTGTAGTTCCCATGGCAATTTAAAAAACAAATAAATTGTTTACTAAAAATTGTGAATAAAATTTTGAAATGTCTGAAAACTAAAAGCTGTTTGTTTAAGAAGAAAATATTTGAAAAATCATTAAATTTGTCATATAAATTTAGAAGGAACTTAGAGCTAATGGTTTATATATTTCGTACTAAAATGCACCATATCATTATATCATGATGTGTTAACGTCCTTTTGGATGTGAATAAGGTAATGGCACATTACATTTTATTGCCCGGTATTTCAATGTTCATAAGTGACTGAAATAACTTCGATTATAACTTAATTAAAAACAGGCTATGCGTACAAAGTAGCGGGGATTAGCTAGTTATATTAATAAAGCAACAAAATTATTTAAAAAATTAATCAGCATTTAAGACAATGTGAATTTAGTCTTTTTTTTGCATGTAATTCAACCGAATGAGACAGATTGTCGTCTACAAGGTATACGGTTACATTGCCAAAGTGCAGACAGAAAACAAACAGAAACAAAATAAAAATAAACGGCTAAAATTGCAGCAGCAACAGCAGCAGCAGCAACGTGCTTGGATTAACAGCCTTTGTGCTGTAGTGTACTCGCGGCGCATTGAGCTTGAAATGAAAAGATCTAGAATATTTGTCACGTTCCAACATTCAAATGGTTACGGCTCCTGATCAGCTACTTTTGCACTATGGTTTATTATTGTTGCTTCTCGTACTGCTGCTGGCTTGTTGATTTTTTACTATGTTGCGAGGTCTTTCCATTAACGAACACTTTGAAAATTCAAAAACTGCTGTGGGCTGAAACACTTTCAAAGTAAGCTGCGTATATAAATGCATTCATCAGAATTTGAACTTTCATTTTAAAAATGTATCTAACTTAACGATTTTGTATATTTTTTATGATTATTGCACTTTATTTACTACATTTTATTTGATTTTAACTTTGAGATATGAGGCAATTTAATTTTATGTATGGATATATGAGAAATTTCTTGAAAGCTTTTTTATTTTTTTTTTATAATTTTTTCAAATTCGAGAAAATTATTATTTTGTAATCCATAACTGCCCATGTGTCATTACTCAACTGGCCTTTAGGCTCCTTTCTAAAGAGAAAATTTGTAGTTTTTTTTTTAGAAATTCACAAAAAATTAGATTAAGTTCTTGCTCCATTTTCATGAATGTTCAAGACTCTTTAAAAGAAAAAAAGAAAATGATTTTATTTTTTTTTTAAATAAAATTTAGAAAATTTATTTAGTTTTTATCAGCTTCAAACATTTCAAAATATTTTCATCTAGACTGATTTCAAAAAGTGACATTTATGCTTGCGTGCAGTTATTTATGGAATCACTACACAGTTGAAGATGATGATCACGATAAAAGTTTTTACGATGATATATGAGAAAATATAGAACGTACAATAGTCAGATTTTCAGGTACTGTGAAAAACTTTAAGGTCAATGCGCAACAGTGCCACATAACAATAGAAAAGTTGCTACTGTTAAGTGCCCAGTAAAATGAGGCGTTTGTACGATGAAAGTTTTGTGGCTGCAGCAAAATCCGCTTTTACATACTACATCATGCATTTTTTTAATGATCTATTGGTAGCCTCGGGGATTGCTCATGAGCATCACAAAAAAATTTAAGTTTTTATTGCCATGAAAACTTTTCACAATTTCTGTTGTGAATAAAATTTTAGTAAATAAATAATTTAAAAGGTAAACATAAAAGTTTTATGTAAGACACATCAATGATTATCACACTGATATCAAGTGAAAGGTTTCAATTAACATTATTGAAATAAGAGATTAGGGAATATTATTGTGAGCAATCAGTTGGAAAAAGTCAGATGCAAATTAATAATCGTAATAAAATAAATTGTTTTTTAATTATTTAGTTAAAGTTTTTTTTTTTTGTAGCAATTATGTAATATATTGCTTATATATTTATACACAGCAATTAAACAAAAGAAATTTATCAATTTTAAAAATACAAAATAAAATTGTGATATTAACCCTGCATTGCAATATTACTAAGTGCTGGTTTACACTAGAAAATTTAATGAATGCAATTCTTGTCCATACTCTTTTATGAATTTGTTTTGCGTTTACACACGAAAATTAAAACTTCTTTGTGCTTGTGAGAGCACAAATACTTCGTCAATCCGCCACAAAAAACGTAAAGTCAAAACATAATATAAGCGATCAAAATAGAATTTCAGAGTACGACAAATTCTACACTCGACTTTTCCTTTTTCTCCTCTTGCCAACAAACGAGAAAAATTTTCGAAATGAATTTCTGTGTGTAAACGGGAAATAACGATTGGTGTGCTTCACATAAAACTTTAAATTCACTTACGTAGCCCCAGACAACTTCCCGTTACCAAAAATAAATTTTCTGGGAGAACAGCTCGCGTTCCGCTCTGTCGAATCTCATTCCTTATTTGAGTAACATTTTGATTGGGGGAGCTGATATGACCACGTTATAGTCAAAAATTATTGTTCTTCAAAAATAGTTCAAAATAGTTTTCAGCTGAAACAGTGCGAAACAAATTTATAATCTCAAAGCAAAGTGGGTTAAGTTTTGGAAGCAGGCGTAACAAGAACAACAACGACAGAAAAAACCCCAATATAAATTCGATCTCGATATTTAAAAAAAAAAATTCTGCAATAAACCAAAATCCAATTCCAAGAGTCAAGCAAGAACATGAGTGTAGAAATAAAAGTACACTGATCAAACGAAACGAGAGAAGCTGTCGTCAATGTGAGCATTGTTGTTTGATTGTGCGCTCTCTTAATTTTTTTTCTGAATTATGCGAGAACAATACAAATCCCAATGTAACTTTAATGTGAACATATCGAGTATTAAAAAAACACAGCAATAAAAATGTGCATAGCAGGGCAGAGTGCTTATGTTTGTTGTTTTCCTTATTTTTCTTAAGAAAAACGACGAGTTTGTTGTAAAGAGCTAAAACTGGGTTATTTTCCCACCTATGTATCAAATCATAATTTACAGCTAGATTATTATTTAATACTAGCTGTTACCCCGCGGACTCTCCTTTGCCCAATTCAGGTCACATTTTGCAAGGTGCTTAGTTCAGACAGAATATACTTCATTTCAAAACCATAGCTGCCATAAGTGCCAAGTTATAGCATTTTAAGTGTTTTATTCATTTTTATTTTGTAGCTTATTTAAAGATTTGCATAGGTACTTTTCAGTAAAATAAGATGACACATTTGAATAATTTTTTTTAATCAAAGATATTGCCTTTTTATAACTGGCAGTTAAAATTTTTATAAGATAAATTTCATAGCCGCTGTAAATCATTCTAATGGACCATGCTATAAGTTAATTTGTTTTGTTAAAATTTCTTTTTTATTGCCACTTTTTTATGACTTAGTGTTAACTATTCAAAGATTAGTTAAGTTAGCTAGCTATAAGCTACGACATGTTGTTGCTGCTTTTACATTGCAACTTGCATTCCATCAAAGGCAGCAGCAAAAAAAAAAAAAAAAGAAAAAAAAGGGCTGTGGCCAAAGGCCATTGACACACTTCCACTTTTCAAAACAAATAACAAAATTTTTTTGCTGCCGCCAATGGTCGTTTGGTCAACGTGTAGAAAGCGACCAAAATATACGAGCAGAGATATGAAAACAAAAATGATCAATGGATAATTTACGACTGCGCACATGGTTAAGGCTACAAGTTCGCGTCCAAAACGTACAGACCAAGTAGTCGCACTGCCAGACAGTCGAGACGGCCAGTTAACCATCCCAACCCTATGGCAACAAAGCGCAACGCAGCGCTGCTAGTAAGCGATGACCAAAAACTGCTAACATATTTATGGTACGAGAAAGAAAACAAAAAAAACCCATTTTTACTTCACCATTGCATGCAGCTGTGTGACCCACTCCCAGTTCAACTTAGCACCAAAAAAAAAAGTAAAAATAAATCAAAAACTTTAAAAAAGATAATCAAAATTTAAAGGAAAAAAAAGAGCTGCGAAATTTTTAACGATTGAACCGGTGTGCAGAAATTTCTGGTGCTTAGTTCTGAGTGATCAAATACACTTGTCCACATTAAAATAACTTTCTTCAAGTGAATGCAAGTTTTAAAAATAATTACTAGAAAATGTTGTCATCTATAGGTATTTGTAAAATTAAATTAAATAAAGGAAAGACCAGACCAATCAAAATTATGCTGTACCAAATACAGCCCATAAACTCAGAATCAATACACAAACTATTCAGGTGAACACCAGTATGTTGTATATTTTTACATAAATGCCTCCAGTTTCTCGCTGCCTCTGGTAAGGATGGATTTGACAATACCGTGCTGCCACTGTAGTTCTGGCATAGCCATAAGTCAGCTTTATTTGGTATGTATTTCCACCAAGGTTTCTATGAGATCCAGCAATCAGGTATCCGTTCTTTTCGAATATGGATAAAGACCGGGTAAATTCAGCGGAGCTTTAAACATTTCGACAACTATGTGACCTATACCCGTTGCTTTGTTATCTGAGAAGTCGTTGTACATTGTTCGCTTGTCTTTCTTGCATGCGTTTTTTAATTCCTTTTTTAAGGGCGTTGTATGACTAATACCGCGTCTTGCCTTTAGTTTCTAATACGCGCTTCATATTTAACGCGTTTCGGAGCTCTCCTATTTTATGATCTTCCATGTCGCGCCAATTATCCAGAGTTTTGCCATTCAACTTTGATTTAGCTCTGAGAGGTACTGTTGCTGAGTATTTTTATATCATCGATGAAGTTTTCATGTAGACAGCGATCCTTGAGTTATTATAGAAGCCATAAAGAGGCAGTGATCGGAGCCCTTGTCGATCTCTTGACTCTCACAGACAATAAAGATATGTGAAAGCCTTGTATTTTTTGCTTTCGTTTATGTTGAATCAATGCTCTTCCAATCAAAAGATTTATGTTTTCATTTATGGTACCGTCGCCATGTCGTCCCATAACGTGTTTCAGGGTAAGGTTGTCACTTTCCAATTTAGCGTTGAAAATGTACATAATCATAAAATTACATTTTTAAGAAAGGAGTTTTTAGTTGTCATTAGTTGGCTATGCAAAGCTTCTTTCATTTTAATGTCAGCAGCCTGAGTTGGAGCATATGTTTGTATTATCGTTACGTATTCAGCTCAACTTTTGAAGCGTGCCACCCACATTATTCTTTCGCTAACAGGTTGCCAACATATCGATTTTGAGACACTTTTGCTGAGAGCGACGCTTTTGCGATGTATGGCATTTTTTGGCTCACCTGAATATAGAAATATTTCAACGAATTACTAAATAAAAATATACATACATACAATTAGCTTGTGAGTTAGCTGAAACCGTTCCGACTATATACCGGCATCCCTTATATTTCTTTTTTGAGTCCTTTTAACTCGTCTGATGCTTGTTGCAGTTTTCCGATGATCCAAAGTGTTCGAACTTCCCATGTACAGTTTTTGAATGTGTGGAATTCCTAAGTTTTGTTTCAGCTTCCAAACCTAATCTGCTTGCTGCCGAAGCAGGTGAATTTAACGGCATTAGTTCGTATCGTTTTTGAATCCATGATAGTGGAGAAAAAATCTCCTTAGAAACCAACTTAAAAAATTAAATAACTTTAAAGAAGGCATGGCTTTCATACTTATTAAAATCTTTTTATCCATAAATTCACGAAATCTTTCTAAGTGGATCAAACTCTTTTTTCGGTATAGTTAACAAATGACTTACAAGAAATTCTTTGTAGTAAAATCAAAACAAAGATTTTTTTAAGGTAATTTTTTTTCATGTAATATTCTAAGCGCGGTGGGATCAAAATTCTCGATCGACCTATTTAAGGTTCATCCTACACATTAGTTATTTTGCCAAGAGGTAATTAAATTATTTAAAAAACATTGCCGCAGGTAACTCTTGACACGAGAATGTACAAATTGTATTTAATAACATTGAAGTGGATATGAGTAAGATCGTAGTCTTAAAAAATGAACAATTCATGGACCTTATTGGACAAGCAAGTTACACAAAAAAGAAAAAGAAGAGAAAATATTGTTGCTGTATAACACTATTTATGATCACTTACAAATTTATTGAACTTTATGTTGTGTAGTGTAAAAATCTAAATTTCAGCTTTTGTTCAACTGTGATACTTCTTGGCCAGTAAGACAGACATCATGGCAGCTTGGCTGACCAACAAAGTAGTTCTCTGTCAAATTGTCAGCTTGCCTTTTAAGCTGTCTAAATGCCTGTCTGTTTAGATTTTGGAAAATTAAATTTTCCTTTTTTTATTTTAATTTTTAAACGATTTTCAATTTCACCTCCGGTTGGTTGCCTTTACAAAAAATAAAAAGGAAAAATTTATGCGAATGCGCTTAGAGCTTTAGCGCGTCTACAGTGTGTCTGCATACAGGCGCATGCCTGTCTGTCTTTTAGTTTGTCTATTTGCCCGTCAGACTGGCTGACTGGCTGTTCATTGATTTTACCTTTTCAATTTAAATGTTTTTTCCTCTTGTTTTTTTTTTTCGTGTGTTATACAAATTTTACTTGTTCATTATTTGCTTATTGCCTTGCCAAAACGAGTATTTTTTGTATTTTTACTTTATAGGTGCGTGCGCATGTATTGCCGCAGCAGATCAAGCTCAGTGTGTTAGTGTTACATGTGCGCACAACTCGATTTTGTCATGGTCTAAAGAGCGTATCGGAAACCGCATATTCAAAAACTTTAATTTTATATGCCATATAACAAGCGGAGGAACAAAAATAACACTACACACGAGTGGAAAACGTTGTGAGTATAATGAACCCAAACTTAAGTGGCTTCATGTAAAAAAACATTGAAACAGTAGTTTCAAATGTGGCATGTTATGTGTGCATAAAAAATAAAT
This sequence comes from Tricholauxania praeusta, assembly GCA_949775025.1. NCBI lineage: Eukaryota > Metazoa > Arthropoda > Insecta > Diptera > Lauxaniidae > Tricholauxania > Tricholauxania praeusta. The sequence goes on along the minus strand of OX459031.1, from coordinate 121,058,110 downwards.
ATCTCTAATTGTACCACATTCGACACCTGCATCTAATTTTCTTTTACTCTGAATTTTAGTTGAAAAAAATTCATAGCTTTTTTTATTTGCAGTTTTCATGCTACTGGTGGACTGTTGGTTTAAAACTTGCTAATGGACGACTAGATGCAGTTGTTGGTTTAGTTTTAATTTTTCCTCTAAAATTTGTATAGTAATTATAAATTCGAGAAAATGGCAAAAACCTACACTCAGAGAAAAATACCCTGAAGGTAATTGTAACACTAGTTTACACTCAAAATGTTCCACTAATCTGAGGTTACTTTTCTTATGTAGATTTTCCTGCTGAGTTCGAAAATGAAAATGAAAATTTTTTGAATGGTACAGTTTTCGAGATATTGTGGTTTTTTCATTTTTTCGACCTCTTTTCACTTTGAAACTCATATCTTTAGCTACAAATGCCCAATTTCATTTTTCTTGATGTCATATTAAAGATAATAAAATGACAAATAAACGTGTGTTATTATATTTCTTATTAAAAAAGTGGTTCAAAAGATATAGATGAAAAAAGACCAGATTTTAAGAAAAATCAAATTTTACATTTGATTCTGTGGCCACGAAAAAATAGAAATAAAATAAAAAAAAATAATTTTACTTCTTGCACGTAGAGTTGATACTTTTATGCAAATATTAAAACATTTCACAAGAAAATCGACTGTAAAATAACAACGTTAGAAGCAATTGAATGAATGAATCCAAATTCGACATTTTATGAATATATTAATTTTTTCGACAATTTGTTGAGCCTAATCGTTACCAAAAGATTTTTCTCATGTACCTTTGATAAGAGGATACTTTTCTTATGTAGATTTTCCTGCTGAGTTCGAAAATGAAAATGAAAATTTTTTGAATGGTACAGTTTTCGAGATATTGTGGTTTTTTCACTTGTTCGACCTCTTTTCACTTTGAAACTCATATCTTGAGCTAGAAATGCCCAATAACCGTTTTTCTTAGTGTCATATTAAAGATAATAAAATGACAAATAAACGTGTGGTATTACATTTCTTATTAAGAAAGTGGTTCAAAAGATATAGATGAAAATAGACCAGATTTTAAGAAAAATCAAGCTTTACATTTGATTCTGTGGCCACGAAAAAATAGAAATAAAATAAAAAAAACAATTTTACTTCTTGCACGTAGAGTTGATACTTTTACGTAAATATTAAAGCATTCCACAAGAAAATCGACTGTAAAATAATAACGTTAGAAGCGATTGAATGAATAAGTCTAAGTCCCACATTTTTTGATCATAAACATAAATTTTTTAGACAATTTGTTGAGTTTAATCGCTGCAATTCTCTATATTGTTTGGTGTTTTCGGATTATTAGAATAAATTTGCTTAAAACCTTCAATTGCCCTGAAAATAAAAATGCACCGGTTACTGTGGAAAAGGAACTATGTCCAAAAAACCACATTTATTTGCACACACAAGCACAGGCTAGCACAAACAATCATAATATACGACACAAAGTTATATATATGTATGTACTTAGTTGTGGCTTTTGTTTTGTCTTCTGTTGCTTTTGGGATCCGTTTCTCTAGTAAGGAACCATACGTAGTCTTCCAACATTGCTTCATCCCAAAACCCTTGATAGCGCCAATCAATAGTTTTAATTTGTTGGTGAAATCTCTCACTGTGTTCGTCACTTACGTCACCAAGGTTGTGGGGAAAGAAATTTAAATGCGAATGCAATAAATGGATTTTCAGAGACATATTTACGCCTGATAAAAATAAATTTAATGGTAAAAAATACACTAGAATATTAATAAGAATGAAATGACATTCCGTACCCATCTTTTTGTAGTTCTCCAGCGAATCGGTAATAATTGCCTCGTAGTCAGGGCTTTTATGATTCCCAAGAAAACTAGTAACAACCAGCTGAAATGAATTCCAGGACTCGTTTTTAACCGATGTCAAATATATTGGAAAATCTGTGCTTTTCATCAATTTTCTTATGTCTGGACCATCGAAGACGCCTTCCTTAACTTTAGCTTTAGACAGCTTAGGAAAAAGAGTTTTCAAGTAAGTGAAAGCTTGGCCTTCTACGTTGAGGGCCTTCACAAAATTTTTAATAAGGCCAAGTTTTATATATAACGCTGGAAGAATTATACTTTCTTTCTTGACAAGTGGAACGTATTTTATGTTGTCTTTGTACACAGTAATGTTCTCCCTTTCTTGTGGAATGTTTTAATTTTTGCGTAAAAGTATCAACTTTACGTGCAAGAAGTAAAATTGTTTTATTTTATTTTATTTCTATTTTTTCGTGGCCACAGAATCAAATGTAAAGTTTGATTTTTCTTAAAATCTGGTATATTTTCATCTATATCTTTTGAACCACTTTCTTAATAAGAAATGTAATAAGACACGTTTATTTGTCATTTTATTATCTTTAATATGACACTAAGAAAAAGGAAATTGGGCATTTCTAGCTCAAGATATGAGTTTCAAAGTGAAATGAGGTCGAACAAGTGAAAAAACTACAATATCTCGAAAACTGTACCATTCAAAAAATTTTCATTTTCATTTTCGAATTCAGCAGGAAAAAGTACATAAGAAAAGTATCCTCTTATCAAAGGTACATGAGAAAAATCTTTTTGTAACCATTAGGCTCAACAAATTGTCGAAAAAATTAATATATTCATAAAATGTCGAATTTGGATTCATTCATTCAATCGCTTCTAACGTTGTTATTTTACAGTCGATTTTCTTGTAAAATGTTTTAATATTTGCGTAAAAGTATTAACTCTACGTGCAAAAAGTAAAATTATTTTTTTTTATTTTATTTCTATTTTTTCGTGGCCACAGAATCAAATGTAAAATTTGATTTTTCTTAAAATCTGGTCTATTTTCATCTATATCTTTTGAACCACTTTTTTAATAAGAAATATAATTACACACGTTTATTTGTCATTTTATTATCTTTAATATGACATCAAGAAAAAGGAAATTGGGCATTTGTAGCTCAAGATATGAGTTTCAAAGTGAAAAGAGGTCGAAAAAGTGAAAAAACCACAATATCTCGAAAACTGTACCATTCAAAAAATTTTCATTTTCATTTTCGAACTCAGCAGGAAAATCTACATAAGAAAAGTAAACTCAGATCAATGGAACAGAAAAAAAAAATCATTTTGTAAACTAGTGTAATTGGTATTGAATTAATAGCGTTTTATAATTGGTTTTAGTCAATATGATTTAAGCCATTAATTTCAATAAGGTTGTCATATTGTTTATATTATTTTTTAGTAGTACTAGTGATGCCCGCGGCTTTGAACGCTTTTTTTTATAATGAAATTACTACTTTAACATTTCATTCTACATTCATTCTCTCTTCAAAAGTAAAAAAAGAAACAATTGAAAACAGTTTGTTCTTTGAACTTTGAAGCCAAATACAAATTAGAAGATAAAAAAAAACAACAATAACAACACAGAACTCAAGGAGCAGCATAAGCAACAAAATATCAAAGAAAATTTTTGTATTAGGTTTTGCAAAAACTTAATCCTAAAATACGGAAACTTTAAGAAATAAAAAAAATAAGTAGGCAATAACCTTCTTTAGCACAAATATGTTGTTTTGAAAAAGAAATTATTAAAATCGATTCAGTATATTTTGCGCCAAAGCGTTACAAACCATTTTCGAATAGACAACTTTAGTCAACATATTTTGAAATAGATGGAGCAAACATTAGTGTTATTGAAAAAACTAGTATTTGATTCTTAATTTTACTTCGCTGCTTAGCTTATGCAACGTTTATAGTAATTTAGGGAAAAATCATTTTGAATGAACATTTGTTAATATTTACCAAATCATCTATTAGTTTAATTGTTTTGCTGCAAAGTTGTTGGTTTTTTGAATGAAAGAAACATAACTTTGTCGCTAAAATTCTGATGATATCAATGAATTAATTGTATTTTGGGTAAAACAAACCAAACACTCTACCGCAAAAGTTAAAAACTCCTAGTTCTTCATATAAATATATTTCTCAAAATATCAATTTTATAAATTAATTCATCTGATGACTTCTTAATTGAAATCAGGCTTCAGGATCACGCGATTTCTTAGTAGTTAAGAATTTTCTCAGTTACACATAATACGCAGGCACTTTTTACATTTGCCACTATCAGTCCGATCAGTTGCATGACAATCCAGAAATATTTTTCTTTTATGACTCAATGGAAAAAACGAGCTACCGCCGCTTTCAATTAAACTGGTAATTTTTCATTATTATTTTTATATTTTTTTATAATTTTTTTTCTTTTTCTTCTACTTCTGTTATTTTGTTTTTTTTAATACTTTTCTAGTGCAACCATTTGTTGTGGCCAAGATCAGCAACAACAGCAGCAGCCAACCAGCCAGCAATGGCAACAACAAAAGCAATAAAGATCATTGAGTCATTTTCAATGCTAAATACAACACAACTTTTGTTTAAGCTCGGTTTTTTAAGTAAGTAGGAACAAAAAGCACAAAAAAAGAAGCTGCTGAAGCAGTTTTTTTTCTCAATTTTTTTGTGTCATTCTTTTGCTATTTTATTTATAATTTTTCAAGGTAAATCATTGTCTCCGCGCGCAATCAGTTGAGTAATATAAAAATTATGAAAAGATATCAGCAATTGATATGTTAACAATTGTAAAAAATTTATTTTCTTTTTATTTGTTCCGTAGTGGTAATGTGCAATTTATTATTTTTTTATTGCTAAGTATCTTGACGCGCTAATCGTTATGATAGTGATCATGCCACTTTATTTTCATAATACAGGAAATAGTTTTATCTTGTTTTTTATCAAGCAGTGTAGTTTCTTAGAAAAAGATTTAATATATAGAAATGCTGAAATATGGGGCGCTGTAGATTAAAAATATTTTGTCTTCTCTTCTGAATTTTCATGTTTGTCCACCTTGAAAATACAAATGAGCCACACTAATTATATTTTTTCTCATTTCAGCTTTCTAAGATATTTTTTAAACCAAAGGTGACCAGACTAAAAAGAAGAATGGACATGGACACTCGTTGGACAATGCAATAGAACTAAGTTTTAAGAAATGTTCCCACTTTCTGTGGCCAAGTTCACGTTTTCAAGAATATGCTTTTAATATCTTTTAAGCCAAAACAGACAAAATAAAATATACATAATATACGATGCATGCAAATAATCGTCGGTGTTGTATGGATTAGAGCTCTTTAGAAACACAATAATTTACTAAGCCAAAGAAATTATATCGAATAAGATATTTCCGTGAAATCAAATAAAATTAACAAGTATAAAGTTGAAGCATTTTACAAAACAACAAACAACCAATTAGAGAATTCCAATTTGTTGCACACCGTTCTTATTAAAAAATAAAAATCAACTCCAGAAACTGGTAACGTCAAAGGTCATTAATAAAATTAATAACGCAATGGACACACAAGAATTAAACTTTAAATTCGTAGTAAAAAGCTGATGGAATCAAAAGCATCATTTATTATAAAAAAGCAGCAACAATAAAAACAAATGAAAAACAAACAAAGCAAAAATAAGAAACTGAATTTATATTCAACCGGAAGACGCGCAACTAACAAGCGCATGTGGGAAACGTCAGTTAAAATCAAAGCTACTTGTGACTAACGACAACAGCCAACAATGATGACTTCCCCTATCTTCCCAATTTTCTTGACCACCACCACTGTTGCCAACTCTCGACATGAGTAGATTTTTTTTTTTCGCAACAACCCCGAATTACCTTGAACATTTTTAGCAACCAAATAAGGCGTGGTTGTAGGCGCATTACCCCCAAACCAAATCAAGCAAAAATATTTCGCATGCTGCAAATTTTGCAGAATGTTGCGAAAAAAAAGCATTATATTCGTTGTCGCTGTCGTTCGTCATGTGTGAACTTGGCTCATACATTATATTCTGACGGAAATTTTGTGTATTTTTGCAATTCGTAGTGTTGACTTTTTTTTCTACTTTGTCATTCGCAAAAATACATAAAAAATGTACAAAAGAAAAACAAATAATAGTCTAGAAAAAAAAAATGAGAAAAAAGTCAAAAACCTAAATGACAATTCTTTGCAGTATAGTGTACCTACTTTCGTTGTTGTAGTCTTCGATTTTTGACTGACTCCCCAACTTCGAAAATTCGAATATGCAAACAAATGCGACGACAAACACGAAGATCATCTGTGAGCAAACAACTTAAATCGCAAGTTGTAGACAAACAGCAGAGGAAGAGAACAACAAGCAGGGTGTTGACGGTACTGTGTGGGTTCTAGCAAATTTAAATGGGGGGGCAGGCAGGTGGGGTGATGTTAACCAAAGCGAGAACTTTATGTTACCATAAGCAGCAGCGAGTTAAGCTTAACTAACTGGTTTCTTTATAACTGATATAAATTTGTGTCTACTTTTTTTTTAGCCAATTTCAACAAGTAACGAAATATATATGCGATGATGAATTCAAGTCCCAGTCGGACTTAAAACATATTTTGTAAAAATTTAAATTTTTTCAGTTTTATGATGTCAAAAATTTGCAAAAAGGGTTTTTTTTTCTGTTTGAAAATGCCAGTTACAATATTGTTTCCAATAATATTTGCAATCAATGAAAGAGTTTATGTTATATGTACATATGTACGTACAAGGTGTTTTCTTTATTTGGAGTGATAGAAATTTCGGTAGAGACAACTGTTATTTGACAAATTGTGAATGACATCTGTTTTAGATATTTGTGTTTCGTAGTTAGTTATGGTTTGACAAATTTATATGGACTTACACCGAAAAAGCGTATGTTTACTAAATTCACAAAAATTTTAATTGGAAAACCAAATTATTTTTTGAAATAGTGTCATCAATAGGTCGTTAAGACCGTGTGTTTTAATACTTATGATTTATTTCGTGCGAGAATATGTGAAGACACTGGTTTATGGTTTAATAAAGGTTCCAATTTTTTGAAAAAGTGCTTCAAAATTAAATTTTTTCCAATATAATTTGTTGCTGGTAGTTATGGTGAAAATGATGACATATACATAGCATTTCCGAGTGGGAGATAAAAAGTAGTAATGATTATATGTAACTACAAGCAACGACCGTGCCCGTCGTGCTAAATTCAGTAGAGTACTGCCAGTCAGTCAGTTAGTCAGCTAAACTAAGCAGTCAGTCATTCAGACAGTTAGTCAGTCCCTCCCTCAGCAGCTGATAATTTATGTTTGTTGTTGTTGTTGTTTTTGTTGTTAAAAATACTGTTGTTTAACACAACAATCTGTTGAAGGCTGCTTTAGCAAAGAAATATACAACCGACAGCATAAACGAAACAACAAACTGCAAAACAAATGAATTGAATTGGCTTGATTTGACTCGGGTTGGATACAGTTGTTGTTGTTGCTAATGTTGCTACCATTGTTGTTGCTATTGTCTTTTACCACCATGCCACACTTCCAACAAATTATTTAATAGTTAGTTGGAAGAGAGATCATGAGATGGATTTCGAAATTGTGTTTTTTATATTGTTGTGTGTGCGCTAATCGATTGATAGATTGAAATTGCTGTTGTAGTTACTAGTAAATTCAAGATTGTTGTTGTTGTTGTTGTTAATCTTATTATAAACCTCTTGCTAGTTGTTGTCAGTAAAAAACACTTTGTGCCGCTTTAAGTATGTTTGTGAAATTCAGGTTGTGGACGTTATTGCTTTTGAATTGCCAATATGAACAAAGTATTCAGTCTATTGAACGTGATAGTTTAAACATTATAAACTCTTTTGCCCTCTTGTAATCGTAGTGTTATCTTGGCGAAAAATTCTTCACTTTGAATCAACATTGTAAGCATAATATGTCTGAGAAATGAAACTAAAAATATTTACTTAAATCTTGATTTAAAATTGTTTTGTCATTTTCGTGGAATAAATTGGATTTTAGATTTTTTATGAGTTCTGTGAAACCAAATTTTTTTGAAAAGTTCACCTTTATGATACTTGACAATATTTTAAGAAAAAAATTGTTTTGTCCAATCGATAGGTAAACAACGAAAATGAATTTCTGACATCAACCCCGAGTCTCTTTGAATTTTACGAAAAAATTTGTACCTCTAATTAATGGATAAGGTTTGGAATTGAATGGCTTTTAAACATCAGCAGGCACGTCCCCAGCTCCACAATTAAAAAATTATTTTACGACATAAATAAATTCATTTAACATCAACTAATTTTACATTAAAAAAAATAACAAACATTTGGCACGAAGCGGGCACTTAGTGCGCCTGGTGTTGTTCCAAATTCATATTCGAGCTTTCTCCTTGTATTGGTGCAAAAAGATTTAAAAATGGGACCTAAACGGATTCTTAGTGAGGCCGAAATATGTTGACAAACTATTATATGTAGCTCATTTCAAAGGTATTTTTGAGTAGGGGAAGGTGGGGCTAAGCCGGACACTTTTTGTCTTTTTGCAAAAATAATGTAAAAAAATTATTCGAAACCTGGGGTGTTATATATCATTCGAAAGCTACATCCTTTAGCTACAAATCGCATATCGTCTGATGGTTTAATATGTATTCAGTTTGGCGCGAGCTCATTCAGACTATACCAACCTCGAAATCGAAAAAGCCAAAAATGGTGGGGCTTATCTGGACAGTGGGTGGGGCTAATCCGGACAGTCGCTCCAAAACCAAAATGAATAGCAAACATGAAGGCACATTATGTCTAAATGTTATTTTGAATCTTTATTGATGTATTTCCATGTGTTTCGTACAAGAAAAGATTGTATTTGATTGAAAAAATGTTGATTTTAAGTGCTAAACGCAAAATGATGAACAAAATTTTGGATAGAAAAATGAAAATATTTTTTTTCAACGAAAACTTAACGGAAAATCGGAAAATATTGAAATTCATTCAAAATCTTCATCTGGCTTTCTTGATCCAATCTGCCAAATGTTGCTCGCTTGACACCATGCAATTCTGATGCATCTCGAATCGATGTTTTATCACGAATCACCGAAATAACAGCTAATTTCATTTTTTCCTTATCGACTGCAGGCATTTTACGTTTGTAATTACGCACCATTTGCTGTGAATAACTTAAAATAATTAATATCAATGTTTGTTGAGCTTTAGCTATGTCGTAGAAACATTCAATGTGCTTCAGAAGTGTATATGAATAACAAACACGAGTTTAAAATGACAAATAAGATGTCCGGTTTAGACCCACCAAAAAGTGTCCGGTTTAGCCCCATCGTGTCATTTTTTTAACTCGATCGAAAAACGTTGATGAAAAATATTTTATCATAAGAACCACTAACACCATTCAGCACATCTTAATCACCTAAAAACACTCACCGAATATTCTGCGCACTTGTATATTAATTTCACAATCCAAAAATTTTGAAAAAAAAAATTTTTACTTTAAGCGAAAAATACATGTGTCTGCACTCTTCGACGACTGACGCTAAACTGAATGATGAAATATCATCGGCACTTGGGAAGTTAGTAGCTTACGACAGGGTGCGTTCATCGCGGATATGGCCGTTCCGATATTCAAAGTAGTTTTTGATTAATCGCGACTGTCCGGTTTAGCCCCGCGTCCGGTTTAGCCCCACCCTCCCCTACTATAAGTTTACTAAAAATTTAGGTCGTTGATCTTATAAGAAAAGTCCTACAAGCCAAAAAGTCCAAATGGAATGTGTTGGCAACTTGTTCAAAAATGGCTAGTAATTAAAAAAAAATACGTGCAGCATTTTTTGATGAAGAGCACAAAGCTTTTAAACAATAAAGAAAAATAAGTCAAAATTTATTTCAAATGGCAGCATAAAATAATTCAGCTGAACAAAAAATCACAAAAGCAACGAAAAATCGATTTGTTAGGGTTTTTGTCTTTAATTTATCTTATGTGTGCGATGTTCATTAAGATTTAAAGTAACAATTGCTTTCTTTAAAATAAAAAAAATAAAAATTACCTATAAAAGGGTTCATTAATTGCAATCAAAATGCAATCATTATATTGTTTAAAAGTTATTGACCAACAATTGACTTTTTTCGAGCTCACATTTAATTGACCGACAACAAAGAAAATGGAAAAGAGACGTCGTTGGTTGTTGCACGGGCTGAATGTGTTCCTAATAAAGTGGCATTCAACTTCAATGATTCACACACAAACTCATGTGTCGTTGTAAGGGGCAAGTCGCGTCGACTCGACTCGAATGAATCGACTAGACTAGGAGGCAGGCAATGTATCAATGTTTCCAGAGTTCAAAATTTTTAACATTCGTTGATGTACAATGCATTGGTTTTTTTGTCTTTTGTTTTTGCAAAGTCACACCTGATTGCACACGCAATTGACTGGCTGTTGTAAGAAATAATATATTTTAAGTTTAAAAAAGAAACTGTTGATTGCATTTTGTTTAATTTTTATTTTCAAATTAAACAATTTAGAAACATTACAAAAAAATTCAATTTATGCGTAACAAAACAATAATCGTTTGCTCACGTTGTAGCTAATTTTACAATATTGTCATAAAAACAATATCTTGAATACATCATTTGTTTAAGAAGTCTACATTTGATAAAGTAAAGGTAAGGAGCGCAAGTCTCAGGAAAATGGATTTAAAAGAAATTTAAATTTATGTCAGAAAACAAATAACATAATTCGAAAGTACATAGTAAATAGAATTTTATAAAGCAAGTTGAAATCCCTTAGGCAACGGTGGGCAAAAAATAGCAAATAGAGCCAAATTTGATTTAAAACAACGTAAAAACAACCGTTGTTTAAGAGCAAATTAATTGTTGTGCATTATTCAGTAACAACATGAAAAGTTAATTGATTTCTGTGGAATTTCGCAACGCACAATTGTGAGAAATTGCAATCTTAGCGAATGAAATTATTTTTTGATATTCGTTTACATCGCACGTACGAATACCCCATACAAAACTTGCAGAAAGAATAAATGTTGATCGTAAAGTACCATACTTAACACACAACTTCCCAGTGTTACAAAATAAATATTAAATTTTTCATTTTGACAGAAAAATAATAACACGTGTGGCTGGTAAAGGTGCGAATCTGCAGAATATAGAAAACCCAGATTCAAATCGATAAAAAAAGTAAATTACTTTGGGCTGAAATAAATAGTTTCTCTGACAATTTATTGTATGTACTATATATTGAAATCTTTTTAATAACGTAATTATTGATATTTTTATATTTTAAGCCGTTTTACTTAATTTGATATGCAATAAAATTTTAAATATGCGCATATTTGATTTTAGCAATTTGCAAATCACAGCACATTTAAATATGGTTTCAATCGATTTCACTAATTATTTTCCACAGTGTACTTGTGCAGAGATAATGCTGTAATTACAATTTTATAACAAAAGAAAATTTTCTGTTTTTGTCAAGCTAGTTATCCTAATGGGTGCAGCAAAAATAAATCTAGGTCAACTCAACAGAATCATTCCCTTCCTCGCTTTTGCGAAAGTCACAAAATTTTGTTAATTATTGTAAATATTTTATCTTTTGAGTTTGTGCTTTGTTTTCAATTATGCAACACTCGTACACGACAATCATAAAATGTTTAATTGTCACCTTGTTAGCCTGGATATCGCTTAAGCTGATAACAAAGGTTGTTGAAATATTAAGTTAATTGCGTATACTCGCATATTATGCAAAAGTGTTACACAAGCCTTGAAAGAATAATAGCACTGAAAAAGCGTAAAAAAATATTTTAAATTAAAAACTGTGTACACAAAAGTTTTTTGAACAATTCAAGGAAAACATACATAAGTCATTAAAATATATTGTATGTTTAACTCAAGAACTTTGTGGGTAGTTTAATGACTGTTAGTATCTTCTTTAAAAACAATTTTCTGTTTTTTATTAAAGTTGTAATGTCAATAAAACGTTGTACTTAACGTTACTTCAATTATATGCTAATTGCCGAAGTGGTCTAACAACATAAGTGGTTTACAAATTGCTATAAAGAACAAAGAGAGTTTCTGCTAATGTGCAATGTCGTCTTGCTTTATTTATTACTACCCAGCAAGCATGTAACATTGATATCAACGTAAATTTGATAACAATCTCAGCGGCAAATATGTTATAAGCAACATCGATGAATAGTTATACTCATTGTTGGCAGAAATGCTCCCAACTCCAGCCACAACTATAAATTCTTTTTACAAAAGGATGCCCGCTTTGTAGGCAGCCTGCCTACATCTCTATATACAATGTGTAACAAACGAAAGGCATATTTCCTTAAAACATCGCTTACTAAGTGTCTCTATAGTTTAGCGAGTTGCCTACATCTCCACATACAAAGCATGCAGCCAACAGGCAAGATCCCTTACATCTGCATATACAAAGTAAGCAGCCAGCAAGCAGACTGCCTACAGCTCCATATACAAAGCAGGCAGCCAGCAAGCAAATAAACAAAATAAGTAACAATTTCATTTGTGAAACATACAACACAAAGGGTATATATAAATTTTCATACATGAAAAATCAGAGTCCTTCATCGATTTGCCGCTGGGATATTGCTATTATTCAAAATTTGTGAGATTCTAGGTTCGATAGCAAAAATTTTCTTGAAATATTTCTTGTTTTGAAAAATCCTAACTAGCATTGAATGAGTTAACATAAAAATATATTTTTTACGTTTTTGTTTTCTACAAACAAAAACGTTGGAGTTAAAAAGTTTCCTCAAAATAAATGTACTTAATAAAGCAAAAGCCTAATGCGGGAACTCTGCAGAGACTACCAATTATTTGATGATGACGATGACAAACAATTTTACTATGGCAGACAGTAGACGATTTAAAGAAATGTCACACAACAATTTGAACAACAAAAGTTTGAATAATCGATAAAGAACATGTTAGTGGAAATGATGGCGACCTATTACACTTAATTTTTGTGGAATAAAGCTGAGATATAGATGGAATACCGCATGTGGGCAGAAGCAGCATAAAAAACAAATTGGCAATGAAGTAAAGTAATGAAATTCTTTTGGAAACAAAGGAATTGAAGTTTAAGGCAATGAATGAATTAAATTAAAAAAGAAAATTTTAAATAAGAGAAACCACTGTGTCTCATTAACATTACTTTAGGGGTCATGCCCTGGAGAAAATTGGCGATTTTTTAGGAATTTTTTTTGAAAAACTTTTACATTTATTTGAAAAAATCTTTTTACAATTGATTAAGTTAATATTCTATTAGTTATATGTTGTTCATACGAAAATTACTAATTTCACACCTTTGTTATTTGGAAACAAATAAAGTTGGAGCGAAATTCTCCCTGAATTTAATCGATCTCTACAAGAACTACAAATGAAAAACATTTGAACAAGATCGGAGCATAAAAAATTTAAACTTGGTACGCTTGGTAAATTTTAACCCATATACACTGTATATCAGGGGCTTACAAACAAAAGTAGACAAGTCACACATGGTAAATTTTTGAAATTTTTATGGTAACACTTTCATCGGTCATTCAGATTCAAATTTTAAATTAAATATCAGACTAAATACGCTACGTTCCAAAGCTATTTTGCTTTGAAATTACAGTTGAGCAACAGAATTGGATATGTCCTCAGATGTCACTTACAAAGCTGGTTAAGTCCACATTAGCCAATAAGAACGCTCCATTTTCAATTGCGCTCGAACGTTTTTGTGAGTGTCAGTGCTCGGTATTTTAATAAAAAGTTAGGAAAATATTGAAGCATTTAAGCTTATTTTAATTGCAAATGCAAAATGAATTATAATGCTTGAGATGTACTTCCAAATAAAAGTAGAAAAAGGCAGGCACATTCGGAAAAATAGAAGACAAATGTTGCGAAGAAAGAGAGGTAATTCCAGGGCCGGATCTTTGTTTACATTGCAAAACAAGTGACTTTTTGTTTTGTTTTAGATATTCAAATAAAGGGCTGCCTGTAAACTCCCTCAAAATTCGTGACATAAATTCGTTGTAGCAAATATATCACGGCGACCAGTGCACGATGGGCTCGCTGACCATTTTGCTGGTCAAAACCTATTTTTGTCTCACTCTGTAGATTAACAGCAAACCATAAAAGTTTAGTTTTCTAATTAGAGTTGTGAACACAACTACGTGCGCGTTTTTATTAGGGTTATTAAATTTAATAAAATATCATTCTTGCTTAAAAAAAAAAAAAAAAAACAAGTTAAAAAAAAGTTATATATGAAAAAGAAAGGTCATGGTAAGTTCTTTATATGAATGTATATAAGAGCGGTTAAAAATAAAAACTTTTTTAATTTTTAGAGTTGTGTCAGCGGATTACAATAGCCTCATATGTCTGGACAAAGCACATTACTAGGGTTAAGGTTAATATTGAAAACTGGATTAACACCTTCTGTTTTAAGTTGTCTACCCATTTTCAAAAATATTGATTTGAAAAATGGTGCAAGTTATAGAAGTTATCAAATTTTCCAACAAAGTGGGTATGGTTTTCGGGCAATTATCGATCGAGGTACCCGAATTCATGATTAGTTTTTCTTCTCCTTCTTTCTTTCTTATAAAAAAATTTAAAATTGACCGGAAAAAATTAAAACGTACCGATTTTTCACTTTCTAGTTGCAACACGTCCCATATTATTTCGGTCCCGTGTACATTATTGTTAATGCATTGTTTTTGCTTAAAAGAATGCCAAAACCGCATATCAAAACCGATATCTCCGTGATTTCATATTTCTATGTGTTTTTATGAATAAAGATGATTAATATTATTTCACTGATTATTATTTTACTGAATACGTCCCTGGTTTGTATGTTAGCAACAAACTTGGTTATGTCCCGTTTGCTTACAAATGAAACTAGCTATGTCCGTCATTTGGAAACAGAGTTAGATATGTCCATCCATTTTATTAAAATAACCCTTATTATTTAAAAGATACCGTGCTAAATATGTTCTTAAAATAATAATAACATGATTTTCTTTTATTTTATAGATTTTTTCTTGGCTATAGCACGTTAACAAGTTCGTAAAGTGTTTTTCTCAGTTTTTGTAAAATCACATCTGAAGGACTTGTCTACTTTTGTTTCTAGACCCCTGATATATTGTAGTATTTTCTACCCGATTCTTCCCGAGTATTTTCAAATGCACGTTGGGCGGGAAAGCTGTTGGTTACAGAAATATGTATAGCCATAATATGTCACGAATATATCTTTTTAAAAAATCACTATAACTTAGGAACCCGAAAATACATTTCAACAAAAAATGAACTATCTGAATGAAATTAAGAAAGCGAAAATTTTATTTACGACTTAAAAATGGGATTAGCTGTTTTAGAAATAATTTTAATTTTTTTTTGCCATATATTTTTAAAAGTTTATTTTTCGCAAAAGTGTGTTAATTAATATTCTTACTATTAAAAACGATTACTTTGTTTCCTTTAATACGGAGTGTTTATTTCTTAAATAGGTATTCAAAATAGAAATTTCTGAGGAACGTGAACTTAGCCCCTGCAAGAGTGTGAACATTTAAAACAAACAATACACCATTTTAAAGAGAATAAATTAAGATTTCTTAATATGCTAAAAAATAGATTATAAACTTATCTCTTGGAAAAAAATAACGATTTTTTAAAAAAAATTGGTAAAAATTTCATCAAATCTCATCATAGCTCAAAAACTGCAGGTCAAATTTCAAAGACAAGATTATTATATAAATTAATAATTATAAATAAATAAATTTTTTTATTTTTCGGTCAAAAAGGGGGTAAGCGTTAACAAATTTACAACAACCTATACACCATTTTAAAGGGAATAGATTAAGCTTTCTTACCATGCTAAAACAATTATAGGTTAATAACACATTCTTTGGAAAAAATAACGGTTTCTTGAAAAAAAATTGTTCAAAATTTCAGAAAAATCATCATATCTTCAGAATTATGGATTAGATTTCAAAGATTTGTTGACCATTATTGTAGGCCATTGAATTATCTATCTTATGACATCAATATTTTTGTTATCTATTCAGAGGTTCCCAACTTATAGGGATTTTTACAAAAGCTATATCCGCAACTTCCGATGGCTATATATCCGAAACCAGATCCGAGCGACTTTTAGTGATTACATATTTGTGCTTAGAATAAAAAAGCACATAAGAAACGTTTAGTTTAATTACCATTGGACAGTGGGAGCTAAAATAAATGGGAGTCCAAAAGTGAGGTTAATATACAAATGTACTATAACTTTTCAGTTTTCATTACTTTTGATAGCCTTTTCCATTTCGCTCAAACCGGTCCAATTTTCTGAAAGTTATTCAGGAACTTCCAATGGCTATACCTTTATAATCAATGGTTCCTGCGCCCAACATATGGAAATTTTTTCTTTATCATCCCCTATACAAATGTGAACAAAATAAAAAAGTCCACTTTATGTTTTATTACCTCAATTTTTTCTTACCCTCATCGAGCATGATAGAGCAAAAAAAAATACAATCAATTTATCGATATTCTACCCAAACATTCGCAAATTTTCAAACTCACCTGTAATTGCTTCGATTCAGTTAGAAAAAGTTCTAAAATACAAGCGTTGTCAAAATTAAATCGTCAAGTTTAAATGGCAGACAATATGTGGAAAGAAGTCGTTCCAGGAGCTTGAAAATTTTAACTTTCAGTTGATTTGGCTGTTGCGTTTGTCGAGCTGTTGGTTTTATAGGGGTGTGGTAAGTTTTTGTTGTTTTGGTTTTTTTTTTTTAAATTGCACAGCAACAAAAAACTACTTTTTATTTGTTGTTATTGTTGACGTTTATTAGCAACCGCACTGCTACTATTTTCCTTGTTGTTGTTGTTGAGTTTGGCAAACATGGCCGTTTATCAAAAACAGCAATTGCGAATAACTGTTTTTTTTTTATTTATTTTTTCTCTACTATTCTATCTATTCTTAAAAAGAAAACGAATGCTTTTTATTTAAATACGGAAACTGATAAGCAGCAAATCAGCGCAGCACGAAAAACACGATAAAAAAAACTACAATGACAGCGACGTCACGCTAGCCGCAGCTGTTTTGTTAGTATCCATGCATAAAATGCAGCAACGAAATTTTAGTTCTTTCGATTTTGACTGATTAAAATTAATTGATTCTTACGTTTTAAATTTCGCAAAACAAAATTTCTGCAAATATTAAATTTTTTCACTTGAAAAGTTTTTTTGACGTGCTGCTGCTGCTAAACTGTCAATGTCACTTTGTTTGCTTTTCTACAGAAGTTTAACGTCGTGGTTGCACATATACACACGCGCAGCGCAAACTTCAGAAGAAAGAAAATTATGTATATACTTCTTTTTTGATGTGTTTTTTTTTACTACTTATATAAATTTAATTTAATTAATTCCTGGTGCAACGAATTTTCGTGAGTACAAAAGAATATGTAAAAAGCAGACACACACGACGCGAAGTCTTATAACACACGCAAAACCAATAACTCCACACAATAACCGACTCCAAATGACTGAACGAACAAAACGACGCGTTTGGTAAAATTTTCCTCCAAAGTACCGAAGCAAAAATCGTTTTCTTGGTTCTTTAGCAGTCGTTTCGCTTGCACTTATGCAAAAGTATACCATCGATAAAGCTTTTGTTTATATATTATCAGTGTTGTAGTCACCATGCTCAATTGTAAAAGATTTAATGACAATCCAATAAAAGCAGAGCACAAGAAGGTATGTAAATTGGGATACATATTCAAAAACAACAAATTACTTAGTCAACGTTTACACGAGGAAAGTCTTGCCGAAAAGTTTCCTTGTTTGTAGGCAAGAGGGGAATAGCGAAAGGGACGAGTTAAAAAATGTGTCATATGTTGCAAACGCGATACGAAAATCACAAAAGAGAATGGACAAGAATTTGTCTCTCAGACTTTCCTCGTGTAAACGCCGACTTATATACACTAGAAATATTCTTCTATTACCATTAAGCGTGCAATGGAGGTTTTGAGATGAGGAGGAACAATATAAAAGTGGTTTTTATGTCCGTTAAGTTTTTGGGTTTAAAATATTCCTTCGATGTTAATTTTTTTAAAAGCCCCTTAGGAATTTCTGTAAAAAGCGGGCATTTCTGTACCAAAAAAAAAAAAAAGCTCTCAAGTTTTTCTCAGAAAAGACTATTTTATTTTGGAAGGCCGGGAATTCTTACTGTTCAACTTGGCAACCCAGATAGAAATTTAAAGAACCACATTTGACGCCTTTGAAATAGTTATTATTTTGAAAAGCCATCAAATTGTTTTGTCCAATCAGTTGTGGTTCCGCTCCGTACAGGTAAAACGAATATTGTTATCGTGTTCAGTAGTCTATAAAACAAGAAGAATTTATCGCGTCGCTTTACTGAGCGATGCCACGCCTATTCAAATAAGCTTAAATTTTCGTATGGCTATTTTTTTATTTGCATAAAGTACAATATATCTAATATATAAAATTCTTGTGTCACAGTGTTTGTTACCGTACTCCTCCCAAACGGCTTGACCGATTCTTATGAAATTTTTTGTGTATATTTGGTAGGTCTGAATAGGGGGTAAACTAAATAAAATCTATTTAGGGTGCATATTTAGGGTGGCCCTCATACAAATTTTTTTTTATAATAGCATTTTCACAAATACCACTGCATCGATTCACATGGAATTTACACCACGTAGCCTTTATACTAAGGGACATGGTTTAGTCTATGAGACTTTTATTTAAACTGCATGTTTAGGGTGGCCCTCATACAAAAGTATTTTTAAAATAGCTTTTTCTCGAAGACCACTCCATCGGCTCACATGTAATTTACACCACGTGTTATTTTATATTAAGAGAAGACAAACATAGCAAAGTTTATAAATCTTTATTTCGGTTACATACTTAGGGTGGCCCTTATTCAAAAATATTTTTAAAATAACACTTTCACAAAGAAGACCAGTCCATCGACTGACATAGAGTTTGCACCACGTGTCTTTTATATTAAGAAACACTGTTTGGTCCATAAAACTTTTATTCAGGGTGGCCCTCATACAAAAATATTTTTAAAAAAATCATTTTCACCAAGACCGGTTAATCGATTCACACCAAATTTACGCCAAGTAGCTTTAATATTAAGAGGCCCATTTAATCATAAAAAAATTTTTATTTAGGGTAACTCTCATACAAAAATATTTTTAAAATAGCATTTTCACATGGAATTTACATCACGGTCTCTTATATTAAGAGACATCGTTTGATCTAGAAAACTATAGTTTGGGGTGGCCCTCAAACATCTTTTTTAAAAAAATTAATTTTCACGAAGACAGGTAAATCGATTCACGCCGAATTTACACCACGTAACTTTTATATTAAGAGGCTTAGTTAAGTCTACAAAACTTTTATTTAGGGGGCCCTCATACAAAAATATTTTTGAAATAGCATTTTTACAAAGACATCTGCATCGATTCACATGGAATTTACACCACGTATCTGTTATATTAAGAGGCACAGATATGACCGTGCAGTACCACGTCTTCCATATAAGAAAAGACCAAAATTTGTGATGCATATGAATGAGACTAGATACATATGTATATAAAAAGTACGGGCAAAAAGAAGTTTCAATGATAAAATGGCAGTAAGACCAGAACAACGCCTGCCAAGTCTGCTATACTATACTATATGTACATAAAAGAGT
This sequence comes from Tricholauxania praeusta, assembly GCA_949775025.1. NCBI lineage: Eukaryota > Metazoa > Arthropoda > Insecta > Diptera > Lauxaniidae > Tricholauxania > Tricholauxania praeusta. The sequence continues at coordinate 121,038,478 of OX459031.1, read as the reverse complement.
AGGGACAGAAATTGATTTCACTTTAAAAAGCCCATTTTGGGCTGATTCGATTTAACATTCCATAGCATGAGTTCATACAGCTTCGCGCCACCTACCGGAAAGGCCAGAACAACGTCTGCCGGGACAGCTAGTATTTTATAGATTTCATTAAAAAACATGCAGTTAAGTACTGAGCTCTGATGTAATCCCATCGAAATCCATTTAATTTCAAAGTTTATTGTAACTGACACCTCTACACCAAATTTCAAAAAGATTACTCTCATAGCACACTAAAAATATAGCATTTTACTTTTTTCCCATGTATGGAAGGTGCCACGCCCACAAGTGTCGTTGCGCCCACTTTTGATTACAAGATACCTTGTAGCCAGTATATCCACCATATTAAATTTCATAACGATTGCGTTGTTCAATCTCTTATAACATTTATAAATACTGTGGGCTGTGCCACTCCCTTCAACGAGTTTTACCAGTATAGTGGCATAGCTTGTTATGATGATTGCTTTTAGCAGTATTGTCGTCAAAATTTTTATGAAGATCGTAGGCGCCGTTTTTGAGTAATATTGAATCAAAATTTTCAATTGTTGAAAGATGCCACGCCCACTTCTCCACTTCCGCCCACTTTTGGTACTGTTTAAGATATTTATGATTTGCATCAGTCTACCAAATTTCATCCAAATATCTTAAATGGTTTGCGAGATATCACGTTATAAAAATTAACGTTTAGGGCTGTGCCACGCCCCTGTTACAGTCTTGAAAAACTTAAAATCTAGCCCAATCTGAATTTTGTTTATATATGCATAAGATCCCTAAGTTTCATCAAAATTGCTGCAGCCGTTTTCGAAATAAAGTCATATACATATATACATACTTACAGTGGAACCTCGATTAACCGTCACATTTTGTACCAAACCTTTTTTTTGTTTTGTTTCGATTCTGTCTGAAACAAAAGTGACGAATTTTTTGACCAAAACATCTTGATTCGATTGTAAACTATCACATTGTTTTTTTATTCGATAATAAAATACGAAAATGCCTGAATTTTTACGTTCCGTTATTGCTCATTACAGGTGTCCGAAAAAAAGGAGGATGATTAATGAACCACGAATGGCCACGTATGAACTCGATAATAAATACGAAAATGCCTGAATTTTTACGTTCCGTTATTGCTCATTACAGGTGTCCGAAAAAAAGGAGGATGTGGACAAAAAAACTGGCTCCAAAATCGTGACAAATTTTCAAAAGAAAGGTTAATTAAAGAACTTAAGATTAATGAACCTTTTGATCATAAGAATTATATGCGGATGGACGTGGCCACGTATGAACTCCTGCTGCGCAAAGTATAGGTTCTCGTCAAAAAAAGAACACGGCCATGAGAGAGAGCATAAGCGCAGACAGCAGACTGGCAATAACTCTGCGATATTTGGCCACCGGGAATTCTTTCGAAGACCTTAAGTTTTCCACAGCAGTCGCTCCTGTGACAATTTCAAAAATTGTAATCGAAACATGCGTGGCATTAATAAAAGTTTTAAGCGAATATATAAAGGTATCGTATGCTACGATTATATTAAACTTTAAGTTTAAGAAAATTAAAATTCCTTTTAATTTTAGTTGCCTGAAAGTCCTGAAGACTGGCAGAAGGTGGCAGATGATTTTTTTGCAACGTCGAAATTTCCTCATTGCTTGGGTTCTTTGGACGGGAAACATGTCGACATAAGAAAACCCAAAGATTCAGGATCTTTGTATTTCAATTACAAAAAAAGATACAGTATCGTGCTAATGGCACTGGTTAATAGCAAGAAGGAGTTTTTGATGGTCGACGTGGGAGCGAATGGCAGCGTGTCTGATGGTGGTGTTTTCAAAAACACGAAGTTTTATGAAAAGCTGCAAAATAATCAGCTGAAATAGCCTGATCCAAAGCAAATTATTGCACTCCAGGACGCACTGCCGTACGTTTTTATCGCCGACTGTGCATTTCCGTTGCAAAAAAACATCATGAAATGCATTCCTGAACAAAGCATTAGCAACAACGCACAAGTTGTATTTAACAAGAAACTTTGTGCAGCCAGGGTCAACGTTGAAAACGCTTTTGGAATGTTGGCAGCTCGGTTCCGGGTTTTGCTAACAACGATAAGTTTAAGCCCGGAAAAAGCCAAAATAATTGTGCTCGCAATATGCCATTTGCACAATTTTTTAGAGGCAACTGCAGATAGAAGCAAAAACAATTTCGCTAGTTGCTTTGAAAAATCAACAAATTTAAATGCATTAGCACCAGCAACTGTGCACAGCAATGATGAGATTAGTGAAGCACATAAAATTAGAAACAAATTTGTTGACATGATTCAAATGCTGTAAACAAAATATTATTGTGCTTTGTGATAAAAATAAATGTGGTTTTTTGGACTTATAAGTTCCTTTTCCACAATAAATCGTGCATTTCATTTAAGAAAATTAAAATTCCTTTTAATTTTAGTTGCCTGAAAGTCCTGAAGACTGGCAGAAGGTGGCAGAAGATTTTTATACAACATCGAAATTTCCACATTGCTTGGGTTCCTTGGATGGAAACATGTTGAAATACGAAAACCCAAAGATTCAGGATCTTTATATTTCAACTATAAGAAAAGATACAGCATCGTGCTAATGGCGCTAGTTAATAGCAAGAAGGAGTTTATGATGGTCGACGTGGGAGCGAATGGCAGCGCGTCTGATGGTGGTGTTTTCAAAAACACCAAGTTTTACGAAAAGCTGTAAAATAATCAGCTGAATTTGCCCGATCCAAAGCCAATTATTCCAGTCCAGGACGCGCTGCCGTACGTTTTCATCGCCGACTGTGCATTTCCATTGCAAAAAAATATCATGAAATGCGTTCCTGAAGCAACGATTATTAACAACGCACAAGTTGTGTATAACAAGAGACTTTGTGCAGCCAGGGTAAACGTTGAAAGCGCATTCGGAATGTTGGCAACTCGGTTCCGGGTTTTGCTAACCACGATAAGTTTAAGCCCGGAAAAAGCCAAAATAATTGTGCTCGCAACATGCCATTTGCACAATTTTTTAGAGTCAACTGCAAATAGAAGCAAAAACAATTTCGCTAGTTGCTTTGAAAAATCAACAAATTTAAATGCATTAGCACCAGGAACTGTGCACATCAATGAGTTAAGCGAAGCACATGAAATTAGGAACAAATTTGTTGAAATGATAAAAATGCTGTAAATAAAATATTATTGTATCGTATCCCAAGACTTCATCAACTGCCTGCTTTGCGTATAGCTGTTGCTCAGGCGTCATTTTCCTGTACATACGCCCGTCCGCGAGCAAAGATGTCAGCATCATCGTCTGGACGTCGGCTTAGTTGTTCGATAGCTTTTGTTAGGAAACTCTTCTGTAAACTTTCTTTTGTTGATGATTTCTAAAAAAAACAAAAATTAGATAGTGGCATTACATCTTTCAAGGTCTTCTCTTACAGTTAAACTGACGTCCTCCTCTATATTTAAGCCAATTGATGATATGCCAGTCAAAGGTGTACAAATTTCATTCAGAAATGACATTTTTTCAAAATACCATACGCTTGGTACATATATTTCGTCTGCACCGGAGCCGGACCTCTCGCTATCTTTTACCCTTTTTAGCTCCTTTTTATAGGCTAATCGGAAGCTTGCGATTTTTCTCTTTACCGATTCTATATTTGCCGAAGGGTCCGTTTTTTTTAACTCCACGAGGAGTTTTTTGTACGCTTCGACTTGTAGTGATGGGTTTCTGTAATTTTAATTTTTCAAGTCCCACAGTATAGGCAATTCTCTGTACAATTCGATAAAAGCTGAATAGTTACTTTCCTCCATCTGAAACAAAAATCGAAAAAAAATAATATTGAAATGAAATTTCGTAGACAGATGATCATAAATATCTTAAATTGTACTAAAAGTGGGCGGAATTGGAGAAGTGGGCAGTGCTAAGCAAGCACCGCCGTGAGCTGAGTAAGAATATAAAAAAAAAAATGTAAAAGCTGTCAATCGCAAGGAATATTATGGGTATTCATTGAGGCTCGTAAAGCCGTTGTATACTGTATATACCGGATTGAATTTGAAATGTCGAATAATTTTTTTTAATACGATTGTATGAGATAGTTCTGATAAGTTAACAAGACAATTTTTGTGTACTAATAAGCTGTATATGTAAATTTATACAAATGTCTTTTTTTGCATAAAAAGCAAGCTCAAAATTTTCGCCATTTAGAAAAAAAATTTATTTCGAGAAAAACACGAAAACTTCTTCTGTAACAAGGCGATATTTCTCAAAATCGTTTTGGAGATAGGCTTGCCAGATCCAAATTGTGTTTCACCTGGACAATTAAAACAAAAAAAAAAAAATCTGGATTTTTCTGGACACTTGAAAAAAAGTCTTGATTTTTCTGGACACTTGAAAAAAAAATCTTGATTTTTCTGGACAATAAATAAAAGTGAAAATTAGTTTCTGAAGAACATACAGATATATTTTATTTAAGCAAAATTAACATAACAATTCAGTAAAACAACATTTGCTGTGTAATCAATACCCCACTACGCATCACCTGGTAAAATATTGTAGCTGAAATTCTTATAGTTACGCCAAAAATTGACATGGAAATTTTGGTTTTGTACTGCTATAGCACAGAAAAGTAGAAAAAATCCTCTCCTGTAAAATTTGGTTTTTGGCACATATGATAATTTCGCGCACAGTGGTCGAAATGATTCGTTAACGGCAAGGTTGGTACGGTTGTTCGAATTTCATCTGGACACATTTCTGATTGTCGGGACTCTGGACTTGGGACTAAAAATCTGGACAATCCAGGCGAATCCAGACCATCTGGTAACCCTATTTGGAGGTGATTTTTAAAAGTATTACCCACCTAGCATTTAGATGATCATTTTTTTTTAAATCACCTATACGAGTCATTTTTGACTACTATTTATGACCAAAAAGTGATTACTAAGAAAAAAAATTCCAAAAATCACATTTCGATCCACCCAATGATCTTAAACTGATTGCACAGGAAAACAGTAACAATATTATCACTTTTTGATCTACGTAAAGATTCGAAAAAGACTCGAAAATGATAAGAAATATGACTCGCATATGACTCGAAAAAGACTCGCAAGATAAAATATATGACTAAAATATGACTCGAAAAAGACTCGCAAATGATTAGAAATATGACTCGAAAATGAGTTGAAACTAATCAGAAATAAGAGTCATAAACGACTCTTCACGAAGAGTCGCGGATAGGGTACCATTTTCTCCCGACAAAAGTATCATTTATGATCACAAAATGAGCGCATTTATGATCATTTTATTCAGACAGAGGACTCGAAAAAGACTCGAATGTGATCGAAAATTTTATAAAATGCTGGCTGGGTATAAAAAAAATTTTCGATTTTTTTTTGTAAATTCTAAAGTGTATTAGTGCCTTTAAAAATTTATTTTTAAATGAGCCACTTAATATCATACAAAATCACAGTTTATTTTTTTCTACCCCCCTAGAGGGTGCTCTTCCACTTCTTCAAAACCGCTCAATAAATTTTTTTTTCTGAATTCTTTCTCATCCTCAAAAGTTTAACAAGATTTAGGAACAAATTATAAGGAACGAAATCTTCAACAATTTTTTTAACGGATAAGTTACAGCTTGGTATTTTTTAAATTTGTTTTTTCTTCAAAAATTTACATCTGGGTAATTTTGGGATTCGAAAATTAAGAGGTCACCCAAGATTGATGGCAATATTTTGTATAAAAATTGTATTTTTAACGAATTTTAATGATAGGAACATCTATTATATAAAATTAATTTTTTGTCTGTCTGTATAGGCTATAAAACTTTAATTTAGGGTGGCCCTTATACACAAATATTTTAAAAATAGCAATTTCTCAAAGACAGGCAAATCGATTCTCATGAAATTTACACAGTTTGGCTTCTATGTTAAGGGGCACAGATTGGATGTTAAACATTTTATTTAGGGTGCATACTAAGAGTGACCCTCACACAAAAATATTTTTATGTATCATTTTCACGGAGACAAGTAAGTCGATTCACACCGAATTTACACCACGTAGCTCTTATGTTAATAGGCATAGCTTAGGCTACAAAACTTTTATTTAGGGCGGCCCTCACACAAAAATATTTTTAAATATCATTTTCTCCAAGACCGCTTAATCGATTCTCATGGAATTTACACCACGTGGTTTTTATATTAAGAGGCACTGCTTAGGTTGTAAAAGTTTTATTTTGGGTGCGTACTAAGGGTGGTCCTCATACAAAAGTATTTTTTTAAATAGAATTTTCACGCAGACTGTGAGAGAGGTTGAAAAAATTTGAAACAATTCAAATTTAATGAAAAAGTCGAAAAACTAAAAAATCATGAATAAGGTTGAAAGAGGTTGAAAAAATCGAGTATGGGCGGTAGGCGTGTCTGTCAACCGATTTTGCGCATTTTCAATAGCAAGATGCCTGCAAGAAGATGTGACCAATTAGCTTTCTTGGTTTTCCCGTAAACCTGATTGCAACAGACGGACAGACAGTCACGTTTTTTTCACTTTTTTATTTTTTATCTAAATGAAAAACCTATCAAGAATATTGTGTGAAAATTTGAGACGGATCGTAGTAAAAACAACGACTTAAGTTTACTTTAGCTGACATTCTCCAAATCAATTTATTCTTTTAGGGGTAATAGAGGGTACAAAATAAAAAAATATAAAAATTTCAAAAAAAGTCGCTCGGATCTAGTTTCGGAGATATAGACATCGGAAGTTGCAGATATAGCTTTTGGAAAAATGATTATAAGTTGGGAACCCCTGAATGGAAAATGGAAAATATGGGTGTCATAAGAAGGATAATTTAATGAAAGACAATAATGGTAAGCAAAGTTTTGAATTTTGACCCATATTTTTGGAGATATTACGATTTTTGGGAAATTTCGACCAATTTTTTTTTGAAAAAACCTTATTTTTCCCAAAAAATAAGTTAATGACCTATAATTATTTTACCATATTAAGATAGCTTAATCTTTTCCCTTTAAAATGATATATAGCTTGTTCTAAATTTTTGCGTATTTACCCCCTTTTTTTGCCGGATAATAAAAAAAAATATTCAATAAATTCTTATGAAAAGTCTCTATTTATGGACAAAAACATTAAAAAACCAACAACAACAACAATTATTATAAGACCATTTGCATTGCAACTTTTGCATTTGCAACAAAAACATTAAAAAACCAACAACAACAACAATTATTGTAAGACCATTTGCATTGCAACTTTTCGCCGGCGGCGCACTTTTTTCCAACATAACCTCACATTTCAAAAAATTTTTAATTTATATGATAACCTTATGAAAATCGTTTTATAATAATAATTGTAGGTGTACTAATCGTTGTTGTTGCTGTTTTCCATTGTTTTTGTCCACAAAAACATAGTACACTGCAAGTGTACGGTACACTGCAGCGCAATGCAGCGTTTCGTTTCCTGGCAGCGTCAGCCAAATTGCGTAGTTTTTAATATTTTTACCTGAGGTGTTGTATTTGATATATTAACTTTTTCTTTTCTTTCTTTCTTTTTTTTGCTATAATAGCAGCAGCCTATGGACAACAATATTAATTTTATTTTTATCACGACAAATTCAATTTCGGTTGCACAATAAATTGAATGAAATTTTTATATTATTAACTATTAAATGCTTGTTTTTTGGAAGTTTTAAAGATATTAAAACGGGAAAGTTTGTACTTGTGACAAAAAAAACTTTGTAAGCAATGTGCACCACATGGCAGAAAAAATCTAGTTCGTTTTATGCTAGTTCCTCTGGCTGTGCGAGGAAATGAGCACGCTGTATATTCAGCACACATACCTTCCTTTGCTTTCTTTTCGCTACTAATTTATATGGGTGTACATGAAACAGTGATATTACTTTTCAAAACCACTATATCGGCGTTTACACGAGGAAAGTCTGAGAGACAAGTTCTTGTCCATTCTCTTTTATGATTTTCGTTTCGCGTTTGCAACATATGACAAATTTTTTACCTCGTCCCTTTCGCTTTTCCCCTCTTGCAAACAAACAAGGAAACTTTGTGGAATGACTTCCTCTTGTAAACGTTGACTAATCTTTTTGCGGCGTGTAAAAGGAACAGCTATAGTTCTGTTTGCGGAACTTCTGTTTCATCTGAAAAAAAAGCGCAAATTAGTGATAAAATCCGCCGCTAAGAAACAATGTCGTTGCTATCGAAATAAAACCCACCAAGCGAGAAAGTCATGTTTCAATCTATTACATTTTTCAATAGAATTCCCATAAAAAAGAAAACTAGATTTAAACTGAATCAATAAGCGAAAAGCAGAACATATTAAAGTCAGATAGATGACTCACCCTTTTAGGTGTCCTTTCTATTCAGATAATTCTTTGGCAGGGTAGTTATTCCAAAAGTTCAAAAAATTAACATTATTTGAAAGCCGCTTTATATTATCAAACGATTTGATTTTATCTATTAATGATTTATTTTTGAACTCTGTCTCATTCTTCCCTATTTCTTTCAAAATTTCATCAATTTCCATATTTAAGAAAAAAAAATAAAAAAAGTGCGGAAAATTGTTCCATTGAAAAACGTTAGGGGTAACAATTATGTATATGATAACTTTTGGTTAGCAACAGCAAATTAAATTTTTGACATACATAATTAGTTTTTGCGTGAAAATAATTTATTTCTGTATTAGAAGGCTTAAAATTAATTTAATATGTAAGTACAATGGGATTTTCAGTAATGAATTGAGCTTTCCAAATATGTTAATAAAACTTTAGGTCAATAACGTATTTTTTGAAAAAATTGCAGTTTTTTAAAAAAAGTCTGTAAAATTTTTAGAAAAAATGTTATATCTAAAAAACTATGAGTTCGATTTCATAAATGTTCAATCAATCCACATTTTTCGATGGCTATTTCTCCGATACTAGATCTAATATTAAAAAGCACATCAGAAAAATTATAACTAAAAATTTTTTTTTTTCAGATCTGGCAACACTTTTAATATGACTATCTTTAATTTGACAGCCAAATGAATAATAGCTCTGTCTCTTTCTCCCACACTTCCGTTTCCGGTTTCAACTACGTTAATTGTTTTACAACTAAATAGTAGTTTCGAAAAGTGTAATTTTACAAGATGTGAATAAAAAAGTGAATACAGAAAGTGATAAGAACGAAGCAATACATGTGTATGAAAGTATTTTTTTAATAAAATTCAGTGTAACAACGCGGAAAACCACAAGTGCAGGTATTTGTTCTTTGATTTCTAATTTTTAACCAAAAGTCTTTATCTTTATTGTACATACCGTTGAAATTGTGTTGTGTGGATTTAAGTTTTAATTATAATTCTTAATTTGGGCCATAATAAGTAGTTTTTGGTTTTCTATTTGAGTTCAATGCCAGTGCCGGCCGGCTTTGTTTCTGTTGCAGCCGGGGTACAAGTTCTGATTTGCTGCTGCTTCTTTCATAATATTGTATTAATAAAACACTTCGGTAAAAGCTTTCATCCTATTTATAATTGTTATGCGTTAAGGCTTGCATTGTTGTATCCAGCATTCCATACATGTATGGATGTTTACGAGAGTGGGTGACAAAATATAAGTTTAAATAAAAGTTGGAATGCCAAACTATTTTGATTTGAAATGATAGCTATGTATGTACATATGTGTAACCTTAAAATAATTCAGTGATTTTAGAAAAATATTGATGTAACACTTTTCGAAATGATATCCCAAAAGGTTGAAAATAGCTATGTACTAAAACCTTGATGTTGGGAAAATGGAATTTTTTTGATGAGGCTTACGCTTTTAATTCCAAGAATAAATATGCAATCAAAAAGGGTCGATCTACTCTAGTTTCTGAAATATAGCCAACGGAAGTTGCAGATATATCTTTTCTAATAATCTAGAAATTTTTAGGTTTGTTTTATTGGCTTTCTTAATAATATTAATAATTAAATGATTTTTGAACTTTAGCCATTTTTCGCAGCGATCAACATTTTTATGTAAAATTTTACAAGTTGATACAATGCTTTATGTATTAAACAAACTTTGATAACAAAGGAAAAAACAACAACAACTCTAGAATATAGACATATGTTTCGATTCTTAAAATCTCATCAGTATATTTTTGGTTGATGGCTACGTCAGCACTCAAATTGCACTCGCTATATTAATGAAAACAATCGAAAAGGTAATTTCTAATTTCAAGCAAATGTAGTTAATATTTTAAGTACATATGTAGAATAACTGTGGCTAGCGATGCCGCTGTTTGTTAAACTGTACACGAATATGATGATGATATTGTCGAGAAGAAGATCATCATATCAAAAAAATTATAAGAAACTTGCCAAAATTTATCGGAATGATTTTTATTTTTGCGGTAATAAAGGGAATGAATTGAGCTTTATTAGTTTGTCAAAACTTCACGGATTTTTCAAAAATTTATATACCAATTTTGTAGTTTATTAAATTAACTTTCATGTTTTGGAAAGCAACACAGGGATTCCCAACTTTTCAGGAAAGATATCTCCAAAATTAGATCTGACCGGCGTTTTTTTTCTTTTTTTTATTTAAAAGCACTAGTTGCCCTGAAATTTCTTTTTTATATAATTAAGAATAATTTCATACAACGGGAGTAAACATTCATTTTTGGAGACCATCGTTATAAAATATAAAATCTAAAATTTGTTTATTTTGCTTAAGCTTTCTTTTAACCTATTGTATCACCTCTCGTGTATAATCTACAACTTCTGTGTCAGAAATACCATTAATTTCTATATTGAGCTATAGTTATTTAATCATGATTAATGGTTTTCTGTGAACATTCAACATAGGAAAGTATGGGCTCTTCTACAAAATCGTGGGCATTGTTTTATTAAAAAAAAATAAAGTGCTCTTTAAAAGTTCTCGACTTAGGTACATATTTTTCTTATAAGAAAATTAGATTTGCATTTCCATTTGGTTATGATCATGTCAGCCTAATTGAAGCCCACATAGGGCTTCTTAAATCTTACATGTGACCTTGACTTTAAACTCACAGTTATGTTGTCAGTTTTGATCTTTTGGGTCGGGATGACTACAAGCATTCCTTAAGAGAAAAATTGATAGAATTCATCTTTCTATTTGTATTTATTCAAACGCAACGTTGTTCATAAAAACGAAATAATAAAAAAATTAAAGTGCTCGGCATTTGGCATATCTTTGTTTTTCAAAAATATTGATATACCAAGCTTCTCGTTTACGGAAACTCGAGCCAATCTAATGTAGATGTACAATGTGTAGTACGTCGACAAAGTAGGTCAAATTTTTCGTGTGAATATAGAAATGCGATATCTTACAACACTTTTCCATTAATAATCTCTGTGAGTTTATTATTTAATAATTTAGTTTTAGTTTTATTTAATTTAATATTTATTTTACATAATATCATATATTATTTGATGTAATATGCATTTCTTTTACTAAATTAATGAGTGCTCTTTTTCTGAATGATATGGCATGCAAACAATTCCTGCTAAAATATTTTGACATATAATACAACATACATACATATAATGAAACTTACACGTTATTTACAATAATTTAATTAAAAATATTTTTAATGAGGCAATAATATGGACTTTAATGAACTAGATTTAATTGTAAGCATTTGAATTAATACATACATAGGTACTTAATAAGTTATTTTCAGTTTTTTTTAATGATAATCATATTTTTACAATGTACATACATTATTGCAAATTTACTAAGATCCTCATATCCATGTGTTGATATATTCAAATTTCTGTGATGAGACATTAGAGACACACAAGTCTAATTTTTCATTTGATATTTCAGTTTGTAAAACAAGGTATTTAGCCTATTTTTGAATGAAGTTTTTTTCATGTCATACGCCTTTTATAGATATGGAAAGTCCAATTTCAATGTTTTAAACAAGCATATATCAAAAAATGATATTGTGAGATATTTTAAAAATGATATCGCAATAATGAAAATCTGCATTGCTAGAATATAAATTCTTTTGCGTTTTAGTTTTAATTAATTAACATCACTATAAAGTAGAAGTTCTACCACACTTATTGGATAGCAAAATATCGAGAGCGTAAATATATACATATGCTCTTGTTTTGACATGTCTAGGTACCTATGCATATTTATCTAAACGTTTGCATTCATAACCGCATTTAAAAAATAATATGTCGTTTCTAATACACAAACTTTAAACGATGGAGCTAATTTCGGGATATTAACGGGCATACATTTGACTATTATATTTATTATTTAACTATGCTGCTACACATTCAATTCATATAAGTGATACGCTGAGTCCTTTTGGTAAAATATTGTAAATTGACGCCATTGGCTGCCATTGTTGATTTGTTGTGCAATCCTTAAATTGTACTTTCTTTTCCTCGCCTGCTTCTGTTTCAACTTCCGAATCCTCTTCAATTTCGCTTTCATTGCTCATTTCGCTTAAATCGATCACACGATTATTGAACTCGTTCGCACGATTATCCATATCGTTAGTCATTTGATATGTTAGTTTTCTTCTTGCCTGCTTCCTGCCGCAAACTGACTGAGGCTCATCAAGACGTGTCAAAACTTCCGATATTGCGGTATTGAAATCGAGTAGAATTTCATCATTGTCCAATTGACGTGTCCATTGTGGTTTCGGTTTCGCTGGGCTCATTATCAATGGAAGCTTATCGGAAGTTGCTTGTTGATGTTGCTGTTGCTGCAGTTCCGTAGCTTCACGCGACAATGTCGTACCTAAGCGTCGCAACATAGCAACAACTTTACCATCAACACGCGGCTTCTGTAAGTAATCGTGCGAAATTTGACTTTGGTTTTGTGCTTTTGACTCTACTACCACCAACTTCTTGGCATCATAGGCATTTATATTGACTAGGCTTTGGTTAATTTTGGCTTTGGTTGCTCGCTCCGCTTTGACAAGGCTCCGTAAGTATATTGTGCGCCATTTGGAGATTTCACGACATTTGCGACACTTTGCTGTGGTAGATTTTTTAACTGTCATGGCTTTGAGCGTCGTTCGCGCCATGCGTATTACTATGGTGCGTTCACAAATGCAGCAACGCTGCTGTGACTTTAGCCGATGGTGATAACTTTGGTATATATTTTTTGTGCGGAAATTGCGTTTCATATAATAGCGGCCTTTGGGCTTTACCGAATTACTGCGTACGATAATTTCTTTCAATTCTGACATTTTGTCTGTTTTCGCCAGCGGCGCAGTTCTAAAAGAAATTGCTGGTATTGTCATTTCTAATTGTAGCGGCCGCACCTGTGCTATCGGACGACCTGCATGCTGTTGTGAGCCGGCGCCCTTTTCTGGAACAATACTGTTCATGTGCGATCGAAAGGTTCCCGATGGACTCTCTGCGTCGTTGCTGTTTAACGCTTGCAGCGAGTGCCAATTGATGAGCCAATTGTTGCAGCTAAAGCAAAGGTATTTATCTTCGTTCAGAGGCTGTAAGTACAATATAAAAAAATAAATTAGTAAAAATCACGAAACACAAAATTATGATAAATACACAATTTCTATTTGAATTTGGCCACTACGAAAGAGATTAACTGATCTTATCCTATAATTATTCCACTACGAAAGAGAGTAACTGATCTAATCCTATAATTATGCCAAGTCAAGAAGGGATAATGCATATCAACTTCGATTAAACGCCACATAACAGGAATAGAACTATAGTACTAACCAGTGCCGCTGAGACAAAATTCAGGTTCATAGGAGAGCAAAACGCTATGTCGTATGAGTAACATGCAAGGAGTCTTTCTGATAATGAAAAAATAACAAATCAAACCCTAGCAAAATTGTGATTTTTCACTTGCATCTGATTGGACACTAAATCCAGTTAATTGCTCAAGATTAGGAGGTTTTTAATCGAGTTTTCAAAATGTTCAAGGTCATCCAACGAAGACAACTCCGCCTACTACTCAATTTCAGGATAATGTTTATAATAATGCTTATGATAATTGAAAATATCGAAGAAAGGCAGACGTCGCCAAACTTGCTAGCAATTCTTGCTTCGTCTGAATTGAAAATTAGAGCATTGAATCATTGCACAACCAGACCACAGATCGTTGATCAAAATTTTAGCCGATTGCAACGTACAACAGTAAACAACCCTATCAGACAATAAACCGCAAAGTTCCTAACATTCCACAAACCAAGCGAATTAAAAAAAAGGTGCAAAAGCAGGTACCCAAGCCAGCAATTAAAATAACAGCATGTGAATATGGGTAGCAAATTGAGTCCTATTTATATGAGTTCAACAGCAGATACAAGTAACGCAACGAATGCACTACTCAATTGAGACGAATACTCGTATATCAATAAAACAATATAAAAACCAAAAAAAATTTACTCTTTTCCAACAACCACCTGCCTCAGCAACAACAAGAAACAACTGCAACATAAATGTGACTGCGTGCATAATCATTATGTTGATAAGAGCAGCTGCTGCTGCTGTTGATGATTACCAAGGTATTGCCAATGCAGCGCCTAGAAGCAGCGGTGCAGCAAAGAAAGTGTTAAAACTGCATTAGGCGCATGCGCATGCGCGCGCGCTTTTATTTACAAGGGTTTTCTTATCATTCGTATTGTGAATGCGCAGATGTTAAACAGCGATCGTTAGAAAAAGTATAGGACGGGAGAGCAGAGACGAAAGGAAGAGCGCAAATAAGCATAAAAAGCGACATATGTTTGACGCGTGTCCATTGAAAACAGGATCTAAGCTGCTTTACTGATAAAAAAGTCGAAAGGTAAAAAGAGAGCATATTTATTCACCAGGTGCAATAATGAACCAACAACAATAACAGCAACAACGAAAAATCGATAGTAAGCCGAAAACACATCTGTCGTTGCAACAGCACCAAAAAAAAAAAAAACGAACAAACCAAACTCTTTCAAAAAAACCATCCTAAAAAAATCTGAAAAATACGTAGAAAAAACCAAAAACACTTTACGCATCATAATAAATAAAAAAAGAGGATGTTTACCTACCGTGGTACCCGCAGAAATTGGAGCATCACCAGCACAAATTTTATAGAAACAAAAAACAAAAACAGAAAAAATGAATAACCTTTGTTGCAGCTGCTGCAGATCGTCGCATGAGAGACAAGAGAACAAGTTGCAAATTGTGCGAAATTATGATGGCAGGCTCAAACTGTTGTAATGATGAGAATGAGAAACATAGCAGTAGACGGAATTCTGACAGATGCAACATAACAATAAAATGTTTTTTTCCCAAATTTTATAGCCTACATTTATAGTAGTTCTTCAACACTATTTACACTGTGCAACAGACGCTGGCGAGAAACGTAAGGGTAATAGGTGTATATGTCTACTTCATCAATAAAATACAAAACTCCACCAGATTAATCACTGAAAATAGATCGATTAACCACTGCAGAAGCTCGTTAACTAATGGTTTTGATATAAGAACACAATACCACGCTTGATTAAAAGCATTGCAAATGTTTAAAGTAACAACCGTACTTTGAGAGAAAAGGTGAGCACATTGATCCCAAGTCTCGTTGGGGAACGCCATTAGAAACCATACATATTGGTGATCTGTAAGAAAATTGTTGTGCTCCTTTCGACATAATGAAAATATACCGCATACGTGTCAAAATTATGAAAGGTTGCGTATTGTTCAAGCAAACGTTATGACACAATTTCCCAGATCATGGGCTGATATTCAATCAG
Source organism: Tricholauxania praeusta (assembly GCA_949775025.1). Classification (NCBI taxonomy): domain Eukaryota; kingdom Metazoa; phylum Arthropoda; class Insecta; order Diptera; family Lauxaniidae; genus Tricholauxania; species Tricholauxania praeusta. Next base: position 121,022,711 of record OX459031.1, on the reverse strand, counting down.
ACCATGAGGATTAGTTAATGTTGGCATTTGAGCCTATCCTACTTGCTCTGAATACGAAAGACACAAAGTATTTTAAGAATATCAAAGCGATAATACCAATTTAAAAGGATAATGAGAAGAAATAATCTACATTCAGGTTGAGGAAAGATAACTCAAAATATGAATGTGTTTCATGCATATTGGCAGGGGTTTTCCTGAAGCAGTTGAATTGTCTATTATTTCTCTCTAACATGGGGAATTTTTTTAAACTAAAACTTAACATACGATTATCTTATAAAACTCAAATTTCTACTTAACCAAATGCTTCTAACGTCCTTTGACACAGCAGGAATCTGTCATATAGAGAAGTAAGAAGAAAATTCAGTTCGAACTAATAACTCTAATCAAATGTACTCAACTAAGGAATATTCTACACGGCATATAAACTATCTAAATAGTTCATAATGTTGCATCAAAATATTGTGAAATGTCTAATTTTTTATATCAGTAGAATCCAGTCAGAATCCAGGAATCGAATTTATTAATAAACCATAATCACCTTAGTAAAAGCCTGACCTTGATCAGTGATTTAACAACTGACTAGACAAAAATCTAATTAAACACTGACCAGCTTTGTTTGACGTTTAACGAACCCTCAGACATTTAGTAATTTAAACTTAATTCATTTATTTCACTCAAATTAAAAAACAAAAAGAATTAGCTGAAATTACCAATTTTTTAGTTAACATAAAGTAACTATTCCTGACTTCTTAATCAATGTTCCAGCTAATCAGAGTGGTTAGTAATTTTTTCGTTATGCGACTGTAAGTGGTTAGACAAGAGTGACCTCTTTCCTTGAGAAATAAAAACACTATACAAACTTTAAAAAGGCTTCCTCAATGTCAACACTTATGATGTTAACCAAAAATTCACAACATATGCGGCTGCATTTCCTGAGCCAATCGATCAATTTACAAAAAACATAAAAAAAATGTATGAAAAAAAAAATTAAATTCTCAGAGGATATCGAATTTCGGCTACTCAAGTGTCGAGTTAGGAGTTAGTAAACGCTGACAGATGTCACAAGCAAACATTGGAAGAAGAATATAAGGATAAAGGAAAAAATAACGACAGAGAGAGAAAGCAAAAAGGGCAAAGTAAGCAAATGCATTTCCGGTAGCTTTAGCTCCACCACAAATGAAAGAAAAAATGGTTTTCTTAAACATTTGACCCATTAAAAACCTCATACAGCGCAAACTTTGCTATTTACTTATTTATGTTGCTATCGAGAATATTCTTGGCCCTCGCCAACATCAACAGTAGCAAGGGCCATATGACGTCGTTACTCCTATTCCACTCGTACACGTTCAACTGTGCATTCAAATTACAGGAGCAAAAACTGAATTGAGTGCGAGTCCACACTGGATGCTGCATACACGCAGCAGTTGGAGGCGGGTGACCTATTGATATTTTGGGTGTGGGTTAACAAAACAACAATGACGACAAAAGGACTAAACCACCCCCTCAACCCACCTATCAAACTTGCACTGCCTGACACTGAGTAGTAGTAGCTTGCGACACTCGACTGAGGATGATGACTCATTTGGTACTGCGCGTTTATTGATTTTTTTTAATCGAATCCACCACTGCAGGCAGGATGAGCTATGTTGCGCGGAGAGTAGTGTTAGGTTGTACTTTAAGAATTGAGAAATTTTATTGTACGATTGCATGAAAATTTAATTGCTTTTTTTTTCCAATAACCTTTTTTATTTCGTGTTACCTACCTGAAATTTAAACTTGGCCTGTATCAGTTGCACAATATTTGGCCCACTACGCGGCTCATAGATGTTAATGGTTTGATTTGTATGACAACCGCAAATGAGGCAGGTTCGCTTTAAGTATTCCGATGGTTTCTCGGACATGCTTCCAGACGTTCAGATGCTCAATCCTTATAGTAGTTTTGATTATTTTATTTCTATAAATTCACTAAACCGTTTTAAATAAAATTAAAATTGTTATACACTTGTCGTGTCGTCTTTTGAAGTGTCTCTATATGGTGCTCTTCCGTGGGTGGTTTGGTATAAATTTTTTAACACCCTGGATATACAAACAATGTTGCACACTTTGTATTTGGTTACTATCTCTTTTCTCTAAGCTCTCTCAGCGTAATTTTAAAATTTTTTACTTTGTTATTTTTCACGCCACGTTTTTACGACACGACATCCTTAACGATTCAAGGTTCAACTGCGAATGATTTGTTTTGTACTACGTTGCGCTGCTCGTACCTTTTCGGGTTTTGCCTGCTGCCTGTCTGCTTTGTTGCCTGTTTGCCTGCCTGCCATTCTGCCTTCCTGCAAGCAGTTTTGTTAGTGCTTGGCACAGTCCTTTAGAAGGTAGCACTGGCAGCTGTAAGTAGTACACTGAAAATAATTTTGTATTGATTTAATTTTGTTGAAGTTAAGGTTTGGCGCTGTAATTTAAAACAAAAAATCACTCTAAATTATTTTTTGTTTTGGGTTATTAGACAAAAATAAAGACAGTAGATCGAAAAAGCCTTAATGCTTAGAAAATATGTTTTCTTTTATGTATGTTTGGTGTGAAGATTAAGATCCAATAAGTTTCCATATGCGCGGTGTGGAGAAATTTTGCTTAGATTGGGCAAATAGAAATTTTTACTCATTATTTTTGGAAATAGAATTTTGTTTCAAGAAAAATATATTTCCGACAAAACCTTAACCTTTTTTGATAAAACATTTCAAACGAGATGCAACGGTGGAGTCGAAAACAAGCATTTTTTTCTAAACTGTCGTGGTATCTAAAAAAAATTCCCATTTATATTTTGACTTGTAGGGCCTCTCACAGACAGTATATGCCAGTTACTACTAATTTTAAATTATATTACTAGTAAATGCATTTCAAAAGTAATATACAAACATATATCATAAGCACTAAGCTTAAGTATAAGATTAGAATTACTTGATTAGGGTAACTTTTCAACTTACCGTCCTCGTGTTTCGGAAAAATAACCAGGTACGATTAGGAATGGAATTCGTTTGAAAATTTCGTAATTTTCAAGTGTACATACATATTTATGCTAGACTCTAATAAGTCTTTTATTAATTTACTATACTAAGGAGAACCCTTAATAAAGGAAAAAGACAAGCGTTTACCGCTACCAAGCAACAACAAAAAATACAATAAGTCCAAAAGACGTAGTAAAAAGTCGTAGATATAAAAATAAGGAGTTGTACCGACAAGATGCAAAAAAAAACTCTTTCGACAGATGGTGCGTAAAATAAAACGACAAATGCTTGGTCACATTAAAGAAGTATAGAAAATTTGAAAAGTACGGTATTACTGCTGTACAGCATGTGTTGTACGATAAATTTTTCTTCAGACGGATTGGTCTTCTTTAACATGCAAAGAAGCTGCTTTAATCGGCGCTAAGGTGATGAGCACCACCGAAAGTCTACAACCGAAAAAGGTGTTGTGGTGCAGGATGAGCAAAACATAATCATATGTTGGACCATACGAACAACAACAGCACTGGACATGCGTGTTGGTGGAGTGAATGTTTTCGGGATTGGGTAAATCAGTGGCAGCTGCACATGCGTTTCAAGTAAACAAGCAACTTTGTTTTAATCAATGAAATCAGGTTGTGATGATACATACTGCAGTAGCGCGGTAAAGCAGCGAAAAAGTGCAAAACGTAATAAAATAAAGAAACGAAAGATTGTGCTAATGCTTAAAATTGATAAGGCAGGTTTTCTATCATAATGTGATGAAAAGTTTAACGTTAGATGGTGTGATGTATTGGAGGATAATGCTAATGTAAATACATGGTAGTTAAAAAGTATCCAGTCAGAACATTGTAATGTACAACAGACATGCCCTCAGGAGCCGACTAATAAGCTACAATTTGGTTTTCACCTGATCAAATACGCAAATATGAGTATTCCAAGAATTGAAAAAAAAAAAAATATAAAAATAAAATAAAATAGTTGAGTTGCTGTTGCATGGAAATCGACAATAATCCTACACTTATTGGTTATTGCAATATGATGACCATCGTGAATTTTTTGCTGTATAGTTGGTATGATTTATATGCAAGGTTTTTATTATTTGTGTGAGAAAGCCTTAATCATTTATGTGATCATAATAAACAAAAATATTAGTAAGAACGAAAATCTTTAATTGATGTCGTTTGCTTGTGTGCTATAAGTTTTAACTTTCATGGAAGCCGAATTGAATTTGTGATAAAATTTATATAAGAACACATTGCATTTGCGTGAGAGCTTGATTGAAAATTATTTTTACTTGCTGGGCATATAGAATGTACAGTAAATGAACAGCTTGACATCATGCATATTATATATATTTGTTTTGAAAAGTGAGAATGTATTCCAAAACAAATTTTGTAATAAATATAATATGTGGGTGAAATCCGCGACGGAGAAGTCGAAAGGGGAGGGATGTTTCCGCTGTGATCAAGTTACCTAAACAAAATCCTCTGAGAGGCGATTGGAGACGACACTAGTAGGAGCCTACACTGGTGATGTTTAAAATCACCATCATTATTATTTGGATCCTTTTACTTTTAGTCTAAGGCTAAGTCCCGAGGTTTCACTTTCAAAATCAGCCAAGTCCACGTTTCCAATTTCAAAACCCGCCAAGTTCAAACGTTTTTTTACTATAGTCCTTATAGATTATTTCATAAAATGTAATGAGAAATCAGGATTTTAACATCTTTTGACAACTATTACAATGGATCAATCTAATTTTTTACTATAGTTAAATTTCAGTGGAATACAGTTTTTTGGTATTTTTCAAAAACGCAAAATATGGACTTGACGGGTTTTTCATCTCAGCTCTTCATATATTTTTTTGAGCAAGGTACGTTTACCAACTATTCATTACACTTGTGATATTTTATCCTAGAGCCCCACCTCCTTTACGTCACCTACTCCTCATCTGATCTATGGCAAAGAAAACATATAATTCTTTGTCTAGGGTACCATCATCTACACATTTAACAAATTATTTTTTAAAACCGCTCCATATTGCCCGTAGATAATTTAAATGTCCTCATGTCTTTTCTACATCGTATTTTTTAATGTTATTAACATTATTTTAAATTGTTTCTAATTTACCAATGACATAAACCATTCAAACGCTTAAGTAAATGCAAAAACCAAACATACAGTTTTGTAAACTACGCAGCAAATGCTGTTGTGTGCAATACAGTACAGTACAAATGTTGAGTGCTTTTTGCGGCATTTGATGGTGAAAATTTACCAAGTAAATGCATTTATAGTTTTGTGAAAAATAATTTGCCATAGGTCTGGTTTATTTATTTAGTCTCGTTCATAATTATATAAAAAAAAAAAAAAAGTAACACGCTTCTTACGTAAACTAGAGCAGTTTTTTGCTCATCACTTCACAGTGAAATTTATGCAGGTAAAACTACAATTTTTTTTCGTAATATACACTGAAACCAAAGGACTAAGTGCGTAAGAGTTTAGTTATCGTTTAAAAAACAAACATTTAATTTCAAAATTAAATCAATCGAATTGACAAAACGGGAAGTAAACCCTTGTTATTTTGATTTCAGGCAAAATAAGAGAAAGATCTTCAAGTATAGATAAAAGTCTCAAAAGCACCAAAGTACCTTCAGGTAAAACAAAGAAAACGGAAATTAAAATGTGGACAAAATCACCCCAACTCATTTTTGCAAAAAAATCATATTTTTAATGCAATATGTAGTTGGTTTTTATGTAGGGGTCCAACCCTTTCTCGTGATTTAATAAATAGCGCTAGTAGCAGTGAATAATATTCTTTGTATAGCTTGTATTTAAATGTGCAGTGAATTGTTGAGTACTACAATTGTTGTGTGCGGCGTTTTTTATAGTTTGAGTGGTGCACATTGGTCAGTTTTCTATGACACTGAGCTGCTGAAAAATTGGTGATTATAAATAGTAACGGGAACAAATGATTAGAAGTTCAATAGAAAGGTCTTTAACATATTTTTATTTTGGAAAACGTTAGAGCTCATTTATATAATTTTTTTTTATACCATCAATTTTTTCTATCACATCTGATTTTTGCGGTAAAATGTGCCATAATATCGATAACATCGATGTTTTATAGAGCCAGTATTGACCTTCAGAAAAAATAATCTCAGAGTATCTGTTGCGAATAGCTTACCTGGATGGATTTTAAAATGCTGAAAAATTAACTAACGATTAGCAATAGAATGTTCATAATGTCGAAAAAATGTATATTGATCAGAGTATGTATAAGTTTTGTGTTCTTTGCAATTTAGTTGGACTATACCTCACTGTATTTTGAATCAATGAAGCTACGATCATTGCTCGTTTTTTTCTCATATCGTATTATTTTTTTAAATATTTTTAATTCATTTTTTTTTTTTTCAAATAAATTTGTTTAGTTTATCGACTTTCTGAGGGTTTTACCATATTTTTGCCCACGCATACGTGTTTGTATTTATAAACATATACTTACCTCATTCAAAAAGTAAATTATCTAAATTATTTCAAAAAAGATAATGGCTAATATGTATGAGACATAAATATCTGAAGTAGTCAGTCTTGATGTGCTGTAGAATTATAAAAAATATTATAAACTATTGAAAGTATATTTTAAAAAATTGTGTTATATGCTCTGAGATTATGCTAAGTTGCTTTTGAAGATTTTGTGCGCCATATATGAACAATGTTCCCATTACTTCAGAGTTATCCTTGCTCAAAAGTTCATTCCTCAATCAGTAACGTATCTTAAATAATTTTCGTCCGGGACTAATAACAATCTTCCGCCCCTTTCCCTGAAAAAAAATGTTCTTACACAAAGTAGAAATGCACCTAATAAATGTACGAATGTTTCATCAAAACTGTATCAGATGCATCTCAATGTATATCGAGGAAAATTTTGACCGGGGAAGTTGTCCTCCCCCCTAGCTCCATAATACAAGAAAGGCTTTTAAATACACAAATAGTATAACTCTGTTTTTGTATGAATTCAATTAATCATTTGATGTGTGCCACTTCCAAAAAAAAAACATCAGAAAGTGAAATTCAATAAGAAATACTTCTGCTACCTTACATCATAAATAGAAATGTGACCGAGAAAAATTTCTTAAAACACTGTTTTTTTTTGCAATTCTAAGCAAGAATGTCTGAACATCCTGACGTAAAAAAAAGTAACTGAGTACCAAGTTCAGAAACTTAGTGCGTATTCACTTTTGACTTTCTCACGACAACAAAATATGTGAACGCCCTTCTTTTACTCAATTAAAATCGAAAATAAGAAAACTGTTCCCGCTGCTGAGAAACTTAAAAACGTTAAAATCGCGCCCTGCTAAAAAATTCAATATTGACTGCGGTGCACCCAGGACCCCCCATACGCACGTGCGAATTTCAAGTAGCAACTTCATACTACTAAGCGAAAATACATTTGACTTTATAATTATAGTACATGCCGTAGTGCATCCGACTACTGAACAGCGGCGCTTCAGATCATACAGCAGTCAGACACAGCATGCGACAAGACCGCCAACCGAACTCAAAGTGTCTGGGCTCAGACAAGAGCTACATAGCAACGTTTTTTTTATGCCAGCAAAGCAATTCGCAAGCACCCTACGCGCGCTCGATTGGTGCGTGAACTATCAAGGGATGATTATAGCGGTTGTCCTATGAGAATACACGACCAAATCACATCAAACGGAAGACAAAGCGTATGTATTTAATTGTAAAATGTCGTTGCTGTTGCTGTTATATTGACCTAGGTGCGCTTCACCAACATAATGCGATTTTGCCGGCATGTTGAGTTTGCAGCAACATTGAAAGCCGGCCCCTTGGGAGTTCTTGTTGCCGAGGAAGATGAATTCAGAACATGAAGAGGGTTGTTGCTGATGTTTCGTCTCGTTTGTTTTGGGTGTGCAGAAAAAGAGCGCTACTACTTGTTGGCACCTCAGACTATGGTGATATTCTCTCGCTCTCTCTGTTGTCATCAGCTGTGCTTGACTCTTCCACGTGCTTTCTGTAAAGGTCTTATCGAAGAGAGTTTCTTTTTCCTTTATCCAGTGAGTGCGAATGCACTCTGCACAGCTTAAACGCTTCTAAGTTTCCTGCTACTTGTACATTCCGTCAATGATGCCGCAAGGATAAACACGCGCTCGCCGGAAGTGTTGAAGTGGTGAAAGTGAAAACGCGCGCGCGAAAAGCAGTTAAAAAGCAACACAATACATGTTCTTTTACGTACTATTTTTACGTGTGTCTTCTCAGTGGTAACCTTAAGCTCAACATAAGGAAAAAAGAAAAAACTAACGAAGTATCCCACGAGATTTGACAAAGAAGATTGAAGAGTGCCGTGGCGCTAGTGTTATCGGTTGTGCAAAGTGGTGTTAAACGAAAGCATTAAATTGAATTTGGTGGTTATGTCGCGACGTAAACAAGCAAAACCCCGGGCGTTTCTAAAAGGTAAGTTGCAGTGTGAATTTTTCTTATTCTGGATAAATGGACATTGATGAAATTGCGTCAGAAGCCTTAACTCTTTTTTAACACTCGCGCTTAATCTCAAATTAGTCATTGCAAGAAATATTGAACTTCCAATGAATTCGTCATTTGCCAAAGATCTTTTTGATCCTTGAGATGTATTTAACATTTTCTAGTTGTCTTGTAAGGATCTTCTCCATGGGGAGAGAAGAACATTTTTGAAAAACCAATTTTTGTTTCACTACCTGGGTATCAACCTTTTCAATAAAGAACACTTCCAACCAAAATTATAAGAAATCTTAACAAGAGAAGTATTTTTGTAACGGGTGTCACCTCCTAAATGGCGTCACTTTGACCACTCCCAGCCAGATTAGCCCCTTGATTTTTTCTTTTGTGATAAGTATACGTATTTTTTTTTAAATCTAATTTTTTAAGTCTCCTACTTATATCAGGTGACGATACACTTCATTGCAATGAGCAACTCTGCTTAATTTCTGAATAACTTAATCAATCGCAAAACTCTACAAAGTTCTACAAAGTTCACATAATATTTTAAGTTCTAATTTAATTGAATAAACTAGAACGCGCCTGTATCTAAATCAAGTTATTACTATTTTACTTAGACTTCTTTGCGTTATTGTTACCGAACACATTTGTCCCATGTTTGTGGCTGATTGATTTGCTTCGATAGTCAAACTGGCGGCGTAAGCAATGGTGGCGCTGTGCTAGTGGCAGCAATAACAAATGCAAATGTCACGGAAGCTCTTCCACATTGCCACAATTCTCTGGAGACACAAGCTGGCAACTAAAACCGCATTTTCACTTTGTTGCCATTGCTATTGCTATTGCTGCCTGCTACCAATGCTCTACTACCTTAATTCAAAGTCATTTCTCCGCCTGGTATTCGAGTGATTATTGTGCTCAAGCATAAATATTTAATCCAATTTCAAATTGTAGCACTTTGGATTGACAAACGGAGCGACGACGACAATGATGACGATACGAAGCAAGCGGCGATAATGGTCTCCGCCTGCTTTCTAGAGAACAACAACACACTATACGTATAGTAGTATATGGTATAGTTACTCCCTATGTGAACTACGACAACGACAACGCTAAGCCATCATCCACAACGCATCTAAAACTGTTGTATCTTTTCTACCCTCCTATATTTCGTACCGAACTGCTATGCATATGAACGCTACCGTTCAGTTCGGTATGGTACCATTTTTCCTTGGCTTGGATTTGACTCGACACAGTGCTGCATTGCTTTGGGGATTCCAATGTGATTCAATGCCACCCATTGCTGCCGCCTGCCTGCTAGTCTACGTGTTGCCTGTCTATTCAGTGCTCCTAAGCCCATCATCATCATCCTCCTTATCACGGGTGTGCATCTCTTTCTCTCCTCTTCAGGCAATGGCAACAGTGGCGCAAAGCAAAAGTTTTTTCTTCCTTTTTTTCCTGAATGAAAAACATAGAAAACCCATCGTTCGTATTTCTCTAGGGACAAGCCAATCCCATGGGAGTTCCCTTGAGGATTAGTTCACTTTGGTTCGCTTGTGTTGTGTGCTGCTTTTTGTTGCTGCTGTTGTTGTTATTTTGTTGTTGTCATGCAATATATGTGTGTGTGTATGAATGAGTGTTTGCTTGGTCGCAATACAAGGCGGCTCTCTGTGTGCCTGTGTTGTGGCGCTTTAGTTCGACTGTTTGTTTTTCTACTTTGTGCATGGGTTTTTAGTTTGGATGTATTGAAAAATTTTTAATATGAATATTGATGTTTACAAAAGATCGTATCGGGATATTGCTATTGGAGATCTTAACTTGAATGTATCGTCATAGCGATTCAAAAATCTTTTTCGACAATTCACTCATATATTAACATCTTCTGAACAACTTTAGCTATGAATACTTTTTTTTTGTAATGCAATCATGAAATAGAGAAATGCAATACATTGCATGAGGACTTAGCTGGGACTAAAAACTTTCGGGTGTATATGAATTAATATCAGTCATGTGCTCAGATGCTCACGAGCGAAGCTTTCGTTTTGGCCCTTCCAAAGTGATACTATCAGTTACAGTTGAGGTGTTGTGAGAGCAGCTACTAATTGGAACAAAAAAAAAATAAATCTTTCAGTAAAAAACTTTTGAAATTAACCTACTTTTTCAGCGGAAGCATTGCCAATAAGTTAGTATCCTTGCAAAGGAAAGCTCTTGCGCTGCTTTCACATACATACAGCTTCTGAACTTTCTCTCTTTTTCTAATGTTAGGAGAAACTCGATTGCAACTGCATTTTTTTGGATAGATCTGCAAGTTATCTCTATCAGCCCAATGATATACTATACTATTATACGGATGGACTCCTTTTATTTAAGGTAACTACATTATGATGCATATGTACATATTAGAGGTCTGCATCATTGCACTCGAAACGATCATTATATAAACTTCCGAATGCAATAAGCCACGAGTGGTTTGACTTGTAGAATGTTTTATTTTTGATTTATTCTTCCACTTGGTGTTTTGATTTGTTCGGATTTTATTTGTGGTTTTTGCGTTCAAAAGCTCGATGGAATTGCAACGTAGCGAGTGGCTTGATAGTCGTTTTGAGTGCACTCATGCAGACCTCTAATACATAAGCGTCAAAACCCCTTCTTTACGCATGTTAAAAACTAAACACAATTAAATCCAAATTACTTCTTAGATACACCCTATTGTGTATTGAATATGTTAGCAACTATGTGTGAGCATATGTACCTACGAATGACGTATGAGGCTCCTACGTACATAGTACTTGTAGATTGTAGTATGAGCTGGCTGGCTGACTAACTGGTGGTTCTGTTGCCGATTCGCTATTCCCCTGTGGATGCAGAAAATGTTGCCTTTGTCCGTCCCCAAAATAATGGCAGGTACTCTCTACATTCCTTTGTGTCCTTGTTGGGGGAAAAGCGGGACGGTGTGTATGTGTGTGTGTGTGTACTCACGTATATTAGCAACAAAAACAAGAGCTATAACAAAAACAACAGCATTCACATCAAATTAACTTTTCGGCGAAATTCTCTTGGGATCCATGAAGCTTTGGCAGTTTGAAAATTCTTCGATTTGTATTTTAGTATCAAAGTAACAACAAATATGAATATACGTTATTTTGGCGAGCATATGTCGCTATATTGGTTATTGCCGTTGTCTCAAAAATTCAATAGGCGAAATTGATAAATGAAATTCTAAAGCTTTCCATCTCTTCATTCATAGTCATAGTGAAGTCCTTTGGGAATGCGTAAGTGGACGACTTACCATACGAATTGAGTTGCCCCCAATAAGTACTTACAACTAAAATGCAATAAATGTCAATAGTTTATCTGATTGGTAAATTGCAAAGAAAATATTTCTTAATTTATATACATACATACGTTTTACGGCTGCTATGAGGTTTTGAAGAGCAAGAATAAATACGAAAGTAAATGCTTCTGCAGAATAGGCTGACAAGGTTTTGGGTTGGTTGCTTAATGTGAGGACAACTTGATGCATTGAGTACATATTTTATGTAGTAAAAATATTAATTGAAGATGTGACGGTTCATGGAAATACTCTGAGCAATACTCCTATCGAATCGGAGATGTAAGTTCTCATCAGGTGCTTGAAGCTTAAAGTTTGTTGACATATTTCGCATGGATCGAGGAAAGCGCGTGAACGTCACTTGGCGCGGTGCTGAAAACTGTTGTATGGTGACCTTGCTCCATCGTGTTAAGCAAAAAAAAAAAAATATTTAAAGTAGTGTGAAAAAGTAGGGAAAATGTGAAACCTATTGCGTTTTTATTGGAGAAAGAGAATAGTGTCAAATGCTCTTAATATTGAGAGTTCTGCTTACATTAAAAGAATAACCTGAATGAACCTTCACGGAGTATAAACTGTTACTGATCGTTTCACTTTGCAAACAAAAGCATGTGAAAGCTTAAAAAACTTACCTTCGTAAGAACGTAATGTGACCGCTTAGAATGTCACACATAAGATAGTTGATAAAGCCTGTTTTTGTTCTTTTGAGCTCATGGAGAAAGTTTTTGAAGTACGCGTTACTTAAAAGTTCCGCGAAAGTTAAAAAAAAAGACTCATAACATCAAAACTTTTTGGCACTGTTGCAACACTGAGCTAATATAAGTTCATGTCTGGAGCTTTTTCGATAAATTCACAACGTTAGTACAGATACCAAGTCGAAATGAGTCATTCTAAACCAAACAACCTTCACGTTCAATGACCATTGTTAAAGACTACAAGCAATATAGAATTATGCCATTAGAGTTTAGACGTACGTCACTAACAGTAAGGATTACGTAAATAATATTCCGTGCACCACAATACATACGAATAGTAATTAAACTTCAAAGCAATAAAATTAGCTCAAGAAGCTGTTACGCCAGCTACCAAAACAGCGCCTCAATATTAGTGGTCGATCATGCAGAAAATAATAAAGGAATACTATAGCATACTTTTTGGAACGAATTTGTTTTTTTTTATTTCTTTAAACAGCGCGCGCATTGTATGCCGCTCGTATATGCAGATTAAGCTTAAGCACTCCCAAGACACTCATACAAGGATAATTTCTATTTGCACGTATTTCTTTATTTTATTTTTATCATCAATAAGAGACGAGTATGGGGAGACTTCACATACATACATACATGCACTCTATGTATGGTAGCAGCAAATGTCCTGCGAAACCAAAACAATACAAACGCAGGACAACGACAAAAAGTCAGGTGTAATCGTGCAATTAAATTGAATTTTTCATAAATTTCGTTAGTAACAACAACAAAAAGCATAACAACTAAAAACAAAAATAACATCAGCTCAGCATCACTTGAGGTGAGCGCCACAAAGTATGCAGCAAGAAATGCGCAAACATATTGTAAAGGACACATTTGAATCACACCTCAAGGAATCAACGGGAAAATCAACGTCGTTATCCTTTTTTTTCTGTTTGGCGCATTTGAAATTGCAAATAGAAAGAGCAAGTTGGAGGTAGGTGTTTTAGGTGAGGGGCGTTATTGTTATGAGGTTGAGTGTGTTTGCGGTTATCTGTGGTTTATTATATTAAAGCTTAAGATAAAAGCAGCAACCAAGTATGAACTGGACTCTCAACTGGACTGCATACTCTACATATGTACAGGTACTTTGTGCTGATGTTTGTATCATGGACCATGAACGGTGCTGATGGATGTTTGGCTGCCAATAGAAATGCAAAAAACAGGAAAAAAAAGATTTAAATGAAAACAAAAAGGAAAACGTGGCATGGTTAGTATGAATGAAACCCGTAGGAGCTGGTTGGTGCCATAAAAAGGACACAACAATAGCAGTAACTTTCACGTACGTGATGCCAAGTGGAATCATGGTATTGGTGACCAAACTACAACAAAAAGTTCACATTTTGTATAAGATCTTCAAGTTTCTTCATTGTAGATTGACAGTATTCAAGTCAACCAAGGTTTGTGTTTGAAAGCTTGCTTTCGGGAACACCCTTATCAATGCAAACGCGTAAATGATTGAGCAATGACAATTTGACAGTTCGATCAGCTGTGCTATAGTGTTTTAGTCAAAACGGCCACTATTTCAGTTATGCCTGATTTTGTTGAAAAATAATCAAATTTTTCATCAAATTCTTTGTCATATAAAATAGAATCCTTAAAATGTCGCGAAGTAGTGAAAAAAATAAATTGATTTAATTTACTGAAGAAAATACTATAAACAATTTACTTATGCCGTTTCGACAAACGGCAAAACTGATTCACTTTCCGACTTTTCGAGGCAACTTGCTCAACTAATTTGCCGCGAAAGTTTTCAAAGGTTGAGCAAAATTGTCTTCATACAAATTATTTTTGAGGCTCGAAAATGTGCTCAGCTTTCGCAGTCTACGCAGTTTTCAAGGCTTTTTCGTGTTTTCAGGAATACCCTCAATACTTTACTCCAAAAGTATCCACAAATATTTTTTATACAACCACTTTTCTAGCTGGTGATCAGTTAAAATTTGAATTATTAACGATCGTTACAAACATGGCTTGTGAATATGTAGTTCGAAATTTTTACTATTAATAAAAGATTTTTTTATAAAAGTTTTAGTCGCATTGTTTACGTGTAAACTTAATTGAATGGCCACACTGTTAAATTGCAACTAGTCAGTTTACATTCCCATACTTCTGACATTTTGACACTCGGTATGTATCGCCGTCCCTGTTACTCCACCGCGAAAAACAGCTGACCCTGCCAATGAAAAATTGCAAAGTCACGTCAGCGTTTTTTGGACCTTGCAGCCGAAAATTAGCAAAATTCTTTATCTTAAACAAAGAGATATACTTAAAACTGACTTCTTAATATTCAAATTTATCTTAGAATAAACTCAAACAAGTAATATAAGTGAAATAAAGTGGAAAAAGTAGAAAAATATAGTTTTCTTTTGCATTCGCCGGTGAAAGCGACACAATTAGTTTTTGTGTTTCGCTACACAGTAACCACCGCCGCAGCCATCGTCATCACCACCATCAGCAATCACCACCAGCATCACCATCATTGTCGTCAACGCATCCACCACTGCCGCGTCAACAGTACCAACAGCATCGTCACCGCAGCACCTCAACACAGAGGAGTCCCCACCAACACGCCATCGTCTCAGGTATTTCCTTTGACACTTATGTATAAAAAATACAAGGTTTTTGCTTGGTCTAGAAACTATAAGTTAAAATAAAGACGTGTCATTTTCTTACTTATTAGAGTGTTTTTAGGACCATAAAATGAATAAGATTTCTATAATGTAAGTGCCTTGCTTTATACTCTCTTTTTGAAAAGTTGGAGCTATCATTATTGTCTGCATTGAACTGAATATTATACCTGAATTAGTCGATTCCAGCCGTCCAAATAACCTCATCATAAAGAGTACGTATCATACAGAGATCGTGACCATACTTATGCACTTTCCTACTGAGCATCGGAAAATTTTTCAATGAGTGGGTGTTAGTGACGTGAGTTTGAGTTTGGGACTTACAGGTCATATAGCGGCAAAACGCGTATTTTAAACTAAAATTGAGCACAGTAGTTATGGTCGTTAAAAATGTTGGGTGGGTTTTTTATTATTTTTACCAGTAATGGCAAATGAAATACGAACTGGCAGAGTGGCAAATGGTAGTTGGACGCTTTAAGGTGTTTGAAGGTGTACCAGTTTTCATACTGCATATAACAACAGATTGTGTGAGAGTTAAGCAGAAGAGTCGCAGACGTGTTGGCGGCAAAATGTGGGTTTTGTGCGCCCATATGTATGCAAGCGATTTTCATTTTTGTTTAAAGCCCCCCAGAGTGCATTTCGCACTCAGTCAAGCTATACTGCTGCTGTTGCTATACTGGTGTACGCTCGCACGCTTGTTCTCGTCTACTCGAAACTTGCAAACGCTCAATGGCTTTGGTCGGTCGGTTGGTTGTTTTTGAATTGGGTTGGTTTGGTTACCCTGTTATGGATGCTGGCAGTTAAGTTGGCGCATTTAAGCAGCGTTTGGCGTCAGCAGCTCTTGGCTTAACAAACAAACACAAAAAAAGGTGCGGATGCGAAGCGTTTATTTTGTAAAGGAAATAATAAAGAGCAATATACAGCGATATATTATTTTTCGCACATACTCGCAACAGGAACAACCAACCAACAACATCAACAGCAAGAACTTAGATATGTTGAATATGGCTTGTGAAGCCGCTTGCAACTCCCAAATGGCCACTAAGCGCTCTAAACAAATGCAAGTTTATAATGGTGTCAGCGTTTGTATGTACGATCCGGTGAAATAAAGAAAAAAATAACGCCGCATCAAAAAATAATGAAATAATAACCTCCATGGTGTAGTTAAAGACAAAACCATAAATATCGGATAGTTGAGGTGTTTACACTATTAGGGTGTCACTGCAAGCCCAACACTATTTGATGAGATAATAATGTTTTGCAGAATAATTTTGCTTTCATCAAACTTGAAACTTTCCCAAAGTCATATCAATAGTCCGAATCTACAATAGAATAGTATTATGTATGTCAGTCATTTATCTGTTTCGCTGATAATTTTAAATTAACATATTAAGGACTATGCTGAATCTTCTATGAAATCTCCTGTAGCTCTCTATGTTAATCTATGTATATATCGTAAGTAGCGTTGTTTTTTGTCTAAATAAACTTTCGCTGCTGTTGAATTTATTTCCAAAAAGTATGTGATTCAAAAACATATATGGCTTGAGCCCCGTACAGTATCCAACTAAAAAATAACTTATTTCATTTCGAAGCAAACTTCTTACGCTTAAATAACTACTATTGATCCATATTCTATCTAATGTTTCAAAGAGAATTACGTTCAGTCCATATTTTCTTATGAGTCCAAGTCTTTACAAGGAAACTTCCTTCGAAAGCTATAATACTACGAAATCGGGTAATATTCTAACTTAATGTTTTTTAAACGAACTTTTAGTCTGAGCGTTATTACACAGGCATAAAAAAGGTCAGATAAGTTGTCATTGTCGAGGAATAAAATTCTCTTTTTCCAACTGATTGGAATATTGCGATATTTTCGCATAGAAGTGCGAAAATACCCATATTAAAAACTCCACAAGCTTTATACCACAGACAGACCGAATTAAATGTCTTAATCTCTTAACAACTACAACCCCAATTACTGACCAATGTTTATTTTTAAGAAAACTTATTCTACAACATGTCACATAAGATTAAAAGTAACTTTTATGTTTCGATTTTTCCAACTCCAATTAAAAAGTTTTCTTTCTCAACTTTCAGTTGGTGAATCCGGTGACTGTGAAGAAGGGCAACTGCAACAACAGCAGCAGCAATCCATAGATCTTCTTGATCCCAAAGAAGAAATTTTTAGCGACAACGAAAACGACGATGACGAACAAAGCTGTGATGAAGTTGAAAACGACAACGACAATGACGAAGATGTACGCCAAGAACAAGGCGCAAAAGACAAACAACACCCACCACATGAAACTGAGAATAGCAACACTTTAAAGAACAACAACAATAACAACAACAGCAACAGTAACCACAACAACATCATTGGTAAGTTGACTTCAATTTGCATATTTTATTGCCCAGCACAATTCGTACGAGTTGTAGACTAAGCGACCAAACGAGTACTAAGCGCATGCAAACGCATTGGCAAATCTCTGGAGAATTTTCATTCATGTCCGGCTAATAATCCTCAGCTGCCTCGTAAATTTTGAAAATTTCCTCGAATTGCAAGCAAGATAGTCGAACTTCTCATTTTTGTCGTATGAGCATGAATTTACCAAAAAATATTCGTTTATCGTTGTGTTACGAGTAGCGCAAATTTGTTGTATCATGTATAATCCTTTCTTAGTCATTATCTTGTATCTTGTGTCGTTGCTGTTGGTAAGGGTATCCCCAAAATGTAGATTTTCGTTCTTTGTATTCATGTGCACGTAGTAGATACATATGTATATTATTGTTTGATCAACCCAATACATAATTTGGCAGATACTTGGGAAATTTAGAATTTAACTTATAATTTAAAAGAAACTCTTATTTGAGTAATGGCAAATGTTATTATTTATGAAAAGATATATTCACTCTGATCTTATTAACATTTCATTTTAGTATCATTGTTTTAGGTCTGACAAATTGATTTTTTACGGACCATTTTAAAGACAAAACTTGGAAATTTTAGAAATGTTCACATGAGTGAACCGATGTTGAAATCAATGGAGAGAGTTTGGGGGTCAAATAAAAGCTTATGGACTCTTAAAGCTCGACCAATTATGAAACCCGAATGTATCTTCAAGGAAAAAATCTTTAAAAGAGGTTTGGCACCAAAATTTCTTTGAGAAATCAGCAGCATTCCCTGTTAAAAACAAAATTTTTTTTTTCCATGGAAACAATCAATAGTATGGTGCCGTTTTCTACTCTTTTTGTGATATTTGAAGAAAAAAAATTCAATTTTCATATTTTTACTCTTGACAATATCTTTCTTGAATGAATTTTCGAAGTGCCAGAATCCATAATAAGCTATAGTCTATTTTGATTTGATTTTATTTCTCACAAGTCTCTCCACCTTACGCCAATTTCTCATATTAATTAATAATTTGATTTAGCCACTCAAATAACTTTTTGAAATTTTTCTTTAAGTGGGTATCACTTGCGTGAATAAATCTGTTTATTGGGATGTATTGACATGACAACATCTGAATTTGTGTCTAGTGTAGTGGCACTTTGTCTCTTAGTCTACCCGAAGAGTCTCATTTGTTTGTTGTCTGTTCAGCTGTATACGAGTAGCACTATTGGCATGCGGTATTTGATTGCGTTGCGTTGTGTTACGCTGCTCTGCGTTCTTCTGTTGGCATCATAATGTCCCAAATAAAGTTTGATGTGTCCATGTTGTCCCATACTCATACATTACATGAAAATATTCCTGTGTGCAATGATTATGGCACTTGGGTGTATAGCCAACCATCGAAAATGAAACAAGGCCGTCGTTGCTGTCTCCTATCTATCCCCAATACCACACATAAAATTCAAGTCATTGCGTCCGACCTAGTGGGCCAAATGGTTTCAACTCACTATACAAGTGTATGTATGTGTGCATGTGTGTTATTTTCATGTACTGCGAAAATCTCTTGGGAAATCCATACGATCCAAGTGAGAACATCGTCATCAGTAAAAAAATACAAGAACAACAACAACAAAAACAATGAGAATGACTGCAGCATTCTGACTTACACTATTTTGCTATTAGGGATATGATATCAAGTTTAAAAATTTATTTACATTTTATAAAATAAATCGGTGGGAAAAATCTTTAAAGTCAACAATTTCTTAAATATCAAGAACATTTGATAAATTGAAAATTGTAAGAAGACAAAAAATATTTTAAAGAATAATTGCTGGGAACCAATATATTTTATTGGGTCTATTTGAGAGATCAAATTAAATAGTAGCTTTCAGTCCCGAAAGATAAAAACATTCCGTACACTCAACGATAAAAATTCGTATAAAAGTTAAAAATATTTGCTCATTCTGCATAGAGCAAAAATATCTATCAGGTACTCCTAGAGTTGCCAGATGGCCTGGATTCGCCTGGATTGTCCAGATTTTTAGTCCCAAGTCCAGAGTCCAGATAATCAGAAATATGTCCAGATGAAATTCGAACAACCGTACCAACCATGCCGTTAACGAATCATTTGCCAAAAATGCGTTCACTACAATTTGCAGAAACAGATTTTCATATTCCAAAGACACACTTTTGGGTTTTATAGTTTTTGCTGTGGAGAAACGTTTGCTATGCTACATAATCGCAGTTGATACAAACGAAAAACTTTATTCGCTGTTGGAAATATTCTGCTATTCAGCTATTAATATTATGAGCTCTCCTTGCACCAGCATGTTTCTTTGATGTACCTGCAACTAAAATCATCGCTCACAGAATGTTGTTTTACTGAATTGTTATGTTTCTGTTATGCTTATTTTGCTTAAATAATATATAAATATTCTTCTGAAACTAAGTTTTAGTTTTATTTATTGTGCAGAAAAATCAAGATTTTTTTTTTCAAGTGTCCAGAAAAATCCAGATTTTTTTGTTTATTCTTTTAAATGTCTAGGTGAAACACAATTTGGATCTGGCAAGCCTAGGTACTCCACGCTTTGTGAATTTCCTTATACACGAATAATTGTTCAACAATATTTGAACTTAAGAACAAATTTTTTTTTAGTTAAATGTTTTTGTTTGTTATAGGGTTTTTGATTCTATAAAAAAATGCTGCACTTTTTCTAACATTTTTGCAGTTTTTTGTTGATTTATTTGGAAAATATATTTTATCTAAAGTAGCAGGGGTGAAAAAACCCCAATCGTAAGACAAAATTTATTTTCGAAATTCTTAATGCTCTGGAATGGTGTCATATTTTATCGCACAGAGGTCTTTCTAAAAAAAAAGCGATAAGTTTTTATCTCCTTCACAATTTATACTAATATATTTTGTTTGACTTAAAGCATAATTTAAAAATTAATTAAGAATAACTAAAAAATACAGAAAAAAATTAGTTTTTTGAAAAACTTCTGAATCGAAAATACTCAGAATCCTACATATCAAAAAACGATCCAACATCCCTATAATGTGAGCCTGGACTACTGTGGCAGCCAATAGAGTGTGGGTGGCATATTCTATCTTTAAAGCGGTGTAGGAAACATCTTACACATGACTTTATTTTTGGCAGTTGTAACTTGCTCTTTTACTTTCTCTCTCTACATTATTTTTCCAAGCAAAGAGTGCGCATAACGCGTCATAAACAGAAGCAACTACAAGATGATGCTTGCCATTGACTGTGTAGAGTTTCAACTCGCTCCTTAACCAGTTCTCTCAGTTTCCGTATTTTATCACCAGCGTGTGTGCGAATAATGTATGGCCCGCTCTCAAGAGTGTTGTATAATGTTCTAATGGGAAATGAGGCTGTGATAAGTTTGGGGATCCGAAAATTGTCTTTCTACTCGTTTATTCCCTGTGAGCGTACAAACGAAAATACGATGGTGTACTTAGGATATACATAAGTTTACGAGTAGAAGGGAATATGTCTGACACAGTGGAGCAAAGTGTTAGTTTAGGTAATATAACTATTTGAAGGCTTTAGGTGGCTCATGTTATGGTCATCCGAAACTACAGTTTTCAGTTAAAACCATATGATTTTCTACTTATGAGCTTATTTTTGATGAAAACATTGGGAAAACTTTATCTGGAAATTTATTTGTAAATTATTTTCATGTTCTTTTGTACCGGAACGACTACTAAAATAGCTGATTTCATTTACAGACAATTGCCTTGTGCTGCACAAATTAAAGAATTTTTGGGAAGTCTTCTGCTGCATAGTATTTTCTCTGTAGTTTTTTATCTTGCAAACGAATCTTCGGATTAGGATGTTTCCCTTAAAACTATCCACTGAATTGTTTTAGATAAATGACGGTTTTTTGTTCTTAATCTAGTAATTATTATCTTGAATAGGAACCTGTTTCTTTTGTTTGAATAACCTCAGGCTCTTTTTAAAGAAGGATGGAAAAACAAAAATGCTCTATCTACTCATGTATTTCAGTCAAATTATATATAAAAACCGATTTGAGGATCAGGCGTACTAACGAAATTTTTTCATCTCAATTCTAATGTCATATTAAACAGTGAACTCTCTATAAATCATTTAATAATCTCTACAAAATATTTTTTTTAGCTCCAGTGCTATATTCCAACTCAGTGTTTACCCACAGAAACTATTTCCGAAAATCTTTCTTGTTTGTTGGTAAGAGGACAAAAACGAAAGGGACGAGGTAAAGAATTTGTCATTTGTTGCAAACGCAAAACGAATATCACAAAAGAGAATAGAATAGACAAGAATTTGTTTCACAGACTTTCCTAGTGTAAACGTCGACTAATGGTATGAGGTGATTAAATTATACTAGTTTACAAAACTTTCTTGCCTTTCCTTGTTGAAAATGCACGTACAGAGTCTCGAGAACTAACTAAAAAATATTCGAACATCAAAGTTGATTATCTCATACAACAAAAAAAAAAAAAAACAAAAAACATCGTATGACCCAAAATAGCATTAATCTGATGATTTAATAATTTACAGCTTAAAACATTTTTAATTTGCCCCACTGTCCATTACTGCCACATTAATATGAGACTTTCTGTTTAGTATTGGGTATGAAGTTTTATGTTACATTCTGTTTTTCTCTTAATATCGTATATTTGTATGTGTATGACTATGTCGTTATGTTTGTATGTTGTTCCATTGGGAGCAACATTGGTGCGAATAAAAATTACACATTGCCATACATGAGAGTGTAAGGAGTAATGTACCAGCATAACCCCAGCAAACATTTGGAAGATTTTCAAAATGTTTTAAGTCGCGTTTTCATGCTATTTTTCTTGATCTTATCTTATCAAATTTCACAATTTTTTTGCCATAAAAAGCGAGATGGATATATGTCATTTTTCCTAAAAAAAGTTTGACATTTCGGCTTGTGTATTTGTAAACAAATGAAAATTTATTTTTCAAAACAAAAACTTCTAACGAAATGAACGAATTTGAAGACGAAGAAATTGCAGCCTCGGCCGATTTTGGTGTTGTTGCTGCAAGACTTTGACAAAAGAAATATGTTAATTTTTGTTAAAACAGCAATCGTCATACTTTTTTACTTATTTAACTTGTTTATCTTACTATGTAAAATTATATTTTTAACAATTTAAACTAAATTTTGAAAAACTCAGCAGCTTATAACCTTTTTTCATTGACTTTTTTTTTTTGAAAACTGTCAAACTTGACACTACATAAAATTAAAGCGCAACTATAAAAATGACTGTCAAATTTATAGCATGCAATCAACTTTGATAAAACAGTTCAACCTTTTTGAACTTTCTGATTTCCGGATATCAAATGCTATAAAAATATCACGTATATGCCTATTCACTCTCGCATTCTCCAAGCGAATTAGATTATGCTCGCATGCTTTTTCTTTCTTACAAAAATTTGATAAGAAAGATCAATAAAGATAGCATGAAAACTAAGCATTACGCGTTCAAACTTCAGCGCTATTAATAAGTGAACCTTTTAACACTTATCTGAAAGTTAAATAACAACAATGGTGACTTTTTTATCATTTTATTTGATTCCATTCCCTAGTTGAGGAATATATAACTACAGTGGTACACATTCGTTTAAACGCACTTGCATTTTTGAGCTAAACCTTGTTAAAAAAATAAAAGCGGGCAACTTGAATTGGATTTTTTGAATAATTTTCAAGGTTTATTCTTAAGTTACTAGAATCAACGAAAAAAACTTAACAAATATGTAGACATTTCATTTTTAACAAAATTGTTTCTAAAAACTCAAATCTCATATGAAGCATTCGTTTAAACGCACTACCAAAAAAAGTGAATAACTTAAAATTAATATTTTGTAGACTTCCCACTTTTTTGAATTACTTCATAAATTCTATTTGGCATCGAATTCACCAAATTTGTAAGCAGTTGTGGTTCAATTTCAGCCCAAACTTCTTTTATTTTTAGCTTAAGGTCCATAACTGTAAGGAAATTTCGATTTTGTGGTTTTTCTTTGTAAATCTTACGAACCATGATGCCCCATAGATTCTCTATGGGATTCAGGTCGGGACTGCAAGCTGACCATTCCAAAAGTGGGATCCTGTGCTGCCTAAACCACTCTTTAAATGCATTAGATACATGTATCGATGCATTGTCCTGCTGAAAAATGCAATCATCGTCCATTTTTTCCTCCATAAAATCTATGAGCACGTCTTCCAACATTTCAGTGTACATGATGGAATTCATTTTTGGTGGAATAAAACAAAGTTTTGATTTTCCTTCCGCAGAGAACGCAGCCCAAACCATGACACTTCCGCCGCCGAAATTTCTCTTGGACATATGAACATTTTGGACGCGTAGATCATGCCAATAGCAACTCATGGAATCAGGACGATCCAGATTGAACCTCTTCTCATCAGAAAATATAATTTTATTCCATTCCGTTGTCCAATGCATGTATTTACGAGCGAATTCTAGTCGAAGGCTTATGTGATGTGGTCTAAGTGATGGCATGCATTGCGGCTTCTTCCATTTTATGTAAGACGTTGACCTCAGGATCCGCGAAATATGGTTTTTCGTTACAGGAAAGTCATGTTTTCATTGTATTTGAGTGGCGTTTAATTTATTTTTTGTTGCTTCAATTTTTATGGTACCTATTAGCCTCTTCGTCAATTTTCGGTTGCCTTTTGTGGGCTTCTTGACTCCATAGTTTTTTCCTTTTTGAAAAAAATTGCGAACAACAACCTCAGATCTATTAATTAGACGCCCGATTTTCCGATTAGAATAACCACTTTCGTGATATGATGCAATTAAAATTTTTTCTGCGTCAGTCAAATATTTTGCCTTAGGCATTTTGTTGATGCTCTAAATACAACAAAATAAATTTTATTAAAGGCGCTACTTTACTTTTACTACATTGTTTACTTGCCAATTCACTTCGCGAAATGCACAAAAATATTTTTAACAATTTTATTTTTTGGTATATCTCCAAAGAAACTGGCTGCGTTTAAACGAATGCGTCGATCACTTTAGCTCAATTTTCAGAAAATGGCTTCTATCTTAACAGGAAAAAGCAACAACAAAAAATATTTTTACCGTTTTAAGACCAGTTAACTTGGAGATGTGTTTAGTATTACAAGTGTTGCCAAATAGGAAATATTTCGATAGTAAAACAATAAAATCTTAAAATACTGAAGTGCGTTTAAACGAATGTATACCACTGTATTCAAGAGCTATATTTCAATCGTCGAATCGATAGTTTTATTCACGCGCAACCTCAAAATTTGATGTCAAGCGATGTTAGTTCGAGGATGACTCGGTTAGAAATGTTGGCTTGGAATGTTAATATATATGTTTTCATGTTATTTTAAATGTTGTTGTGTACTCATTTTCAAAATTCACAAAACACAAACTATGGAAATATTAATACACATTATTATTTTGCATAGAACAAAAATCATTTGAAATTTTGACTTATGATTCATACACGACTTTGCTTGCTTTAGGGGACGTCGATAAATTACGTGAGTCAAAACAGGGGGGTAGGGGTCCGGAAAAATCTCACCAAGGGGGAGGGGGGTCAATAAAAATCTCAAGTCAACTTTTTAATGCATAGGCTATACATTATTATAGCAGATTTCGGAAGGGATGATGTCCCGTCAAAAAACACCTCACGTAATTAATGGACGGCCCCTTAGCAAGTCGCTACAATCGAACGGTTTCAAATCATCGCCGCGGGGATTAAAATATAACTCAACCGCAATTAAAAACGCTTGCTGGGCAACAACGCGCTGCAAACTTTCGTATTGTTTTATATGTATGTATGCATGTCTGTCACACATATGAAAAATATGTGTGTATGCATACATGTGACAAATCTAAAGGGAGCATCTTGAGACACATGGTAGTGGGGCTGCTCTTACAACATAGAGGATGGCATCCGTTGTAGTTGCTCATTTTGCCATTATTATTCACTAGTGTATTGAAAATGAAGCAAAAGTGAGTTATCATATTTATACTTGTCACACAAAACACCAACGAACCAACCTAGTATGCTGGCAACCATGTAAGCTGTATTAACAAAAACAACAACACAATAGTAGCTCCATATCTGAACCTCGTACATCAAGGTACAACTTAAATTGAGTTTGTTTTGTTCAAGGGATTGACTTTGTTTCTTAACAACAAGGTGTTAATATATTTAGGGTTTTTTTTTGTAAAAACTTTCAAACATGAAAAATTTATGATATTGTCATAAAATGAAGCTTTGCATATACCCAGATGAATCTGGGAAATTTTAGAAAAAAACGAAAGAAACATTGGTTTAGGGTTTTATTTATTATTGTACTAAAATATCTTGCTTTGTTATAACTTTAAAACTCGACAGTAACATTACTCGACAGTCAAAATGACTGAACCTTGCTCAAAAATAACTGATTCGAAAATTGCACTTAAAAAATTTTTCAAGTCGCTATTAATCCTTAGCGGCACGAACCTTTTGAAATCATTTTTCGAACTTCAAAAAGTCACTATTTTGATAACAAAGTGAAGGTTTTCCTTTAATCAGTTCAGAGACATAAACAGTTTTTTGCGATTTCTGAACATTTTTTGCAATTGGATATATGCCGTTCTGTTCGCGCACTCAGTTATGAAGCTTGAAATTGAAAATTCGCTTTTTTATAAGTTTTTTTTCAGCGTGGGGTCGTGAAAGACCCCGATGTGCCGGATTGTAATAAAATTGAAGTGGTGTCGCAAAGGGTTAACATATTGTTAAGAACGGTTTTCTTTGTTTTCTAAAAAATAGTTTCACTCAATTTCAATGTAAATTCCATTAAATGGCTACAAAATATTTGTTATCCTAAACTCAGAGTGCAGAGTGAGCACTGCCTTATTGGGCATCATGCCTTTAAGGTTGGGTATAGTATCCAACGACAGGTGTACCGATGGCATAGTATTCAGACAAAATTTTAGAAAATTGCGTATATGAGTACATTTTTTGTGATGCCATCTCCCGCAGCCAGCGTTTTATTCAGGCACTTCTGTCACTGAGCTACCAGGCTTCCATAAGAAAAAAAGTTATTTCGTTAAAATATTGCAAAATGTTTGTTTTCAGTTAAATTTTAAATATTTTATAAAATATTTCTCACTGTGTTTTTTTTTGCTTTGTTGGTTAACGCAGCCAGCCAACAAAAAAGCAGTGAGAGTAAGTCTCTTGAGACGCGGTAAACAAAGCAACAAATCGAATTAAGAGCGCACACAGCGCACTACCCCAGTGGACCGCACTGTCAGACATTGGGGACATTGTTGGAAAAAAGCCAAAGTAACGAGTTTGCTGCACAATTTTCCACAATTCAAACGAAGTGTCATGGGGGTAAGTGTCAAAGTAACAACCAGCACTGGACAGTTTGGTAAATCGGGTGGTAAAAAAATGAAACAAATGGGGTGGGTCAAGTATTTGCTTATATAAATGCAGAAGTAAGAAAAAAAACCGTGGAATGCGAAAAAATAAATTCGAAACAGAACTCCATGTTAGTTAATGTAGGTCGCCATCGTAATCGCGTTGTATCAGCCGACAACTTTTTTTTTTTGATAAAGTATTCACTTTCGTTTGGCATTATTTTATGCATTGAATAGTGTTTCGAATTTTGTAGTAACTGTATGATATAAATGCTTTTACAATTTTCTGGTGAACTGTATAGTATGACTCTTATTTGGTAAATTGAAAAGGAAGACGTTACTGGAAAATTTGTTCTATTCTAATCTACACATGGGAACTCATCAAAAGAATAAAACGCGTCACACTCAAAGTTGGGCAGTTATTTGAATGCATTGCTCTCATTTACATCAAACAGCGCTAAGTTTGATGATAGTGTGGCATCGTTGTCCTCATCATTGGTCATTAAAGCTCTCTATTCATTATCTCTCGAACAGATGAACTTGCGATGACACCAATAAAAGCCGTACCGAAAAATTTTTGGAAAATAAGAGAAGTACACACATGTGAACTATCCCAAAAGGACGTGTTGAATAATCATCATCGTCCTGTTGGCGGCAACGTGGTAACATCACAACGCAATACATGCGCCAAAAATTTCTTGCTGTTTCAGTGTTTGCAGCGACGCGGCATGGCAGGCACTCAACATACCAACCAACCAGAAAGCAACCAAAACGACAAAACACGTGAACTCTACACAAATATTCATATTCAAATTTCCGATGAAGAATTCCCAAGTTGCGAGGACAAGAATATCAGCTGAATAGATGTGAACGCACCTAGTGAGAAAAGCAAGCAGCTTAAGATATTTTATATTCGCTTCTTTGGACATTGCTGCATTAATAAAAACTTTTTTTTTAAAACTTCTCGATGGTGTAGCATAATTTTAAGCTTCCAATGCAACACTTCTTTTAACTTTTTCGAAAGTAAATCTTTAAAGTAATATGCACCCAAGTAAAAAAGAAATTTTCTTACTGGGTCCGTAAGACTGTTAGATGTATATACATTTGCACGATGCAATAAATGGCCAACAACAGCAACACATTCGTCAAACTAGCGGGATGACGACCTGCATTTGTTAGAAATTTTCTCTCCTGCTTCAGTTGTTACCGATGCTGCTGCTGATGAGTGAAAGATGCACTGCATAGTTTTGGGATAGAAATTTCATTTGTATTTCGCGGTAGTCGTATTAGCTTTGACTAACGAACTCGCAAATTCATGCTCGTCCTGGCCACTTGTAGTATCGCACTTCTGTCAGCGTAATTATCCAGACTCACTGACTGTCTGGCAGTCGCCTTCGGTTCTGAAAAGCCAAGCCAGCATCATATTGCTGTTTTTTCCTCCTTTTTTTGTTGTTGTATCACACAAACACTGTTACAGGGACTTCTTGTCCTTCCGTTTGTTGACTGCAGTGGCGTAGTTGAACCTGAAAGCGTAGAAATTTCGAAAAACTTTTCAAAAGAAATAGAAAAGTTGCGAAGTTTCAAGTCCAAAAGTTCAATATTCCTGTGAAGGGAATTTTGCATATTTTAGAGAACTTCAGAGCTATAACTACCCATTTCAAAAAGGTAACATTGTTATCAAATCTCTTTCTTAAAAAACCTATAATACGCCAGTGCCTAATTCATTTGTTCGTCAATGAACCAAAGTCGTTTGCGCCAATATGGAAAATTATGTTGCGCGCACTCATTCGCTCCTCTTGCCTTCCTGGCTTTCACTAAACATTACTGCACTTATGTAGTACGTGAACCTAAAACACGCACTTCGTGTTCTATGACTTTTTCGAAATTGATGGAAAATCTTCCCGTGAGAATTTTAATTTTATTTGTAGCGGCAGTAGCAGCCAATGTGATGCAAATGGTGAAGTAGGTAAATTTTTTTAAAAGCTGGTCGGTAGCATACCAGCATTGAGTTTGAAACGTGTATAGTATACGATTCGAACGTGTAAGAGATAAAAATTGCGAGGAGCTACATGATTGTCTCAGCGGCGGTATTACGACGAACATCAATGTTGGTCAGTGCTTAAGTCCGTTTGAAGAATTATGCATTAATTATGAATGCGAATTCAAAAAAGCGACATAGTTCTTGAAGAATATTAAAAGCAAAGAATATACTTTCCTATGAGTATGTATGTATATTAAAATAATGAGGTTATTTTTGATTTGCTAGGTGAGTTATACCATTTTACCCAAATAGAAAAGGAAATAAATTTAAAGTGCCGATTGATCCAATCAGTTTATTTAGAACTTTTAAAGGTTTTATTAGCTAAAATTCTATATAATTAATGTCGTACGTCGTCGTAAGAATTACATTTCTTGCTACTAAGTTTGTTTATCATAATACGAGTACTATCAATGCTAACATCATTAACTAATTTGAGTCTATTTTCGAATATTCAAACAGATTAGGGTCAGAATACGCGAAACCGACATGTCTGAAATGTTTTTCAAAGTTTTTTTTATATAAATCAGTAGCTGCAAGTGGTAGAAATTAGTGTACGGAAAAATTTTAAAAAAAAAAATTGTTGTTGCAATAATTATTGCCAGTCAAAGTTTTCATTAACCTTTTTTTTTAAATGCTTTAAGTTTTGAACTGCTTGACTGATTGTGACGAAATTTCTTAATATCTGTAGATAATAAGTTGAACTTATGTATTAAAAAAAAAAGTTGCAAAAATTTTGCAGTTTTGTTGTTAGGGGCCGTTCAAGTATTACGTAACGCAATTTTCGAAGATTTTTGACCCCCCCTCCCCCCTATGTAACGCGCCGTAACGTTTTCCTCTTCCCCCCCCCCCCCCCCCCTTAAACGTTACGTAACACCCAAGTGACCATATTTACCTAAAAGTCACAATTATGTTGCGAAAAGTACCGGAAATACATGCGTATGTTGTTTATTTTCTTTATTATATCCTACACCGAGGGTATATTCACTTTGTCATTTTGTTTGTAACGCATAGAAGAGGGCGGTGGTAGGTATGAAAAAGTATATACTTAGATATATTCTTGATCAGCGTCACCACCTGAGTTGATTTAGTTATGTCCGTCTGTCTGTCTGTTCAAATCAGGTTTACGGAAAAATCAGGAAAGCTAATTGAATGAAATTAGCACACTCAGGTCAGACCTTCTTGCAGGCATCTTGCTATTGAAAATGGACGTAATCGGTTCATGGACACGCCTACCGCCCATACTCTATGTATATTTGCCCAATCCCATTTTGAAAAAAAATGCAGCGATTTTGATGAAACTTGGTGATTAGGTGTACATTTGAACTAAATTAAGATTAGGCTAGGTTTCAAGTTTCCAAAGATTCGCGTGGCACGATGCTAAATTTTAACCTCTATACCACCATATCTCGTAAACCGTGCAAGATATTGTAATGAAATTTCTTTATTTTTTCGACTTTTTCATCGATTTTAAATTGTTTAGACTTTTTCAACCTCTCTCAACATTAACATTTTGCATATATTTACGACTTTTTCAACAGTTTTCAACCTCTTAAACATTTCACACTTTTTTCGAATTATTTAACCTCTTCAACGTCTTTTTTTACTGAAATATATGTACCTACTTTGAGTGCAGTGTAGGGTATGTGAGTTTCGGCCTGACTGAAGATAACACCTTAACTTGTTCATATTGTTATTTAATAAAAATCACACATAATGTAATAAACATTAGCTTAAAATATGTTAAAATGGCGAAAAATGAGACGAACATATTTTATTAAAATGATAAAAGTTGATGGGATCTAGAACAGCTACAGCAATAAATGAGAAAAATAGGAAATCTTTCCACGCTTACATCTCTGGTTTTGGTTAACCAATCTCGAAGATGATAGTTTTAGGACATTCTGCTTGATAAGTGCTTTAATTTAACATATCATTTAATGCTGTAAATTATCTAGATCCCATCAACTTTTATCATTATAATAAAATTTTTTGGCTGTAGCTATTCAATAAGCATACACATAAAGCGTTTCATTATACATACCTCATTTCAAATCACCACCCGCTAAAGTAGTTTCACTTCTAAAACAATGTTACGTAACGCGTTGTTCGAACCCCCCCCCCCCCCCCTCCCCTGTAACGCATCGTAACGTTTCACAAGACCCCCCTCCCCTCCTAATTGCGTTACGTAATACTTGAACGGCCCCTTAATTGGCAATTTTTCTATCAATAATTTAATTTTAATGACTTGCTCCGCCTCGAAAAAATCTGAAAAAAAATTACAGAGATGCATTGAACCCTTCCAAACTAGAATTCGTCAAAAAAATCGTGGAGCCTCAATTAGTTTTTACGGTATAAATATTATAGTGGTACCGGGTGGATGAAAAATTCATAAAAATTTTGTTGTTTTTCAAAAAAATCAATAACACACGTTTACAAGAAGAAGGATCAGGTTTCTCATAGACTTTTTTCCATGTATTTTGGGGCGTAGTTTCCTAAAATGGCAACCATTTTTTTTTCTTACGAATCGTTTTTGAGATATCCCCAAAAAACCCCTTTTTCGGCACTTTTTTCATATATTTGGCTATATCTTGATTAATTTTTTTTAGACTCAAAAACGCTTTTCAGCACTCCAAAGATATTTTTACTACCTTTCTAACGGTATGCTGTTTCTTTGAACCGAATAAGATTTGATGAAGTTACAAGCGCTCAAAGTTCAAAAAAACTGACTTTTAAAAATCACTAAATTTCAACTGCTACATTTGAATGAAAAATTTTTTTCTTTTTCATATTTTTAGAATTAAAAATGAAAGACTATTCTTTTGCAAATATTTTAAGAGTAATTTTGCGTATATCGGACATAAAATGTAGAAGTTATTCGAGAAAACAGTAAGAAACTTGCAATAAAATTAGATAAAAAACAAATGTATTTTCTTTAAATTTTATTGCAAATTTTTTGAGATATGAGATATCAACAACTCGTCGCCTGAGCTCTCTTTTGCTCCAAAACGCTATGTCTTGGCACCTAAGGCAGAGTTTTTCTTCATTTTAGTAAGTTGGTTTTATCGTTAAACTTCAACGAAATTGGACATAAGCTTTGTCCGCGCCGTTTACAGGTTTGAGCTTGAAAGCTAAAATGTTTTTTGAGCAATTATTTTTATTCCTCAAGCTATAATAGGTAAAAAATAAATCAAATCCATTTTCAAAAATTTCCAAAGATACACACAGTTTCAAACCCTATAGAACAAGTCTTAAGTCAAAATGTCAAAAAGTGGCGTATGGAGCAAAAGAGAACTCGGGCGACGAACTATGTACAACTTTTAATAACAAATCATTAATGAAATCTTATGTGGGGTGCTCTACGTTAACATTGTAAATTAACCAATTTCAAATGAGATAAATTGCGGCCTGTGCATAATGTTGACGACATTCAACGATTGAATGAATGTTGCAATACAAAAACCAAGTAAAGTCCAACTTTCGCCAAATATTTTGATTACGTTTTTATACCATAATTCGCGAAAAAATATTTTCAGAAATTTTGCATGGTTTCAAAACAAATCCAAAAAAATATATTTAGTTGTAGAGTACGACTGTAATTTTGTTTGATTTTTTCGTAATCTTTGTCGGATAAATCATTTTGACTAATAACAAAGGCAGTAAATCTAGCGTATTGTTACTATTTTTGATTGAAATGATTGAATAAATGCATAGTTATTAGAACTTGCTTATATCAAGTTCTCAAAACTAAGAAAGTTCTGAACAGGCAAAATATATCATAGATAAACAAAAATTTACTCACGTGCTTTTCAGAGCGAAAGTCTGTCTACCAAGCTGCTAAAATGTGCCATCAGCTGTTTAACGAAATATACCTGTAAACTAAGCACTAGTTAAACTACCAAGATTCTTAACCAAAAGGATTCAATTCTCTCTCGCTGCAATACAAAAAACCATAACAAACGCAAGCGCATTAGAAATCAATTTTCTCTTAAAATATTCACTCTTAAAATCATAATCTTTCTCACTAATATATACGGACTGCACTTTTCATTGAAAGAGAGCGAAAGAGCATAAGTTAGAACCCCACTTAACACTGCCTTCCGCATATAGTGCCATGCCAAGCCAGTGAAGAGATAGACCAAAAGCAATGCCAGCGGCTCCTTAAAATCGTACGCTTTATTTTGGATGCAGCGTGTTTTTCTGTAGCATCTTTTGCTGCTGCTGCTGCTGCCACTTCTTTGGGGGAATTATGGTACCCTTGGGAATTGACTAATCAAAATTCCTTACACCTGGGACACGGCAGTGCAAAGGAGCATGGAGCATCGCATGAAGCACAAATAACAGAAGAAGAAGATAACTTGAGTTCATTGTTGTTGTTGCTTCTCTGGAAGAGCAGCAGTAGCAGATTACTTTGTATGTGAGCATATTGATTTTCTTTTTTCCTTATTTCGCTTCGTTGCTTCTTTGTCAAGTTAAACAGTGTGTCGAAATTGAATAAAATTTAGATGGTTTATTAGTAATTCATATATCGCTTAATTTTTATGGCTATATTTAGTTTATCATCTCATGACTCTATTAGTTAGGAAGATAATCGCATCGAAATACGGCATGACTTATGTGGGATTGGATGCAGTGTAGTAGAACCTTTGTCAGTATACAAACATTACAATTGTTCACCTAATTTCCCTTACATGTCTTAATATGAGTGGCGTAGTAAAAGTTTCAAGCAACTAGAATCATCATAACGAGTTTCGTAAAAGATTAGTCGTACATTTCTCATTCACTCACTGATATATTTTCGAGCCTTGTTTAGTTCAAACAGACAAAAAAAATTTGAATTTTATAACAGTTCACATTTGAGGTACCACACCCACTGATTCAACCCCTTCCAATTCCTTTATTTGAAAAGCTTAGTTACCGACATCTTTACACTTAATTTCATTATGATCACTCTTTAGCACACTATACAGCATATAAGATTGTTTGCTTATCTGAGAGGTGCCACGCCCAGCTGATGCAGTTCCATCTACTTTTAAGGTGAAGATATCTTATAGCACGTAGACATTCAATATTAAACTTCATAATTACTCTGTTAGTTTTCTTATTAAAACGTGTTCAAAGTTTGTGGGCGGCGCTACAATTTTTAGGTGTTCAAAACTTTGCTTTAGTGACTTTTTCTTAGAACTAAGCGCAGTTTCCTTTTCTGGAGTTGCCAAGGTCGATACAATTTCTTACATACAATTTGGCCTACTCTAATATGTACATGCAATTTGAGCTCGGTTAGGAATAGTAGATTATCTTGAGTGATTTGCCTTTTTATTGCGATTGTTCTTCTGATCGATTTAGTTTGTACGCTTAGTTATAGTCGAATAGTCTACAGGAACCCTAACGCTGTGCAAATAGCCTCTGGTCTCAGTTAATGAGAGTAACAAACTGGCATGTCAGTCTAGAGATCATATGTTAATTCCTAAAATCACGATTATGTATTTTTTACCATCAAATTTAAGAGAAAATAGCTTAAAATTCTGAAATGTTAGAAAAATTTATCGGCCGTCTTAAAAACTCAATAAGAAATTATAACATTTACTTGGAGAAGTCTAAAGATTAAGATATCATATACATTATTGGCATTTTGGACACATAATGATTACATAGCTCGAATTTTCGTGCTTATTTGCTAAAACTGATTTAGATTTTCCATTCCTCTCTCAATCAGAAAATTTTTTTTTTCCATTCAACTCCAAATGCAGTATTTTATTTTTGTTAACTTTTGATAACAGATCAGACCACTGTTCGTAATGTTTGTTGTAGCAAAATGTCTTACCTTTGTTTATTTTGCTTTTGGCCTTTTTCTAACTTAAGTAACGTGGTCATGCTTTTATCTCTACTTTGTTGTTGTTATTATGTTAACAAAATAATTCGCTTTGGAAATTCTTCTTACTCCTTTTATTTTGTGGCTAAGTATGTGAACGTGTGGTTATCTTTTCCAAGATGTTGGCATTACCTTTAATTTGTATTTGTGTGGGTGTGTGTATTACTTACTTATTACTTTGGCATTCGTTTTATACAATTTTGTCACAATTAAAATATTTGATCTGTATTTACAGCAGACATTCCAACTAATGGTATCGCCACCAATGCACTGGAGTCCTTGCCGTCAAATTCGCGCACTATTACAGAGCTACGTGAATTTCGGCATGATGCTGTTGCTATTGTAGACACCAATGGAAAGGGTTGTATCAACCCAGTGGCATCACCTGCTGAAGTATTGGAAGATGAAGAAGAAGATTTACGTAATATTGTTTATGAAGATGACATTGATGATGAAGATGTTGATTTTGACGAGGACGAGGACTTGCATAGCTTGGATAGTTATTATTCCGGTAAGTTCAATTCATCTAATTTTGAATTATTCTCCTAAATCTGTAGCCAAAGCCAAACTGGTATGGCTGTTTCTTTTACGACATGTTATGCAGGTGAACTATTTAACATGCGAACTTTTTTGTTTAGTAAACACGGTTTTAAATGAAATATTAGCAACTCAACCAGAGAGTTTCTAAAGCTAACGTTTTTTTTTTCAAACTAAGATAAACTGCAAAGTTTTGAAATGCTCTTGATAAAAAAACCTTTGCATCGTTATAGGCGCACAACCTTAACACAACATTTTTAAATTTTGCGATACTCTAAAATAAACTATTTATAGAAGAGAAAGTGAAAATCAACAAAAAAAATACTTATGTATGAGAACATAATAACATATGAGCAACTACTCGTATTGTCAAATAAATAAGAAAAAGAAGTGGCAGTAGATCAATCCACTTTAAAACGCTTCCCTAGGCAGATAGCAAGCGAGATGAATGAAAGGAAGTGGTAAACATTTATAACGACATGAAGGATGCTTGAGTGTGTGTCTGCGTATTATGTGAGAGATTGTGTTGGTGTCCTTTAGCAGCACAGAAAATACAATAACATACATATAACATCGAAAAAGTATGCTATGCTTTTTTGCTTTGAAAATTTTGTTTTTGCTGGTAATGTTTATAGCTTACATGAGGTTATGAATGGATGTTAAAAAGTCTTGCGGATAAAGCGAATACATTTTCGATTGTGTACGAATATTTCGTTAAAGAAAACAACGTAAAAAAAATATATGATGTAATAATCGTCGAAAAAGTATTAGAAAAAGTTGCCCAAAAACATTGGGCCTTAATAAAAATGACGAATTGCCCAAAGAAGAAAACAATTAAAACATATTTTAAAATGGTTAGGTGCAGGCAAAATCACCTCAAGAAAAAATGGAAAACCATCTACTAAAATAACATGCTATTTGCTGACTATTTGCTCTTATTTTCTTTGATGTTTTTGAAGATTAAAAACAGTTTTTTTCAAGAAAATTTTTTTAAAATCTTTGCCCAATATTTTGTTCTCTCTAAAGTGAGTTTTTGGTTTATTCTGATAGAAGAGTTTCTACTGAACACAAAAGTCTTTTCAAAATTTTCAAATGTATCAATTACTATAATATTGCTGAGCAAGACCTTTCATACAATATAAAAAAAACTCGTAAATCAAGATGAAGTGGCACTGCAAGTCGAGATATGTTTCCATATTGCTGCTTTGAGAACAACTTCGACTTACACCAGTCACATTCAATTCACTGAATTTATCTTTGTTTATCTTTTTCGTAGAACCTTTTAAGCAATTTACGTATCCTATGTCAATAAATAATTTATTTTAAATATCGTTATTGCTATTCAGGGTAATGATCAGGGTTGCCAAGTCCCACAGAATCAATTCCCGGCATCCTAAAAAAAATTTTTTCACTTAAAATGGTAACGTGTAAAAATTTTCGTGGAAAGAACTTGATGACATATTCCTACCAGGCGCCCGACTTTGACATTAAATTGTCAGACAGTCCCGGTCACTTGGTAGCCCTGGTAATGATTAATATTTCAACCTATTGCTTCTCGCACACATTATTTACAGAATTTTTTTAAATCATTTAAAAGGTTTTACTTGTTCCAATTAGTAGCTTATCTCATTAATTGGTTATGAGAGGTCCTACGTGTCGAAAGCTATTCCTATAGTAGTAGTACGGAAATAAACTTTGACTTTTAGCGCCACACCCACACTTCACTTATGAGATTTTTATAAATTGCTTTGAAATATCCCTGCCTGTACTCAAATTTTTATCTAGAGGACTTTTCTATAAATCAAGTTGTGCGGGGCAATTTACAAATGATATTTTTTAAAAGAGGCTCTTATCTATGGGAACTTTCATGCATAAATAAGGTCAATATACTTTTGAGAAGCATAGCCCTCTATTAAGGGATTTACGACTTCGATTTCTGAGCAAAAGCTACATATATCACTAAAAAATACTTCTATTGTGAAAAATTTAAAATTTTCTTATCTTCAGGAATAAAGTGTGGGTTATTTTTTACCTTTCGAGCTAATTCTCAAAATTCACTCTTCAAAAATCGTCGTTCTCAATCAACAACTTTTTTCCGGTAAATTATCGATTACATTTCCGATTACTGTGTATATAACTATTACTCATCAGTGTCATGGAAAGTAATCGATTGTACTGCTTACACAATGCGCTTTTCCAATAGAGACACATTGCGCATTTATTGAATATTCGTCATTGCTTTCTATTTAATATTCGTTTCTATTGCATCATTGGATTTGTGTTTTTCCTTCTTATTCTTTTTATTATTTTTATGTGTTTGTGCTTTTTTTCTCTCCACTTTTCATCGTAGTTTTGGTGATGATTGCTGTTTTGGGTTTTTAAAACGTAGTTAGGCAAACTTCCTAGTGGCTGACTGCATCGCTGCTACTGTTACTGCTGTTGTCTGCCCCTAACTTGCCTCTGGTCGAAACGACTCCCTTGACTCAGGTGTAGAGCACCCTAGAGTGTCGTGGCTGCTACGTATATAACACCCTGTACAGCAATTTCGATGGGTTATACGCTTCGCTTATGGCTGCTGCTGTTGGCTGGACAACATTTTATTGCTGTCGTCCTTGATGCAGTGGTAACAGCGACATGAAGCCATGAGTTATGTTGAATTGGTCTGAATTGAAAGCGAATTGAATGGTAGCGTATGGGTGAATAAAAAAGCAGCAATTATCCGTAACCGTCTCTGTGTTGTTTGTGCGACGTATTGAGCAGGTAGGTGATTGGGGAGCAATTTATTGATCTGTGTTGCTCAGGAATAGTATTGAGGACAACTTTTTATTTGCGAAAGGTTGTAATAAAATGCTTGATTTAATAAAGGACACAGTTAAAATATTTTTTCATATTTTACAGCAGTAAAATGTAGTCAAATCATTCGTTATTTTCATCACCAACCTTGTGTGCAATCATACCTTTTATAAACGAAACTAAGTCAACTTTGAACTGATGGACCGTTAGGTTGAGGGACTGGTGTTATTTTAATTGGTTGACAGCATTGCTATCAATATATTAAGAATGTCAAGTGATGGCTGCCAAAAAAATAAAATAAAAGGATATTAAGGGAATGTATAAATAATTACCGAATATTAAAGTGCAGATATAGGGGATAGAAGTCTTGCAGATGACATTCAGGGGCCAGTAGCGTAGCTAGGGGCAGGGCATCAAACTAAATATCGAAGCATAG
Source organism: Tricholauxania praeusta (assembly GCA_949775025.1). Classification (NCBI taxonomy): domain Eukaryota; kingdom Metazoa; phylum Arthropoda; class Insecta; order Diptera; family Lauxaniidae; genus Tricholauxania; species Tricholauxania praeusta. The sequence continues at coordinate 120,984,026 of OX459031.1, read as the reverse complement.
GTTTCTCAAACACAATTTCAATTATGTCGCTAATTTGATGTTGTCTTGTTTTATGCTGAATTTTATGAGTGGTCCAAAGAAGAGCTGAAAGGTTGTACACCCCTACCTTAGAGTTTTTATTTTCACAACGGTGCCAGTAGGATATTGTTTGTGCCCAAGAACGAAAATTAGGAAAAATTTAAAAGAGGGTCAACATCCTGCTACAAAATCTTTAACATAATCTTAGAGAATGTTCCAAGAAAATTCAAAAATTTAACTTAAAAATTATGAGGTAGAGACTTAAAAGGGTAAATTTAATTGAACTCAACCCAGAAGTATAAAATCCAGAGCTCTCACCCAGCTCAGCGCGACATGTATCTCGGAATTGTCTCACCTAACCATTTCATTTGCAAGCGAAATTCAAATTCTAAAAGACAATAGTAGATGGGACTAAAAAACTTTGTCTAAAGCTGAAGAATTTTAAAGTTTTATTTGTGTACTTATTTATTCATTTGGCAGGTAGTTTATTTTTCAACATAAGTAAATGCATGTCCTTGTGATTAATTAATGGTATCCTTTTACTTTTTACTTGAAGAGAGATAACCTTCTTTTCAGTTTGAAGTAAAAAAAGGACTTTACCCATAGCAAGATAAATGCATTTCGTTGTTATTCCGTAAGAAACGTAGTTTTTCAAGGAAACGGAAACAGTGGTAACTGCATACGCATGCATACAGTAACAGTTACAGCTAAAAGCACACATGGTGAAAATTTTGCTGCCAGCCTAGTAGTAACAATTAATTACAAATTTGTCTTACAAGACAAGTCAACAGCATGACAGTCAGACGGGCGGACAAAAGTGCCTGCGTGCGTGTTCACCGCATCTTGTAAGCCATGATGTCTATGTCTTGTTCTTGTTATAGTTCTTGTTCTTGGACACAAACGACGAGTATGCCGGATGGGACCTATAATAAATAATGTCACAATGTCTTCTCGCATGAATTCTAAAACTAAATGGTAACTTGTGGATTTACATACGAGTTCTTTGCATTTGTTTTGACATAATTGTGTGTATGTATTCTGTTCTAGTAAGTTTTTTTTGCAGATTTTCGCTTTTTTTGCTTTTTTTGCATTTAGAGCGCAATGAAACTATTATTCCACTATAACATAAAGTAGTTACCAACGATCATCTTCAAGAAGAGATTAAGTTAAGAGATTAACTTTTTTTTCAGGTTAAAATGTGTTTTTATTGGCTTTCTTTCAATAACTTGCACGTCTGTCTAATTTCTTTACGTTGATGCTAGATAAAGTAAATTTCTTATATTTTGACTTTATGTATTAGTGATTCAAACGTAATAACAAAATACATTACTTTAAGTAATTATTTCAGAGATATATGAATTACCATGAATTGAAATGGCAGTAATATAAAATAGGAACTTTTTTTTCTTCTTGAAACACTTTTTACGTTATTGTTTTCGAGAGGTTATAACATGGATAATTATATGTATGAAAGGTCTTAGTTTATCAATATCAATGCACTTTTGATCGTTATCCTTACGCCTTATCCTTATTGTCATAGTCAACAAAAAATTTCACTGTGTCGTTAACTAAGTTGCTTTATTAAAAATAGAAATTCCAAAGTTGTTATTTCTCTAATTATTTAGACCGAAACGCTCCTGCTTTTCTCCAATTTGCTAATATAGGTTGATTTTTTTAAAGTGATAGATAGAACTTTATATTGAAAGAATATTTACTTCATGTAAAAACAAAACTCGTGTATATATTTCCTTTCCTGGATCAAAAACAACACTTTGGAAATTTTTTTTTGTCTGAAAGAGGTGGTGCAGAAAGGGCCCGACTTTTGTGTTTTTTAGAATGTATAACGACGTCTGTCATTAAAATTAAATATATTTTTTTAATCAATATTATCCCATAACTTCCAGCATATGTTCAGTATGACAAGCTATAAAAAGATATTGATAAATTTCGATCAAGATTTACTCTATATTTTTTAAATAAAGTAAATAATTTGTGCTTAAAAATAATTAATGTGAATTTGTGCACAATTTGCAAATCTATCACTCAAAAAAAACACCCTTTTTTTGCTGGTATATGAGTTTTCAATCTCCATCTACAATTCCAACTAAATCACGTGAACAATACAAAATTAAATTGTAAAAATTTTCTGAATTTGAAGTTTTAAATAAAAAGATGCAAAGAAACTCAATGCTCCAAACATTTTTTAACGCCCTCATTATTTTAAGAACAAAAGCACAACAAAAAGAGTAACAGAGTTATGAAGCGTAGAAATTGCTGCTGCTGCAGCAACTTCCATAAATCATGCAACAGTGAAAACGTGTCACAACTTTTTAAATACAAAAAAGAAAGCGCTAAAATTTCAAATCAAATGCAGCTGCTTTAAAAACTAAACTCACCCGTTCTTTGTTAGTTTTGTGAGAAACCAAATTCATTCCGGCCAACATATATCCCCAGAGACAAAGCGTTGCTAAGCTCTCAAAAGACTAAAAACTTTTGCAGTGCTCTTTTTTTTCTACGACTTTGTTAAATCTTTGGCGTTGCCATATTTTTTTTTGCAAACACTTTGGTACTGCCCAACTCATGTAAAGCAAAAACAATGAGGCAAGAGAAAAAGATTTGTCCTGGTAGGAAATATTTGAGTAGCAAGAAAGTTTTAATTTGAAGTTCAGTAGAAGTAATGCTTAGTAAAAATAAAACTAAAAAGATAAAAAAAATTTCGTTTCATGCTACAAAATTTTAAGACTTTTTCGAAGCTTTGCCATTATTTTGAAAGAAGAAGAAATTTAGAATTCTTACCGAATTCCGAGCTGTCAAAACTTGATGCTAAACCTCTACCGTTGAGATTGACCGTAATTTTGTCAAAAACTTTCATAACAATTAATGAGGAAAAAACTTTCATCACTTATATTTTGAACCCTTGGAGTAATTGAATGAAAACTTTAGAAAATCAGATTTGGGCCTCGCTTTTGTGAACATCATCCCGTAGTGATTATATGTTGTTTTTATTAAAACAATGAAGGAATTAAGGAAAATCATATTTTTTGCATTTTTCCATTTATTTGCTGACAAGCTTTTTGAAATCAAGCTTCAAGCCAAATAGCTAAGAAGTCTAATAGCTGTATTAGCTAAACTCTATTGTTATTATTGAAAAATTAAAAGATTCTCATGGAATCATATTCATTTGAAGCATTTTACAAGTTTTTGTGTTTCGTTTTCTGTATTCCTGCTGGGAGAATTGGTCAGTAAAAAAAAAAAATGGCAAAGAAAACTTTGACAGTGGTGGTACGACGCTATCAGCGCGATTTTTATGTTTCAGCTATTCTAAGATATTTTTTCCTGTTCATAGTTTTTCACACAAAAATGTTGTACACCCACTTTTGCAGTAAGTTACGTTTGGTTTGCTTGTGGGTGCAACGTCCTGCTCATAGTTGTTGTATTCTGTTTGTTGTTTGCCACTGCTTTAGTGCTCGGTGTCAAATCGCTTACACCTGAGATTGGTTTTGCATTTCAGAAGCCAAAAGCAAAGAACTTGGTCGTTGAAAAGAAAACTCTGCAAACAACAAATATTATTTATGAGGTTTTCCACGCCTTAGCAGTACTATTGGGCATAAAAAAAACAAAACAAAAGAAACACGAGGAAAAATATTACCAACAATGATAACAAAAGTAAAAAATATCAACAACCATAAACAAGAATAACGCCAAACTTTTTCTAGTTGGTAACTTTTATGACATTGTTAAATTTAGAACAGATTTTGCAGTTATTTAAATTAATCTCTAGAAATCTCTCGTTAATTTGTTTTTTTAACCCAATAAAACTATTAGTTAAGATTTCCAATTAAAGATACACTGTGGCCTAAATTTACATTACAAAAATAAAATGTTTACGTGACATCTGGTTTTATATCATACACGACCTAACCGCACACGTTGTTGCTTCATATACGTATGGCAATTAACTGAAGTTTAACTGACATGTAGCCGCCATCTTTAATTGCACGCTGCCAAATAAAAGTTTCGCACTGATGACCGCTTAATTGTCGCAGATCTTTAATAAAATTACTTGACATTTACGGTAAAGGGAAACGAACGGTTTAATTTTTTATTTACACCGATGACATTAGATTTGAAGTTGTGATATGTGTGGACAACTTCAAAGGGAAAATAAAACTCGCAGAAAAGATGTTCTATCTTCCGGCTTACAACAAAAGAACAATTTCTCTAATGTAAAGCAAAAGAGATAACATTTCTTTCTTATGTGAATTTTTTCGTAAAAAGAAATTAGGAAAAAAATATAATTTACTTAAAATGTGTTTCATGCAACAATTCTCTTGCAACTTTCAAGTCAACCTCTGAATTTTTCGTCTTGTGCCATTTTTAGTGGCACACAACTTTTTAGTCTCATGCGACATTTAAGTTATCACGCGAATTTTTAAAAATAGCTTTCACACTTGCATTATCGAGTTTTTGCTTGCTCGTTTTTGTTCGACACCAAAATATGTATATTAACAAAATATAATAACATTATTTTTGTTGCTGCATCAAGGAACTTACTTATATTGAGATCGCACAACTTTGACTGCTGGTGGAAACATGGAACGTGTTGACGTCAAACAAAAGCTAGTGTAAAATATTGTTATTAAAATATGATACAAACTCCAAATAAAACCCATGAAAAACCGGCCGTTTTCGATGCCAATGTGAAAGCCATATTACTGTACGAACAAAGATTTTATTATAAAGAAATTATTGCAATAAAATCTCTCTCTTCCTCTTCATCTTTGAGTGCATGTAAATTTATTATAAATATTGACTTCTAAATAGCATCTTTCTTTTTCGGAGAGTCTTAACTAACATGACCGATTATTTTGGAGCAAAAAGTAGTACAAACCGAACTGAAAAGAAGTACAGAAAATATGTGACATTTCTCAAAAAAAAAAACGATAGCCTGAAACTTTACCAAGAAAAATGTAGATGACCAAATTTTGTAAGCCAACCATATAGTTTTCTCAATAAAATTAAAAAATGTAAACAAATTGACTTAACTGGTTTCTGTGAACTTAACGTTACCATATTCTTTGGAAAATTTAAGAATACAAAATGCTAACACGAAGCTTAAATAACTAAATTTTAAACGTTTTCATTAAATACGTTTTGTAAGATATAGCGTAGATTTGTGATCGGGCAGATAAGCCAATTTTTGACATTATTACGTGTCATAAGTATTTCTCAGTTAAAGATTCCTTTTTCACAACACAAATATGCTCATAATGCTACATACTTGAGTAAAACTCTTCAAAATTAAGATACCTCGAATATTTAAGATCTATCGTCACTCAGCATCATCATTCAACGTATAGCCTTGACATTGTTCAAGTCCAACTCAATGCGGACACATAAATTTGTACACATTCACTCACATATTGTACACATACCTAAGCATCATATAAGGATGTTACAGGAAGAATAAAGAAAACAAAAAATACCGAAGCATTCATTTATTGCAGCAATGTTACACTTTAACTCCCTACAGCAGCAACTTTTGTTTTTGCTGGATTTTGTTTCAGTTTTTTTTTTTGCCCAATTTAAATAACTCTTCACACATACCGACAGACACCCGATTTCACCACTCGCTTCATACTATCCCATATCCCCCCCTGACCAAAACGCGCGCTCTGCAGCGCAAAACTCTGATGCGAAAAGTGTGTACAACAACAAATTCCAATTGGATGTATCCTTTAGGGGACCACTTTCAAGCAGCATTATGGGACTCTGAGGAACAATTCCATGTGGTCTCTGGGGAACAGCCATTCAATGCTGAATACGACAATAGCAGCAGCATCAATGACGGCAACACTGGCAGTTGGAATTACTGCAGCATCAATGCTACCAATGGTTGCCAAAGCCATTTTACAACGACCATAACAACAGCGACAGTAAACTTTCATTGTATCTGTGCGTGCTTTTTTTTATTCCATTTCATTTCATTCCACTGTAAAACAAATGAACAAAAATAATAATGTCATTTCGACAGACAGACAAACAAACGTACTTACATATATGTATGTACGTACCCAAGTTACACACAGTGAATAATTCATTCGCCTACATACAGACAGACATACATACATATGGTAACCTTGCGGTGCAGGAAAAAAAAATTGGAAAAGCTCGACTCCCCAGTCTTGGGATGCCAGGCGCACACGATTTGTTTGTTTGCTTTATTTCTGATAATGTTGCCAACATTGCTGAAGGTGTCACTTTTTGGTGCGTGTGAGAAAAAAAAGGCATGTGGGTCCGCACACTTAAGTTTTGCGTGAGAATCTGCGTTGAGAGTTGCCATCTCGAAGAAAACGTAAGAAGCTTAAAATGTTGCATGTACATTTTAAACGTGTTTTCTGTTCATATGTTAACTATGAAAAGTTTGTTGTACTCAAATACCACAGTATTAATCGGCAAAAAACTAGCAGCAAAATCTTTTTTCCATAAATGATAGCAATTGCAAAACTTTTGTGCTTTAACTGTTTAGCCTCGGTCAATATTCTTAAAAAACACACCCTAACCTAAAATCGTGTGAAAAACATTACATGTTTGAGCCATTGCTTAATCCTCAAACCCAAAGTTTGACAGTTATAACTAAGAAATCACGACGAGAGAGGCCGCAACAAAGCATTCCAATTAAATAAGAAAATTTTTCCAAACTTTAGAATCAATAAAGAGCTAGTCAAATTTCAGTTTGATGATCGATTTTATGTTATTTTGGAGAGGTTTGGACTTAAAGTTCATATCGAAAATCAACAAAATGTAATCCTATCATTGCCACTGCTATAAATTTGAAAAATGTTGTTTAAATTTTTCTTTTTTATCATTTGCTACGTAGTTTTTCACAGTAAATCTGATTAAAATGTTTGCTATCTCGTTACTCCTAACATTTTCCAAAAACAAAAAGATTTTTCTTGTGGTGTATCGAATCAAAAATAATTTATAATTATTTTACTGAAAAAAAAATGCATGAAACAAAAGATTAAAAAAAAAACAACTGAGGTTTGTCATACTACATAGTTTCATCCATTGCCAAATGGAATCATCAGTGACCTTTGAGCCGATGCAGCAGAATTTCTAATCTTGATATGTTTCCTTTTTTGCAAAGATTTGTTGAGAATCCAAGCTAAAAGTGAAAACGAAGCCAATATTTTTTTCCTGTTGAAGGTCCTTGCTTTTGTAACTCATTCAATATTACACTTTTATTGCAAGCTTTCTTGGTAAGCCAAAGCGAAGAGTTACAAAAGCAAAGACACACCACAGAAAAAAAATTATGGTTTGACTTTTTGCTTGGGTCCTCAGCAAATTTATGCAATAAAAGAAACATACCAGGCTTAGAAACTTTCACTAATCGGCTCAAAGGTCACTGATGATTCCATTTAGCAAATGATGAAAGTATTATGACTAGTCTTAGGGCTTTTTTGTACTCTTGTTTTTGTTGTATGGAATTTTTTTTTCGGTGCTATCACACAATGTATTGAACAGGGAGCTCAGTAAAATAATTAAAAAAAAATGTTTCTGTATCTTAATATTTAAGTTCACCACATGAACATATTTAACGCAATTCTCTGCACAATTTATATCTGCAAACGTGCCGAAAATTTGGAACACATTTTTTTGCGCCCCAGTGCTTTTTCGGTTACCTTAATAATAAACAGAAATAAGATATGAGTGCAATATAATATTTTTATTGTCTTTTTATTAGGCAACGTATCAAATGCAACTTAAATAATTTTTATCATGTTCATCTTATGTTACGAGTTCAACTTATGCATAGTTCTTGATCCAAAGTTTCGGCATTTGCCATGTTTTTCCGACAAGAAATTTCTTAAAGAAACTCAGCGAACTCAAGAAGTTTGGTTGGAGGCAAATTTTAGGGTAAAGGTCTACTTACACATTTAATGCTCAGAATCAGTCGTAATTTTGTACTAGAAGAGAAGTAAAACAAAAAAAAAGAAACTCGTAAAATGTATAAATAAATAAAAGAATCGTAAAATTCTTTGAAAAAGTAGTCGCAGCACGTCTTAACATGATGACACCTGGCGGTGGTCTTTGTTATTTGTACGAGTATGTAAATAAATGTGACCGAATCAGCTACCGCTCGAACGGTACTTGATGAAAGAACAACGCGTGCCACCAGTGAACTGCGCTTCGAATTGAAATAGAAGTGGAAAAGGAAGCAGCAAAGAATAAGATGGACATGCTTGATTACACTACATCCGATTTAGTTGATACCGTTCGTTGATAACTTAACCACAAGAGCTACTTAAAAGTTGTATGAAATTTGGGGCAAGCAGTTGGTTAATGATTGCAATTGCTTGCTGGTATGATAGCGAATATAATTTGCTTTATTACTTGTAATGTAAAATTTTATGAAATGTAGAAAATTCTTATGAATTTTTGAGACAGGAATTTTAAAATATTATTCTGTAAAAAAGGTAATGTCTCAAAACATGTTCCATTTGTGAACTTCTTTAATAAACCTTTTCAATAAGTTCATGTTCATGATGAGCACAATGCCACTTGATTTGCTGCGCAGTCGGTGGAACACGACTGAATTGATTCGACTGATGTCTTCGTCAAAAAACTCTTAGAGTACCAAGTTTTCGAAGTTAGAAATAAAAAAAACAAAATTTTTCTCTTTATTTTTAACACAAACAACTTTAAATTTATTTTGAATTGGAAAAATTTGAAAGTAAAATTTTTTAACCGCAAAAAACTTCAAATTACAGTATTAAAAATTACTCTTTAATTTAAACACTTTCGGCTTCAGCGCTAAATCATGAGCGTTTATGGTTACATCCAACATAAAATCATTGATTTTTTCCCTGAGTGTACTAGCAAAATAGGCTCATTAGAAAAGAGCGCAAATGAGAAAATTTGCTTGTAACGCTACTTATAAGAAGACATTCGATTTGATTTGGAATCCATGGGCTTCAGTTAATAAAAATCATTGAATTACTCGTATAATTTATTTAAAATCCCAATTCTCTAATTAGTCTCATTACAATGTGACCACATTTTTTATTATTTTTTCTATTAAATTGGTCGGTAAAGTTTCCGTTAAGCTAAAGTAAAAATAAACAGTATTTTTCCTTTCGAACCCCAATCAGTTTCTCCACAAATCTAAATAAAGCTAATTGAATTGAAAAGCTACTGAATAATTAAAGCATCGCTGGTAACAAGGGAAAAATGTCAAAACATTAGAAAAACCAAAACTGTAAAAAGTTCAAAAGTTCATAGATTTTTCACTAAGATATGAAATAAATTTAATGACAAAGAAATGAAACAGACATTGGGCGCCCAAAAGCAACCCACTCCAAAAGTGACACCAAACAACAACAGGCACTGTGATGGCAGTTAACCTTGCCAATCAGCGAGGATAATTGCCGCTACCTTCACATTTATTCTGACAATTGAAATATTGTGTACAGAACTTAATTGTCAGCTGTAATTTTAAATTTGTTACAAAAAAAAAAAAAACAGAGATATACACCACAACTTTTTATAGAGTAAAGTGATATTAAGTTGTCTTGGACAAGAAATTTATAAAAGGCTTATATTCGGCTTAGAGATTTTGAAATATTTAATTTAAAATTTACATATAAACTGAAATTTTACAAATGAACTTGTTTTTCCGCTCAAAGTTCACTGCATTATTAAATTTTTCATTGCTAAAAAATTTTTCACAGTTCAAAGAATACTTTCTTGACCACTCGAACTGGCATAATTCCACCGCTAAGATAATTTTTTGCTGTTGAAATCATTTTTTCATCGCTAAAATTAATTTTTCATCGTTGATTTAATTAGCTGCTTATTTCTTATGAAAAGTGTTAATGGTCTGCCGCGATTTCTGCTGTGGTAGACTTATATTTTTTGTGGGTAGGGAAAAAAGCCTGCCAGGCATTTCCAGTAGTATCTAATCTGGAGCTTCCTCATTTTTCTGAAGAGCTAAACCATTTTGTCAGGCATCTCCGCCAATATCTGCCTCGGCAGCTTATGAAAATAAAAAATGCTCAGCCAGATAACTTTAGCAGTTTTTCGTATTGTAGATTCTTATTTTTTATGAAAGAAAAATGGTCTGCCAGACATCTCTGTCAATTTCTGGTCTAACTGACTCATACCACTGATAATTTCTACGGATTTATATTTTTTACAACAAAGAAAAATAGTCTGCCGCACTTATGTATATTTTGTATTTGAAAAAAGGGTTTGCCAGACATCTCTGACAATATCTGGTCTGATAAGCCTACCTGTATTTTTTTATGAGAAACTTGTTTATCTATTTATTTTTGGGGAAGAAAAAATGTATTGCTCGACGTTACTTTTTGGTCTTTTGGTCTCCAGTAATCTCTTATCTAACATTGTTATATTTCTTTGTGAGGAGTAAAATTGGTCTGCAGAGTAGCTATGAGATTTTCTTGCCTGACAAGCTATTACTTTCTATGTGAAGTTAAAGCAGTCTGGCATACAGCTGTGAAAACTTCTATCAGACACATATCGTCGTAAATTTTTAGACTTGCAGCGAGAAGAGAATCTACAATAATTTCAGCCAGGACACATATTTTTTTTTTAACTCACGAAAGTGCTTCGTTTTACCCTAAACACACAAACGTCATACAAATAATATTAAAATTAGTAAAACGTTCTAGAAAATTGAAAAACAATTTACGTAAACCATAAAAAACGAACAATTCTTGATATTTTTGTAAACTTAACAGCCTAACAGCATACTAATTACATTTGAGTGACAGTTTTCACCGGTTGGTAACATTGATGGAAAAACTTTTAGCAATAACATAATAGCAACAGCCCACACCTTCAATGCCACCCACTCTACAGTGCTACCACCCTGTGGCAGCAGCAGCTAATGTGGTGTCATCCCTTGAGTTGACGATGGCTGATGCTGGGCAAAGTTGGCAAAGTCAAAACCTCGAACTTCAAAACGAGTAAAGGGGTAAAAATGTGCTCACATCTCGCATTATTTTTATGCTGGGTACCCTTTTGAATATTTAATGCGCGGCTAAATGTATGCTGCTCCTGCTGCTGCCACAGCTATTGCCTGTATCGGTGTCCTTTTTAATTTTGGTGTTTTTTTGCGAGATTTTAACATGTTGATGTCACTCCAGAAACTGTCATACATTAGGGCCAACAATGAATTTTGACCGTTGACAGCTTTGGCTACGAGCGGTAGTTACAAAGTAACTGCAGCCTTAAGTAGCTCATATAATATGAAGAACTTACGTATACATAATAATAGCAGAGTTACACTGTTAAAAATTATTGTGCTAAAATTATACCTTTTGTTAAAATTAACTTGATTTATTCTACTTATAACCTTGTGTTCGTGTTTTATCTTTCTAATACACTTAGCGTATTATTTTTTTCTGTGTACTAACATGTGTGCTGAATCCGCTAAGCAAATTTTTAACTTATTGTGGGTGAGAGCAGTGACATTAACGAAAAGATCGCTGCCTGTCAGCGTATCGCTCTACTGCACGACAAGTGATAAGTGAAAGGTCGCCATATTTTTAGCCCAGCGTACGCTCATATCCATGTCACTGTCAGTTAAGAGAAAAAAAAATATGGGCTGAGATTTTGAAATGTCCTTTCGCTAAAATATAAGAGAATTTTAAATTAACATGAAATCTAAAAAAAATGTACAAGGTACTTAAAAAAGGATTTGACCAAAAATTGAAATGAAAAAGTGGACATAATAAAATGAGAATAAAGGCTTAACAATTAATTATCACATATGAAATGATGCTTAATTAACTCTTAAAATTGGAGTATTTAATCTTTTTTGAAAATTTTGGCCTAAGAAAAAACTTGATTTGAAATAATGATTAATACTAATTAATCATTGTGACAAAGGGTCTAAAACAGGCGAGACATATTTTCTTCTTCTTATTTTGATAACAAATTATTTGAAATTTTCAAATTAGTCGAAATCTTTCAATCAATTGCTTCGAATACAATTCTCACACCACCACCAGAATGTGTTCAAATTGTTTTCAAACTTCGCTTAAAACATGAGCAGCTGTATTTTGTGTAAATTTAACTAACAACCCTAAGCTTTTAAGCCTCTTTGATTATTAAAGCGCCTGCAGGCTGTAACCACAATGACACGTGCTTCGCCAAGCTTACCGTGAGGTTAACGCAGCAGCTACTGTCAGCAGTAGGATTTAAATTGATATTTGTGGCATGCAACAAGCGCAACAGTGGAAAATGCACCTGTTGCAATCTTTATTCGCTGTTCACGAAACCTCGAAGTCAATTCAAAAAATTAGGCAAATACAAACAAGTGAGAAATTGAAGTCGGTCATGTGAACTTAAATCGCGCCCTAAAGTGTGTGTGAAAAATATCGCTTGAATGGCAATCTTGCAATAATAATTATTAAAAAAATACTAAAAATACATTAAAAAGAACAAAAAGTTATAAGAAAAGATACCCAAAAAACCGTGGTCTTTTCATGTTCCAATGATAGTCCAGTCAGTAAAGACTTTTGCCTTGCAAAAAGGCCGAGTCTAAATAAGTTTTGTAATGAAATTATCAAAACTTTGGCATTGCGAAATTTCTGACCATATTGGTCCATACAACCATTTTTTTCGATACAATTCCTACGACGGAAATTATTTCCGCGGCAAAAATCTCTTCGAAAAACTTGATGAATGTAATGAAAATAAAAAAATTAACATTAGTAATATCTTCTGATTTAAATGACCTTGAAATAAGTTTTGAAGCAGGTAATTTTTAGTTAATATCTACGCTAGATCAATAGATAGTTCACGAAGCTCTGTTTAGTTTTTAAATATTTATCCAATTCATATAAAACGTGCTTATGCAGTCGGCATTATCTCACCATTAAAGCAAAAGCTATGTGGCCCGTAGCAAGCGCTCATACTGACTTGATCTTCTTTTTGTTTTTTTTTTCTCAAAATATGTTTTTAGTGTAAACACCAAATATGTTGAAAAGAAAAAATGTTTGTCTTTTTATGAGGAACAACCTTGCCTCAGACACTGAACCTCTCAGACTTGAAATGAAAACAGTCGTATAAGAGCGTTTGTAACCGTGTAAGTTACTGGTTAATTTACCATTATCTTGAAACGCTGACGAGTTCAGTGACTTCAAATTTCTCTTCATATCAGTCGATGTTCTTTCAATTTCACTGCACACAATGTAATTAAACAATTAATACTTCAATTTTTAATATGATAATAAATAATGCATGAAATAATTCATAAGGAAATTTATATTAATTCAAATAATGAATACTTACTTAACTATTAAAAAATAGTTGTTTTTATAAAAAAAAAAAATTTTTTTTAACTGAACTATGGGAAAATAATCCAACAATTTCTGTTAAGCTCTATCCAACCATTTGTCCTTATAGTTGTCTTCGAAAAAAGCAGCCCATTCCATTAAATCTACTAATGAAAGTATATTGTTTTGAGTAAACCTATTATTATCAGACTTTTTCTGACCACGCAAGTAAAATGTTACCTTCTATTGCCTAACACATTCATTGAAAAAAAGTAGGGTGCACAAAAAATAACATCAGGTTATACCATTGATTGATTTTGACGCCACACTTGACGTTAAATTACGCCACGTTGGCGCGTACGCTGCCACATTATTAACGATTGGTCAGTAATTCAGTTACCTCATTCCATTACCACTTGGTCAAACGACTAACGACTGTTCATGCTGTCTGTCAAATTCGACGCCTCATCAACAGGTTACCCAAGCTGTCAACATGATTATGATCGCAACCGATCAAGCGTCACTTGCTTATTACCCTGTTCGTTTGTTTTTATTTTTCTCTTGTTATTTCTTTATTCTGTTGATTGATTTCTGTCAGTTTACTTAATGATTTTCATGGTGATCCTTTACTTAAGTTGGTAGTCCTTTTTGTGTGATCCTTTTATATAATAAACTGACTAGCAATTTGATTTTTTTTCCTAATATTTCATTGATGTTATTTTTGGTAAATTGTTTCACCTAAATCGATTTTCCATTTTTCATTCGCTGCGGGTCTCACTTTTTTTTTATTTTGGGACGGACCATTATTTTGTGGATTTATTGTGATAAGGAATTTGTTAATGAATTACACTTTGTGCTGACGTGTTGAAGGTGATTTTTTTGCTTTGACAGATTTGATGAATGAAGTGATTTTGATAGCTTATCTTAAAAATTGGTTTTTGTTTTGTTTTTGCTCAATATTTGTTTGAGTATCATATATATCTTTTGTCATCAGTGCTTGTGTTTTATAAAGAAACGTCTGCAATTTATGCATTAAAAGTTCGCTAAAATTAATTGTTTATGCTTCTTCATTGCTGAAGAAAATTTTATTAAGATTATTTCATTTATCCATTAAAAATTTAAATAAATTGTCAACTGTTGCAAAAAAAAAAAAAAAAAAAAACCAATTTCATTTCATTTAACAGCACAAGAAAAGTAAAATAAACTATCAACACACAATTCTTTTTAACCCATTAAAAAGAAATTTGTGTAGATAAGAAATAAAAACGAAAGATTAAAGCAACAAACCTGAATTAATCGTTTCCCTTATGTATAAGCAACATAGCGGTGCAAGGAGAGAGAGAGAGAGCAAGAAAATAAGAGTGTGAGTCAAATACACGCGCTATTATACTAGTACAGTACATACGTCTACATTAACTGCCTATGTATGCGTGCAAGTGATTTATGCGCATGCTCGACTCCACCCTGTATGTAGCTACAGTAAAGCAACATTCGGCCAATGAGAGCGTGTACATAAAGCAAAAGAGGCGTAATTTCATGGCAACAAACTAAGCGCTCAAATATTAAAGTGAAAATAATCCAGATAAAAGTAGCGGCTTCTTAATTATGTTAATTTATTTATAACATCAAAGTGGACAATCATGTTTGCTCACAACAAAACGAAATTTTTTGTTAGCTTTTCATTACAACTTATTGCGTGCAAATAATTAAAGTACTTGAATGCATTTTAAGATAACTTTTGACATAAATATGTAGATATATTGTATTCTCTACTCAAGAAAAAAACAATCTCCTGCGAATGGATGGTTCATTTTCATTTGAAGAATGATAAAGCCAATCCAATCCAAAAATAGGATTTTAAACATTTAACACATTTTTTTTTGTCAATTTGTGGAAAACTTTTTTCCTTGAGCTTTTTTGGTCTTTGTGTTATGTGAATTAAAAAACAAAAGTTTTTTTTTTGTGTAACTTGCTTTAACAGTATAATGTCGATCAGTAGGATAATTTTCGGTACATACCATATCGTCGGTCTCGGGTAGATAGACCCTAACTCAATTTTTCGAAGTTTACTTTTTCGTCGATCCTAAAAGATATCCCTCAAATACACGTCCACTCAAAATGTTGACGTGATATTTTAAAACATGATATTTAGCGGAAACTTTCAAGTTCTTATGCAGTTTTTTCGTCCTTCTGTAAAATTGCAAAAACATTAGTTAGGGCCTTTCTACCCGAGAGCGACGATATGTACTTTTTTCAGTAAATTTGCGGCATGAAAATTCGGACGAATTCGACAAATTTTTAGTACATTCGGAACATTTGGCCCATTTTCAGTATATTTTCGGTACATTTTCAGTACATTTGAACTTTTCTAAAAATTACCTTTTTTTGCATTTTTTGTTTAGTAACTTCAACTTATTCGTAGAAACCTTGAGTACACTTTGCTGAAAATTTTTTGTTTTCTTAAATTATGTTTATCTTTTTAATGTTCCTGACGAAAAAGTACATTACAAGTCTCGGTTCACAATATCCATATGCCATCACCAGTGCTGGATTTATAGTAAGGCACAATAGGCATAGACCTAGGGCATCAGCGCGGAAGGGGCATCAGACATTGAAATTCTGATATAAAATTATTTGTTTTACTTAAAAAAAATCCTTGACGTACTGTGACGAAGCAGAATAGATTGGATGCCTTATCAATACTTTGCATTGAAAGTGATTTACTACGTGAAATCGATTTTGACGATGTTATTAAGGATTTTTCTATTAAAATGCCAAGAAAACAGTATTTTGGCCAATAAAGTATACACTAAAAATTGTAAATATTTTACTTCAAATAAAAAATCAATATAAAATGAAAAACAAGGGCACCATTTTCTTTAAAAACCTAGGGCACCAAAAATTTAAATCCGGCCCTGGCCATCACTGATGCCTATTACTTATGCTCGTATTTCATTTTTTTTTAATTTTCAAACATTTTTCGGCAAATTTTTCGTCTGCAATACTGCGATCAGAAGCGATCAGGGCGTATTTAAAAAAATTCGTTTCGAATAACTTTCATAAAGGTGAGATAGTGATATACTTTGTCACCTGGAAGCTCTTTTTATGGCCTTGAATTTTCAATAAAAGTTCCAATACCTTTCAATGGCGTATATGTCACTTACATTTAAAGCATGGTTTTTTGTTAATCATCAGAACTTTTTAAGTTTTTCAACATATCTCAAAAAGCACCAGGCAATCTTGCATCATCTTGGGGAAAAAATGCCTAAATAAATAAGAAATATTCTTAAGCCTTTATTTTATAGGCTCTGGAGAATTTTCAACAATTCCTACAAATACAAAAACCTTAACATGTTGAGGTTGTATCAAACGTTGGACGTTTTAAAATTGGAAACTTTTATTTTGCAATTTTGCCATTTGTCTGTCAATTTTAATTATTTTTGCACTTAACCGAGGTTTTCACATAACGTGACAATTGAAATTTTCGTTGTCATGCAACAAATGCCACTACGCTATGGCGGTTAAATGGCTTTCTTTACTGTGTGTGTGTGTATTCAAATATACACACATTCATAGCTGCAATACAAACAATCTATCTACATAAATGAAAAATTTCACTCTCTAGAGGAACAATAGCAGTTCAAATGACGACATAAAATCATGAAATGCATTTTAAAAAGCCGCAGTAATAGACCAAAACAAAAACAATTGAAATTGAAAACAATTGAAATTGTTGCTTTGGTTTTTTGTATACATATTTCACATTTCATACAAAATAGACAGTTTACACGGTTCAACTATCTTGATGTACCATCATGTAAATAAAGGATTAAAATATATGGTCGGGAGGTAAAACTCCATCTAAGCGGTTTGACTCCAATCCAAAGTTACAGTGGATATTACGAAATCAGCAACTCGTGACTTCTGAGCATATCGATGCAATCTGATCTGATATGAACCGATCACACATTTCATTTGTTAAAATATGCGGGCAACTAATCTCCTCTCTACTTTTTTTTACCAACATTTCACCTAAAATGAAAATAAAACAAATAAATTTTGGTTGGCGCTTCGAGCATCTTCTCGGAGTTGTTGCACCGAATTTCACAATATGTTACAAACTAATAGGAAATGTCAAGCATCGACAAAATGTTGGTTCTGTGAAGCTTTTCTATCAGCTCGAGCGAGATGTGCCGTCTGGTGCCATCAGTCAGTGTTTTCTTTGGTTCTATCAAGCTTCCAAACAAATCTATACCATTTTGTTACCTCAACGCCAAATAGAACTATTACACAAAACTTCAATTTTTTAGTTGCATTATTCAAATTTTGGAATAATCAACCAGTAAGCGGCTTTTCCGATAACTATGTCATCGGAAGTTCCTCCATTTTTCCTTTTCCATTGACTAAATAAATTTTATAAAAATCTCTTTGTAGTGGGTCTATTGAAATAAGCTTTCTGATTAGACGGTCAAAATTGAATATATTTCTTCTGTACCAAAGTTAACCCTTTGAATGCGCTTAAGAGCAATACTGGTAGTTTAAGGAAAGTTTTGTTGGTCTACTGAGTACTAATGGACTTGCTAAAATTCAACTTAAATACAAATGAAAAAGTTTTTTTTTTTGCGCTACAACAATGACATCACCAAAATTCTAAAATGTTGACATTGTGCCTGTCAACGGTTGGTCATAGTCTAAGTAGCTGGGAAAGGCTGTGTCGCTCATCAAAGCAGAGTTCATCAATTATGCATGAAGTTGGTAGTAGATAAAAGCATTTGAATTACTCTACTAAGTAGACGGTGAGCAAGAGAAAAATAAATGTTAAAAAGTTTTAGTGATTTTATTTTTTTTTTTAAATGGCTGAAGTTAAAACAATAAAATGAAAAATGTAGTGAGGAGTCATATTAAAAGTTTATTCTTACGGAAAAAGGGATGATATGAAGCTACAAATTGAAATTAACATTCTGTTATAAAAATGATAGTTTCAATAATTCCTCCTGACTTAAAAGTTAGATATACATACATATAAAAAGCTGTCATCAAATATCAGTTTTTTGATCCCGTTGTATTTCTGCACTCGATATGCTCCAATTAACATTTAGATGATCAATGTTTTTTTTTTTGTTTTTAATTATTTTCTCTGAAAACATTAGCCACAGTTTTTATTTCCTTTAAAGTCATTTTATTTTTTTTAAGTTTTCCTATTGACGCTTAATTCGAATCAAGCTTGTGTTTGGTTTTTGAAATAAATGAGGTCAAATAAGTGTATGAAGTGCATTAAAATAGTCATCACTGATGTTTTTGATACGTTTGACGAGTAAGATTAGGCTTACCAGATGCCCTGCCTAAGTAGTGCGTGTCAAAAAATTCCAATTTTATAATATTTTTGATGAGCAAAAAAAAGGTCCTCATTTTCTACGAAAAATATACAATCCAAACATCGAAAGTAGTGTAAAGTAGGTAATTTCACACAAAAGTAGTCCATTTCAAGTGAAAAGTAGTATTGCCTTACAAAAGTAGTACATTTACTACTAAAGTCATCTGGTAACCATAGGAAAACTGAATACCAGAAACGGATTCAGCGTTAAAAATAACCTTTTCTGGCTCAAAATTTAATTGAAAATATTGTCGCTTAAATAATATATCGTCTTGCATAAAAATTTCATACAAATTTGGCCCAAGCTTATAAAATTTATTTTAAAGCTCTTAAGTCTAATTGCCATTCAGAAATTAGTTCCATTTATACACAGCGAAAAATGAGTGCTGAATTTTTTTGAGATGAAAAATTGCTCATACGACATGCTTTGCCTAAAATACATAGTATTTCATATAAATTCAGCAATTTTCGTCTTAAAAATTTATCTGATAACGTCTAATTTTCTAGATATTTGAAGAAGAGATTTGAAATAAAACACCTACCATGTAAATAGTAAAGGACACAAAATAATGTTCGAATATACCATTTTATCATCACCTACAACAACACCATTATCAAGCACATTAACACAAATCGATTACCTAAATACCAAGGCAAAAAATCCAGTCAACAATAAAACCAACTTTAATACATAAAAACTGACTCCCATGCTCCGCCTATGTACACCAATTGACGGCACTCACCAACAACAACATCAACGACGACGACAACAACAAAGCTCACCAACACACCCACCCGAATACACCCAACTTGTGAACGAACCCACACACTTGCGTGTGAAACAGCACTTGCTAGCTCACTCACGCCCTAGCAAACAGCACTATACAAGTGAACTGCTGTGTACAGCAGGGGTACAAACACCAACCCACACAACACAACAAAACGACTCCGACCACACAAAGGTTGCTGCTGGGCGCCATGCGGCACACGGTAGGGCACTACGTTGATTTGTCA
This sequence comes from Tricholauxania praeusta, assembly GCA_949775025.1. Taxonomy (NCBI): domain Eukaryota; kingdom Metazoa; phylum Arthropoda; class Insecta; order Diptera; family Lauxaniidae; genus Tricholauxania; species Tricholauxania praeusta. Next base: position 120,964,313 of record OX459031.1, on the reverse strand, counting down.
GTAACACGGACCCAAGTGGATCTGCTTTGTTTGTGATTGTTGTGTGAAAAACTGGTTCTGCTTTATAGAGCGCCATTGCCAGCGAAATTTTTGTATTTGCGTCCCAATCCCTGAGCGTCGGTCGTTTGTCTTTTTAGTCTTTAGCTGTCGTTTGTCGTTAACAGTTGTCGGTGTCGGCCCGTTCGTCGTGTGCGCTTCGTTGCATTTACTAAGAGGCTGCAGAGCACCTCGTGTAAATTCGTAGTTTGTATGTATGTATGGTATATACTGAAAACAACAACAGCATGCTTCTTATAGTGTCAACATGATGATGTTGCTGTTGTTGATGGCATCATTAGTTATTATTGCCAACATTGGCCCGTTCTGGTAAAAGGCGATACGTCCCGTATAAGAAAAAGAAAAAAAAAAACATTTTCTCGCGTCGGTTCACTTCGGTGAATTCCTTGTCATTCACTCGGCAGTTAGTTTTTGGTGCTCGCGGCATTTAGACGTTGTTATCATCAAAGTTGGTCCCGATTTTTTACCGTCGCCGAGTCAACACTCAAGATTGTGATCCTTGGGTTACATGAAGAATTGTTTTTTTTTTAGTTTAATGTCTTAAATAAAATCAAAATGAAAAATAATTAGTGAAAACTTAGAAGTATTTAACTAAATTACAGTAGAAAAAATATAAATAGTGAAAATAAAAAGAAATTAGTGAAATATTTTTGTGTAAAAGAATTTTTTATTGAAACCATAAAAACGGATACTCCAGTGTCCTTCCACCCTTGGTGTCCACAGTTAGCCATGATGGCTTTGAAGATGCTGTATCGTGGACCCAGTTCGAGATTAGAAAATCTTATTGAAAAAATTCAAGCCACTAAGGAGGTGGTCGGAGCGGGTAATTTTTATTTATTCTGAATTTTCAATTTTTCAGATTTTTTTCAAAAATGTTGAACAATTTTTTTTCAATTTAAATTATAAGATGTGAGTCAGCTCTTTCATAATTTCAATAAATTTTTAAGAGATATTTTACTCTTTTCTGCTGTGATTTTTTACACATTACAGTTAAAAAAATATCTTGATGAAATATCTGAACATTTTTGTCTATTTAATCCTTTGGACCCAAATGTTGCCCGAGAGCAAAATTATGTTTGTTTTTAGAAAAAACTAAAAATTATGTTATTAAGCTGAGTTAATTGATCAGTACAGTAATAATAAAGTTTAGCTATTACAGGAATCAAACCTTTTAGCTTAAAGCTTTAAATCAAGTAAAAAAAAGTTTCTTTCACTGCTAAATGGAATCATTAGTATTTTGGGCCGATGCAATATAGAATTTTTAAGCTTACTATGTCTTGCTTTTTGCACAGGTTTGTAAAGAATCCAAGCGATTCAAAAACCAGAAGAAGCATCTGTACTGAGGAGATTGAATACTGCAAAGTATATTTTATATTGCACAATTAAATGTTTATTTGAGTCAAACTTACAATGTTTTAACCAAGATTTGGCCACTATTTAGTTCAAAGAGAGTATGTTTAGGGCTACCAGATGCGATACTAAAGTAGCAAAAGTGCTACTTTTGCAAGGCTTTGCTACTTTGCTACTTTGTTACTTTTGACTCGAAATGTGCTACTTTTGGATGGTTTTGGTACTTTCGATGTTTGCATTGTAAAATAAAATATTTGAACTGAAGTGAGGACCTTTTTTTTTTTTTTTTTTTTTCTCATCAAAGTTATTTGAAATTATTGTTTTTTTTTTTGCTCATCAAAAATATTTGTATGAAATTAAAAAATTAAAAAAAAATTAAGGTTTTCATTTACAAAATTCCAATTTTTTGATCTGTGCTACTTTTGTAGTAAGGCCATCTGGTAGCCCTAAGTATGTTTGCATCCTCAGTGTGTAACAAACGTGTTATAAATCGTTTATACGAGTAACTACAGTAAATAGCACAATAAAAAAATGTTGGCCTTACTTTATATTATATACATACATATTGCTTTGCATCGACTTAAAGTTCACTGATAATTTCATTTGTTTGAGATATTTGAGACAAACTTACATTAAAAAGTAATTTCTTTTTATGAAACCATTAATGTGATCCAAAGAAACTTCTCTTTTTCTTCAACACACTTTAAATTTTACATATGGGCATTTTCATGGGTCCCGTCGAAGTAAAAAAAAGTCAAAATAAAACAGATTTTTATTTGACATTAGGTTCAACTTATAGCTCCGTTTTCAAGATAATTGCAAAAAAACAAGGTGTCGTGGAAGTGCCCATATCGAAATTTTTTTCTTCCGAAATACAAGTCTCCATACAAATCTACATAAGTTTCAGTAAGACAGAGTAACTGGAAAATGTGCAATAAATTTCAATTAATGACATTTCGGTGAAAAAAAAAAAATATAAAAAAATTGTACTCAGCGCATCAAAAACCTTTGAAAAAGTATATTCTGGTTTCAGAAGCAGAGGTTTAAAAAAATTTTGTCGACTAGTGTAATAATTCTACTGTGAAAGTAAGAATAAAAAAAAGTCATCCAACTTTTTTTAAGAAGTTGTGTTGTTATTCTCTTGATCAAAGTGAAATTTATTAAAATCTTTACAAAATAAAAAATAGTCCGTGATGATGATGATGATATGGGAATACATGCATTTGAGTATCATGGGAAGGCGTTGGTAAACTGAAAGTTTCTACCGGTACTTTACTTAAACACTCTTCAAAACGAATTGAAAAAAGTGCTCAGAGTTTCGGCTTCACTGACACTTAAAAGACCGAAAAGTTAAGATACAAATTGTATTAGGTCAATAATCTTAAGCCCAATTCGGTCTTATGCAGGATCTGGGTGTTGTATTATTGCAGCCAAGGGACCGATATGAACCCCATCGAAAACTAATGGGCACACTGAAAAAAAGGAAGGAAGGAAGGACATGATTTACAATAACTAATTGCGTCTATTCCAAGAAAACTACTAGCTATGATTGATATTCGGGGTGGACACAGCAAGTTTTGGATTTTTTCTGATAAGATTTTTAGTTTCTTCAAATGTACCTTGCATTTTGCAGCATGAAAAGGTCGTTATTTTTGTTTATGTTCCATAAACTTTTGTTTTTGTTTTCATTAAATAATTTTTTTGTTGTTTTCTAATGAAGAATAAATAAATTAATTGAATAAATTTTTTTTTTTGCAAAAAATATATGAATTTCTTATTTTAGCTCAATATAAAAATGAAAATTGTATTGTACAATTTATTTTGCAAATAATTACTTGACAAACTGTATGTACTTGACGTTAAAAAAAAATTTAATTTCGCAAAAACTCTCCTCCATTTCGAGTTTTTGTATTAAATTTGATATGCGATCCTTTAAAAACCCAATTTCAACAAACGGAGCATATAATACTTATTGTTAATATATTTTTTATTTTCGGCGTCTAAAATGGAATGCTAACTAAAATACTAATTGATTTATTCATAAGCAATCACACAATGTTTTATAGATTTAACAAATTGTATTAGCAGACTAACAAATTTTAAAGCAAACAACCACTTATGAATGATATCATTCACATATCTTAAGTATTTTACACCCGCTAGTGACCCCATGTTATGTTAATCCCACAACAACAATCATTTTAATCACACGCCGAGAATCGCTTAATTAGAGTTTCCCTTAAGCTTGATGACTAGGGGTAATTGTAATGGATAATGAAATGGACAGTAGTCAAATGAACGCCTTCTTTTGTCACTTAAATGCAATAACAACAACAGCAACATTGACAGCAACAAAAAACTATAATATCAAAGCGTTGTGTCATCCGGGTGTGAGTGATAGATACCACTAAGTTGCGTTGTGTCGCCACAATTAATTAAGAAACACGAAGCAAAATCCCCAGCAATTATTTTGCATGTAGAGTCCAGAGATTCAGTACGACCTCAGAGACCTCAGGGCGGACGCTTTTGTTTTTATTTTTTTCTCTTCATTTTAATTTTAAGTGATTAGCTGAGTCGCCGGAAAACGCGATTATATGCGCACAATCTAAGGTTTTTGTCTTGTGCTTCATTGTGGGGCCGCTAATTAAATTAGTTTCAACTTATACCGATTCATAAACTTAGCAGTGATCTATGCGGCATGGAACCATTTCCTGTCATTGCTGTTGATACTGTTAATCTTGGTTATATCGTATTTATTAATTAATCAGGATGACGGACACCTACACAGAATTGCATCAGTAAAGCGCCTGAATTAATTAGAAGGCTGCTAATTGAACTTGTGAAGTGCTTGAGATAAAATTTTGAAATTTTGTTGGATAGTGTTTGTGATGGTGATCATAGTCTATGGGATAGCAGTCCTTCTTTTTTTAATAATATCACTACGATAGTTTTTGATGGAGGTGGTAGCTTTTGCAATGATAGTGGTAATTCTCTTACGATAATGGTGATGGTTTAAGTAATAGTGATAAACGATAACTAGGATTATACTAATGATGAGGATGACAGTAATGATTTCTTGCAGAAGCAGTGATAGTTTTTGTGTTGACGGTAGTATTTTATGTGATAACCTTTCTTATAGTGGTGACAATTAATGCAAAAGAGCTGATGTCAGTGATAATTTTGTGCTATAAGTGATGGTATATAAGACAGCGCTGCTAGCTTTATTGAATGGCGTGATATCTAATGTAAAGTAATGATATTTCTTGTAATATGTTAGTGGCTGTAGTTCATGTGGTTTATTAGCGATACACAGACAAAATTATTTAACTGTTTATTTCTAAAATTGACAACATTTACCAAATGGTATATTTGATCCAAACGAAATAAATATTTGCCATAAGTTGTGATAATGTTATTCAATCTATCATATATTTAGTAATATTTAACAATCAACGTTTACTTATTAATAATTACCATATGAATTGTTAACTAAATTTTATTTGAATAAAAAAATTATCTTTAATTGCAGATATGTACTCTACCCACACATCATCGAGTTACTCACCCTCCATATCGGATGGGACATTGACGCCCAACTCAATGCATTTACTTCATCATCAGCATCATATGCAACATCCACATGCACAACTACCGCATTTGCCAACACAACAGCACGTGGATGAGGAAGGTGCACGAACGCGCAGACAACGAGGAGGTAACACTGCTGCAGTTCATAATAACGGTAACGGTAATGCGCCTGTTGCCGACCGAAGTAACGAAGCAGAAGAAGATGATGCTGAAAACTCCAATACTGTTGAAGATGTTGATGTTGATGTTGACAAAAAACAAAGTGAGGTGTCGTCGTCGTGCCTTAATGGTAAAAACAATCCAAGTGATAACGTGGTCGAACAAAGACAACAGCAACAACACTCACAGCACCATCATCGCTATCGTCAGGGACGTTGTCGTGCGACGGGCTTGGATGGGCATACCATAAAGTTACCCAACAAACTGCGTAAAACAGATAGGGATGCTGCCGCAGCAAGTGGAGCAGGAAAATTTGATAAGATGGCAAGTGATGGCATTAAAAGTGCAGCCGACGGATCCTATCAGTGTCAGTTCTGTGATAAATCATTTCCACGACTGGGTTACTTAAAAAAACACGAACAGGTGAGTGTGAGTTTGCACTACACCCAAAAGAAGGTAACACCATCTTAATTAAATGGGGTGCTTTTTATGGAAGTTTAATTAAAAGCTGAAAAGCTATGCGGGTGCTTTACTACGACGAGTGTAAAGAACTCCAAAGTGTCATAAAGTATTTGCGCTTAATAATTTTAAAGTATTTGCTTGCAATCCAAAAAAGGACTTGCTTGTCTGGTACCTTTTTCACTTACAGGGGGTATATTAAAACAATGCTCAGAAATGAGAATTTTGAGACAAAAAGTGTGTGGTAGGTTAATCATCATAAATGTTTCTTTATAAGCTAAGCATGATTAGTATTTAATTTGTAAACGATTGAGGAGAAACGATATTTTCTAGCATACTTTGCAAGCATTATGGATGCAGCTCGGCTAGTTTTATATGTAGATATGTAGACAGCCTACCTACCGTCTACCCACTTTGTATGTTGGGATGTATGAAGCTCATCTACATGCTGCTTATTTTATATAAAAAAATGTCGTTCTTAAGATAAGTTATTGAATGTATGGTATATGAATTGAGAATTTGAATTATCGGAATCTGTGATCTGAATGTCTTAGTTAAGCTTAAGCACAATTTTTCTCCTTTTTTTCCTAAAACTTTTTTCTTTTACGTCATCATTATCAATCCATGCCTTGATACATCGTTTATCTTCCATTCCCTTTCTCGCTCCATCTCACCCCTTAGAGCATTATCCTTTTGTAGTATATCTCTCGGGCCAACAAACAATTTAATGGCTTCAGTTTGAGCTTATAAATCAACACATGCCCCTGTTTCGTACCGCCAGCCTTGCCAAGAGCGCAAGCAATAACAACAACACCATATACCATAACTAAATAACTTCTGCAAAGAATTCCAAGCGAACTCCTAAAGGACGTAAAATAAATTTCAAATATTTCATGTCGACATCGCGATGCAGTTGACGAATTCCGTCTGTCACTCAGTCACCACGGTGCACCACATCATCGCATATAATTTTGTCGCCAACGACATTCATCGTCATCGTCTTGAGGTGACCTTTTATTTTCATATGCTTGGACACGCTGCTGACAATAAAATATATTTCAGCATTTCAGTAAGCAAAGTTTGTAGCGTAATTTGTGATGTGGTATTTATCTCTCAATGTGACATGCATTTGATACTATGTTTCGATATAAATTTTTTAGATAATGATATTTTCAAGCTTATCACAGTTTCCAATTTATTTTCTGCCTTTTCCGATTCTTATTTTCTGGTAGTATTTCTAAGACAATCGACAGTCTGACACAACTCATAAACAAAAATATCGAACCCCTAAACGCGATTAAAATTTCGATACTTCTTATTTGATGCCATATAATGTATGGAATTTTTTGTAACCAACTGAGTGCTCCAATAGCACGATTCTTGCGAATTTATGCGCATACTGGCGCAAACAAAAAGAATCTGAGATTTGTATCTCGGCAGCAGCGAGACAACTTTTGTCAAACTGACGAACGCTGCTGCTGCTGCTGCCGCACGTCTTTTGCGTTTCATCATCACTAAGACGACGACGATTCTGATGGTGATGATTTGCTGAGCAGTTAAAAAACCATAACCAACACAATAAGTTGCTCATAAGTTGTGCAATAAGTGTCGCCGATCTGAATACAAATTGGCTCATTTTGTAGCTGTAGCGGCTGCTGTTGTTTCACCGCTCGCTGGCCGCGTAACACACGTCACTCCTCAACCTCACGCTGCTCTAAACTTCAAAGCGCAATCGCCGATGCCGAATGACGAAGTTGGATGCCAAAAATTCGCATTAAGATTGCGCGCACATCTTTCTTCTTGGCGTTGCTGCAGCGCATTAAACGCCGCCACCTACGGTCGGCAAATTTTAAATGTTATGTCTTACTCAGAGCCAACCCAACTGTGTAACTGAAGCACCACCATAAGCAGCAGCACTTCCATTAGAGATTTATGTATATGCTGTATGCGATAAGCGTGCTTGCTTCCATAAATTCTGTACTCAAGACAAGGTATTGCGGCAAAGATTCAATTAACTTTCTAAGAATAACAAGTAGTTGCATTATTAGAATGTCGGATCGACTTTGTTATTTGATGAAATAACTCAATGGGAACCAAAGACTCCTTAACTCTTGTTAGAACAAAGGCCCAAGTTTCGGTGACCTGTGAGCTTTGAAAGATCGGAATTAAAAAGAAAACTTGATTTGCCTTGTTATTTCAAAATATCGTTAACGCATCTTTGGGTTTGTGTTTTGAACTAATTTTGACTCTGAGCAACACATATTTTCTCCTTGATATATTGGAATTAAGTCTTTCTTGCCGACTTAGTTATGTGTGAAGGAAATGTACGTTGTGTTTTAAATCACTCTAGGAGGCAACATTATTTAAAATACTTATACGCCACCATAATCTATTGCTTGATTTAACTTAACTAATTATTATTTATACTTTTTTTCAGAGCCATGCCGAACATCTGCCCTTTAAATGTGACTACTGTGCTCGATTGTTCAAACATAAACGTTCGCGTGATCGGCATACTAAATTGCATACAGGTGATAGACGTTATAAATGTCCACATTGTGAGGCTGCATTTTCACGAAGGTAAAGCTCTTTTCTCAACAAAAATGTTCTCCCTTTCTTTACTTATTCAGACATAACAACTTTAATCATTCTTTTATTCCTCAATGTTTTGATCTCGATTACAGCGATCACTTGAAGATTCATATGAAAACGCACGATAATCAGAAGCCTTTTCAGTGTACCATTTGCAATCGTGGCTACAATACTGCCGCTGCTTTAACTTCGCACATGCAAAATCATAAGAAACAAGCAGCCATTATTGCTGCTGGTGGCAACCCAAATGCACTGAACTATAGTCCTCGTTCAACTGGCTCTGCTTCTAGCAATGGAAGTTTGCATAAGCGTCGTTACGCAATGACCGCTGCCTCTGATAGCAGTCCAAGTCGCTTGGAATACCCAAAACGTTTGCGCAGTAACTTTCTCAACTGCACCTATTGCACCAAAAATGACTTTACCTCATTGGATCAGTTAAATTCGCATATACAATCGATGCATGAAAAGGAGCTGGTACCGCCCGCACCAGCTCAGACTCCCACCAATGTGACAGATATTCAAACATTTCAACTTAACTGCGAGTACTGCACCATGAAGTTTCCCAATATACCAACCATGTTTCATCATATGCGTACAACACACATCGATCGTTTGACTAGCCCAAATTCTTACTTCGAACACTTTAATCGTTTGGCTGCTTCGGGTACATTTAGTCCACGTTTGATTGCAAACGCAAAAACAATGCAACGCACTGAAGAGAGTAACATTAAGCTGGAGCAAAATTTGAGTCCCAAAAGTTGTCAAGAAGCAAAACAGGAGGAACCTACTGACCTCAGCCAGAACAAAAGACGCTCTGTGACACCTATTTCGCCGCAACATAGCTCACCTAGAACTCCCGAGAAGCCACCAGGTGTCTTTTTTTGTAATCAGTGTAACGCGGGCTTACCGGACTTTGAGAGTTTTCGCAATCATCTCAAATCACATATAGCACAAGGTTTAAATCTCGTCTGTCATCATTGTGGCTTAGCGTTGCGTGAACAGTCAGAATACGAACGGCATGTAATTTCGCATTTCCTCATAACGAATTCAGAGTTCAACTGCGCCACTAATTGCAACAAGTCCTATGGAAAACCCGAAGAATTGCAAAAGCATTTGCTTGATACTCACGTAATCACCATGTACAAGTGCGCCCTTTGCTCAGAGCTGTTTGAAACTAAGGTCGCTATACAAGTGCATTTTGCCTGTGCACACTCACAAGAGACAAAAATACTGCGTTGCTCTGCATGCATGGAAGTCTTTCGCACCGAACAGGACTTCAACGTGCATGTGAAGATGCGTCATCAAACTGTTAATGGTTCCTCAAGCAGCAACACTTCACTGCAATGCATGTTTTGCCGCACTGTTTGTTCTTCAGATCTTGAAATGCATTTTCATCTTGCAGCACATGCGCGACAATATCGGTGTCCTTCTTGCGCTGAAACTTTCCATGTCGAATTTTTACTGGATCGTCATATGCAAAGTCATCATGGTGGCAATGAGCGTCCAGCAATGTTGCCAACGCCTAATAAGGACAATAACTTCGAAGAGCATTCACCTATTGCTGCCGCTGTCGTCAACAATAACAATAACCAAATGAGTCCGATGAATTCGCTTTATGTTAATGCACTTTTTGGCAAATCACCGCTCATGCCACTTGCAGCTCAGCAAAATAACAACAACAGTATTTTAGACTATAACGTCGCATTTGCAGCGGCCCATCTCAATAAGGGTCTTTTTCCAGCTGCCGCCGCTGCTGCAGCATCAGCTGGCAAGTTCTATAGTCCATTACAGGTGGATACTGGCGCTATGAAGCATCCAGCACTCATGTATGGTTTGGGTCAACGCTACTTTGATACCAATCGCACGCTCATTGATATGTACAATCAACATCAGCAGGAGAAGGTTAATATACCCACCGGTGGTAACTACTTCGTCAGTCCAAAAATGTCAACGAACTCAGCTCAAGAAGCAGCAGTTAACTCCTGTAAAACCCCCGCCGAACAGCATGTGATGTCAGGTTTTAGCTGTGGCATGTGTGAACGTAATGACTTTCGTACCGATGCCGAATTGCATTCACACCGGAAAATTGTACACAACATAAAGACTGGCGTTAGTCTCCGTTGTGCCTACTGTTCGGGTAACTTTAAATCACGTAGTGAATTGGAGCATCACATGAAGACTTGTCATAATTCTACTGGCAAGCATAAGTGTCTCATTTGTGATGAGATATTCCCATCGCCTGCTATATTGGCGGAACATAAATTGCAGCACTCAAAAGTGGGACAATCTGGAAAGTGTTCTCATTGTGCCAAACCGCTAAATGATGTTTCAGCATTTAAAGGTCACTTGCCGGAGCACAACACCGAAGGACAAATGCCAGTTCAATGTATTTGTTGCCGCCAATCCTTGCACTCAGACTTCGAGATAGGTCTTCATGCAAAGTGAGTAGAAGATATTTTTACTAAGTAGCTTTTAGTCCGTAGCGCCCTAATGATCATAATTTTCCTTGGCACAGTTTATTTTTCTTTACGTTTAACATAATCTCGCAATCTTTTCATAATTTTCCTTGGCACAGTAACATTTTATTTTTTTTTATGTATAACATCGTTTTGTAATCTTTTTATAATTTTCCATGGCACAGTAACAGCTTATTTTTCTTTACGTATAACATCATCTTTTAGTTCACTGCACTTCTCATTTGGTTCATTGCTTTCTTCAGTATTCTTGCTTCTCCTTTGATCTTTATCATGTCCACAAAGATAGTAGAATGTATGGATTTTGCTATTCCCATAAGTTTTTACGTCTTTTTCTCCAATTTTAATCACAGATTCCACACCAAATCATCTAATATACCTGAGACTGTCTGTGCGCTCTGTCTAGAACCGATACCAAATGCTACAAATGAGGCTAAAGTCTGCGAAAAGTGTTGTCGCAAACATAATTTAAATAATAAATTCAATAAGCAGCGCGAAAATTATGAGTCCCGTCCTTTGCCAAGTGAACCGCGACATTTTATCGAAAATCGTTGTAACCTCTGTAAGATGATACTGCCACACCCACAAAAATTACAGGAACATCTGGTCGAACATACATTTGCTGGCTGTGAAGATAGAGGCTTCATTTGCTACATATGCTCTGCTGTTTTTACTGCGCCCGCTGGGCTGCTGAACCACATGAATGAGCATGGACTGAATGCACGTCCTTACGACTGTAATCTATGTACGGACAAGTTTTACTTCCGCGCTGAATTGGACCATCATTTAGTAGAACATGAGTTGAGAGAAAATATTGTGAAAGAGCTAACAGCAGCACAACCGCCAGAGAACAAAGAACAATCAAGAGCAGCACGCACTGAGCCACAAGAAATTAATAGCAACGTTATGCTAGGAGGTCTATCCGCCGAGGTAAAAAAGGAAATTTTCGAGGAACAGTGCAAAAACCAAATGGGCGCCGAAGAAGAAGATGAATACATTGAAGTTGAAAAGGTACCAGAACGGGCTGAGACCGCTGAAGTAGTAGAGAATGAGAATCATCTCTCTGATGAAACAAATTGAAGTTGGCGATTAACACAATTGCATGTAGTTATAGAAATTAGTTAAAAATTATTATATTACCTACGAATGAATACATCAATTATAAATTAACTTTACATTTAGAATTTAGTAAACATTCCAGTATTCTTGTGATAAGCCTTTAATGTCGGACATTTTTGTTAGCAAAAATTTAATTGTTTATTTCTGTCATTTTCGATACACTGTTTTTCATATAATCATTTATTATAATCTGTTAAATTGTTCTTTGCATAAGTTATTTTTGAAGTTTTTTGTGACTATAATTTAGAGATATATTAATAATTACGATATAATGTAATCACTATGAGCACTTGTATAACTTGAAATCACTTTGAAGTAAATAAAATTAAAAAAAAAAAATGTTTTATGATTTCTTCTTCGAAAGTCTTTAGGAATAATACAAAAATTATATATGGCATTTCAGAAGTCTGGGAAATAAATCTAGAAATTATGGTGTTTTTTCTTGCTGTTGTTGTAGTTGGTTGTGTATAGTCGAAGAATCTTACGCTGATTGACCTTTAGGATGATATAAAATTTTGTAAAAGTTCAATTTCTGCGAGAAAACCTTATAAGAAAACTCCGGTCGGTTAGATGTTCTATTATCCAAAACAAACTTTCACATCATGATAAATTTTGATTGCCTTAACTCGTGTGTCTTTGTAAAAAGATGAAGTGCAAAAGCTTTTAATTTAAAACAAACTCCGAAATAATTGATATAATGACGGCAAATAGATCGCATTGACATAGCAAAGGCCCTACACTGACCTTTGAAAACATTTGCCAGTTAGAGTCTGCTAAGGACTATTATTAAATTGATACCTCTATAGTTCTTACAGAGGGTGAGGACGCAATTATTTTAATTTGTAATCCTTTGAGCCATTGATGAGAGGGTCTGACGTCTTTACAATCCCACTTATTTTCAACCATTCTGTAGATTTATTTGGAGTATTATCATAGGGTCTGGCAACGTCTATTGCGTTCCATTAAAACTTTGCGCCTCTTGTTGATTACACGCAAGATGTTGTCGATTAAAAAAGATTTTCTTTGAAAACAAAATCCAATAGACTCGCAAAAGCTATTTAATGCTTAACTAAAATATACACATATGTATATGTGCCATATATATATATCAGCAAATTACACTCAAAGTTCTACCTTAATCGTTTATTCCAGAACAAAATTGTTTTTTTGTGGTTTCTTATATCATCCATACATCTAGCCTAGGCGTTGCTACCTTTCTGATCTGATAAATCAAAACACTTATGGTTTTCTACAAAGCTTCTACTCTACATACGGTTTTTTTTTTTTAATTTTCATGTTTTTTCCTTGAAATATTTGTAGCGTCATCATAATATTTGTCGCATTTAAAAGACTTTATTTTTATGGCAAAATTTTCATGGTCCCTGCCTTTATCACGTAGCAGCAATAAAAGGTGCACACGGTCAATGTTGCGCTTTGTATTTAAGCAAAAGCCCGAACTTGGTGGTGAGGCAAATGGGCGAACGCCTTGGCGACAAAAAGACTGACAGCAAAAAATAAATAAACTAAATGCCAAATATCTTTGTTGTGAAGTTATAGTGTGCCGAATTTTATCACATGACAGAAGAAAAAAAACTCATTTCTTGTCAACATTTAAAGTAAAAAAATTCTTCATTCAACATGATCACCAAAGTTGATCGCAATCACACACCGCATCGGCAATTTATTTTGAAGATTTTTATTGCGCTTTGCTTGTCGCTTCTCAGTTCCTGCGGTGTTAGCTTTCAAGACCAGTAGTTCTTTTTGAAGTTTCAGCTCTGTTGTGGGTATATATTTTTGCACAATTATTGTGTACAAAATGCGGTGTTTTGTTATTAAACCTCATTTCTCAAACAAGAAATGTTTAAAATTCTTAGAAAAAAATAAACTCATAGCAAACATGTCTAGTTGGGAGAGCTAGTTGGTTGATTTCTCGAATGATCGAGTAATTGAAATAGCACCTTATTCTAGGAAAACGTTTAATCGCACCTGTCGGTAAGCACTGCCACAATCTTATTAAAGCAGTTCATTGAATTTACGCACTCAATGCAGTGATCGTGAAACTATCGTTTAACTGATCGTTCCTCATCGATCGACCGATTGAAAAGACGGAAAATATTTGATCAACTAAGCGACCGGCAGTGGTTAATTAGCGCAATACCATGAGTGCCAAACGGTGCGTAGGTTTGGTTGAGAAAAATGCCACAGTGTTAGCGACAAAGACCACGAGCCGTAAAGTCTCGTCAGAAAACCTCATGAGTAGCTAAGGCAGCATTAGCAGTAATCTCATAGACCGCATGGCGAATATTTGCGGAATTTTCTTTCTTAGAAAATCTTAAATGATCTACAGTGGTAAATATTTTTCTTCGTTGTAGGTTTTTGAAATAAAAAACTTATTCCGTGCATGGTAAAGAAGAGGAAACGTAAAGCGGTGTCTTGTCATCACTCATCTTTAATTATGACTTTACTAAATTCTCACGGGATATTGACAACAATATTTTTCAGCGAATTTATGAAATGGATTAAAACCAATACCAAAAATAAATCATTCAAACATTCAAGGCGTGATCTCTTCAACTCTCTAGTCTAGTCTATAGTCTCTTATTCAGCATGTTTTATAACTAACTTCAACAAATTGAGGAACATTTCTACGATATATGTATAGGAACGTTTCTACGACATCTGTTTAAGGGCCAGAACCTTTATAAGGAGTAGGATGGTAGACGATTGCTACAATACTCAATAATTCAGAGAAAATTACTTCTTAAATCATTCTGGGGTATATCAAAATAGTACTAATACTGTAGTAAGAAATCGGTACACATTGCTAGCAAAGAAAGCTTACGAAATCTAGAAGAATTACTCTTTGAACACTTTCTGCTTTTTATAGAATTCTTTGAACCACGCGACATCAGACAATTGTCCAAAAATTAAGTCAACACTTTCATTAGGGAAGTTTGCTATGAACCGGCAGGTTTATGAACCGGCAGTTTTTCCGAAGTCGATACCTTTTCAATGTTTTCTCTACTATCTGTTATTAGCTCTTGTGGTTGATATCCATTATAAAAATAACAATCTTTTGTTACCAAATCTTCCCACTGTTCTACCAAATAATTATTTGCTAACCAAACGCACAGACAGTCAGGCCACCAGTTGTTGTCAATATGAAAAGCACCAATGAAATCAATAAAATCAATGCCGCCTGCATTCGCAACAATTGCAGCGCGGATCGCAGATCAATGCAAACAAAATATTTGTGAAATTTCGAATATCCGCAGTGGTTTTTCTACATGGATTTCGATCGGTTTGGATGTAATTTTTTTCCAGTTGCGATTGCTGCTGCTTATAACATTTTCAGCGAAGTGCGAATTCTCTTGTTGACACAACATGCTTTAGTGAATCAAAGAAAAAATGATGAGGATCATCCGCTAAGACTGCTGATATGAGATCAATCGAGTGAAAAGTCACTAAACGTTCTGCACTTGGGTGGAAAAACATGAATGTAATAAAGTCAAACACAAAAAGAAATAGCTATGAAATGTTAAAGTATCTTAAAATATTATAAGTCGAGTCGATTTCCTATATGGCATGTATTAAGTCTATGGATTTAATGCTGTTGCTGATCGGACGTTTTAATTGTCCAATAGTCGAAAACTGTTTCGCAGCTGCTAGATCGTTTTCAACGTCCTAGAATTTGTTCGGTGTTGTGG
Organism: Tricholauxania praeusta; assembly: GCA_949775025.1. NCBI lineage: Eukaryota > Metazoa > Arthropoda > Insecta > Diptera > Lauxaniidae > Tricholauxania > Tricholauxania praeusta. The sequence continues at coordinate 120,948,808 of OX459031.1, read as the reverse complement.
ATATCGTATTCACTAGCGACTCTTCTGGATCTCGACGCACAAAGAGGGCCGATACCCCAGCCACAGAGACTCGTCAAATTCTATTTTATCCGAATGACTTTTTTTGGTAAATTTTAATGCGATCATACCCTTTTTCGACTTTGTTTTACATATCTCTTTTTTTGTCTGAAAACTTTAAAATTTATACAGGCGGCGCCAGATTGGTCCTTCACACCAGGCTCCTCAAGTTCACGCTACGCCATTGTCGACGCAATGTTCTTTTTCTATATAAAACAATGTATACTACAGAAAAGTATGTGCTAATTCTATCAGTTCGAGTAGTCTGTCGTAACATTTGGCAAGCATATTCCCAACGCAACCTCTTCATATAATTTCACTTAAATTCTCTAAGTGTAGAACTTTTTTCAAAAACTTGTTACTGTCAAAGTTGTCTTTGTATAATTTTTTATTGTGGGTCAATTAGCGTTCTCTCACTCATCTTAAAGCGGCTTTTGATCCAAAGATGATTAATTGAAGCCGATCGATTGAAATGCATTTAATTCCTGCACATATACGAGTATACAATATAACAACAAACAGCCTTGATCAATGATCCAGTTTGGGATCGATGCAGCAACTCAAAACTTAAAAGAAATTAAAAATTTGAGTTATTTCAACAAATGTTGCGCCGCAAAGTCTCGAGCATGTGAACGTTGAAGTGAGGACAACGCATTTATTGGACCCTCCTGCTGCCTGCCTTTATGTTGGTGACACTTTGCACTAATGTTGTTGCTCTTGTTGTTCCTTGTTTCGGTTGTGGTTGTTGTGATGCTGGTAATAGTTAATGATTATAGTAACGTCGATAATGATGATGTGGCTTTAACTTTTTATTGTTTCTCATAATTTCTAATTAAATTATACAAAGTTATTTAATTTCTGCGCCATAACTTTGAACACGCGTCTGCTGTCTGTCGCATGCGTTTGGTTTATGCTAATTTGCTTGTAATTTGCTGGTGTTTGTTTTTGTAATTGTAGCTTGTTACTTAATTTGATATGTGACGGCGACAGGGATAAATGTATTAATTAAGTCCCTGCCGAAAACCTAATTGATATCACAAGTGGAATCATTTCAATTTGGAGGCACTTTATGCGACCATAATTTGTTGGCTTTCATTTCCGGTATGGGCTTGATAGTTCACATGTTTAAATTTATTGTATGACTGGAAAGGAAATATATCATAAAGTTTATGAAATAAACAATATTTCGGAGAACTTTATAATAGGAAAATAATATTTGCCTTTTTTCTTTTTCGCTTGGATAGAGAGGCCACAGTAGAGTCTTATTTCAAAAACTTCATATCTCCATTAGTTTTTAACCGTTTGCAAATTATGGGGGTTTTCCTTTACAAAGCTCTGAGTTTGCTAGCAAATGTATTAAAATAGGGTACTTAATTAAATATAAAAATGATGAATAATTATAAATAGCTAAGCACCACAAGCCGCCGAAAACTGAAGTTCACATTTTGACGAACTATTTGTTCAAAGGATCCTTTTTTTTAAATTCACGTAAAAGTACGTCTAAGACAAAATTCTGGTCTTGAAAATCTTTTGTTCGCGGCTTGGTCTTTGTATGTTTGCAGCTTTCCTCTTTTCTAAAATTCCCTAGGTTAAGTCACTCATCTTGTCTTGTAAAGCGTGATCTGTACGAGACTATACAATTTAAATAGACTCACTCGCTGCCAAAAATTATGTCTTGATCCATGGTATTACATTTTCCAAATTTTCTTATTTTCCTTTCTTCTCAATAGTTTCCCTGGAGGTATTTTCAGCTGTAGCCAACAAATTAGCACCACATTGAGCTATCCAGCGGTGGTACGATAGTAGCAATAGTGAGCAATTGAAATACTATGAATTCCAAATATAAAACAACTGCTTCAGATCACTCTTATTCTGATTGTTGCACCAGAACAAGAGGAAATACTTTCAAAAAATTATTTCTCGCTCTATAGTTTCCAATCTTCCACGGAATTGATAGCTAATTTTGCTTGTCTACAATCTCTAAATAAAACCTGGTGTTTTAGAAAAGATTTTCCTTATTATTTAAAATCAAACTGCTTTCATTGCCAAATGTTGCATTACTGCATCCCTATAGTATGCTGTCTAAAAAACCTTTCTTACGTTGATTATTAATTTTCTTTTTTACTTGAAATGAGCAAGAAATCAAAGAAAATGTTTTTATTTTTGCAGTCAGACAAATTTTACATCTCCCAGTTGATGCAATGCAAATTTGCGGCACTACTTTCATTAAATAAGCAAACAACAGAGGTTTGCTTTTTCAAACAGTTTTCCTTGCTAGCAGCATTAAAAATGCAACATGCAATAAAAAAAACGCGCGATTGTAGGCGGTTGATTAAATTTGACAACGAAACGAAGATAAAATAAAAGAAAAACCATTTGATATTCAAGTTGAACCAAAGAAAAACAAGTGAGCTCCTGTGAACAGCAGCAGGTACAATTTAAGATGTTGCAGCATACAAAACTATAGTTACGGCCATGCAACATTTGACACGTGCGACATTTCGTAACCTTTAATTTTGTGCTTGGCGCAAGTTAATAAAAATATGTCGTTGTTGTTGTATTTATTGTAATTTGTTCTTGGTTGGGATTATAAATGACCCCAAAGTGCGAATAGCAGGCGCACGCGTGAATTACGCGTGTTTTATGCGTTTTCCGCTTTTATGACTCCAATTTTTTCTTAACTATGATATTGCTGTCAACAATTTTACTGTCAGACGAAAAACTATGCAATTTTGCAGACCAAGTTTTATGGCACAGCCATGTTTATGAAAAAAGGGCCGCGTAATGTTGTTAATAGTGTTACCTTGCTATAAAACGCACAGAAAAGTGTACGAGTAAATAAGTTTAATATTCTATGTTGAATTATGTTATCAAACCGGTTTGTCACACTCTGAGGCCAGACCTCAGGCACGTCCCAACTGAAGAGGTCAGTCAGTGTTTGTTGTTATAAGTGAGATTTTAGTTTAGATTATACTTTTTGAACAAATTTCTTAATTCAGTCTTTTCATGGGCCAAAAAAAGGAAAAAAAAAATTGATGTTTACACAGAATTGCAATAAAAGTTGTTTTTTTTGTGATTTTAAAGTCTGAATTTCGAAAACAAGTTACCTTTTCATCATTATGCTTTTAGTGGGTATTTATTTTTTTGTTTCTTAACAGGAAACATAATGTATGTACGAACATATGTATGTTGCAGCTACCGTTTTTTATATTTTACGAAAGTTCTCTTGTCTCAAGTCATTATGATTCGCTGATGTTAATTCTGTAGAAAAAGTTTTTAATTGACTTCACTGTTGGTTTAATTGAGGTCGTTGACATGACAAGATGCTTAGAATAAGTCTTTAATCTCCGATAAAAATATGGCGAAATTTTCATTTTGTATTTAAAAAGCAGTTATGCATGCAAAAAATAATTGGCCAACTGTGTGGCCTCTCTATGAGAAAAGTTTTTTATTTTTTGCAAAATTTCACCACATTAACTGATATGACCCCTTAAAATTTCCAAAACGTGCTTTCGTACAATAGTACGTGCATACATGTGAATACAAAAATTTCAAAAAACCATTGAGCCTTATAAGTGTGCACATGCCTACAATTAAATAGTTGTTCAACTTTTTAGTCGAACAAAAATTTGCCAACTATCGGCCAACTTAATAATCATAATAATTTTGATTACAAAAATTAAAAATTTTTTTTGAAATCAATTAGTGTTCACCAGTTTAATCGCTAAATTTAAGTTGGCCAAACACAATCACTAGAGTTCCTTAAATAAGAGTCATATTCTCGTTTGTTGAAATGAATAAGTGTTTGGGACAAAAGACAAGTGTTTGTCGAAACACTTCCATAAATTGAATTGTTTGACGATTTGTCGTAAATAATTATTTCATTTAGAAGCAACATTTCATGAAATGTTTTGTTAGAAGTAATATGTCAAATACATTGGTTTTTCTTATATTGTCTACAAATACTTATAGTTTAAGACAAAAGTTAAGTGTTTGCTTGAAATAATAACTGCTTATATTAAGCATTCGATAATTTGCTACAAACGCTTTCTAAACAATCCTTTTTTTGAGTGTATTCACTCAATATGTTCCAACCGACTTAGTTTAAACTGCTTCTGCACCATTACAAAAACTTTCAGATTTCTCGGTTGCACGAATGCAACTATTCCTCTTGTACTTTGATCTTTTGCGAGAAGTGCTCTAATCCCCCCATCAGTTTCGATATATTGGTTGCCTTAGGGGCACTAATGAAAAAACACATTTTCTACAGACATTCGCATTCATTCTTCTTAAAAGAACAGTGAGATCTAATACGGATGCCTACCAAGCATAGTATCAATACTTAAAGTATTGTTCGGGATCAGTATTCGGGTTTCCAAATGAAGCAAGAGACTTTGATACCTATAGAATCGATTTCGTTTAAAAATTTGTCAATATTATTGTCCGGGTGCAATCTGAGAAAATTTAGTGTTAATATCTGCAAACATCAATCACCTGTAGAAGTCATCTTAATAAAATAAATTAATAAAGACATTAATTGACACAATAACATACTTTACCAATATTGATCTCTTATGAAGCACTCATGCAAATTTGCATATCCTTCGGATGTAACACACATAAGATATTTGCAAAAAGAGCAAAAAATGTGAAATGCTTATCATAATCGTATGGTAGCATGTCATTCAATTGATGTACTCAATTTAAACCACCAATACGTTGCGAAAAACTCTTCAGGCTTTCCATCAATCAATGCTGTTAACCCTCATAACGTATATTTATAAATCACCTCAACAAAATCCCAGCAACTGTCTTCATCACCTTACTGAGGGCCAAAATATCCGGTGTAATGTGTACTATGTGTGAGTTAGCTTTATGAACATAAGCATTAAAAAGTCTATAACGAGCTACTTTTCCTTTAAAGTGGCTTTAAAAGTCGCGAAATATTTCGTACTCGGATGTGCACAAATCACGCTAATGTCTGGTAAACATAAAACCCACATAACGAACCGGATAATCGTATAATGAATGAACCCTCACCCTTGACATTGTGGCGCTCTCATACTAAATGTCCTTCCTACTTTGGCTTTTCCTGTACTTTTGGCTTTTCTTAACCGATTTTCAACCGATGTTGGTTTGAGCAGAATATTTTCGGCAAAAAAATGTTCTTGATAATTTTCTCAGTTTATTGCTTACAGGAAAAACAGCACATTATATGAGGCATGTCCTTTTTGCACTTCTCCAAAATTGATACAGTTGTTTTAATAAATGATTGAATTTCTCACTTTCTTCAATCATAATATGAGCCTTGGTCTACGAAAAGGGTCCTATTGTACAAAAAATTGATTTTCAATTGGCGATTGTGATAGAAAAAAGTACGGTATTTTTAATGAAACAAACCTCATGATTTTAGCTTTATTATTTATTTTGCACTTCAAAAAAGAACTCACTTGAAAAAAACGTATGTGAAATCAGTAGACTTTAACAGCTGATTACTCCAAAACTTGTTTTCGGGTAATAGATCCTTTTCATAGACCAAGGCATATTTGAGAAAATTTCTCTATTTCTTTTTATCAGAAAACGATTATTAAAAATCGATACTGTTTGGTTTTTCAGTGTATTGCGGCATAACTTTTTCTCACCGCCATTCCTTTGTGTCCATTTTATTTCACCTTATCTCTACCGTGATAGATCAGAAAAATTTTTAATGCAAATTATGCTCTCTTAGCATTGTCAGTGGCTGCCAATAACTTCGACGGCATACTTTTGTTAAAAATTCATATTTTGGGAAAAGTATGGGTTCATAATCTGCTTACAATACGAAATGGGTTAAAATGTTTGTTGCTACTCGAATGTATAATCGGAAGGATACAAGGCATGAGAACCATATCAAGCATGTTCCGGTAGCATGTGAAGAAAAATTACATTCCATCTTCAGCATCATTGCAAGTACGCATAATGTGCGGTGGGGGTTGCATTTTTTCACTTACTTCCTACGCTTCCTTTTGCTGAACTATTTGGTTTGTCTTAAAAGGTAATAACTCGAGCAGTATTTGCACTTTGATGAAATGCCAGCCAAGTGGCTGAGCGTCTTTTGTGTATCTCGGTTGGTCGGTGGATGCTAAGGGCTATTATTGAAAATTAAGTGTCGGAGGGTTGATTCAGTTACATGGAAGTAATGTAGTAGTAATATGTAATGTGGTAGGTTTGTGTGTGCCAAAAATTTCCCACAGTCACATTAAGATCATCATCAACTTCAGCATCATCATTTGTATCAATTTGCAAGTGGTATTTTAAGATATTGTGGGTTCACAAAACATATTTGGCCTTGATGAGCTTTAATATACATAAAGGATGCATATTGTTGAGTATCATCTCGTTTGTGGGAAATAAAACAATTTGATAAATTATGCCACTAAAATGTAGACATAAAAGCCAAAAAATATAATAGGAGAAGGAAACATTTTTGGTGTTCTAACGTAAACTTCTACACAGTTAAAGAAGTCGAAAGAAGGTTTTTTGCGATTTTGTTAAACAAAATTTGGTTTCTAAGAGATATTTAAAATGACGTCATTCAGTCAAATCATATTGTAGAGAAAATTATTCTGATGTGATGTATGGTACATAAATATTGTTCAGGTAAGTTGATCAGCCCAAGATAATACTCAGGAAGTATATATGCATTTTATCTCTGCTAGTTAAAATTTATTGAATATTGTTTTGAAAAGTATTAATAGCATCGGTAGCTTCTATGCCCTTTATTTTCATCTCACCTGATAACTTTCTTAAAAAAGGGCTTATATTATATTGTTAATTTAGTGGCTTTCAATTTGATCCTTAAGCTCCAAGGCCATTTTTGGATAATTTTTAATATAAGCACGCTATACAGGTAGACAACTCTCATGCAAGCTGATATACTCCGATACAAGATATTCTACTATGGAAAGTGTTAATTGATAATATAACCGAAAATTATGCAAACAAATTTCTATAACCTTTTAAAAAACTTCCATAAATAGTGCAGAATTTGCTTTGTTATCAACTTGCAAATTATCCGTATTGAAAAATTTATATTCGCGGAATTGCTAAAGGAGTACCACCAGATTTATATCAGAAAGATTCCCATACAGCAATAAACGAAATAGCAAGACTATGAAATCTAAAAACATTAAAGACATTGGGTACATTGGATCGCTGCATACGATATGAAATCTGATCTTTTATCGAGATAAACGACTGCTTTGTATACTTCTAACTGAAGAGATTTTGTATTGAATATTCAAAGTCTTGGGATCTTGCCAATGTTGTACTAACCTCGATCTCAATAGTTCTTTGAATACCGTGCCAAGTTGGTTTTCGTCTCCCCAACTGATGAAATCTGACAATGCATAGAGTCTGACTAAAGGGACCCTACTGACAGTGCTGACATAAGGATGTTTATTGTTTTGTTTATTGCTTGTTTTGAATGTGGTTTAATTGTCCTTAATACTTCAACAGTAATAATTACACTGTACGACACAGAAGATTTGTTTTTTAATGCATATGTGTATTGACTTGTGTATCTTAGTAGAAATTCATAAATTACTGAATTTGGTATACTTTATTCGACCTTGAGTTTAGTACTTGGCGTAAATTTTAAAGCTCATCAATTTTTTCTTACTTTTCAATTACTTACAACCCAAGAAATATTATAAGATTTCACATAAACTATAATTGAACATAATTTTATCGAACTTATTCTTGTTGTGTTTGCTTAAGAAAAATTGACCGGCTTGTACACGTATAAGTTCATATAAATATCGGTGTTTGTGACTGTAAGCTCGATAAAATAATATTCAATTATAATTAATTATATTCATGTGATAAAAAAAAACATTTTTATTGCACTTGAATAACATATTTCTTGTCGATTAGTGTTATCGTGACAACAATAGCTCCCATTGTGTAATGCAATACATTTTAAGTGTTTTTTTTTCATCAAATATATCTTTAAAAATACGATAAAAAATGAAGGATAAGAAAAAACAAACTATTAAAAAAGGACATGCTTAAGGAGACCGTTTCATTGTATGATCACTATGGGCAGCCTCTGTCATATTCTGTAGGCGGAGGTGCTGAATTACACATGTCAGCAACTTTTTAAATTGTTCGCTTGTTACGGAAGCAACAGCAATAGACCGCCTTACTTTCGGTGTTTAATGCTATATCCAGTCGTTCGTTTGTTCTGTTCAAATTAGGAGAAGATATGAGTTTATGTTTGGGACTTCTTTTGTTTGGTCATGGAATGTGCTTCATTGTTTGAAGGCGCAAAAGAAGGCGTATCATATAACACATTTCCTTTATAATATAATCGTGAATTGTTACATACAATTATTTATTTAATTCATATTAAATGAATTTATTACGTTATTAATTACATATATCATTATTAATCTTTACTTAAAAGTAAATTTCCTAAGACTTCAGTCAGTAGAGTAAAAAAAAATTCGTTTGCCTTGTAAAAGGTGGGAAAATGTTGATTTTTTCATACGTTAAGATTCGTTTTTAGTGAGTCACTGAGATGAGACTATCTTTCAAACAAACTAAACAGAAAATAATTTATAATTATTTTCACATTTATAATAATATTAACATCGAAAAAAAAAATTACATAAACAAAAAAAACCGGCTGAGACCAGTCATACTAGTTTCATCCATTGCTAAATGTAATCATCAGTGAACTTCGAGCCGATGAGTGAGAATTTCTTAGCTTGTTATGATTTCTTTTTTGCATTGATTTGTTGCCAAAACCAAACAAAAATTGAAACAAAGAAAAGCCAAAATTCTTTTTTCTTGTAAACAATTTTTTTTTGTATTATAAAATCGATGAGCTCATCGGAATGTCACTGTTTTGTGGAAACACAAAACTGAACTAATTGTTGAGTACAGTGTGTGATAACATCAAAAAAATTACAAAAACGAAACAAAACACCATGTTTAAGCTAGTCATACTAGTTTCATTCATTGCTAAATGGAATTATCAGTGAACTCAACAACCAACTACAGTAATCCTCCCTATAACACGGTAGACTCGTCCCGCGCTACAGGAAAACGAGCGTTCTCGTTCAATGCGCTCGTATGACCCCGTATAAAACGTTATGTACAAATTTTGTAGAACACGATTGACACCATGTACAAACGTACGTGAAATTGATTATAAACCGTACAAATCATTATAAATTTCACAGTACGGAAATATAAAGTGAGAAATCCCCGCGTTGTATGAGGGCAGACACGTGTTATACGAGGGACATAAAATCGCGCAATATGAAAAAGCGTTATAAGAGTACCGTGTTGTAGGGGGGAATACTGTATTCGTAAAAATGTCAAAATGCTATTTTTCTACATGAGCAAATAACATTTTTACTGATATCCTGTAGTAATCGGCAAGAAGCTTTCGGTATCCTCTTCGAAGAACTAATATTTTCAGGAAATTGAGATATTCTCCTAAGCTATAGGAAGAATCTTACATTGTTCCCCTTTGTAAATCTGACAGTAACTATACAAATATGTATACTCAAAGTTACGGTGACATAGCTAGGCTTAGTGCAGTTTGAAAAGTATTTCAAAATGTAATTAATGATCATCTTGCGAATTTCATTAATCACTAATGATATAACTCAGCACAGTTTCTAAAAGGCCGTTATAAAGACAGAAAACTTTAATTTACATCACTGTTAACAACTGTCACTTAAGAAATTGTGGCAACACCAGTAAACAGCTGATTGTTTTCGTCTGCTATCGTTGGTTTGTTTTTAAATCACGTAATAGAAGAAAAGGCGAAACGCAAAAAAATAAACGCAAAAATTTTCAGCGTTTTCTACGCAAATTATAAATACATTTTTGATGTAAAATTTGTGGCAGAAACTGAATAAAAAAAGTTCTGGGCGAAAGCCAGAACTACTGTAAAAAAGTATTTCCGGTCAGTACGTTGTTGAAAGCAGAGGAAATTAGGTGTGAAATTTGTTTGGTCAAAAAAAAAAAAAAAGGGACTGAAGCAGGAATCCAACAAAACTGCAGAAGTGAAAATATTAATAAAAAAAAATTAATCCCAAGTATAATGGAGCATTTTTGTGACTACAATGATATGGAGCCAAGCTACGCTGATCTGCCCATGGAGGTAAGCAATAAATGAAATTGAAATATAATAGAAGTTTTCTAAATTATTCCTTTAATGTTCACGTGACATTGACGCTGTTATTCCATTCATCATTCTAAGCAATAGAAGCCAGCGGGCTTTAGATATGCGAAATTTTCACATCGTCACTCGGCTACCGCCAATGCACAGTGTAGTGTTTCGAAACAATATGTGGACAATAAATAAATCTTGACTTATAAAGATGTTTTTAGTTTCCGGTGCTAATCAAGTTTGCAAAAGCGGAATAGATTTGCGAAAAAAGAAACATTTTTTTTTTGACTGCCTGACGAGTTATTCGAATTAAAACTTTCTAACTATTAATGAAATACCAAATGGGATACAAGTAAAATGTATTTAAAATTGCTTAACTTCATTAAGAATTAAGTAAAATATGATTTCTTTTCGCACAATGAAATCTTTCAATAGATTTACAGGATAAGCAGTCGATCAACATTTTCTTTAATATCCTGTGGTTGAACAGTGTACAAATCTTCGCATATATCATTTAATTTTCTCTTAACGTACGCCACAGTTTGCCATGTCATTCCCGTCTATTCCAATCAATCAATCACTGCAGCTCAACACGCGCCGTTTTAAGATTAGATATCAGCGCACCCACTAAAACAAACCAAATAATCAAATTTTTATTTACTCATTAACAGAAGGTCTCACTTTCTTTACAGATAATTGTTTCTATTTTTCGTCACCTTAACTTTGCTGATCTCCAAGCTGCAGCTGTCACCTGTCATCGTTGGTTGGAAGCTGCGCAGTATGCAGAATTTCAATCAAACGTTTGTCTTAAATTTGCCAAGCTATGTCTGGCCGATAAGTTGCCGCCAGCACGTATCTTTTTACGCAGTGAACGTTGCTTTAATAAATTTTATATGGAGGAAATAACTTTTGGTGTTATAGAGCAATTTTTGCCTTATATGGGAAAAACTGCACGTGAATTGACCTTTGACAGTGTTGATCTGAATGATAAACAATTTTGCATTCTACTGCAGCCTATGGAGCAGTTACGTTCACTGTCAGTTACACGTTGTTCACCTCTTTTTATGGCCGGGCAATTTTTGGACTCACTAATAGGTATTTAAGTTTAAAGAGCGTCTTTGTTGAGGAACACAAAAATATCCGTGTGGTAAAATGACCTAAGGAACTCGTCTACCCTTATAAATTATATCAAATGAAATGAAAACATTTTTGACATTTCGCCAGACAAGTACATACATGTGTTTCGCAATAATAAACCAATATAATATCGAAATATCTAAATTTAATTTTTGCTAATCTTTCCACAGATCGCAATAGTATTAATAAAACTATGGGCAAGTTACGCCGACTATCATTGCGTTACAACCAATATTTATCCGATGCCATACTGCTTCGTCTCACATCCTTAACACAATCGTTGGAATCACTTGATATGTCAGGTTGTCATATCGCTTATCACTGCGCTATACAACGTCGTTTTTATCCTGAGCAGCAAGCCTTGAATCCCAGTGAATCAATATTGACATTTAAATTCATCTTACATGTGATAAACGCACATCGTGCTTCCTTACGTGAGTTGAATTTCAGCAATACGCTAATTGGTGCGACTGCCATGGCATCACTATGCGCAATCGAAGATGGAGGTGTACAACTGCACCGACTGCTGTTAAGCGCTTGTCGGCAGCTAAATACTGTTGGTATAAGCGCTTTCCTACAAAACCAATCCTTGTTGCGACAGCTTGATCTTTCCGATACGCATTGTGTTACAGATGCACTCATTGAATGTTTAGTGGAATCAACACCACTATTAGATTCCATTAATTTTAAAGGTTGCTCCAAAATAACCAACAGTGGTGCAATGTTATTAGCAAAGTTTCCACGTCTACGCATTTTAAATCTCTCCCATTGCGATGGTGTGGGCAGTGAAGGTATCATGAAGGGTATTGCACGTGTACCCAATGATACATTGCGTGAGTTGCACATTTCACATTTAAATGTTTGCGAGGAATGCATTAAACTGTGTGCTCAACATTTGACTCAGTTACGTGTGCTCAATATTGGAAACTGCATTAATGGTGTCACAGACGATTCGGTGCAGTGTCTAATTGAAAATTTACGTTGGTTATGTGAATTCAATTTGGAAGACTGCTTTAGGGTAAGTATTGATTTCAAGTTATTTAAACTGCAAGCTTCTACCTTCCATAATTTAAATCATATTTTTTTCTTTCATCAGATTACTGACGCCGCTCTCACTGGCATTAATGTAGAGTCTCAACTTTCGTTAAATAAAACCAATTCGAACAATTCGATGGAAAATTTCAACCCACCGCAAAGCTCTTCCATCGCTGAGAGTCTTAGTTCCGATATGAATTCCATAAAAATATCGTTGCGGAGCAAAGCGGAACAAGAAATTGTACGCGATTCAAACCGCAAAAAAGCGATGCTCGCCATTCATGAACTTAATCTTATCAATGGCGCCGAGGAAAATATTGATGGTGTTAACATAAAACGCCTAAGAGGACTTAAAGTGCTCAATTTAAAGGGTTGCAATAAAATCTCAGATGTATCGCTTAAATATGGCTTTAAATTTCTAGAGTTACGTAGTCTACTGCTTTCGAATTGCCAACAAGTATCATTGTACGGTATGGAAACGCTTGTTCTAAATTGTCCGTCCATTGAGGAGTTAGATCTTTCCGATTGTTACAATATAAATGATAAAACCATTGAACTGGTCACCAGCAAACTAAAACGTTTGCACGCCTTAAACATCAGTGGTTGTGCTCAACTAACAGATCATAGCTTGGATTCTATACTAGTTAATTGCAAAGTGTTACAGGTAGACAACATAATAGATTTTCATACGGTTTCGCATTGAATTTATTTCTTTTGGATTCTAGACTCTATCAGTGTATCGTTGCCGCCGCATGTATACTGATATAGAAGATCGTTTAATGACACTCTCATCATTGCGTACTATTAATATGGATCACAACACTACTTTGGATAATGCAGACATATTTCGTTTGAAAAAACGCCTGGACTACTGATATTTTGTGGCAATTTTCGTTGTTTTCATTCTATATTATTTTCAATTGTATAACTTTCGCTAAGGCATGGTAAGTTGTGTATATTTTTATGTTAAACAAAAAGTTTAGTTCTTAAGACTAAAAAAATCAATTCACTCTTAAATATTGTTCGCTATCCCTACATATTTTTGGCAATGCTGAACGCAAAAAGTTTTTTTTTTTTTGAAATTAAATTTTAAAAACCTTTTGGTCAAAACTATAAGTACATAAGCGACCCTGAACAAAGTGTCAAAAATTTGCTTATGAAATGTGGGGTTTTTAAAACAAATTGAGAAATGCATTTTCAAAAACTAACGAACTAAAGAAAACTCTGGTAATACTTGGAATTTTGAAAATCATGAAATTATGGTTAAGAAATCGGGTTTTGTTTTTGCTTTGGGCAGAATTTTATTTTAATACTCGTGTCTTGCATTTTTTGCTTTCATTAAAATGATTTTTTGAGCATTTTCACGTTCCCGAAGGAGTGAAGTGAAGAAAATGTTTTTTTTTTTTTACAAAAAAAAGTGAAATTTTCGATAAAGATGTGGACGGTGCTAATCAACTTAAGATATGGGATAATCTCACTAAATGTGGGTTATAAGTACACATTAGTCATGTACTTATTATGGTGCACTCAAAATTAAATAAAAATGATAACAGCATTGAGCTCAAGCTGAAAAATTAACTACAGCAACAGAGCGTTAAGAAAAACCTTTTTGGAGTTATTTATACATACATATTAGCGATATGTGTGACAATATTGTTGTTTCTTAATGTTTGAATTATTTTAATGCATAACACTTTAACTGAAGTAAATCAAAAGCTACGAGTTTTGCTAGGAAAGGAAATCAGAGAAAAATGTCTTTCTTGTTTTCAGAACATTTCCTTGTTTAATATTAAAAATTGAGCAATGTCGCGATCTCTATTCCAAATAAAACAAAATAAAACACCTTAAAATTGAGGTCGCAAATTGAAAAGTAAAAAAAACAAACTTTAATTTAATTTTTTATTTTAATAAACGTATGCATTTGAACTAGCTTACTATTCATCTTTATCAACACGATTGATGATTTCCTTGTCGTTTCTAGCTCACTTCCAAATTTTGTTTAATTTTTAATGCCCTAAAGTTTTGCAATTCGTAATTTCAAACCGAGAAGTTACTACTCCTAAAATTTAATTCAAATCGAAGTGATCTGTATTTTTCTGGCAATATTCAAATGTACTAAGCCATAGGTGGGCAAACATTTTGGAAGCAGGAGCTATTTACAACAATAGCAAAGAAACAACAACTACAACAGAAAAAAAATCTGCCACGTTTTTGTTTCAAAGAGCTAAAATTGAGCTGTTTTCCTACTTTGCCCAACTATGTACTAAACCATATCGGACTATATCGTTTGGAGAATATTTGAAAGTGTATCGTCAAATTTTCCTCTGACTAGGACTACGATGGCATTTGCATAGCAATGCACATCACAACCGTTTGAACTAAGAATTTCTAAATGTTCATTCACCCAAAAAAGGTGACTTTTATACATACTTTTTCAACTATTTCACTGCCTAAAGTTGCGGTCACAGTTCCAACTATAAGCACATGGTAGATCCGATTGCATGTTGTTTTGTCAACATTTTTGCTTTGAATGCTTCTGCTTATTTGAGCATATTCAATATGATCTAAAGCACTCTCAATATAGGAAGCGCCCAATTACAGGTTGTTTGTTTCGAGCATAACTGATTGGTTCTCATGATTTATGGGCGAATGCAGAAGTTGCATACCAAGAACTCCGCTGATGTACCAAATATGTTCACCATGGTTCAGGGCGAAATGAGGCAAGGCTAATTTGTTTGTACATTTTTTACAAAACTGAATGCTTTTCTCCTGTCTTTGAAATTTATCTAACGATAACTTCTTGGTATAATTGCTAATGCAACATTTGTACTAACGATTAAGAGTGAAAAGGTCACACTTATGCAGATATGCAAGAAAAATTCCGTCGATTCGTTATTGCCCATTTAACGTATTCACAATGCGGTATTTTTTAAAAAAAATATTTTCAATTACAATTACTCTTTCACTTTGCATAGTTTTTGGTTCATTCGCAATAAATTTACACAATGCTTTACAGTATAAAGTCCTTTCTTTCAAGTAAAAATATAAAAACACGCTTCGATGTTTTGTTTTAATAGTTCTCAAATAAATTTTTTTGACGATGCTCTGTTATTTAAGAGTTACAGAATAAAACAGCGCAAGAACAAATAGGGTGATTTTAAAACCATTTAAAAAGCCCAATTTACTTAAAAAAAATAAACCTCAAAGGTTAAATACGTTGAAAAAGTGGTTTAACAAATACATAATATTTGAATTATTATAAAAAATTAACAAAATAAAAAACGTAATTCTTTCATTCTTTACGTACTAAGCTAAGTTACGTCAACTTTTTAGCTAAAATGTGTTTTTGCACCATTTATGTTTAATAATTTATAGATAAATTTTATTAGTTAGAATTGTTTGTTGTTGAAAATTGTATTGAAAATTTACATTCAATGCATTTGTTTTATTATGCACCTTTACATGTGCTAAAAAATTGTTACCAAAATTTTGTGCAATCACCTTAAAGAGAAAAAAATTAACCAAAAAAGTGTATTTTAAGATTTACTAAACTAAACTGTGATTTGAAACAAAAGAAGCTAGAAATTATTTATTGTAAATGTACGTAATTGTTAATGTAACTTGTCGTCTATGCCGTCGTTTATTGTTAAACAAAAGAAAAAATCAAATATTTAAATTGAAAAATTCATTATTGTTGCTGTAAAAGTTTTCTAAAAACATATAAAGGCTTAAAAAAGAAAAATTTGCCAATATCATCAGTAAATGTGTAATCAAGTTAAGCATGTTTAATTAATTGAATGTAGAGCCTGCTATACATAGGACATTAAGAGCGGAAAGAAATGACAATTATCCGACCAACGTAATCAGTCAACTCAACTTAAATGTATACAAAATTAAATTCTTATATGAAAAAAAAAAAAACAAATGCTTGTTCAAAAAAAAAAAAAAAAACAACTCAAAGAACAAATAAATATAAATGTGTGACTAATTCTAAAAAAATTGCCTTTTCACTGGCTTATCAAGCATTTTTTATCGAAGTTATTGCTATTATCAAAAATTTCACATGACTAAATACAAAAATAATGGTATTTGGTTTCACAAAGCTCAGAAATATGTATCTGATGACTGCCATGTGATGTCAGTTTTTATTCACGGTGCAGCCTATTATTATTTCGCCATTTTGTAAATTCAAAATTAATACAAAATTAATTTAAATTATATTTCAAATAAGTCACTTTTTGAATTTTTATTTAAGATTTTATATTTTTAAAGTATAGAAGGGAATACGTTCATGCAAAAATAATTTAAAATTAGATAAATTAGATAAATGTAATATTAAAGTATATAGATAGATAAAAAGTATTATGCTTTTAAAAGAGCATAACACTTTGTCATGAAAGTACATAAAAAGGTTGTGCTATTATGGTTGCCAATGAAATCGATTGACTTGCATGCGTCAAGTAATACGTGCGATTAACAATTAATACGAATACGCGCGATTGACTGAAAATGACTTGTGTCAAGTCAAGCCGATTTTATTGACAACCATTATAAGACCCATTGCTTGCGGACACATTTATTTATATAATACCGACTGATCCTACTCGGGTGGTGATTTATGTGCACCCCAACCATGGAAACATTTTGTAAATCGCTTCGACTCTTTATTCTTTAGAGTTAAAAATAATTTTCGTGGACGTTCGGGCTGTTTAATGCGTATATGTTGTATGTAAACCTAAAATGAAATAAATAAAATCAGTATTTTTTTTGATATTTTCAAAGTGAAAAATAATGAAAACAACATACTTGTGCTGATTTGTATGCCAATTTTATTTCTACTTCACTGCAGCGTGAGCCCAACCAAAGGAAAACTTGTTCACCACTATCCAATATCATAATGTCATCATCTGCTAAATCATCCTGACAAAAATCTGAACATTTCTCCGCTACAGTAAAGTAACCTTTTTCGTTAGAGCATCGGAAGAGACGCGTATAATTCATGAATTCAGCATCTTGTTCGTATGGCTTACGTCCACCTAAAGCTAACCAGAAGAAGTTTTCAGGCTCCTCGCCTTCGTTAAGAACCTACAAATTGAAAAAAAAAAAACTTGCAAGGATGTCTTTGGTCTAAAGTTGAGACTAAAAACTAACAATAAAATAAGATTTTAAAAGAATTAATTTAAAATTCCTGATTCACAAGACATTTTAGCAATATACTCTTTTGAGTAATTAAAAATTACAAAAATTTACATTAAAGTTTTCAACTTACCTGCAAACTAACCCATGGATTGTTAAACATATCTTCGGCAATTTCTTGCGCTAGCTTAGCTTCCTCCGGTAAAGATTTGGAGCCCAGCCAAACATAGACTATACCTGATTGTGAATCATCCTCGGTCTCAAAAGGAACATACAAAATGTAACTAAGAGGAAACAAAAATATATGTCTAGAAAGTATAAAACCTTTATATATATTCAGAGTTTACCAAAAAGCTGAATTTAAATGCACTGCATCTGGTGTAATCTGTATGAGACGCGTGCTCAGCGCCCCCCCGTTTGAGCGCAAATGGAAAAACTCCACTGCAGCTTTGCCATCGGGCGTTTTCGACTTGTCTTTACGCTTGCCAGTGTGTATAATAAATTTACGTTTAAAGTGTGCCATAAATTTCAGATTCTCTTGTTGCTGATGTATGCGCACCACCTCTAGCTCTTCACCAAACATAGCTTTAAATTTTTTCTGCAGTGTGAATGTAAATGTAAGCCAACCCATATTGCCAGCATTACGTCCCTGCCAGAAATAAACAACGCATTGTATTTCATCATCTGGCGGTGGTTTACCATCATCGAGAGCAGCATCATCATCATCGACGGGTAGGCAATAACGGCACAGAAACACGTAGCATTCGCCAGTATAAAAATGTCCCAGCTCTTCCTCTGGCAAACGCACAAATTTCTTGCCTTCCAGCACAAATGCCTCCATGGCTTCTAAATCATAATTCCAATCCTCTTCCAACTGTTCGGCCTCACTAAGCGGCATGGCACTTTGACGTGGCATAAAAAGCGCCGCCAAATCCGCACGCGTTTCTTGCTGACGTGCCCATTTTGTTAAATCTGCACCAGTTTTTGCTACTGAAGTTGCAGTGCGTGTAAAATCTACAGCCATAACCTCATCCCAACCAATGAATTTTGACTTGAAGATTTGTGTCTCGGTGTCCTCTTGTACGCGTGTTACCAGAGCGTAAGTGGGACGTGTTATCATGTTGAAAAGTTCACGTGAAAGTTTTATTGCTGCAGCGCGTACCAAACGTGTGGATTTTTTACCAAACCAAACGAAAAGATCAGTATAACAATCAAGTAAATATACATTTTTACTTTGGAGCAGTGTGTGTACCAACTTTTGTTCCGGAATTTCAACCTGTGGTAGTTCCAAATAACCCATACCAAGTTGAACTTGATATAGGCGTGGTGTTACCGCAGTGAAATTCTCCACGACATGTTGAAGAACTTTTTGCTTTGCTGCAGCTTCTGGATCTGAGCCAATATTTTTCCAGAACTCTTCGCTTTCATCACCTACGTAGAAAAGAAAGCAGTTGCTCATGATATTCACTACATTTATTATTTCTTATTTTATTATGAAAATTATAGAAATATGATGATGAAAATAATAATACGATTTTTTTAATTAGATTAAGGCATTTCCTTGTCAGAATTGAGAGTAATCGATTACTTTCTGTTTCTGTGGGCTACATGTACCATTTTATCATTCATTGGGGTAGAGTAATCTTTTATTGCTTTAATATGAATTCTTTTAAATACTCTTTTAGGTTTTCTAAACTTTACCACTCATAGATGAGCTTCCCTTGATTATGATGTACTGATTTTTTTTTAGATATTAGGAAACACAACTTACCTTGCATTTCTACAATTATTTCACATTTATTTTTGCGTTCGGTCTTATTTATCTTTTCGGTCATCAAACGTGTTTTGGAATTTATTGTATTCTTCGAGCAATGTCCTAACCAAATATACATTTTATTGCCACAGTCCAAGACAAAAGTGTACCGCGGATCCAATGACTTAAAATCTACAGCTACTGGTTCCAAGTGAATAGAAGGTCCAGCACCATGCACGCGATATAAACGTATGGTGTAGAGCATATCTTCAACTGTATAGAAACCAGTGGTTGTGCGTCCTCCTTCAATATAAGTGACCTCAGTGTCAAAGAGCCCAAGAAATTCTTCAGACTCGTCGTCTAAAAAATTAAAGTGAAAATCAATGAAAGACTGAAATTTCAGAATTTACTCACTTTGCTCCTCGCGTATAGTGCGACAACGTGCACCCAGAAAATTTCTCAGATTCACTGCATGTATAGCTGCACAAGCGCGTTTATCCAAAGTTGCAGAGCTGCCAATCCAAAAGAAAATTTCCCAACTCAATTGACCCAAGTCATCGTAGCTCGACTTTAAAACAATGTAGCAATCACCCTCATAAAACTTGCCATGTGCAACCTCCTCGATTTTGTTGGGAAGAAAATTCTCGATTTCCCAAATGGTGAGACCCGGCAATTGACCATCTTCTTTTTCGAAAAATTTCGAATAATCCAATTGCGGTTTCTCCAACGACTCATCCCAACGTTTGGGTTTCAACGACTCTGGCTTGCCATCCTCTGCGCCCCACGAGCTATTGGCCACCGCTTCGTCTTTATCTTTGGCAATATCTTTCATGCCTTTCAGAATTTTAGCAGAATCTTGTGCCGAATCAGTGCGTGGACCACCACGACGTAGACGTATTTTACGTGCCGTTGAATCTTTTGGTGTTGAAGTGGCTGGCACTGATGGTGGCACAGCGGCGCCAGCAAGCCGCAGTTGCGTTTGCAGCGAAAAATCAATATTATAGAACTCAACACCAGAACCTTTGGTGATCTCGCTGGGTTTTGGCGGCATTACAAGATCCGGATTATTGCGTAAGTCCAATTGATCAAGATCAGACAACAGGTGTATGGCGTCGGGTAGCGTAATTAGACGATTGGAAGATAAATTTAGCTTTTTGAGCGAACCGCAACGGCAGAGCCCTTCGGGTACCATTTCCAACAAATTATTTGAAGCAGAAAACACTTCCATACAGCCCAATTTGCCAATGCCCGACGGAATGCCCTCAAAATCAAGTTTATTATCATTGAGATAAAGACGACGCAATGATGCCAATTTGCAAATGGAGGCAGGCAGCGCTGTCAGTTGATTTCGTGACAAAGTCAACACTTCCAATTTTTGCCAAAACTCTACGGAACTGGAGAGCTCAGTGATTTCGTTGTCACTTAAATTAAGACGACGTAAATTTGGCAAATTGTAAACACAATCGGGTACCTTCGGCAATGAATTCTGCGACAAGTCCAGTTCAGACAAATTAGAGAGGCTGTCCAGTGTAGTAGGAAAATTTAGCAGCGTACGTTGCGTATTGCGCATGTTCAGCACCTCAAGATTCTGCAACGAGGGCAGTTGACGAAGTTGAAATAATTCCAGCGGATTGTCGGCCAAGATGAGAGTTTGCAAATTTGCCAGACGTCGTGTTTGAGGAGGCAGTGTCTCCAGTTTGTTATGTGACAAGTCCAAGAAGAGTAAATCTGTCAGATGTATAAATAGTGCTGTTGGTATCGTCTCGATTTGATTGTGACTGAGGTTAAGAACCAACAGACTTTTTGCACGCTCTAGACCTTCAGGTACTTCTTTCAATTTATTGTGCGACAAGTCCAATGTCGTTAGTTCATCGAGATGGAAAAGTTCTGGGGGTATACCGCTACTTTTTATCTGATTGTGCCGGAGATTTAAAGAACGCAAGCAATTTAATTCCGTCAATTCGCCGAAAAGTTTCTCCAGCTCATTGTTCTTTAACGAGAGATGTTCTAGCTTAAGCAGATTTCCCATTTCTTCGGGAATCTCTTTGAGCTGCGTTTTATCCAATTTTAACCATTGCACACGCGTCATCAGCCGCATGGCATTGGGAAAGCGATCTTCCTAAAAATGTAAAAAAATATTGTGACAATTGCGATATTAACTTATTTATTAAAATGGCCTTTCCGCTTTGGCGGTTATTGCCTGATTTTTTCGCTAGAGGAAATATCGTTCCAAAATTTGTCCCCATTTCCGTGTTTAGTGCAGAACGCGCAATTTGATTTAAAAATAATCAGATGAATTTATTTTTTTGTTTATAAACAAAACACTCTCGTCTGTCCGTCAGTGCACAGCGATGATGTCAAACCCGTCTGGGATTGACAGCTCTTTGGCCTCCACGCCTTTGTATTGGTGTCGTAAATTGACACAATTTTTCGCTTTCAAGATGCATTTTTAAATTTAATATTTTGCCTCTAATCGAATGCACTTTGACTTGCCAAATATTTCAAACGCTGCACAATCTTATAAATTTTGTATTTCACTAGAACTTTTTACAAAATTTACTTACACTAAAATCATTTTTAGTAAAATCTATTCCGCGTACAAATGGTAACACTCCGGTGTTGGCCATTTTTTTCGACAACTAGCTCTTGTCAATTGACGTTTCAGAAGTGTTCATTGCGAAGACACGATAATGTTGCCAGACCCCTAAAATATTCACGAACGTCAAAGAGGACCAAACGTAATCTTTTACAATTTAATGCTTGGCGGAAAAGGTTGATGCCAAATTAAAATAAACTAAAGAAACTTGTTCTCTTGAATTATTTTTCTTATGAATTTGCAATCGTGAATAGTAAAAGAGTTGTAATCTAATGCCCGGTGAGAGTGAAATATATATGTACTTCAAATAAAATCCTATACAAATATCTTTGATTTTGTTAATACACCCAGTTTTGTTTTACACGGTCTTTTCCTGACACGGTTTTGATTCAACACGGTCTAGAAAAGAAATTGATTCCGTTTTTACACAATTTCTTTCGAATTAGCACTATTAAATTAAAAATTTAAAAAAAATATATACTATATATATATATATACGGTTATACTAACCGTTATATTTTACAAATTTAGTTAGGGAATTGGATTAGAAGGTCAATAGGGTTGAAGGATATGAAACCTCTTTTTCTATTCATGTACAAACATACTTCATGTCTTATGTTACACAGTTTAGTATGGAACGTATCTACCGTGTAAAACATAATTGGGTGTATACCAATTTTATCGCATATTATGTAGTGGAAATGTTTTTACTGCTGTAACAGCCTTAACTCAATAATTTTAAAACTATAAAAAAATTTTCATTCAAGTTAATTTATGTAACAGTTCATTAGTTACTTTAGACTGAATCCTGCGATGAAAACTTTCAAAATTTATCCGATGAATTTAGGGAATAGTTCTGGGAATATGACTGTGCATAAGCTAATAACTGATAATTGATTTATTTCGCAATATCTCCCACCTATTAACAATGAAAATATTCAAAGCATCAGCCCGGAGATTCTCGCTGGGTATGAGTACTGCTTTCAAGTAAATTACACAACTCAGCCTTCGTGAACTTTATTGAACACACTCCTAAACGGTATAATATTTTCCATGCGACAAATGCCAAAACACGAGTCATCCTCCATTTTGAAATAATAAGAAAATTAAGTAATTTTCTAAAATAAAAAGCAATAGTGAAAAATATACCAGAATTTACAATTCTCCAATACCGTAATCTTGCAAAAGGTAATAATTTGAAATTTTTATTTTCTAAGATTGGTAAAATTGAATTTTTCTATTTGGAATGTTGGTAGCTCTTGCTGCGCCAACTGGCAAATGTAAAAATTGTGTAAAAGAAAAAAGTTCCTTAATTTAGTTTAAATTGCAATTAGTGTGAAAAAAGCTACAAAAAATGTGTTTTAATAATAATATAACAAGTTGCAGACGAGAACTAACCAAAAAAACTGTAAATGGCAGAATTGGTGGCAGCGACGCAGCCGGCGCTTACGGCTGTAATGCAGCAGCCACCGCAGCCCTTGGTGCCGCCACAGCAAACAGAATATATCATGGACAAAATGAAATGTTTTTTGTGTGATCATGAGTTTATTGAGGGTGAAGAACCCTGGCTGATATTTGAAAAACGCGTACAAGAAGATGGGCAAGAGGAGTGTCCACTCTCGGTAATATTGGCATCGGCATTGGGACGCGAGCTGGAAGAGGAGACGTCACACTCTAAGGTAGGGAAACTGTTGAGATAAAACCATTCAAATCTTAAATTCTGATTTCAATCAGCTGCTTTGCGATTCCTGCAATGCGACCGTGCTGGACTTTGAAAGCATTGAGCAGCGTTTCTATGAAATGCGTTTTCGCATCCTCAACGAGTATAATAAAATGGCAAAACGCAACGATTTGGCGACCATAGCAATCGAAATCAATGGTGTGCTGCAAAATATTGAAGATGTTGAAACAGGCACTCTTTCCATCATCGCAAATAACAATTTTCCAGTAACTTTGCAAACAATACAAGAGGCGGAAACTGTTGTGCCTAAATTGGAGCTTGAGGAATTGAGTTATGAAGCGCTATCCGCAGACATAGTTGAACAAGTGTCAGACAATGATATTTATGTTGATGAGTCGTCTGTGAGTGCAATTGCTGTTGTAGAACAAATTGGTGATGATTCTACTACTGTAATAGCGACAAATAATAACATTTTTGGCCAAGAGTTAATCTCAACTTCAGAAGAAATTGTTAAAAACGAATCAATGGAATACAATGTAAATGAAGAATTGTGTGAAAATATAATTGACGTTGAAGATGTCGAAGAAATTGATGCTGATGGTAAGTGCAAAAGGAATTTTAAAGAAAAATTAAAGGAAAAGCAATGACACAATGCCAGAAATCAAACTTGCTCCCCAGTAAAAGAGGGCGTACCATCTGCTTAATGTAATTTTTTCTTACTATTTTCCTTTCTATTAAACATGCCATTTTATACTTTTGAAAATTCGGTCTCTCGGAATATACACTAGAAGAAATAAAGTTTACTCCTTTGTTTTTTTATTTTATCCTTACTCCTATGAAGTGGAGAAAGAAATGTAATTGTTTTGAAAAGGATTTTAAAGCACGGAAAACGAAAAAAAACTTTGGTACTAGCGTCTGAGACGCTTTAAAAATAGTTTAAAAGTGTTTGACCGTAATATTTCGAAAAAAAACTATGTAGGGGAAAGTGGGGTACCTTTGACACTTAATTTTCAACTGCCTATATTTCCTTAAACAAATAATGGAATTTAAAAATTGTTGCTGTTTTTTATGCATTGACTATTTGGCATCAAACCTCGAAAAAGATTTTAAAAAAACTACGTCACCGTATTTTTTTAAACTTTTTCAAAAAAAAAAAAGCCATTTTTGTCAAAAGTACCCCGGCACGGAGCACTTTTGACTTTTTAAGGGGCACATTTGACTTCGGACTTCGGTGCACTTTTTACAATTCATATTCGGCCTTACAAGCAAATGCGTTTTATTCAAAAAATATGGGGCTTTAGAACCTACTGTTGGTTGAATTGGAAACTAATTGGTTAACTTTTTTTAAAACGATTTATTACAAAAGAAATAACGAAAAATACATATTAATTCGTTCAATTTAATTAAGAAACTTAATATAACATAAAAGTTCATAACATAAAAGCTATCAGTTAATTTTAAAGCATTTCAACTGTCAGTTCACTTAAATCACACTTTTTGATATATTCAACTAAATTCTCCGTATGGTGGTGTACATTCAAATGTACCCCATTGGCAGAAGTCAAATGTGACCCAAGCGTTAAAGAGGCGTTTTCCTATTTTTTTTTTATTATTACTGTGTTGTTACTTAAACGTAATGCTAACATATTTTGCCACTCAATTTATAAAAACAACTACATATAATTCACAAAACGCTTACGTACTTGGTATCGAAAATTACATCAGAAATCGCGAAAACAGAAAAACTCGTGCTACTCCGAAGAGAGTTGAAGAAAAAATGTCAAAGTTCATAACGTTTTTTTAAGTCAAAGTAGGTTGCTTTCTGCATTTAAACTTTTTGGCGCCTTAGTCGTTTTCATACTGAAATTGGCAAAGTCAAATGTGCCCCAGCGTCAAAGGTACCCGAATTTCCCCTACTGACGAGTGAGCCCCGGTTCAACCACACGAGTTTGTCGGCCATAAAGTCGGCTCTGATTTTATAACAGAAGTTCTGTCAAACAATGTCATACCTCCTAGTGTTCATTTTCGGAATTATGCTTTTTATTCACTTTTAGGTTTAAACAAATCGAATAATATACGACTTTTAATCATCCTGAATTTGATTTTAAACTTAAAAATGACTCTTTAACTTTGCATTTATTTTTTTTTCAGATATGTATTATGACATAATCGAACAAAGCTCTCACATCAGCAGAGAAGACGAAGAAGAAAGCGCTGCTAGTTCGAACATACCAGATCGTCTGTACATTGATTGTAAGTCCAATAAATATTTAATTCTTAACACTAACATCTTTTCGCTTACATCCATTCATACATAATTTCATAATACATAATAAAAATTAAAAATTTTCCTAGAATATTTTTAAACTATATCTTTGAACAGGCGTGTCTATCATGGAGCTAATTTTGCTCATGGGGTTCCCATACATAGTTTACGTTAAAAGACAAAAAAAATATCGATCATTGCCATTTTATATTAAATCAGCCCTGACATAACCCCTAAAAATTTTCTAGTTTTTTAATTTGCGTTTATAATTTCAATGAGTAAAAACTTCATCAACTTACAATCGAATAGATAACCACAAAATTTAGGGCATACGAAATTATATAGGCGTCTGCTAGACTCATATCTGACTCATGATGTTTGACTTTAATTTGTTCGACGCCATAAATGAAATTCTACAAATTCATTACTAATGTTTTTTAATTCTAAATTAATTCAAGTTTTTGAACGTGAAATTGTGCAAGAATCTTACTAATAATATCAAAATAAAAACATTGAACAAATAAAGTAAAAGCTGTATAGAAATGCTGAAAACGTATTCATTGCAAATTGATTACGATATCTTCAAGCAACTTTTGCATCTCAAGACAAAAATGTATACTAGGACAACACTTTTTAAGTTAACATAACAGTAGGCGTGGAATCAGATATTGAAAAATGAACTGATACTTAATCCTCACTCAATTCGTGCTTTTTTATTAAATGTTTCGTAAAAGCATCAAGAACAAAGAGCTCATCTTAATTTAATAATTTCATATTTTACTACAATTTTAAGTAAAAAAAAAAAACTCACAAACAACTAATATTCATCAAAAAGACTTTCAAAGAAATCGTCATAGCAAGAACACAATTGAAAAATCAAAAATTAATTCATTTACATAAATCGCAAGTTAATTAAATTTTTTATTTGAAACACTAAATGCACGGATCACATAGTTTTTGTGAATATTATGTTTCCGGAAGTCCAAAATTATTAATTCAAAACAATTTTTCATCTTCCAGCTGCAGATATGATATACGCCAGTGTTGTGAACGAAAACTGTGTAGATGAGGAGGTAATTACTACTGCTGCATCTACGCAAAAGCGCCAACTTACACGTGTACCTCGCCAGTTGAAAGATACACATCCGCCCATGTATGAACAGCAGCAAGGAGGCAACTACACTTGCCTGCTGTGCGATAACAAACCACAATATGATCCACAAGAATTTTCCGAACATATGCGCACCGAACACAACTATCGGTTTTACACATGTGATTTATGTGGCAATGGATTTGCACGACGGCAGGATCTCAACGATCACATGGATGAGCAACATGGCAGCAATGAACAGGGCTCCTTTGAATGTGAGACGTGTTACCGCGTATTTGCAAATTATCGTCTATTTCGCATACACAAACGTATGCATTACACAAGTATGAAACAGTTCGAATGCAATGAATGCCATCGTAAATACGGTTCGAAAAATTTACTTGATGAGCATATGAACATGCATACCGGACAACGTCCATATAAATGCCCTCAATGTCCTAAAGATTTTGCCTCAAAATATACGTTACATTCACACTCCAAAATACACACTGAACGTCAGCGTCCCTTCCAATGCGATGTGTGCGATAAGGCTTTTTTAAATCAACAGAATTTGACTCAACATCGCAAACTGCACTCTGGCGTAAAATCCTTTGTTTGTGACATATGCTCTAAGGCTTTTGGTACGCAGCATAATTTGTTGGTGCACAAAATTGTGCATACGGGCAACAAACCGTTCATTTGTCGTACTTGTGGAAAAGCTTTTGCGCGTCGCGCTGAAATTAAAGATCATGAGCGTATTCATACCGGTGAACGCCCATTTAAATGCGATATTTGTCACATGGCCTTTGCTCAACGTTCTAATCTAACATCACATCGCAAATCGACGCATTTTAATGAGAAGCTGCACAAATGCGATCAATGTGAACGCTCTTTTAAGCGACGCCGGCTGCTTGATTATCACATTCAGTCGACACACACCGGTGAGCGTCCGCACAAGTGTGAAATTTGTGGTGCCTCATTTGTTTATCCCGAACATCATAAGAAACATATGCTCATTCACTTGGGCATCAAACCATTCGCGTGCGAGGTTTGTGGCAAGCAATTTAATAGTCGCGATAATCGTAATGCCCACCGTTTTATACATAGCGATAAAAAGCCTTATGAATGTTTGGAATGTGGTTCAGGTTTTATGCGTAAGCCGCTTCTTTTGGCGCATATGAAACAAACGAAGCATTCGAATGACACGATCATTGTAAATCAACCACAAATTGATTTGAGTAATAATACGCTCGCTTTGAATATTGGTGGTAAAGAGGATGATGACGATGATATAGTGGAGGAAATTGATTCAACATCGAATTCACAAGGCGAAATAGTAGCTGATGGTGATTCGGTTAACATGAATGAATCATATGAACATATGATGCAGCGTGCTGAAAGTATTTTAGCAGCTGTTGATAATAATGATGATGATAGCAATGATGCTATCACTAGGGTAAGCGGACAACTGATAAAAGATGAAATTGGCGATGTAAAATATTTGCAATTTGAGGAACTTGATGGTGATGGTCATCAGACACTCACTTGGGTGGACATAGGCGATAAGAATAGTTAGGTTTGTGTAAGTGAGCAAAGGTAAAGAATTGTTAATTTATTTATTTTTGTTAAAAAGGCTATAAATATATAATAAATAAATCTATTTACAAAAAAATAAACATGGACGCAATACTAAATGTCGTTGTCACTTTGTAAAAAGACCCCAAGTCTAATTTGGCAAAAAATTACGTGTGTTAAACTTGTTGATCGAAGGACAGAAATTAAATATTTGTTATTTTGAATATTAATATTGACAAATCTCCGAAGCAAGAATTTGGACTTGGAGGCTTTTCACAGAGCGATAAAGGTATGGAGCAGGATAATATTTTCCATTATACGTAAGTCACCGATTTCAGAGATATTGGTAACAACAACTTGTGAACGCTTCCACTATATTAATATTATTAATATTTCAAAAAGAGCGACAAATAATTGCATCCCTCTAACGCCCCATATAAATCCGCACAGATGTGGATAATAAATGTCCTTAGTCCATTGAAATGGTACAAAATTTTAACCGAACCGAGGTAGAATAACATTTTATTTTGATGTGTAGGGGGTTCGGTCTGAGCATAAAACTCTGTTTTCGGGGTTGAAGTCCCTTATTTTGCCGCCATCTTGTAAAAGGGGCGTAAACAATTTTTCCCCGATATCTTTAGAAACGTACATTTTTAAGACTTTTTGTAGAGAATTGAAATCTCTACAATCCTGTTCAAGATACTTCTTATCGTAAAATTGAAAATGTCCCAGCGGCAAATATGTTATACACAATATCGATGAATAGTTATACATGTTGTAGGCAGTAATGCTTCCAACTTCAGCCACAACTGTAAATGCTTTTTACAAAGGGATGGCCGCTTTGTAGGCAGCTTGCCTACATCTCTATATACAATGTGTAGCAAGGGAAAGGCAGATTGCCTTAAAACATAGCTTACTAAGTGCCTGTATAGTTTACCGAGTTGCCTACATCTCCTTATAAAAAGTTTACAGCCAACAAGCACGACCCCTTACATCTCCATATACAAATCAGACAGCAAACAGACAGACTGCCTACAACTCCATATACAATGCAGGCAGCCAACAAACAGACTGCCTACAGCTCCATATACAAAGCAGGCAGACAGCAAACAAATAAACAAAACATCACAAATATAACAATTTCATTTGTGAAACATACAACACAAAGGGTATGCCTTTTCATACATGAAAATTCAGAGTACTTCATTGATTTGCCGCTGGGTATTTGATTGAAAATCACCATATCGTTCTCTGAAAAAAATAATCTACTGGCTTAGCAAAATTACACAAAATACTTAATTTTGTAATTCAATTTTAATTTTATTTAAAATTCATACATGGGAAATAAATATACATACAAATTTAATATAGAATTCAAATATACCAACAAGTATTATTGCGGGCGGTTAAAAATATAAAATTGACTAGGCGAAAATATTTTTAAAATCCATAAGAATCTCATAAAATTTGATTGATTGATTGTTACTTTGTTCTTGTTGTTGTTTTTGTCTTCTTAGTTACATTACTAGTTGCAAAAATTTGTTAATTTTAAAAATTGTATTTTAAAAATATTGGTTCTAGTTTTTTTTCAATTATGTTAAAAAAATAAACAAATATCAAATACAAGAGAGCATTGCCCTCTATCTTAGCACGAATATGCATTAACCACCACCACCACCAGATAATTCGTCTTCATATTGCTTGCGGAAACAGTCACCTACCGGGAAGAAGTCCCAACTACGCTGTTGATACATATTCCACACATACGTCTCTTGACCGGTGTACTCAGTGTCTGGTTTATTAATCAAATGCATCAGGAAGAACATGTAGTTTGCAAGATTATGCTCCTTCTGCACGTGCGTATCAAAACCATGCGGTACTATGTCGAAGAAATCTTTACCCATGCCACATATAAAGCAGTTAGATTCCATATTCTCCTTTACCGATTCAAGTTGATCACGAAGCTCACCAAAAGCGTCAATAATCAAACCTTGAATGATGGCCAACAGTATGATGATTACAAAGAAGAAGAAAGTAATATCAAATATAATACGGTAGACCTCGTTATCATCACCAACCGGATCACCTATCTCGTCACCTATACCACCACCTGCTCGTACACCCTTGTATAGATGGAAGACAAAACATGTCAACATACCATGACACTTTTTATCCACTTCGTCGTCTTCTTCTTGTATGTAAAATTTACGGAAGAAGTTAAAGGCGATTACAGTGTAGATATATACGATAATCGTAAGCAGCAGCACCGTCAGCACCAGTTGTTTGCCGTTGTGTGTTACCGACTGTAGAATGGTGCGCAGTGTCTTAAAACCTACAGCTACATCAAGCAAATGCGCAGCAAAAAAGAAGTTGTTAAAGTTGCCCATGACGGAAAATGAGAAGTACCAGAGTGAGTAGAGGAAAGCATTATCTGTAAAAGTGACACCCGCTTTCCACACCTGATAACGCCAATCGATGCTTAAGATGTATTTAACAAAACCGCCTTCATCACTTTCCTGTGCCATAAACGCGCTCTTCTCCATTCCAAGCAGATTTGATATTGATTCGAAGTCATATGTCTCACTGTACTTTTGACGCACCTTCTTTTTGACAAATTTATCCCAGTAGTTGACAGGGAAGGACTTCGCTGATATTACCAACTTATCCCAGTGCGACTTAAAGTCATCGTCTTCAGGTTGTTCAGCAATAAAGAGACCATCGAATTCCAAACGACGCGCAATTTCCTTCTCACGTTTAAATATAGCCAAGGGCACCTTTAGATGGTAATAAGCAATTAACATGGCCAACGAAACAAGACTGTGCAATAAGGCCGCTATTCGTAACACATATGCCATATAGAAGAAATCCTCGTCGACATGTACCATTTCCGCTATGTCATCTTCTTCCCCTTCGCCATCGCCTGAACCACCGTCACCACTACCAGCAGCACCAAAGCCAGAACCAGTCATACCAGCACCAGATCCCGAACCTAAAATCAATTCATCGTCGCCAGACGCTTCTTCAGCTTCGTCAAAAGAGGTTACTTTGTAGAAAAGCAACATAAAGTTGATACTGAAGGCCAATACCAGTGCAACATACTTGAGGTTGTAGAAATTACGTGCCAAGAAACTCACCGCACGATGTGTATACTGCGAGAAGTCGATTTGATGTACTGCCGGCGTTTCTTGCGGGGCGGAAGAAGATTTCTTTGCTTCTGCTTCAATTGATGCCATGGCAGCCTCTTGCGCTTTTTGTGCTTCCTGACGTTCTTGTGCAGCTTGCTTAGCTGCTTCACCGCCCAAAAGGTCCACAATAGAGATTGGTTCAACGTGATGTTCACCTTCGATTAGCTGTTCGCCCGCAGCAGCACCATCTTCTGGACTAGATTCGCCGGTTTCCTCAATCGATGACGTAGGTGTTGGGCCACCTGATTCATGTGGTGCCAGTTTGTATTGTCCATTTTCTTCTTTGCTTATATCTAGTCCAAATGCTTGAACCGTTCCAGGCGGTTCTTCTAACGGCAGCGGCGGCAGTATACGTCCAAATGTTTCCTCTACTACTTGTGCTGGTTCCGTCTCTTCAGGTGCAGGACCACGCATCAAATTCATCAAAATACCAACGATATATCTCACTACACAAAAGTTGCCGTAACCTGTATAATAGAACATGTAGAAAATAATTTTGAAGAAACCAATGATAAGTTCCGGCACAGTTTTGGTTTGCATAACGCTGATTTGGTGCTTGATATTTGCGGGACTTAGCATGTACACGCTGTACTTAAGTCCGTCCTTAACTGCTTGTATAGTGCGCCTTATAGGATCACGCTGTGCTCGTTCTTCTTCTTCCTCGCTCATGTAGGAACTGTAAGCTGGATCGCGCTTTACATTGCCACCACCATCGTCTGTAGCCATAAGGCCCGAAGCATGAGTCATTTCAAAAATGGCGTCTTCACAGAAGTTCACGAAAGCCTCAAGTTTTTCTTTATCACCACCCTCTGTAACAATGGAATAGAAAAACGCACGTTTTGATTCCCTAATTTGTGGTTTTTCCCATTGTTCGATGTTGGAATCCTTAATTTCAAAGTATACGCGTTCAATGCGTTTGGAGCTGCCAAGAATTTCAATGCGGCCTAAGAATGGTTCGAAGTAATTGAGTACAGAGCCGGCAGTTTCAAGGAAACGCGCCAGTCGCGGTTCATTTGGCATATGCTCGCTAAGATTTGTCAACAATACAGCCAAGTTGAAACCAATTTCCTTTGATGGTTCATGGAAACGGTCGACGAAAGCACCATAATCAATTTTACCTTCGTGATTCCGTTCGCAACATGCCAAAAGGAAATCCATTTCTTCTCTGTAAAGACGTTAAAATACCAAATAAAAACTATATTCTGTTAAAGAAGCCCTCTAAAACTTACGGTGTATAGTTCTTCGATTGCTCCATTTTGTCTCTAAAGTCTTTCGGTACAACCCAGCCTTCGTTTTTGACATCGATTTCTTGGAAGCTTGGTGATTCTATTAAATCTTTAAGTTTCAAGAACATATCAAAGTATTTAAGAATTAATTCCACATTGCCAGCTGACTCCACAAGAGTGTCTACCATCTGTTTACCAATTGTGCCTGTTTTAAAGTGATAAATATAAATGAAAATTCTATGTATAATAAAAATTATTTTACCATTTACAACATTGCCCTCTAACATGGACAGCATCATTGTGATCATGTCCTTTTGCAAATTCAACAGTTCCTTTAACAAATCCACCTGACTAGAATGCTTCGATAGTTTCTCTTGCATGTGCGAGAATAGGAATAGAAAACCGCCCACAGCATCCCACAACCTGGAGTGTGCCAACGCTTGTTGATTCAGAGTACAAGGGCCTTGAATGACCTCAGTAAGTGTGTTGAATACCTGACTGGCCACACCGATAGCTTTAAAGAAATTAGCTTTGCCAGCTGGATCAATGATCTCCTTGCTTGAATAATGCCAATAAAAGTCCATAATGGATTCCTGCAAACGCAGTAAGTAATCGACGGTGCAGATAACAACGTTGACGGTCGTCGTGTTGCCGGCCTGTGTACGCAAATAATTTTGCCAATCTGGAATGTTAAAACCAAAAATTAAAGTATTGCAAAAGATATATAAAATCGATTGACTCACCTAAATTATGGCCTTCACAAGTCAATTGTATGAAACGGAAGAGTGCACACGTAAATTCTGCATCATGCATGTTCTTCTCGCCGGCAGCGCCTTCTGACCCAACACCTAGACCTGCACCCGCACTTGGAATGTACTCTTTGTTGCAAAGTTTACAATACGTTTGTGGTGATGGTTTGGAGAGGGTGACACATGCGGATT
This sequence comes from Tricholauxania praeusta, assembly GCA_949775025.1. NCBI lineage: Eukaryota > Metazoa > Arthropoda > Insecta > Diptera > Lauxaniidae > Tricholauxania > Tricholauxania praeusta. The sequence goes on along the minus strand of OX459031.1, from coordinate 120,914,962 downwards.
GGTGGTGGTGGTGGTGGTGATGTGATTGGGTAGTTCAAAGTGAGGAAGGGTAATAGTGGATGCGTATAACGAACATAATAACCAAGATAGCCAAAGTGTTGAAAATAATTAAACGTGCGAGGATTGGAAAAATAAATTAAAGAGATAGATAGATAAATAAAAAACTTGGGATAAAACTAAAAAAACTTGAATTGGAATCAAAGAAAATCTAAGCGTTTGTACTCGGGAATATGGATATTGCTTTTATTCGGAAAATAAGGATCACGTAGATTTTATTTTTCTCTTAAATATTGAGCTTACCTTCTGCTTTGGTGTTACGTTCAAAGGCGTCCAAGTCCAATACGCTGCATGAGTTCATTAAGCCCGCAATAGACGTGAAGAATCCAACATCTTTCTTCTCCTTAAGATGATTTAACATGCCCATTTGAATGTCAATGTTACCACCGCGCAATATCGAAATGCCAAGATTAAGTGTTGTCATTACCATCTCTGATGGTATACCCTTCGAAGCGGATATGTGTAGAAGTACCATTTCTGCTACGCCACGATTTGAAAGACGCGCTTGATGGAAGAGCAGCTTTTGTTTCTCCATTTCTTGTTCCTATGGTCAAAATGATAAGGAATTTGAAATTGCAAACCAACAAGTTTGACTTAAAATTTAGAATTTTAAGTGAAATAAAACAATAATAATAAAATAAAAAAAAACACGAAAACACGAAGTTATATCATTTGAAACTTCAAAAAACCAAAAATATGTAAGAGCTTTAGCCATGACATTAGACATGAGAAATAACTTCTTTAATCGTATTTTTCCTAAAAAAAAATTAAACTTACAATTTCACTGAGGTTGAAGTATTCGGATGATTACTTTTATTATAACCGATCGGTTTCTTATGTTGCAAATTTTGTTAATATGACGTGATGATAAATGTAATTTTAAAAATTTTTTATTCGCTAATTTTTTAATAGTAATAACGATAGTTTATTTTTTTTTCGATCAAAAATAACCGTTATTTTTTGATTTTTACTTATTTGATGAAGAATAAAAATTATCCTTTAGTCAAAAACAAATTTTTCTGATTTTTATTTTAAATTTTCTTCAAGAAAAGTTTTCGTTAAATACCGATAAATTGATTATTTTTTAATTTTGTCTAAAAATTGAAACGTGGGCAGAAGCCTAGATATGGGGCGGCCACCCCGGACACAAGGGCTTTGGGAGGGGGGAGGACAAAGTGGTCCTCGTACTATTAAATTAAAATTTGCTTTTGATTAATAACTCCCAAATATATTTCTATAACAGCATATAAGAAAAATATTAATTTTACCATTAGTTTGCCATATTGTTTCTGAGTTAGCATGTTTTAATTGGAAAATGCATGGTTAAGCAAAAAGTTCAATTTAACTTTCAAAAATTAGCTTACATGAATGCTAGTAGCTTCTTCACCACCACCTTCGCCACCTTCTTCATCACCGCCACCCTCCTCTTCTTCCTCGCCACATGACTTAGCGGCAATTTGGGCATAGGACATGTAAAGTGCATCTTCCTGTAAGGCACCACTACGTTCAGTCATAGCACCACGGCAGAAAGTTGTTACCAATTGTGTTAGTGGATCTGGTTTGCCTTCGGTTTCTACTTCATCCTTCTTTGACTTTTCGGATTCTTCAAATGTTTGCGTTAGATCCTGTATCATTACCTCTTGACCAACATTTTCTTCCTGCAGCCATTGTTCATGGTATGTGCGTGCAAAGATATTGCATGCGCGATGTCTAGATATGGGAAGTCAAGGAGGGTAAAATTAATTTATTTTCAGTTTAAGCTGTCTACATCAATGTACCCAGAGTGATCACTGAAACTTATTGACCATTGTTTGCTTTTGTATTTACTTGTTTTTTCTTTTTATATTTTAATTATGCTTCACCGAAGTTAATGCAATCAAAATTTGGTTGAAATTGGCTTTTGGGTGTAATTGTGGCCTCTCCAAAAATTAAATACATACTCAACACCACATTAATAGTAAAAGTTCGCGTGTAAATGTCTCAAATGTTTACTAGAAATGATTTTTTTATGGCAGAGAATAAAATTCGTCGAGAGAGATAGTTTTAATAAATTAACCCTCTTCGGTTGCCCGTTATGTGATGTAACAGACTGACTGAAAGACTGACTGAAAGACTGACTGATATATTGACTGACAGACTAACTGACAGACTGACTGACTGACAGACTGACAAACAGAATCACTGACAGAAAAACTGACGGATTGACATGTAGACTGCCAAACAGAATCACAAACATACTGGTAGACAGACTGACAGATAGCAAGACAGACTGCAAAACGGACATATTTGTATACAAATATCTGCTACGCCCCTTTCAATGCGTTACAAACACAAAGACAAATTGAGTATTAACTTTGTTTTGGGTTTGGGTAAAAAATTATTTTTGGCACTATTGCCAGTAGTTATTTCAACCAAGATTTTGAAATTTCAACTAAAAATTAAGCTTAAGTTTGCGAGAAATATAACACTGTCTATAGTAAATTTACGATTTTTATAGTAACGCAACAATGTTTGGTGGTAATTAAGTTTTCCACAGTCAATCTTATAGAAAGTATTGGGTTTGTGATATTTCAACTCGAAACTTAGATCAAATTGACCAACGATCTATTTTTCTGCATATAAACATAATTGTATCGATACTATAATTTGATGCAATGTACAGCGTTCATAACTACGGGTATATTAACGATGCCAGCTCGTAAACATAAATTTAACTACTCAAAACATGCGTTTAGTATTTGGTTAGTGTCTTAGAAAGGTTGATTGATGCTGACGGAAAAATATCATACAGCGTCTCTTAGGCTTTGATACTTTTTCGATTAAACTCAATGTACGCAAGTACGAGTAGTTAATTCGTTCGCTTTAAAAGCATTTTGCAGTCTAGATGTTAGATCCCACCTGCTTATTCTATAAAGATGGACAGCGCATAAGCTTGATATAACTGCTTGCCGCCGGGCCAATGGTATTTTCGAACGCCAACGTTTACCTTGGTGCGTATTTCGAGATGCCTATTGGAACATCGGACATAAAATGGAATAAGCGAAGTTTAGTTAGCACAGCACAGCGTAGCATTCGTTAGTTTAAACAAAAATTTTACAGTTAAAAAACAAAAAAATACGAATAAAATAAATCAAAAATATAAGTAGAAGAAAGTAGAATTGTGTTTAGGTACAATTACAACGACCCGCAGCAAGTTTCTATTCTTTTTTTCTCAAAGGACTATACGTGATAATGATATAATGATGATAACGAGACAGTGACACAAGAGAGAGTGCAGTTAGTATCAGTGTACGAGTAAACGAGACAGTATGCATTCACAAATTATTAGACTTTTTTTTCTTTTCTAAAAACCTTGGCAATGAATGTAACGATGTCTGGCGGAAGCATGCGATAACAGCACGCTTCCTTTGTATGGATACAACGCTCCTGTAGACATTTTTGCTCTGCTGTTGTGGATGGTCGATCTGTAATTACGGGTGGTGTGGCGATCATAGTTCAGTTTTTTTTTTTTTATTTTTTTCGTGTGTCAAGGAGAGGTGTTTAAAAGAAATTAAAAAGAAAAAAAGAATAAAAATCAAAGTTAAAAAGAGTTTATTTTTCCAATTTTATTGTTGTGTCGATAAAATGTTAAAAAAAATTATTAAGAAAAATGAAGATATATTTAAGAGTTAGAAATGTTTCTAAAAAATAATTGAAACTCCAGCAAAAGTGAACTCACCATATGTAAACCGTATAGTACTTTAGCCATAGCAACAATGCGATCAACTGTCTCTTGCGTCTTGTCTTTTTTATCGTTTTGATTCGCTGTAGTGGCCTTCTCAAGCGCTTGTTCTTCAAATAGATCTTCTGTCTTACCCAATTTAGAGTAGAGATAATGTTGCCATGACATTTCATCTGACGGATCTAACTTATCCGGCAGAGTAAGTTGATTACGTGCAAATTGAATAACATCGTATTCCAGCATCTTCTTCAAATATCGATCCTTGCAATGTTGTACTAATTCTTGCTCACGACCTGCAAAAAGATTCAAACCAACTGGTAGCAATCTCTTGAGACATGCTACCATAAGACTAGCTTGTATCTCCTTGTCTTTGTCACGTTTCTTGTCGCGATTCCTTTTCTTCTTTTTCACTTTGCCACCAGTTACGGGTGCTCCCTCTGAAACTGCTGACCGTCTTGTTGCCGTTGGCATGATAAGCGCCATGTTATCAATTTCATTGGCAGAAATAAAGTTTTGCTCTTCTTTAAGGAAGTACTGACTCTTTGACCAAATATTGAAGATTTCAGCCACATGATTGTAGAGCTCTTCCGCTTCGGGTATGTTGTCTTTCAGCCAGTGGTTACGTTGAAGATCCACATATTTAATGAGCAGTGGATAAAATGAGTAAATATCGCGCACAAGTAGTTGCCAGTCCTCTTGTAATTGTGTCTCCACTTGTGAGGTGTCATCAGTAGCTGATTTTATGAAGCCACGCATGCTTTCTTCCTTGTGGAACATATTTTCCGTACGCTTCTTAACACGCTCAGCCAATGGTAAAAATGGATCTTTCAGTAGCTCCTCAGAACTGTTGATAATAATTTGTTGTGTGTATGCTGCAATTCTGGTCATCCAGGGTGCATTATCATTTCCAATATTCTTCTTGATCATCTTGAGCACATTACGCAGCAATGAGTTCATATGATCTGCTGTGACCATAGTTACATGGTTGCCACTAGTCGGACTAACATTGTCCGGTCCTTGTGCCCACCAGAAAGGTAGATAGGAACAGAGCAAAGGAAGTATCACATCGATTATATGTGGTGCATCATGATATGTTTTATCCGATTCCACAAATAGATCAACCTCCCCCAAAATGGTTTCCAAATTTGGCATACAACCCTCCATCTTTACCATAATATCTTGTGCCTCTAGCGAGTGATCAGCAATGCGATTCAAGAGCGAAAATTGATTGTGCTTGTTCAAATGAGGCTCTAAGAAAGCCACAGGAAAAGTTGAACTATAGGCACCCAAGCAAGAACCTAAAGCTGGACGATGGCGCTCGATTTCGGTCTTCAAGTATTTTCTCTCATGTGTAAGCGTACCATCTGTGCCAAGGTGATAAAGTGATGCCAATATTTTGTAGGAAGCTACTTGTATTTCATCGAGCAACAGGTCACTGCCGTAGTCACATGCAGCTAAATGATCGAACATTGCGGTCAGCACCGGAAGCACCACTTGATTAACGTACGCCAGAGATGTTGAAGTTTTCAAATGTGTTCCACGTAGATGACTGTATTTACCATCTTGTAGATTAAGTATTGTGTTGCTTAAATCATCTGCAGTTTGATTAAAGAACGTTAACATCGATGTGCGTATAAACTCGGGGCAATTTTTCACAAGTGTCTTGGCATCAATGGCCTTGACAAGCACCTGTAGACAACGTACAGTGATGCGTACATCCGGCCCAAATGCGCTCAAGCGATTACGTAGCAATGAAGCCAATTTGCAAAATATCGAAGCGACCATTTCTTTCTCCTTAAGCGAAGCGGCACCTATGTTATTTGTAGCCGTGGCCACTGCAATGAAGTAATTGCGATGTGTTGAGAAATATTTTTCCATGAGTGGTAGTACCACTTTGGAGAAGAACTTGATGTCACGTGATGCAGTTTTGAAAGAGGTCCTTCTGCTGAAGGTTGTCGAAGGTTTCAACAGCTTCATGTTAATAGTTGCACGGTCCATGTATTGTATGAGCTTCTCTAGCAGTGAATATGAAAAGCGTAACTCCGGCGCAGGTTGTGTAGCACCACCCTCACCTTCAACAATAGCACCTTTTGATGGTCTGAAAGAAATATATTTATTAAATAATAAGAGAAATTACTAGCGCATGATGTGCAAACGTACTTGTGTAATTTGTATCCTTGGTATTGCATGTACTTAAGAAACTCTTGGGAACGTTCGCGATCTTTGCGTTTTTCTTTGTCGGTTAATAGATCGTATGGCACTAATTGTGCATGTATATTGCCACCGCAAGAATCTAGTTCTTCATGCTTCTTTTTGGCCCAAATGTCATGAGAATTCTCTGCCAATCGTTCGGCCATATTCTGCATTTCTCTGCTTAGTGTTAAATTGGACATATCTACAGGATGTGGATTGTAGCTAAAGGGACTTCCTTCGTTCTGTAAATCGTGCTACTCGTTAAGCAATATATGTACAATATGGGAAAACACATTTAAGGACAACACAACACAGCCAAGAGAGGAAGTGGCAGTTAAAAAGATACAACATGTAATAAATTAATGGTTAGGTTTGGATAAGGTGTACTGGTTCTATATAAACTTATGTTAAAAATAAAGGAAATAAATCTTTATACACACCAATTGTGGCTTAGATGAACGACGTGTGGAGCCACGATTATTAAGTGGAACATCTATTTCGGAGTGTTCAACAGTCCAGCCAATTGCCAAAAGAGCCTTCAAACATTCTCTGACGGGATCTCTATATCGTTCACGTTCCTAAAGTTAAACAAATATCGCTTGAATATAATGAAAATACCAAACTGTATGGATGAAGTTAACTTAAAATAATACCAGAAATAAGTTAAAAGTTGAAAAAATATTTAGTTAAAGATGAAAATGTGGCAATTTTTTATTTCACATGAGAAAAAAAAAATAATACGTTTGTCCTAATATACTAACGTATTCGCTCAGCATGTTGTATGGCTTAAGACGTGGATGCTTGCGGTCATTATCTGAACGTACTTCTCCGTACGACCAACTACCTTCTAAACGACGACTTGCCCACGCATCGTGATAGTGCTCGCTGAACTTTTGCACCAACGAAACCAAATCATTGTCAAGATGTACAGCAATAGTATCAATTGGATTTGGATTATACTGTGGCTGATCTGGTGCGCCCATTTGACGCCCATAGTAATCTTCGTCTGTGTTCTTGGACAAACTGTAATCGGGGGGCAAAGCACAGCCAATTGCAATCAAACATGGTAAAGCTTTTCCAAACAGTTCTGGGTCGTAATCCATGTTGCTGAGTGAGTCAAAAATGTTAGAGAACAAGAGCATAGTCAAACGCTTCTCCTCATCAGACGATGCTCCATAGGAGCCTTGGCCTTGTGTGGAACCATAATATTTGGCACAGCGATCAAAGTGGAGCGTAAGAAGCTGTAAATAGAAGATGAATCAAATTTGATCTAAATTTTCTCCAGTTCCGTTACTTACCCTCAAAGCTACCGTCGTGTATTCGGAGAGTTTTGAGACATCCACTGTCAACTTGCGTAAAAGTTTTAATAACATTGCAGGTTGCATCTGGGAAGTCAGTGCTACTAGAAAATCGGACACAGCTTCTCTTTGGCCCTTTGTGAGCATACGATTCTTAGAAAGCCTATAGACCGTGTGCAAAGTTGCATCCAACAAGCTGGCATAATTGTCAGCTTCATTATAGAATTTGGAGTGCTTTATTAACAACGGCAAGATTGAGTTGCCAATATAACGATTCATCGAAAGGGCCATATCGCTCTCAGAGCCATCACTCTTATCTAGAATGGTAGCTGTACGTAGATCTGGTAAGAATGCGTCTTCTAGTAGGCGAAAGAAGAGCTCCTGTGTCTCGATACCATAAACACGTTCTAAAAATAGCACAATACTCTGTTTGTTATTGGGAAGTAGACCAGACGGCATATCAGATTTGGGCTTCTCTTCGCCAGGTGCTGTTTGTGTGAGAGTAAATTTCAGACTAAGTACACCTTGAAGATCTTCAAGTGGCACAAGAGATCTCAAAATAGCTCTAGCTCTCAGTGATTCGTTCTTTCCTTGTTCAATGACTGAAGCATCTGGTGCACATCTACCCAGAAGATCCACCAATGTACAATAGAAATTCAAGATAGCCGCACCAGTATCAATGTAATCCCCGTCGTCGTCGCCTTCGGGCAGTGGGTGTGTAAAGTTGAGGCCGGCAATTGTTCCCTCGGCTTCGTCTCGCATCTTGCAACGATCCGAGATGCGCTCCGACATGCGATTAGCCTCAACTATAGCACGAAACAGACCTTCTCCTTCTCCTCTTAGAGCCGGCCCTAAACATTCTGGACGACGGATAAGAAGACGAATGACAAGGTTAGCGTTTTCTTCGACGCTTTCTCCATTAACCCAAACGCAGTAACGTAAGAAATCTAAATAGCGTTCTCCTTCAGTTGGATCCCAACCTAAGTCTGGATATCCTTTCTCGACAAGTTCTGAATTGCTTTGTAAGCCACACCTGGAAAGATATACAGCAATCTTTTCCAAGTAATGTTCTCTAAGTGCCAGAGCTAATTCTGTGTTCTCCATCAAACTGGAATATGCCACATCTAAGGGTGTGGAACCGCGTAGACTGGGCCTGGCTAGCAAAATATTTGCGTTATCGAGCAGAAAATCGAAATGATCAAACATAGCTTTTTGATTTTGACGTCCTGTTCTACAGAAATAACAAAGGAAACGACAACAAGCCACAACCATTTCGTGCGAAGTATCCTTCTCTTTGACTGGTGCACCGTCACCACCTTCCGGTTGTGCGGGAGCATCACTTTGTGCCTGAGCGCGTCTACCCAAAGTATTCATCATAACAGCCATAACGTTTTCGTGTATGCGTAAGATACGTATCAAATCTGGATGTTGAAAGAATGTAGCATTGTTAACTAACATCCAGAGCCTCTTCCTCATTAATTCTTCTTCTTCTTGGCTCATTTGTACAGGAAGCAAAGCTCTGATTTGGCTTAAACCAACCCACATTTCAGCAACATCTTCACTGGCCCTACTATTGATAACATACGTCTTTTCCAATGCTCGCACTAGCTCTCCGACAGTGTCATATTGGCGAACGAGTAAACTGAACATTTCACGTACCAATTTTGGATTTTCAATTTGTGATTCTTCCGCCCAACTGACAATGGTCTTAATCAACACCTTACGAAAAACTTCTTCGGGAGTCTTCTTTTCAGGCTCTTCGATTTCTTTTGGTCCCTCTTCGAGCTCTTTAACAGCATTAATAAAGTTATATATTTTCGTAATTGGCCCAGTTTTTATTTCTTCGATCGCATTACTATTTTGTTCGTCTGGCTCCTGCAAGGCCATAAGGGAAACTTTTTTCATGAGACTTTCATGGAAATCGTACAAACTGCCCCTCAATTCATGACCACATGTGCAGTTTTCCTGATCTTCAGGCTCTAAATTTTTGAAGCATAGAATTTGATTCATTTGTTCTCTAGGAGGGCAACGGAACTCTTTTGTTTTTTTGGCTGCTACAGCACTTGGAAGGTCCGACTGTTTAATTTCAATATAACGACGCAGCTGATCAGCCTGCAAGTCTCCAACAAAATCATGTGAGAATGCAATAATGCTTTCCACCCGATGACGAAGTTGGATATCATAAAGATGGTGGACAAGGTAACACATTTGTAGTTTTGCACCCTCGGCCATTTTCATTGTTAACAAACCCTTGCGATGTTCATCTTTACCATCTATGATAAAAAATGATTAGTAGATTGTATAAAAGGAATATAATACAACCTTTTGTAAATGTGGCATCCCAAGTTTCAGGATTAATCATGACGAGTAGTTTTTGTACATCTTCATCAGTTAAAACGCCGACAAGTAGCAAACGGTCAGTAAGTTTAATAAGGGGTCTAAGATATTTACAGAAGTAGTGTTGATGGATTTATGTTCTTTTTACTGAAGTGTTTAATAACTTACAAAAATAGATTTTCGTTTGTCCAACCAATCGGATCTCTGTTGTGAACCTGGTTAACTTCGACGGCCTCTTTAAGAGCTTCCATAACGAATTCACGCACTACCTCTAATGGGAACTTTGGGGAGTACAGCTGGTCGATGTCGGGTATCGGCTCACTAGAAGCACTTGGCATACTATACGTGTGGGCAATCACAGGGGGACTACATAAAACTCAATGGATGGTTGGATGTATACACGTGCATGTGTAAAAGAAGAACGTGCAGGACGTGGGCATATACATAGGTTCATGTAGATGAAAACAGTGCAAGAAATTTAAAGAATAGAAGGAAAGTTTTTGTTGTAATGAAAAAACTAGAATGAGTTGTGCTAAAGAAGTCAAGTGTAATTATGTCCTGGATGCGCCAAATCGCTCACTGTACAATGGCATATGATAGAAAAGATTAACTAAGTTTTATGGAAATTTTACGGAAGTGAGATGACTTAAATCTTTCAGTGAGGTATTCTAAGCCAGGAAATAAGAACAATACCTGTACATGAATTTGCTTAACTTACGTGATTTCCGTCATACGCAACTGGGGACGAACTGACTCCGTGACAAGCGATCTTAAAGAGTGACGCATTTCGTCTTCGCTATACAGTTCTATAAGACTGGCTCCTAAAGGTGTAATATACTCATTCTTACAAACTTCCATTGTTGTGGCATGTGACTCCAAATGAAGTGCTATAAGCAAATCACAAAAACCTTGACGTAAAGGACCACTCATGTACTCCGAACGTATGGCGTACAACAGCTGTTTCTGATCCACATGTAGACAAAGTGCATGTGCCGCCCTATAATTGGATTGATAGCAAAGCGCAGCATATAAAGTGAGCGTATGAGCGTGGAACGATAGGAGCTTATCCATTTCGATAAGTTCTAAAATATCAATGCAACGATCCTCTTCTGGGATATGCAAAGCCAACATTGAAACAGGATCTTCGCAAAGCATTGACCAACCACGTAAATCGGACAATTTGAGTGCATGCACTTGTAATGCAGTATTTGGCACACGTGCCCATTGGTGAGGACGTAGACATTGAACTTTCAGACGTGGTGGTGATTGAGGACTGATATGTTTATCACTTGTTGGCAGTACAGCAGCAGACAATGGTAAGGTCGTTGGAGTTCTACCAAGTTCGATTTGCAATATGTCTTTACTAGTTGCTTCTACAAATATAGCTGGAAATAGTTTTGTATCTGGTTCCATCATCCAGCGATGTGAAGTTTCTTTACCCTCACAAGTAAAATGTATCATACCAGTTGCTGTGTCAACAAAGCAGCCGACAAACATTCCCTGGGAAGCACCCTTACCGGAAGCATCTTGAGTAACTTCATTGAAAAGTTCATCAGCACGTACTACATAACAACTCTGCCGATCAACATGATCGATAGGCATGTCGTAGTCATCTTCAATGACGACTGAGGCACGACGCATTTTAGATTTGTTAAATTCTTTGCTATGCAAATGATATTGCGTCGTTACCCAGCCGACATAAACATGTGTTGGATCTTGACCAGGAAAGATGCGTACACCGTAGAAATACTCGTTAATGAGCTTGAGACAATCAGCGTCAAACATTTCATTGCCAGAAGTCTCAACAGGTTGTTGTCCCAAGGCACCACCACTAAGCGCTTTTGGTCCTTGATGTTGTGCATTACCCATACCAAGCTCAGTCTGCAAAGAAATTTTACGTTTAAATATTACTCAAAAATAACCCTCATACGACCTTAGTTTCGAACACTTTTAGCCTTAAATCTTACTTTTAAAAGAACCACCATCGAACCAGCTTTTTGTGTCTATATACTTATTCTTATCCCTTAAGCCCGATCTACATAAGCTCAGTTAAAAAAAACTACACCAATCGATAGGCAAAGGTCAAAAAATAGTTGGATAATCAAAACGATGGATGATGAAAAGTTGAACTGCATGTAAGTTGGACGACAAAATTTAAGCGGCAAATAAGTAGGATGAGAAAAAAGTTGGACGGCAGAAAGTTTTCTAGTTTTCATTTTTTTTTTGATGCCAAATTGCTAAGAATTTCATGTCTTAAAAAAAATCAAAATTTGGAGCCAATAATTTAATTCTAGATAGTTTGCGCTATCGTTGCTTGAAACCTAAATTAGATTTTAGTATTTGTATAAATAATACCCATATGAAAAAATTAACACTCGCAAGTACATAGTTTTACACGAATAAAAACTATTTGTATAAGTTACACTAAGGTACGATGAGGGTTTTCAATAATAAATCATACTCACATTGCTGACACGCACGGTTGGTGTTTTAGTTGTCATTTGAGAATTAACAACATTACGACCATGTGCTACGGTGTTGCGTCTTTCCATTGGAGAAGGATCCTGAGTACGGCTTGAACCTTTCTCTTTACTATGATCACGTGATTTCTTTGAGAAAAACTTGAACGGACTTCTGCCACGTTTCTTCTTGTCGTCCATTGCCTCATCAATGCCATTCATGCCATTCATGCCATTCATATCAAGCGCTGACGTCGAACGTTGCATATGATCTGGCAGCATTAGCATATCCTGTTCGAAAGTTATATTTCGAGTCAAAGATCCCTTGCGATGTGGACGTGAAGGTCCATTACGCATCATCTGTTCGTCTGCTTCAGCGGTATCGCCAAAGTTACGACCTTGCAAACCCTTAATATCATTCATGGTAAAACCACCCTTAAGCATGCTATCCATATGAGCTGAAGGTTGTGCTTGAGCAACCTCTTGGGCATCGCGCATAAGACGATATTGACGTAGTTTGATTTCTTCCCATCGACGCGCCTTCTCGCCCTCACTAATAAATTGACTCATACATGTCACAGGCAACGAAAGACGTAGAAATTCCCAATTGGCTTTCTCCATGGTCTCAAATGTGTTGTGTGAGATTTTCAAATGAGGTGGTGTATCTGCGCCACCAGGTATACGCGTTACATCAATGCAACAGTTTGGAAATTCCTCTGTATTCTGAAATACCGGTTGATTCTTAGTGTACCAATGAGTAACGGGGCGACGCATGTTTCTGAAGGAAGCAAAAAAATTAAAAGATCATACTGATCCCAGAGAAATTCTTGAACTTACACACAAAATGGTTCGTAACCCTCTTGCAGACCACAAGTAGTGAAAAATTTCAATGAATCCACATCTTGTCCATAAATCAAGCGCGCTTTTTGTCCAACACCTAATGTACAGGCAGGCACGAAGCCAACACCTTCTGCGGTTACCTCGGCAAATGTGGTCTCACCACCCAAAGCATCCATCAGCAATTCACCATTGAGTGAGAAACCTATGAAAGATATGGGTTGCAGTGCTACTGTTGCATATGCGAAAATATGGAACTAATGCAGTTAGCAGCACTTAGGTTCATGCTATTTAAGAATTTCTTCTAAGCTTTAGTAAAAATATTTTTAAACTCTAAACAAGAAATCGGTTGTGCGAGATTAATGCAGCCAAATGCAATGAAAAAGTTTGAAGCTTAAGTGGTAAGAAAACAAATAAAAACTAAAAATGAAAATCTAACAAAACTTTATTTTATCATAGCACTTGTCTTGTTTGTGATATTGATATGTGTGTGAAGTCTAAATATGCAGTTCATGCATTTTTTAGTTTTGTAGTAACAACTTTGTTTTATAGTCAAAAGTTAGTGTTAAAATATTAATTGTTTTTCGAATATAATATTTATTAAAAAGAAATATCCAGCAGAGAAAAGTCTTGCAAGTATGATACTAGTAGATATAACACAAGAAAATGCCATTTATGTCGTTTTCATTGGCAATTGAAACCTTTGAAGTAACTGGAGAGATAGATAATATTCAGAACTTTCAAAAAATGACAAGCTGACGGCACCTGCAGGTAAGCTGGTTTTGATTTTTTTTTCCTTTTAACGACCTTTTATAAAATTTTTTGTATAATTTCAGTTATGTTGGTTATTGTCGTCAACGAATTGTGAGATCAAAATACAATTAAGATTTTGGAATATTCTATACGAAAGAAAATAGTCTATGCAATAGAGAACACCTGGAACCATCAGACTATATTACATCAGAAACCATAAAAGTTGTTATTCCATATATTACTTTAGTGTGAAAGTGTTACACACGATTTTGAATGAAAACAGTAATACAATGCCTAAAAAGGTAAACTGCGTAAACTTAACGAGCTAGCTAAACTTAAGCACAAACATAATCTGCATGTTTGTACTTATGCTGGAAAAGTACTAAAAATGCAAGGCCACGCAGTAAATAACGTAACTTCAAACTCCATTGTGATATGAAAAAACTCAACCCATTGAATTACTGTTCCCTTCACTGACACAAAATCAAAAAAAAAACATCCCTTAAATTTTCGAATTATATTGGTATGTAAGAAAAATTCTATACCCAAATAGAGTGGGAGTAAAATATTTTGGATTACGAGTAAAATGTGAAGAGCCTACAAACGTGAACTTTGATCTTCAATAACTTTATTAATATTCCTAATTTGTTCTTAGTTCAGAAATTTGTAATTATCTGTGGCTAATAAATCAAAAAAATAATTTTTCTGTCTTAATATGGGATCAATATAGCTAGCTGGAAATTAGTAACATTAAAGACTTAATGATGGCTGAAAAAGTTTGCGCTGTGTGTTTGCAACATTACGATAAGGTACGGATTTTTTCATTCCCTGATGTGGGAATTCGATCATATGGCTTTTTTAATATCAAGTTTTATTTAGCTACACCAGCTGTGAAAATAATTTTGTAGAAGGAAACTCAACTGGCACCGCTGTGCGACGTATGAGACAGACCATTATTCCGCAGAGTAAGTCTTGGACGATTTCTCTAAAGTTAACATATTTATTTTGAAATCGGCCGGTTATAATATATCCTTATGTGTATAAACTTCAATAAATCATTTCCTTAACAGTCTAACATTTTTTCATTTCAACTTTCATATACACTAATATCTACTTATCTCTGGTCCTATTCAAATCTCTAATCATTTTCTGCTGGTCTTACAAAAAAAAAAATCAAATAAACAAGAAAGCTTTTAAAAAACAAATAAGCAAAATGCTAAAAATCTGGAAGCAAAGGCAAAAAATATATATTCGGCCAATAAAATGTTAATATTGAACATATCAAAATAAGCTGCTATTTTTGTTATTACCAGGCTACAAGAGGTAAGGGTTTTGTTTACATTCCGCATTTAAATTAATTCTCTTAAAAATATATATATTTGTTTTTTTTTTTTTAGGGAGAAAGGATTATTAGAAAGTAAAATATATGCCCTTGAATGCAGGAAATAATGTATAACTATTTGAGCATTTATACTAGGCTTTTTGGAAAAGTACAACATAAGTACAACGTGTATATTAAGTGCTATCTTATAGGTAGGAGTATATGGCATCATAATATGAAACACTTGAATTAAATAGTCAGGATATCAAAAGCACAGGATACTTAATCCGTTTTAGATTATGTATGTTTATGTTTTAAGTATTGGAGAAAGGGACATTGAAATCTTACTGATTGTGTGATCGGCGAGATCTAAGAAAACACCAACAATATCTCCCGGTCCACATTGTTTACCAAATGATTCAGTTACGCCACCAAAGACTTTCTCTTCCTATATGATGACATAAAGTATATATAATTTTTGACTAGGTATCAAACAAGTTCAACATTCAATTTATAATGGACAGCTTTTAAAAAATGCAAAACCATTAGCTATGATCTTAAATAAAACCTGCACCCTACCTCAACTTATGCGCATGTTGCTTAAATGATTAATAACAAAAAAAATCAAAAAACAAAATGTTTAGACAAAACTATTAATTCTAGTTAAAGTTTGAAAAAAAAGTTAAATCAAGTCAAAACTTTTTGTTGTAAAATCAGCGTTCGCAAGTCGAAAATCCTTACTGATTGTTTGTTCCTTGACGTCGATAAAACAACCGATGACGTCACCAGCTTCGTAGCGAACACCAAAGTGCTCAACCGATCCGGCATGCATCTTCGTTACCTATACATAATTCAGTCAAGTGGTACATTTTCCGTAAAAAAAAGATATTTAAATGAATAGGGTGGTATACAATAAAAATAAAAATAAATGCAGGAAAATGTGACCCCAAATAAATAATTAACAAAAATATCATTATTAAGTTTACTATATTATATAATGCACTTACATTGTGGCCATCAAATGCCCAACTGGTATCCTCACTTCCCAGCATAGTACCTGGCAGGCAGTCGGCACGCGCCCAACCAACCCGCATCGGTCCAGACGTAAGCACTTCAAACTCAAAATACCATTTGCCAGAAGTAACAGCGTAGTTACGTTCAACACGATATGTACGGAAAGCGGCGAATTTCAAGCGTAGTGCTTCCGCAAGTAACGCCTCATTACCTTCACCCGTAGGTGGATCTAAAACATAACCGTATACCAATAGGGTGCGTACTGTCTCTGAGGCTGTATCACGATTTGCCTTTTTGATAGCCTCATCAACTTTCGAGTACGGTACCAAATGCGGACTGCGATGATTTTCGGCATCTTCATTCAAACCGTACGTCCAACCCTGTTGTATGCGTTCGCGCGCCCACAAGTTATGTGTATTTTCAGCCAGTTGATCTACGAGCTCTTCAAGCTTTGGTGTTAATGTGACAGCGCTAAGATCCAAGGGTGCGGGTTTATACCCATTTGCCTGCATAAAGATTTCGTTTGGTAAACGTATGGGACGTATGCGTGCAGGTGGCTTGTCCATGGTTATGTAGTAACCCAAGGAAATTACAGTTCTACAAAATAAAATCGATAATGTAGCCAAAAATTAGTTACATATTGAACAGTGAACCTACTTCAAAGTCTGCACCGCAAGCTGGCTATCATAACGTTTCTCTGCTGGTGGCAACTTCTCGAATTGTGTCAGACATGGATGAATGCGATGATAGTCATCACGATGTTCACCCCAACTCCAGCCAGCTTCAATTTTATTAAGCGCCCACATTTCGTGTATATTTTCGGCCAGCTTTTCCTTAATTTGATCGACCGAAGAGGGAAGCGTTACGCCAGAAGTATCAACAGGATTTGGTACAAAAGCACTATCGTCCTCAATCATCCAGGGACCCGCCAAGACATTCTTATATAGATTACCGAAGTAGAAGCAAGGATCTAAACTTAAAACCTGATGTGGCATAAGGCGTTGCACCAATGGTGAGAAGCCATGTGGTGGAGCGAATTTAAGACGACCATGATCACCACCAAACAAAAAGCGACAGCTACAAGATATGGAAAATAAAATTGTGCTACATGCGAATTAATAAAAAATTTTACCTTAGCTTGGACGAACAGCTCATAACAGGGAAGAACATGCCATCAAGATTAAAATTGCGAAAACTACCATGAACTCTCTGTCCGTTGAAGGTGAACGTCATGATGGGCACGGATAAATCAATTGTCACACCAACTACGTCTCCTTTTCTTATGAACGGCTCTTCAGGTAAATGATCCACAATTAAGGTTTTACGTCCACCAGTCCAGAGATAAGCGCCATCAAAGCCAAACGAATAAAGATCATCGCCGACACCATTGCCACCCCCATTTCTTACCGCCACCAGGATAAGGAACATAACTGTTGAAAGAAAAGTGTTGATCCATGGAATGAGTAGTATATTGAAAAATAACTTACCCAGCAGTGTTAGCCCAACCAATGCGCAAATGTGGCATCATATGAGTTGTTTGTTCTATGTGATCCATTGTTATTTCAAAATACCATTTTTGGTACATGGCTGAACCTTCAACACGACCCACAAAAATATTGGGACGTATGCTGTGTACAAAAAATATAGTTTAAAAAGTGAACGGCTTGAGATAAAGTCGAATTTACCTAGCAACATGATCTACCAACTGCGTCTGAAGCAACAAATTTTTACCCGGTAGCAAGAAATCACAAATATTATTCTGTGAAGAACGCACCGCAACACCATTACAACGCAGAGTGAGCATAGGACATCGAGAACTTTTGGATCCCGACCATGTTTTTCGAGCAACGATATAATTACTTTAATATGCTCATCTCGCATCATATTTAAAGCTTCTGGGGAATCGATGAGCACACAATGAAGTACATCTAACATGCCGGAACCCTCACTGGAAGCCTGAGATCCCAAGCGAGAAAAAAGCCAATTTAAGCGATTACTATTAGCAAACTGGGCACAATTTGTATGATTGCCCTTGATGATTGCAGCCAGTAGTTGATATAAATATGTCGAAATGAGATCCCAGCTCTGACCGGATTCATCACCAGCCAAGAAACTGGCCAAAAAGCCTTGAGAAGTGATAATGTTGATCTTGTCGATAGCCTCCAATATCAGATTGAGTACGCCTTCTTCTTGAAAGAGATCCTGACGATTACGCAAGGCACGAAATTTATTTTGTTTCTCCTCATGTTCTGGAATATAAGGTTAAATATAATACGTTGTGCTCTAAAATACGGCAGCCCACTTACCCATATCATCATCTGGTTGCGAAAAATAGTTAATTAAATCTTCAAGGCACATCACCATTTCGTTAAGGTTTACTTTTTGGAAAAATATCGAATGTCTGCGATTGGACTGCAATGTTTCTAGAGCGCTGTTGAGATTAATACGGATTAAATATACTACAATAAAATGAATAGACTATTGGGAACATTACTTTATGAATTGCGTAAAAAGACTGCTACACTTTCGTATGACACGTGCCGTCTTTGATTCTTCCTCTTGTGAGCGTGAAAAGTCGAGACAATCATCCATTTTGCCCTCCTCGTGCAGTATGGCTTGTTTTTCCTCGACTTTGCCAACACCTTTCTTCTTTGTTTCATAACTTTTGTAACTGAGCCAAAGGTTTGTCTCACAATGCTGCACAATCACAGTAGTATCACCGTATTTGATAATCGGAGAACCAATTACTTCCAAATCTTTGTCTTCTAGCACCTTTTTTTCGTCGTCTTTTTCCTGCCTGAGGCAGAAAGTAGTCGTTGCAATTGATGCTTCGTCTTTTCTCAACTGTGGATAAACATTGCATATTAAAAATATTTGCCATTATAGAAATTTTATATTTTACTCAAAATCAACCTAATAAAATCTTACCAATATTAGTTCGTTATTATCGTTGACGCCTAAATAGCGTCCAGTTGTGATATGCCGTATACGCATCGGATGATACCAGTTTATAAAACCACCAGTCCACTTGGTTCTGGCCAATTCAAGACGCCATAAAGAACGTGCTTGCGACATTACCGAACCGCCTTCATAGATAACAATACTGAAAACGAAAATAAATCAAGCATAACCCTATCAAAATTGAACACCAACAACTTACTTCTGTCCGGCTTCACGTCCCCATGTGCTAGGTATTGTAAGACACTCGTCGCCACCATGAAAAAAACGTAAGACATCGCCACCAAATACATAACCAACATATTTCATGCGAGAAATACCGGTGCCATATGGTTGTACCGACCAGTGAGTCACGTGGAAGCTAGCATTTACAACAGATTGCTCATTTTCCTTGGCGGTGTGCTGTTAGACAAACGTTCAAAATTCACCGCATGTTAACCAAAATAACCACAATGACAAAACGATTTATGTACGTACCAAATAACGTTCCGTAGCTACAGATACCAGAATCAAATCGTCACCAACACGCACCTTTTCACCCTCTGAACGTTGTTTACTGGCTGGATGTACTGTCCACCAACAAGCCTCACCTTGGCTATGCTCTTGTAGACCAACATCAAAGGACAATTTGTCATTGGACGATGAAGTTGAAAGGCACGCTAAGTACTGTGGAATAATGTTGGCTTGAATAGATTGCTAAAGATTGAAAAACTCTTGTATATGGCTTACCATATCACTGTTGTGATGCCGCAATAATATGGCATTGCCATAGAGAAGTGTACGATGACCAGATCCAGTACCTTTTCCCTAAATGATTTGAAAAGAGTTGTTAAGAAAAAGAAGAAAACCACAAATTTGTGAGTACAAAAATAAATCACTACCATTAGTTTAATTTTTGAAAGTATCCAGCAATTTGTACAAGTATTCGTATTGCATTGAATACTCGCTTGTGTTACGATATGTGTGCTACGTTATTGACGAAAATTGATTATTTAAGTAACTTGTTCTAAAAAAAGTCAATGCAAGCGTGTATAAAATGCAGTCATTTATAAAAGAGTTCTACAAATCAAGTGATGGCGAGTAATAAAGGGAACGAAAATTGAATTAAAAGCTCAAAATTTTTCTTTAGATTTGCTCATGATTTTGGGACCTAAAACCATCAACTGTCAAAAATGCTAAGTTTGTAAGTGATCTGAAAATCTTAACCCATCCCCAATCTAAATCAAAGCTATCATTACCTGTAGACATATCTTGAAAATCCTGTAATAAGTTGCCGTTTCTTTTAATACATGAAATCGCTTTTTGTAAAGCAGTGTAATTTCTGTGATACTTTTTAGCGTACTAAAAAATAAATGTAGTA
Source organism: Tricholauxania praeusta (assembly GCA_949775025.1). Taxonomy (NCBI): domain Eukaryota; kingdom Metazoa; phylum Arthropoda; class Insecta; order Diptera; family Lauxaniidae; genus Tricholauxania; species Tricholauxania praeusta. The sequence goes on along the minus strand of OX459031.1, from coordinate 120,894,654 downwards.
AACTTTTCACAAGTGCCTAAAGCTATGAAATGTAAACTATTCATAAATTGTGAAACTATTAAAAATGTCAGTTATTCAATTGCATAGTTTTTGGCGTTTTATTTAATATTTCACACTGTTTACTCTTTAAAAGTTTCTATTCTTCTGTCTGTTTATAGTACATACTCGTATTTCTGACAATGACTGCTAACATTTTCTGATCTATCTTTAAGAAAACTATTTTATTTCAGTACCTTTTCACCTTATTATAATGTCAAATTGTGTTACTTTTCTTTTTAATAACATACGCTTCTTTTCTTTCTTTCAGATTTCGTGATATTCTAAAAATCCAGATGCCCCAAAATCTAGTTAAAGTGTTTTTTTTTTATCTAAGTGTTAGTATGAGCAGTTCAGACTGTTCAAAGTCGGTTAAAGATCCGTGCGTTAGACGGATGCGCCTCTCGCGCGGGTAGGCGGGTAGGTGGGACACGCTGGGATCGTTCGAAAAGTGAAAGTGGTTCCTGCAAATTGATTGGATAATCCTACCAGAGGTAAAATATTTAATTCGAAAAAGAAAAAAACGGTACGAATATTTTTTAAAAAAGGTTGAACATCAAAAAATGTGGTTTTTTTCAATGAAAATGTAATAATATTAATGTCATGAGGGCAAAAAGTAATAATGGCCTATTTCAAAATTTTAGAGTAGGACGAAAGGCTTTATTTCTGATTTCGTTTTGGATGTTTCGAAAACAGAATTGAAATTCGAAAAATATTTTAAGATCATACAAAAAGTATCGGAGCTCAAGTTCGTAGTTAAAAAAAAAAAATCTATAGGAATTTCGGACCATTAGTTTTCGAAGAACTATTGACATGCTTTTTTTTGCTTGCAAAACTTTCAAATCTGACCCGTAAGCTACTCTGTGTTTGATCTTGTTTTTTGAATGAAACCTTAAAATACTCAAATTGTATTTATATTATTGCGGCTATAAGCAAATTTTACCACTCTAAAGCTTTGGAAAAAGGCCTTTTTTTTTGTTTTTCGACCTGTCAGATAGAAAATACTCGTACAATCTACGATATATGAATTTTGACAATATATTTTTTTGTTCGAAGTCTAATAAATTCCTTCTCTTGTTTTTAGCTATTCAGTGAATTTTTCAAAGCATTTCCACAAAACGCAACCCTGATAATATGGTAAGTAATTTGCAGTTTTTAACTATCCATAAATAATGTGATTGAAATCTAAAATAAAACCGAATTCCTACCGAAAAAGAATCTCCAAGATGCAAAAATTGTATGCAAATCCTGAGAGAAAACTACTTATACTTATATTTTTTTTACATTCTTTATTTGCGTAATATTTAAAAAGGTTTAATATTGTTACTATCCCTTGTTTAAACCAACTGAAGCATTAAGAAAATAACTTAAATTTAATATGAAATATACACTAGCTTTTGAATGTTTGATCAGAAAAATGACAACAACTTCGACAACGCCCATTTCTTTGTAGAGCGATTAAAGATTCCGATGTTGATAGGAAGTACTGGAAAACTTAAGTGTCTTTCGTTGTTTTTAAAGCTTAAGTCGATAAAGAAAAATTTAGCATTAAAAGCAAATAAAAGCAAAACATAAATAATTGTAATTGTACGCAAAAGTTATATTACAAAATAGTTAGAAAAACGGTTTTAACAAAACTAAACTTTTATAATTTTTAGTATGTAAACTTTGAACTTTGTCTTTTAACTCTGGCATATTTCAAAAATTTGTTACAACTTAGCTACTACTTTCCATTGCCATATAGCTATTACAATTAATTACACGTAAAACAATTAATTTCAAAGAGAGTTGCTATTTATGCCAAATAAATATTCAGCTAATGCCTAAAAAGTATGCATTCAAAAATGTCTTTCTACAATATTTAAAATTTCATTCTGCACAATCCTAAGCACAAGCCAATGTTTTATTCGACATAATTTGCGCAAATTTTATCGACAATAGTTTTTAAATTACCATCAGTAAGGTTTTTTTCTTTACTAAATTGCGTAAAAGCCTAACGAACAAAACAAAATATACAGAAAGATCATTAGAATTACACAGCGATGATGGTATATGACAAGACATTTTCTAAAATTCTTATTTAATGCATTAAAATTTTGTATACGCTCAGTCAAAAGGTTTGTGCAAAATTAGTGTGAAGCAGTGCGACTCTAAACTTTCTGTATACTTACAAAATGTGTATCCTTTTTTTGTCATTAGAGGAGATTTGATAAAAAAATGTATTTTTTATATAATTAGTTTTGTATTTCGATTTTGATTTTGAAATAGAAAAAAAGGTTCGTGTTAATAAAAGTTTTAACAGAATATACATGTGTTTATGTGGATGCATAGGAAAGTGTGTTGACGACAAAAGCGTGTTGCGGAATTTTGATGAGTGCAATTTTGGCCAAAAATATTGAATGATAACCATTAGGAAAAAATACAATAATTTAAGAAAATGAAAAGGAAATTAATTATTTTGAAAATTATTAACTTAAAAAAAAAAAAATAAATATAAAAATAAAATAAGATATTTAAAATAAATACTAAAGCAACGCTCTAATACCGCAGCATTTCAGTCTAGCTATTTAAACCAAAAAGAAAATGACTTTCCTATCAACGTCATGAAAACCTAATAGTAGATATATTTATAGACCGATAGATTTAAACATTGATGCTGTTACACAGAATTTTCGTTTTCTAAAAATATTCAACATTCAATGTAGTTAACGCCTTATTCCATAAAAAGCTTCATATCTACACTATTTATACCATTTATATAAAATGGCTTATATGGAAGTGGTATGTAACGCTTTGGTACAAAATATACTGAACCGATTTTAATAATTTCTTTTTTAGAACAACATATTAGTACTAAAGAAGAATATTGCATAGTTATTTTTTAAAAGTTAAATATAAATATCCTTTGTTTTTAGGATTGAGTTTCGCAAAACCTCACACAAAAATTGTCGTTTGAGTTTTCGTTGCTTTTGCTTGTTTGTTTTCTTCTCATTTGTACCGGTTGTGTTTGGCTTCGAAGTTCAAAAAACAAATTCTCTTTCAAAAGCTTTAGTTTTTTTTTGTTACTTTTGAAAAGAGAAGATAGAATGAGTTGTAAAGAGAGTAATTTCATTATAAAAAAAAAACAAAAAGTGAGCGTGCGAAGCCGCGGGTCCCACTATATATTTATAAAATACTAGTCGTTGTACGCGATTTTGTATGTGAAATCTTTGGCTTGACCCATTGAATATGTTTTGTTTCTTCTCCAATCTTCTTTTCTTTCCGCATTACAATAAAACCTGCTGGCTAACGCCTCGTTGTTATTTTTATGAAATTTCATATGATATTCAGATGACTGTATTTTTAAAACTACAACAAATCACTTGACAACATTGAGGAGACTCCTTCTACTTTCATACTTTAGCTTGGGACTACCTTTTAGAAAACACTAGATACTCGAATGTGTTTAAGAGACACAGTATTGCTTTCACGTGAGTTCCGGCGGTGAAAAAAATAAAAAATAAATCTTAAAATCAAATTGTATTGATTGGGTAAATGTAAGGGAAAATAAGCGCGTTATATGTAGGTGCTTTTATATGTGGCGTTTTATGTATATACAAATGTACGTTTATATTTGTATGTTCGCATGTAGGTGTATGTGTTATAAACTTTTCTACTTACGGTCTCTGATCCAGCTGCGGTCACCAATTCCTGCAAAGCACGCACCGAAAGCGCTTGTTCAATAACAAACACGCATTGCGACAAATCGGGCGGTACATTTTTGTCCGCAATATTTTCGAGAAAGCAATGACGATTGCCAAATCCTTCAGCGGCAAGACAAACTCGTTCACCAGTCGCAGTGCAGGATAGGCAAACCATGTCTTCCTGAAATGGAAAAAAATAAGTCATATTTTAATTAAAAATCGTTTGTTGAATGCATAATGAAACGATGCGTATAAAAATACATAGACAAAATGTGAGGTGCTCTTACTTCGTCAGAGCCAGCATATTAGATTCACATTTATTCAGATTTATATATTTCGAAAAAAGTCGGTTTAAAAGTGCAGCACTACTGCAGTGGTTGAATTATGAAAAATTGCATTACAAAGCTATAAGGACGAAGTTATTAAGTGTCTAAGTAAAAGTACTCAACTTTTGCTAATTTTCAAATTTAACTCGTAATATAATTTAAAATTTTTTTTACAAAAGAACAACTAATTCCGTACACTTTATCTTCAAACAACTTTCGCTAAGCATTCTTCGCTTGGAAGTTAATCTTTAAGAACTCATCCTAATTATTCACTATAATTGGCACTCCTCCAATACCCCTCCTGGCTACAAATTCAAATCCAGTTATTTAAAGTTAATTTTTTAATTCAAATTACTGTTTCAAATGCAGTGGATTGATTTTAAAGCAACATTTTCTCTTAATCAAATTAATGAAATTAAAAACCATTGAAAAATTCTACAATTTCATGCTGTAATTTTAGCTCACTTCAGAATCTGTATAACGATATGAGTGAAAAAAAAATTGAAACTGTGATTGAAAGCTGCGTTTTATTGGCATTCATCCGCATCATTTGCATAATTTCATATTGGTTGGTCTTTGGTCAGTATCGCCAATTGCTCCTGCGGTTACTGTGATTGTAGCAGTGAAAACAACATTGCCATGGTTGCAATACATACGCGGAGCACGTGCGTATGGCAACTCCATTGCAATGTTGCCAATATATCAGCAACAGTAGCTGTCGGCATTTAATGCACAAATTCATAAAGTATAAAATTAAATATTACTACATTTAGCGAAAATTCCATGGCATTTCTACGGGCATCAAAGTTATTACTGCATTTAAGCTTCGGTTGGCTCATTTTTATTTTGTTGCTGATGAAACTACGAGGTTGGTCGTCATTGGTTGCCACGTGTTAATTTGAAACAGTTAAGTTAAATTTTTTTTTTGGGCACTATTTTACTAAAGAAAATTTAATTAATTTTATTATTTTAAGCTTTAAAGTTTGTAAACTAATTAAGGCCTTGGTCCAAATAACAATAATAAATACTAATACTAAATACGCATGAATTTTCAATTAGTTCAATCCTATTTTTTATTCAAAATCAAAAAGAATAATAGTTATATTTTGATTTTTATTTTATTTAATCAAAAAAAGTCTTTAAAGGCTTGCCTAGCGTGAGTAGAGTACTTCTGTTGGGAGTATAGTATTTATTTTTGGAGTCAAAAGAAAGTACATTGTTTTTTTTGATAGAACTATACTTCTTTTGAGAGAACTGTACTTCTTTTGGGCGTACAGCACCCTTTTTAGGAGTACAGTGGTTTTTTTGTTTGGGAGCACTGTACTTCTTTTGGGAGTTCAGTACTTCTTTTTTGAGTACTGTATTTATTTTGGGAGCACAATAATTCTTTTAAGAGTACAGTACTTCTTTAAGGAGTACAGTCTTCTGTTAGGAGTACAGTACTTTTTTTCCCCTCGTTGTACTGTGTACTTAAAAGTACAGCAAAATGTACTTTTTTCCACTTCTTCAGTAGAATTTTTCGACATTTGTATTGAGAGATGTTTTTGTACCCCTTCTGTATTACTTTTAAATTCGAAATTTTTTAAATGAATAACCTAATTTTTTCGGGTCACTTTAGGCATGCCTAATGCATATCAAAATTGAGCGCTTTTATTTTTTCCATCAAGAATTCCAAGCTGTATATTATAAGTCATTGTTGGCTTATTTTTCAAAAGAAATTCAACGAAGAAAAGTCGAAAATCTGGATACATCTAGGGACGTTTTCGAGTGCCATTTAAGCTCAATTAAGGTTCACTTTGAATCGTATATGAAATCAATTAAAATGTGGATACTTTTTGTGTCTGTTTCCAAATCAAAAATGTTGCATCCAATATAAAAACTTACGGCTTTGGTGTTTATGGTTGAATCAAACATAAAATCAATTATTTCTTCCCTGAGTGTATGTGTCCAAATTTTGATATAAACAGAGTAAAATTCCATAGAATAATAAGTAGCCCCAGGTAAATTCATTTGAGATGACAATTTTTGGGCGACAATTTTCCACATGCGAAAAACGCTTGAAATTCAGAATTTTCCTCAAATAACTGAACATTAAGTGCTTTAATGTCTATGGTGTAAATGTAACGCCATCAAAGTTTAAAGCTTTTGGGGCTTCCCATAATTACGAGCTCATTACTTGATAATTACACCGACTGCCCACTGACTGCCGCACATAGTGCAATACTCGTAAATGAAATTAATTTTCATTTGTGGAATAGCCCAAACGGTCGGTTATTGGGTTTGTTCGCAGGCGATTGCTGCCGTTGATTCAATTCGCATTTAACAAAATTAATATCATGACGATTGTCCACAATGCAATAATTCAAATTGTGAATGTGTCTGGTTGGGCGAATAAGGCGTGCAAATGGTAGTATGTATTTGTTTTGCAGTTCGCTTGGATGACAAAGGCTAATACATACCATGCCACCTAGCCATATACGGTTAGTGGTGAGAAATGTGGGTGTGGCAGAGCACAGCACAACGAGACAATAATAATTTATTATATTCCGCCGAAGGCAAGCAATGACTGTCTATCGTCAGTTGTGTTTGTAGCCAAAAAACCAAGTGTGATAAGGACATTGACTTGTCAAGGGTGTTTTCTTTGGTAAAAAAAAAATCATTTAACTCATAAGGAAGCTTTAAAGTCTCATGCCTCCTAATGTTGCTGTTATTTCATAAGTTAACAGATGGAGTAGATGAAGGTGCCATAAATGTCACGCGCACATACTACGTCTATTCGTTTTCGATATTGTTGCTTTCTCGCCCATAATAAATTCTACTGCAAATTGGATTTACGAGCAATAATTCATATAAAGTCCGTTACCACAAAGTGGCATGTCGTTTGTCCTGCTTGTCGACCTCAATGGCGTCGTCGTCATCATCATCTAAGCCGTATAAGGCGACGTGTTATCGCTGTATAGGGCAAGAGGTATGATATTGCTTGTCACCTAACAGCCACAGTAGCTAAATGCGACTTGGAGCACACACTAATAAAGTTCGCTTTAAGAAGATCTCTCGGTTGGTCGGCGTTATCATAAATTACTTGACTTTGGCTTTCAATAAAGAGACGCCACATGAAATAATTGGCACGATAACGAAATGTAGACCAACAAGAATAAGAAGGTAGGTCGGGATTGTAAAGAATATTCGCCTTCTGCACTTTTCACAGCGTGAGTTTGCGGGAGTTTGATAAATGAGAGCTTAGACACAAATAATAAAAGGGTTCATCTTAAAAACGTATTTTTGAATTTATATAGGGACAACATACTTGATAAGCGTACTAACTAACTAAAAAATAAACCTAAGGGAGGGGTGAAAACTGTGAGATTTTTTTTGAATCGATATTTCTTGGAACTCGGAGCTTAGCTGAACAAATAAAAATATGAGCGTGATTTTACACAATTCAAAATCTGCCTTGGTGGTGTCATCCCTAGATTTTGAACTTTCACAAATTTTTAAATTTCTTTATCGAATTCAACCCGCTCTGGCTTATGAATTTGGCTCAAAGGATTCTTTTGGCCTGCAGATGTGCTTACGCCGGCATCTCTATATGCGAGTAAATTACTTCTCTCACTCACAATCAAAGCATAAAATTCCATTAACTTTAACTATTTGAAATTTATTGAAATTGATTATTTATGCTAGAATGTTGTTGTATTCGTATTCTTATTCCCATATCAGAGACAATGCTCAAACTTATCCATTGCGAATGAGTTCGATGTAAGCGTTATTGTGTTCATAGCTAAAGCTCATCTGCATTGCCATTAAAATGTTGTGATCGCTTAGATTTCATTTCTGTCACTGAATAAGTAGCACTGTGGAAAAAATATAAACGGAGGCCTCAAGATTTTTTGTAAAACTTAATTACGTTTTACGTTAGTAAATTTGATTAGAAATATTTTAAATTTTAATCAATTGATTTTAACTCAGTTAATTTCAAAATTCTCAAATCAATCTCAAGTCATTCTCAACTCAATCTCAACTCATTCTCAAATCAATCTCAACTCATTTTCAAATCATTCTCAAATCAGTCTCAAGTTATTCAAATCAATCTCAAGGCATTCTCAAGTGTAATCAAATAAAATCGATTGTAATCTTTACATATATTTTATGTGACTTAAATTTCTTGCGATATATTCTCAATGTTGCATCCGGACTAAAAAAAAAATTAAACTTCAATTGCATTTTATGAAACAAAACAAAGCCCGAAGGAAAACGTTTCAAATTTAACAAAAAAACACAAACATTGAGTTTTCATAAGTTGAAATAAAAACTTATAGCTAATGGCATAAATCATCCAATATTTAACTCACTCATGGCAGTTTGTTCCTTGAAATTAAATATTTTTAACCTACTGTAGCACTTTTCAAAACTGTTCCTCATTTGAGTACCTACCTACGTTAGGTCTTCACTTTATTTTGATAAACCAATGCAACTCCTAGTGGATTACCAACTGAATAACAAATGTACTAAAATGTTTTACGTTATACCATTGACCATACACATAAAGCCAACAGCATTAGTTTCTGATTCGTATTCGAATCCTGGTAATAACAACTTGTTTATGCGTTACATTCGAATGAAGTGTAGAGTTGCATTGAATTTTGTAGTAGCAAAAACAGGATATGAATGTTTCGCCTTCATGGAGTACGATTTGAAGTTAAATGAAACGTAATGCATTTCGTATCAATTGGAGTTTACATCATTTAAATCTGCACTTCAAGTAGGCAAAAATATACTGCAAACAAAAATGTGCGTAAATGAATTTGTTACATTTTTCCCTGTACAAAAATTGTAATGAAAGTTGAAAAAGGCTCCATCCAGAATGCTTTTAGATTATTCTACTGGGCAATATTTTTGTTTGCTTGCCCTAAATATTCTTCTGATTGACTTAACAATTCAGTTGTGGCTCAAAAGCTTACGGAAGTGCGATTAGAAAAAGTTTTTCGTTAAATAAGCAAAACTCTTTACTAAAGTTTTCCTATAGTGCTGTTACACAGTAACACATTTGAACCCTTAGTATATTTGGTATATCTCAAACTGCTTGATTTTGCATTCAATTCATCAATTGAATGCATCTCACATACGAGTTTTATGTAACTAACTATTTAGATTAGGGTGGAGTAAAATTTGTAGCTACTGGTATGCACAAGAAAAAGGTTAGTGTAGTGGAAGTCGGGTATCTCTTCTAGGTTTTTGATATTTAGTTAATTCTGCATATAACTTTTGGCAACTTTTTTGATGCCATATTATTATGGCAATGAATTGCCGCTTTCAAAAGTGTGACATTTATATAATATCTTCATAAGCTCAAAAGATGCAACTAATTTGAAATATTAAAGGCTGATGCTTTCGATCATATCTCGAGCAAAAAATTGATAGGGCTGTCAATTATGGTCAAATTAAGGCTCCAGATGTAGTTCAAAACTTTTAGTAAGAGGCACATAACAAATTTAATTAACAATCCATATAATTTTTACAACACTAATACCCCCTTGAATAATACTCGAGTAGCATTAATCAATTTTCTTATATTCTTTCTGAGTAAAACGATATTATCTATTACACAGTTTGTCTCAGTTTTATGCTCATACTATAGCATATTTACATATGGGCACCGTAACAGTAAAATTAAAAGTTATTATAAAAGCGTTACTATCTGATATTATCTAAGGAAAACATTAAAATGTTGTTAACTTAAACAATTTACACCAGAATTCATTTACCACGGTGTGCAAACCACCTGCAAACCTGCATAAATGCAGCTTTTCTTATTTTGTAATATTGAATAGTATTTTGACTTAAATATTTGAGTCTGTAAGAGAGGTGATACATGATGATAGTCATTCCGCAAAATCTCTCTTCTAACAACAATTAGCTAAAAAAAATGTTAAAACATGAAACCAATCTCTATTAACTGTAAATTTTTTAATTTGCTTTAGTTCATATTCTAATGTCACATTCGACATAGGAAAACATCATTTGTTCTCATTTCGTGATTCATAATAGCAGCAAATGTGTTAACATTTTTTTTTTTCAAACAGAGTTTCATGTGCATAATTAAAAAAAAAGAACGAGTGCAGAAAAAATAAAATTTAAAATTTTTGGAGCTGTTTGAAGTTGGTCACATTCGCAAACATTAGTGTAATAAATAGGCAGTTGCAAATCGGTTGACACCTTTTTAACTGCCATAACACAACATAATCGCATAATTTATTTATTTTTTTTTGGCATAGTGGGGAAAAAAGGCAGTGCACAACATAATTTTCTTTCGAATAGTAGGCGGTGCCACGCCCTTAACAGGAAAATATCTTTCCAGGCTAATCTAACAAACCAAATTTAATGTATTTGGTTAGGAGATAAATTGTACCATAAAAAAGGTTACTTAAAAATATTATCCTTAGTGTGATATATAAAAGATAATGCTTTAAATTTCAAGCAATTAATAGGAATGTTTCGAACAAGCACTAAACAAAAAAGTACAGACTTGTGTACAAAAAGTGCTGAAAATCGCTATACTAGCAGCAGTTACGACATATAGTCAAATAAGAAAAATATATTGACTCAGAATTATAACCTTGAAATAACTTAATTATTTTTTTAATTGCTGTGTCACAATTTGTATGAAATAAAATTACTATTTAATGGCAAAATATTCCATGTCATCATATGTCATTGTTACTAGTGCTATCGACATTTTTCACCTTCTGCTGCAATTCAATACGAACTTTGCATTGAGTTTGATGGAATGTAATTGATTCTTCTATCACATTTTTTTTTCGAGCTTATTTCAAAAATACTCTAAATAGCCGCATGTATTTTTACATACTGTCTTATAAAAAAAAATCATATAATGCAAGGTGTTATATTCTGAAACCCTTTTTACGTACTATGCTTGTTACATATGGTTCATACATATACAAATTTTATGCAATATCATACACGGAATGCTGAGTTTCATATGAAATTTCAAAAATGTTTTTTATTAAATTATCCAATATAAGACTTTTAAAATACATAACTACATTTGCTGCTTAGTTGCCGTTGTTGCTGTTGTAACTTAGACAGATAAAAAAACTATGAAAATATTAGAGAATTAACCCATTTGTTTCCTGAACACTTTATGTTCAGTCAAATATAAATATTTCTCAAAAACTTCTTTGGTAAAAAGTAAAAAGTTCCCGCTTTGATTTTGATTCTAGAAAAGATGATGAATATTTCTCAATTTTCAATTTTGTTAAATTTTTTTTTCGTTTAAAAATTTTTTATGTAATTTCCACAGTTCGTATTCAACTGAAATTATGAAAATATTCTTCAGAAGGCAAATTTTCTGTTGGATAAAAATGGGTAAAGAATTTATGATAAATATATCAAAAAGTTTCATCTCATGTTCTTATACTATACATTCATTGTGCATATGTATGTTTGCTTCTTTAAATATCACTCTTCCATTTCCCTTTTCTATGTCAAGTGTCCAACAAGTTTTTTTCTCTTGCATTTTTACTTATTTTCTTCTCGTACTTCGCACAATTTGAAAATTACATTTTATTGCGATTTTCTTTTACACAACGTTAAGGAATTTTCCATTTCTATATAACCAAAGTGTGGGAATTTCTTGTGTGCAACTGATTTTTGTTGTTACTGTGGTTGTTGTTGTTGTTGTTGCAAAAGTGCTTGCAAAAACTGAAAGTGTTTTTAATAAAAGATTTTTTCTTTTCAACATTTCTTTAAAGCACAAACGGCAAGACAATATGTTTACTACATACTGTGCTATTAAAGAAAATTTCTGTTTTGTACAGGAATGTTTTGCATCAAAATATTTAAATTTATATAAGTATTTTCAAAAGAATACATAAATTAATATATATCGTATAGATAAGGAAATAAATGATTGGGAAAAAAAATAAAACTGAGCGGTTCAAAAACTAAACAGTAGCAAAAGAGAAGAAGAAAAAAATGTATTTTTCTTCATTTATAAAACGATCACATAAAAATATTCTTTGCTTTGCAATGCAAATTTGACATTTCACCAGTGTTGAAAAATGTTTGAAAGTTTCCGCAACGCTGTGTTGTGGATTGCGTTGTTAATTAACTGCTTTGGTTGCATGCAGCATAGCCAAGGGGTTGTGCTGCCACTTTTCTATCGCATGCTGTGTTGTCAGTTTATTAAGTGTTGGTGGGCTGAATGTAGTGATGTCGTTGTCCATTCGAAAGCATCTCATGTGGTATGACAACTATGATACTGCAAACGCTTTGTAGTGACCACTGGGTGATATAACATTGCACTTAAATTTATCCCACTACCAATTTCAGCCCATCGACCGACCATCCACCGTCCACACAACTCATCAACTTCCAGCAACTGCAAGTTGCAACAATGGCGCGTAATGAATGTCAATAGCAACGTAATTGGAGTAACAAAGACTCGGCGTGGTTCGCTTGTACGGTTGTGTTAACCTAATCTTGGTTTGTTCGTTCGTTCCTTCACTACATAGGCTACAGTAAAACTGACGGACCGAGTAACGCCCATTGAAAGTGCAAAACATCCGCTTCCAGCTGTAGTCAGCAGTTTGAAAATTGCCGCAAGCTTGAATGTTAGATTTGATCAAAATGTATCGTTAAATAATGCCTTGAAGTATCGATTTTGAGAAAGTTGCTATACAAATGATAGTTTTTGAGCCTGAATATTGAGAACAATCATTTAAAACTATACAAAGCATACTCGTCTAACATAGCTCGCACTTGATAGTTGGAATTACGATACATTTCTCCCAGCGCCAACTGCCCTGACTCAACTCAACTCAACTTAAACAACATATGCAAATTCGTGTCCTTTGTCTTCCGGTGACCATCTGCGTACGTGAGTAACATACGTAGCGTGCATTACGTAACTATACTACGTCATTTTAAGTGAAGGTAGGCTGCAAAGGCCATTACATGCACTGTTAGCAGCAGAGCACCGGGAATGGGAAGTGTAGAGAGAGTAGCACAGTCCTCTCGGTCAGCTACCAAATTGAATTTGCATTGTTCCTTTTGTATACCGGAATTTAAAATCAGTTGGACTGGGAGTTAATTTCACTTTTGTGGCATTGGCTGAGTTTTCGAAATTCGGCATTTCGTTGTCCTCAAATGGTTGGTCGGTCGTACTGCCTGTGTTGTTGCTATTCATTTCTGTGTGTTAATTGAATGCTTTGTCATGGAATTCAAAAGCAATGACAGTATTTTAAAATAATATACTTAATTAATATTTTACGACATGGTTGCATAGGTGATGTGCATTTGAAGAAAAATGGCTAAAAAAAATTGGCTGTTTTTGAACTTAGAATTTTTGAATTTTATGAAGTGCAATATTAAAAAAATATGAATTATAATAAAATTAACCAGCGACAAATATGTTATAAGCAATATCGATGAATAGTTATACTCATTTTGGCAGCAATGCTCACAACTCCAGCCACAACTGTAATTTCTTTTTACAAAGGGATGGCGGATTTGTAGGCAGCTTGCATACATCTCTATATATAATGTTACAACAAACGAATAGCAGATTACCTTAAAATATCGTTTAATAAGTGCCTGTATAATTTAGCGAGTTGCCTCTTCACATGCAAAACATAGAGCCAACAGCCAAGACCCTTTAAATCTGCCAGCAAGCAGACTGCCTACAACTCCATATACAAAGTAGGCAGCCAGCAAGCAGACTGTCTACAACTCCATATACAAAGTAGGCAGCCAGCAAGCAGACTGCCTACAACTCCATATACAAAGCAGCCAGCCAGCAAGTAAATAAACAAAATATCATAGTAACAATTTAATTTGTAAAACATACAACACAATAGGTGTATAGCTTTTCATACATGAAAAGTCAGAGTACTTCATCGATTTGCCGCTAGGTACAATCCTTTTTTTCTCTCTTTCATCATACATTTTTTAATACATTTTTTTACTTGATTTAAAGCTTCAAGCTTAATAGCTAAAAAGGCAATTAGCTGTGGTAGCTGAACTCTGATATTATAAAAAATATAAGATTAAACCAGCAGTGATTCTGCAGATATAGTGCTTTATGCAGTTATGAAAAAAACAAGCGAAAAGTAACTATTTTGAATTATTCATAACCTTCAAAGTACTGATTGGACATTTTTCATCATTACTTTAATTTATTTAAAACTATTTATTTTTGAAACGAAGAAAAAGTGTTAAAAACTGACTCCACACGATTTGTAAATTTTAAACTCATTCTGTCAAATTAAGACTGCCAACACACACATCAAAAGTTTTATTAAGCTTTTTAAAACAATACAATCAAACCCAACTCAGGTGTCTTACCAATATAGCTTTGTTATTTGCTCTAAGTAGTCTCTTTTAGTTTTTGTACTTCATCAGACTTGCTATGCTTGTTTGCTTTATTCCTCGTAGCTTAAATGGTTGACCAAGCAATTGCTGTTGCCCCAATTTGCTCCATAGCTATAAAGAACAACAACAACAGCAATATTAAAAACAACAGGAAGAGCACAAGCATCAGTAGCAACATCATCGTCGTGCAAACAAATCAAATTCATACGATTGAATTCTGTGGCCGATGATCATCGGATGCAATGAAGTGTGACAGCAAATGTTTTCACACAAGTAAACAATTGCTGAGTTGCTGAGAAGAAAAAGAAAAAGAAGAACAAAAAGAGCAGAAAAAAAAAACTGTGCTCACAGTTTTTAGTTTGGAAACAAAAGTATGAAATCATACAGACTGATGCTACACACACGTAAATTGCTTCTTTTTTCGTAAATAAGTTTTCTCCATTGTTTTTGTTTTTTCTTTTGAATTTCTCTGATGTTTCATTTTAATTTTCACGTTTTTTTTATCACATTTTCATTTTTCTGATTGCATTGAAATTGCTAAAATTTTGCATTTCAATTGGCAGCAACTTTGTCGACCAACACAAAGCGCGCGCTCAATATTGAAATAAAAGAAAAACTTTAAAATTAATAAAGTTCAGTGGACAACCACTGAATTCAACCAGCTCCATACAGCATATGTTAGATCTGAATGCAACGTAAAATTGGTGGAAAATGCTGCATGCTGTTTTTAATATCAGCCACAGCAAATTTGCAATAAAATTGCACTAAAAATTGAAATTAATTGTTTTTAAAATACAATAAATGTTTCAAATATTTTACGTTACGACATTGTTACATAAATTTGTATGTAAATAGCGTAAATGCGCAAAGTTGCGCAATATTTTCAATTTTTAATATTAAACCTTTTAATTTGTTGACCATGTCGTATGAGTAACATTTAATAATGAAACGGCAGACAACACTTTCGATAACAAAGCTTGGATACAACTGAAGTTTTAACATGTTTTTTTAGTTTCGAAATATTTGTAGCCCTAAATGTTTTATTTCGTACACTGTGCGTACTCTTTGCCTATCCTACACTATAATTTATTTACTATTTTTCATTGTAAAATAAATATTTGAATAAATAAAGTTTAAAATTTATATTTTATGTTGAGTTAGTTAGACCAACAACAAAAATTACAATGACAACAATATCAAGTGCTGTAAAAACAATAAACATAACTGAAAAATTAAGTAGGAAAATATTTAAATTGATAGTTGAAAACTGGTTGAAATATATATGGAACGCTGCAATGCAAAGCCATTTCATTCATTGGTGCTAAATTAAATTTGTAACAATATGCAAACAGTGTTGCATATATTTTAAATAAAAAAATTAAAGAGAATAACGAACAAAAATTACTTTAGTCAAAAAATCAGTTTGTTGCCTTGGAAACTGCAGTTACTTTTATGATATTAAAACCAAACAATCAAGCTATTTACTCGTATATAATAATTTTAGTTTCAACCAAACAACAATTTCATCTAATAAGTACGAGTAGAAAAGTCATATTTGTAAAAATATGGGAATACCAAAAATTGCAACGACAGTATATCCGGCAGTTTTTATCGTACTTAAATCTTGTATCTTATTCAACTTATTAAAATAAGTTTTTGAGCTTACGTGTAGGTCTTTTTTATTAATCTTTAAAAAATATAATCATTTTGAAAAAAAAAAAAATAAATCAAACCCTTATTGAAAGACACATTTTTTATTAACACTTTAGCGTTCCATACACTGAGAAAATGATTTGTTTGAATATAACAAATTACATTTGATATAGAGCAACTAAATATAAATGTTTGATTGAGTTAAACATAAAATTCTTCAACCAACATATACCACTATTTGATTCAAATATAATATGTTTGACTCAAATAAATATTTGATTGCTCTACACGAAATACAAGAAGCTGCACTGTATCTACCATACGAATTGGATTAACTAAACAAAGCAAACTATTTTGATCTTCTCACATCTTTTCCAAATAAATAAACTTTGGACTCGTCAGACCATAAAATATTCCTCCACTTTTCTTTATGCCAAAGAAGATGCTTCTGCGCAAACTGTTTTCGTCTTTAGCTGTGACGAGTAGTTAATAATGGGCACTTCCCTGGCTTTCTGGCGGGCAGACCACATTCCAGGAGTCTACTCCTTATTGTTGAGCTGATCAAATCCAAATTAGGTATTTTTTTACTTGGGTAGAGGTGACAAATGGATTCTTTTTGGCCATCCTGGTGATTTGGTGATCTGTGGTCTAAGTTGTCTTCTTTGGTCTTCCTCATGTTTCTTGGCGTTTTAAGGCATTTGTAACCTTGTTTTGCGTATAGCCAAAAATTCAATTTTAACCATTTTGGTAGGAAAATGAAGCTTTTTCAAAAAAAAAAAGAAAAAAAATATATGTATATACTGCTCACCTATTATTTTCCACACCACTGTATATCGAGATATGGTAATAATTAACAAATTATAAAATTGATATTGGCAAAATAAATATTTGATATAAGGGGCCGTCCATTAATTACTTGAGGAGTTTTTTCGAAAATTCGGACCTCCTCCCCCTCCCCTTGGTGAGATTTGGTTAATTCTGACGGTATCCGCCCCCCCCCTTTCCTTCTGTGAGACTTGTCCAATAATTTTAAAATGTACTCTGCTATAATAATGAAAATTCTCTGCATTAAAAAGTTGACGTGAGATTTTTATTGGCCTCCCCTCCCCCTTGGTGAAATTTGGTGAGATTTTTCCGCACCACCTACCCCCTATTTTGACTCACGTAATTTATGGACGTCCCCTAAGTTAACATGCCACACATTCTGCTAAATTGAATAAAATTTTTGGATGAATCATATATTTGTTCATGATTACCAAATCATATTTTGATTGAAACAAATATTTCTTTTTAGCAAATATTCACTTGTTGAAAATCACCAAATCATGTATTTGATGGAAGAAATGTTTTGATTTTATATCAAACATATATTAAACCCAACCAAATAGCTTCATTCGACTCAAGCAAATATTATGTTTGGTCCAATAAATAATGATTTAACTTTCAATCAAGGGCATAGTAATATCTACGAAAATATATGAACCAATACATTTATTTGAAGGAAGCGTACTATTTTCTCAGTGTGCTAGAAAGCAATTGCTATTTTTTTGTATTTCGTGTGAATTAGAAAGTGCCGTCGAGGTATTATATGCATAATACCAAACTAGCCAAGACGTTGTCAACAAAGTAACCGCAAGCTACTTATCCCAAGGAGAAGAGGAGCTGTCTTTTCTATAAATCCACAATTCATAGCCATAGAATCAAAAGATAGCAGGAATATATGTAGAGCAGGCAAGCGAACGAAGCGATTCATTTTTCATTAGCTTAGCTATTTAAAAAATTGAAAATTCGATTCGCGATATCTCAGTAACAGTTTAATTTCTTCAATATTTTTTGACTTTCGTCTAATTTTTCAATACTACTTGAAACTTTTTAGTTTGTGCCAAATTTTTCGGCAATTTAAGATATTTTTCCAAGCACTAAATTTTTTTAGTAATTTTGTGCTTTCTTAAAATTTGTCGGTATTTATTCTTCGGAATTTATCATTGGAATTTCTGTTTTGATTTTATAAAAATACAAAGTTCTATGCTGTCTTGTGATCAGTGCTTAAATTATGCTGTTTCTTCTTGTAAGCACAGCATAAGCACTATATACTCTGCTTGCAATTTATTTATGACGCTTTAGGCAGTTCATTGAAAACAAATATTCCACATCTAACGTAACAATTCCAATTAAATTCAATCTCATCAATTCAAAAGGCATGTCAAAGTTGTTAGGATACAATACAAATACTATAAATCATGTCTTCGTCTTCAAATCAAAGAACAAAATACAGTTATTAGGGGCAAAACAGACTGACAGGTGTCAAGTAACAGAGCAAAAAAACGAAAATATCGGCCATCAAATTCTTTGAATACCCAAAGGAAATGTCGCCAGCCCGCCACAACGTGCCTCCACGATTACTACACAGCTTGTCAAATTCCCAACAGACAGATTTTTATGCCTAAGGATATTTTTATTTTACTGATTCTCCTTTGGTTACTGACGCTTTATTTATTGTCGTTAAAGCAAATTGACGTGTAGAAAACACAAAAATAAAAAATCAAAGGTTTTTTCCTACCTCCTGTTGTTGTTGTTGTTGTCTATTGCCACACCTACAATTTTTCAACATTGTTTTTTTCACTCGTATTTTATTTGCAATAACCTGTGCTGTGGCTACTGAAGCTGTGAATTGTCCATTCACATACATACGCGCATATTTATTGTCCTAGGCTGTAAGCCTGTTTGTGTGTGTGTGCGTGTGTTGTCTGTGATCATCCTTGCGTTATCCTGTATTCACGCAGTTGGTGTTTTTGTTGTTCATTTTATGAGAAATGAAAAGTCCCGTAATATTTTATCGAGTGGACGTAATTGATTTTAGATGATTTCGTTTCGTTTGCGTTCACTTTGTCAAGTGTGAGGGCAGCTAGCTATGTGTGCACATACGCACGCATACATACATGTATGTAATATGAATGCGCTTAGAACTCTTGCGTATCCTTGCGGCATAACGTATGCTTTTGATGGCGGTAGTAAATTGGCTACAAGGGTCGTCGCATTGCTATGAACCTTTTATTTTTTTGTTTTCTTTTTTTTTATCAGAACTAAGCTAACGCTATGTTTTACTTTTGCTGCTGCCTCCTTTAAAGGACATCAATCCTTGCTTGCTCTGCCAACATTCTAAGATTTTTTTACTTCACAAATTTGCTGTATCGTTAACGATTTACGATGCAGCCGCGCAAGGATCAATCCTTGCCTAACACACACACACACACGAGCACAAATACATTCATGTGTATGTCGTTATCCTTTTTGGTATAAATACACGCAACATATTGCTGCCACGTAATAAAAAAAACAATCACTTCCGTTAGTATTGCTTTCGCACTTCCGGTGATAGCTTTGCACAGTGGAGACTTTGCGGTATTCAAGGGATAAAAATGTAGTTAATAGAAGTCAATGGAAAACTCTTGTTTTTTGGTCTCCTTGGATTATTTTCAAAAAAAAGCTTTAATAAAAATTAAAAATCGAACTAAAACCAAAAAGAATGTCGCCCAAAACAAAGAAAAATGACTCAAATATTAAAGGAAAAATAATCCAAGGAGTCGAAGCAGATTGAATCCGAATTGGCCGAAAAAGTTTCATGGCCTTCATTTTATGGCAAATTATTTATTTTCCATTAATTTTATGGCAAAGCAATTTATTGTTTTCAAGCCGTTTTCATTAGCTTTCATTGTAAATTGGCTAGACAGCAGATTTTTGTCAGCAAATTCATCAAAATTTACCGCCGTGCGACGGCGATTTTCATTGTCAGTAAAAGTTTTAAGGGCTTTGATCTGGATGGCAAGAAAGAAAAAAGAAATAATAATAATAAATAAAAATTCATTTGCTTTACTGGTGATCCCAACTTGCTTTGCTTGAGCGCTGCCACCATTTACCGTTCAGCATATTGTTTATATTTATTTGGCAATAATTTCATCTTGGTAACAGCATCAGCTACGTAAAAGCTAGCGGCAGCAGCTTTGCATATTTATTTATTTTATTTGCTTAACGTTGTTGTTGTTGTTGTTGTTGTTGTTGCGACCATCTTTTATTTATTTATTCTTTCCAACAGATTTTTATGCAAGAGACAATAAATTGAAAAATTTGTTGCCTACATAAAGGCGCAGTAACTGTTAAAAAATATGAATCCACTTTTTTTATCACCCTTCAATTTGTAACAAAAATTCAATATATTTTGATTTAAAAACGTGCGCTTAACGTTTATGTTTGTGTTTTTAACTGAAAAAATATTGCTTTAAATATCTTAAAAAATGTTATCAATCAAAAAGCAGAAATTTTAATTAAATGTTTAAAAGATATATCGGAAACAATAACCGCGAACGCATGAAAGTATGCAATAAATATTTTGTGTAAGCGTGCAAAAGTTGTGAAATTTTTTGTTAAACTGGCAAGAGTTGTTTATTGAAAAAAAGGGTTTGAAAAAATTTAACTCTTTTAAATATCTCGACACATGTGATTAGTGCGTTAAGTAGGTACTGAATTGTATTGAACTTAGATCCACTATTCATATGTACCACAACTATATACCCAGTAAAGACTACGCCGAAAAATAAAAATATTGGCGTAAACTTTGCGGTTGCAAATGTGCGGCAAATTTGCTGTCGAGGAATGTGAAACAGATGTGACATTCGCACGGCTGACAATTTTCAGCATAATTTTTCCAATTTTTGCATCGTGCTTTTGAGTATGCAAATTCGACCAAAAAATTTTTTTTTTTGGAGCAAAGTATGTACTTCTGGTTGGCCCGTTTTACTTTTTACTACTTAAAATGTAAAGCATCGAAAAAAGTGTACTAGTGGGCCCTTATTTAAACTATTTTCATGAGTTGCACTAAAAAAGCAATCTTGTTTTATGAATGACCTTCTTTTCTTGTTTGGTAATTGATATGCAATTTGAAAAAACTTTTTTTTTCTAATTCTATGCATCTATATGGGAAAGAAGCCCTGGAACTGATTTACTAAATTTTCCTCAAGATAGAGGAATGTTATTGTACTTCTTTTTGCTCCAAAATCGTTCGTATGGAGTGTTGAAAAGTACAAACCGAACTGTGTAAAAGTACACAAACGGTACAAAAAAAAGTACGGTACTTCCAAAAAAGTCACTCTAGTCACTCTAGGCATGCATTATATGCAATAACTTATTTGCTTAATGTGAAATTTTGGGTCCCGAATCTTTTTTGACGAGAATATGAAGATTTTCTTTTTTAATGCAACAGGATTTCAAAAAAATTGTCGTCGTGGTTGCCACGCCCATTAATAAAATACCGTTTTTTAATGAAATTTCTCCTATTGGTAATGTAGTATAAGTTTAACATCCTTATACCAAAGTTTATTACAGTTGCTCACATTACTACAGTGACCATGACATTTAGCTTCTCTGGCTCGACAGGTACCACACCTACTGCCGAATTTTCACTAAATTTCTGTTTAAACATAGCTTATAGTTAGCAAGCAGTCCTGACATACTAAATTTCTTAATTATAATACTAAAATTTTTGTGGGTGGTTCAACGAGATTTAACAATACCGATGATTATCTACAGAAATCATTCTCTAAGTGTTTGTTAAAATTTAGCCAACTTTTAGTCCAATATATACTGTTCATGATCGGCATTCTTCTGTCAAATATATCGTATAGAGCTTTCGAAATCTAATATAATAAACTATAATAGTTACTTTGAGCAGTAAAAAACCGTTTTCCATAATGAAAATAGAGTGGTGCTTTGTTCCTTTAAGAATTTTGGAAACGTTGAACCTAGCCTAATATTAGGATATTTAAGGTTAACTTTTTCTGCGATTACACGTAGAGCACAGGAGAGTGGGTGTATAGTACCTCGGTTAAGATTTATGAAATTACGTTTTATGCAAATATTATAACAATAAAAAATGAGATCGAAAACATAATCGCTTACAAACTATGTGCTGCAAAACATAAAATGTTCAAAAAATTTTAAATTATCTTTTTACACTTTGAAAACATTTTAGTTTATATAAAAATATAAAAAATATATGGCTTATTCCAATTTGCCCGATACTTAAGCCTTAAACAAAACAAAAAAGAAAGAAAAACAGTCAACACGCAAAACAATATCAATATTACTAACAGAGCTTTCAAGAAAAACAGAGTGCGGAGAAATAAAGGCATAAAAATAAAATAAACTCCAATTGTGGCGCATAAAAACTGAGCACCCATACAATTAGCAACAAATTAAAATAATTTTCTACGAAAATGCTCTAACAATAATACACCGACTTGTGTAAGAGCCCGCCTACCGAAAGGAATAATACAAATAAAAATAGATGATGCTGTGTGGGAGCAACAAACAATAACAGCAACAACAGCACCAAAATAAAAACATACTCCCAATTCTTACGACCGACTGAAGTATCAACACACAAAATCAATGAAGCTTTAAAAATTCAAAACATGTCAAAATGCTTAAGCCGGCCAATTACAATGCCAATAATAAAACAACAAAAACGAACACCACAAACACCTTCACTTACGAACAATAACAAACATACACACATACACAATAACACTAATAATAATCATTACAGTGTGTAAAAGAGATAGACTGTAAAGGCTTACTGACAGACACAGCTTCCATACAGACAGTGATGAGGAAAATTTTATTAGTTGAAATTGGGTTTGAAATAGGAAAAATTTGTTTTGTTCTTATAGTTCGGATGATACATTGGAGTCAAAAATTGTCCCCCAGTTGCCCATAATTGCCTTTGACTATATGTATTTGAGGCTGGATAAATTTATAACGAAGAAATTAATAAAAATGCCCCTGTATTTTTCTACTCCTTTGTTTCTCTGTATTTTTATTGCAATATCTCTGTTCCATTTTCCACTATCTTTCTAATTATGTATCAGTCTGCATACTTCTCTCTATCGGCATTTCAAATTTCATCATTAATTGTGTCTCGGACGCTTGTATTCAATTTCTCTACATATCTTTGAAAAGCTTTCTAGATACGTCTATTAACTTTGTTTTGCTTCTATCGGTAGTGCCAAACCTTCTTGTCTAAATTCGGCATATCTTTTTCTTTCAAATGCTAATGCCCTTATATGCCTTTTTGAAGAATATGATAATGGGAAGCGGCACGCCCACATCCTTTAACCAGCCCAAATTTCAATAAATTCCTTTTGGAAACTTCTTTCATATAGAATTTTTTGATATAAACAACATACATATTACTGACTTATATTGGAAAAACTACGCCCAATAGTTTTAGTTCTTTTATTTATGCTATATGGGCATTTCCTCGAAAACGGTAGTTTTTGTCCCGTGCGACACCTTAGTTTTTTGCAATTATCTTGAAAACGAAAAACTGCCCAAATTCAACCTTAGCACCAATTATAAAGCTAATTAGGAGCTATAATTTAAACTTATTGTCAAAATAAAAATCCGTTTTATTTTGACTTTTTTTTACTTTAAATGTGTTCGACGGTCGAACGAGACTCATGGAAATGGCCATATTTCACTCAATGTTCTTGTACAAAATTTCATCACATTCTTTGCTAAGCTTTTTGGGTCTGAAAACTTAAGTTTTATAAAATTTGCCACATCCGTATTTCAAATCCTGCGTATTTTTTGTTCCGACAGGGTCTGAAAATGTTGGGAATTAGTTTGTTATTCGAAAATTTTTTTTTTTTTCAAATTTTATATCCCAAAGTACAAACAAACTTTACTCCCCACTGTAGTTAATCGCACACAAACTCAGATTCGGATATTGTCTTTTGAATTTACAGCTCACTACACACAAACGCAAACATATAACGTATGTGTGTATAAGTTCGACTGTCTCTTTGATGCTGACTCTTTTTGTATTACGTCACGTTCGTGCTTCATAAAGCAGACTTCAAATTATACGCAATCGTGCGATTATTAGTTGGCTACTTATGTTTTGATGGTATATGTGTGTGTGTTTGTTAGTGTGTGTTGTTTTCCATTCTGTCAGTATATGTCGCAGCGCATTTAGATTTTATTGAAATTTTTCGTTGCTTTTAGCCATGTCAATAAAATGCTACTCGAAGCAAAAATCAAATATAAGCACACATATCCTTACACACAGCCTCAGTTTCATCTGCTCTTTTTTGGTAGTGGCAACAGCAGAAAAAAAGAAAGAAAAATAAAACGCTATCTTTCAATTGATAAAAATCTGTTATGACAAGCACGAAAGCAAAAACACAATTTTGACAATATTGATGAAAAAAATTTTGCGAGACTGATAAGCGTCTGCTTTTTGCTAGCGTAACATAGCTAATTAAATTTCCTCATTCAGCTCGAATTCGTATTCAGCCATAATACATTTCAATGGCGAAAGAATTAAAACAAAAATGTATGATTTCTGAATTAAATGAATAGTACTCGTAATTACAAAAAATACGGATTTATTTTTGTTTTTGTTTTTGTTAAACATTTTTTTTCAATCCAAATTTTTTCAAATGTAAATTTTGTTTTTCAACAAAACGTTGAAACTTTTAATACATTTCTTTAATACCTACTAAAATTGAAAGCTCTTGGAAAATCATAATATTTTAGTGTGCTCATTTTTAGCGTTAAAGTGCCCAAAAGTATGCAATAAAAAATATGCAAATATGAATTAAATTTTATTTTATAAAATGAATTTTAAGCTAGACAAAACACTTCAGCTACGACGCAAACTGTAACACACAGCAGTATTCGTAAACGTATGCGTATCCCATAAATGGCACACTGCTGCGCAACAAATTAAGTGGTAACGTGATCATCAGTGTGATGGCTTTTCAACTTTTTGCGATTTAACTGAATTTAGAGTTGGAGAGTTGTTCTTTTATAAAGTTGAGAGTATGTACTTTTTTCTGAAATTCTGTTGAATTGAAATCAGCAAAATAGGACAAGTTTCCAGCTCTTAAAACTGAGAAAGAAAATGCAGATAACAAAAAATTGACAGCTGATATACCGTAAATTTCACATCCGGTATTTCTCAAATTTGTACATTGGTATGAATATTTTATAAAGTCATTTAAATACCTCAATTTTATCTCAGGATATCTCAAGTCTTTGTTATATGTTGCGGAAGAGTTCAATCGCTTTGTGTCAAAAAATATCTGGAATTAACAGGCCATATTTAACTTTTTTCTATATTTTATTTGAAGATGCTGCCAATTTTTGCATCATAAAAAATTAAACAATAAAAGCTTTGTCATAAAACTATATTGGAAATGTACTAAAAACAACTCCGCTTCACTTGCGTACTTTTCAAGGCCCAAATATACTGCAAAAAGTACAACCGTACTGAAAATATCGTTACTGATAACCCATATACTTTAGTGCATTGGTTTATGTGAGCGCATCTGAATTTGCATTTGGTTACCTGACGCTGTGTATGACAGTCTACTTTTTGCTTTTTTGATTCCAATATTTTCATTTTTATTCAATTTCAAAGAAAAAAAGCTGCAAAATTTGGTGGTAGTGTATTAAAAGCGTTATCCTTTTTGCATTTTAGTAAACTGAAGAACAGAAATTGAGAAAATTATACGCTCGTAGCACTGCCAGTGTTTTATCAGAGAAAACCCTTTCGGATTTGATGTTGTTTTAGTTGCAGGAATTCGAGGTATATTGTCAACATAGTCAGTTATATTCCATCTATTTATTCGTTTATCAAATTTTGTTGCAACAATGGTAATTTTGTTTCTTAGTGTATATTTGCTTGCTAAAATTTTATCCAACTCCTACTCTTCCGTCTACTATTTTCTACTTTTATAAAGGGTGCTTTCTTATGATGATTAAACTTTAAATTGAAATAAAACGAAATTTTTTCATTTAAAAGATTATTTCAAAATAATTACCGCATATGTCCACCACGACTAGCTGTAATAAGTTGCACTTGATTGATCAGATTTTGAGTCACTTGAGTTCTTATATCTAAAATGACACCGCTAATCCTAGTAGACCAATGCCAAAAAACTTGTTTTTTTTTATATGCATTTTACTTAAAGTGAAAGTTTCTTTACTCTAAAAAATCACCCTCTATTTTTTGCAATTTATTTTGGTGTCAGTTACTTTTTGCTATTGCGCTAACGTCGTGTGTTCCCTTTGTCAAAAGCAACAACTGATGTTCCTTTCACTGCCACTGTTGTTGCTCCTTCCGTTACAATTTAACTCTTAATTGCACCCTTTGGCAAAATAGCAACAGTTTAATGTGCAGAACACCCTGTTTATGCGCATCAGTTACATGCATACTGGTATGTTTACTAAGAGAATGGGTTAATCGATCGGGACTGGGATTGGTGGGTCTCTGTGTGCATACGGCAATAGCAGCTTAAGCGCTGCAGCTGCGTTTCCTTTTTACTGAGCAAGTTTAAAAAGGCATGAGCAGACATCTCAATTTAATTGTTTTTATTCAATTCAATTAATTGATTTTATTATACGTTTATAAAAGTACACTTAATAGAGCAGAAGAATGCTGTAAAGTGCAAACATATTGTGCACTTGGAGTACAAAAAAAAAAAAAAATTATATAATGTTAGCTACAGTTGTAATGCAAGAACAATTTCTAGTCCTTTGATGTTAAAAAAAATAATAATAAAAAAATTGCATTGTATGAGTAATTCTGCTTAAAAATGAATTACATGTCATATGAATATTTGAACTTATCTAAATATCATGTCGCATGAAAGACATTAATCTAGAGGAGTATAGTGTTTTATCAGTGAATATTATCTTTATGCCACCAAAACGGGATATACCGTGTGTTTTGAAAAACGCGATACAAAAACGGGATAAAAAGGGGATGTTTTGATGCTAGAGCTAAAGTCTTATTAGTCTTTAACTTGTGTTTTGAGTTTCAAGGTCACTTATACAACTATTTTCCTAAGGATTTCCCAAATATTTTGTTTTTAATGGTTCGAGTGGTCGCGACATAGCACAGCATATATATTGAATCTACAATAAAATGAATTTTACTACTACTCAGAAAAATTTTCTAGGGCATTTAATAAAACCGTTTATTTTTAAATTTGGCAACAACTCAGAGCATGGAAAATTTCTCTAAGTTTAAAAAAAAATGTGTATGAAACAAACTTAAAAATTATTAAAAGTCCTACACAATTTTTCAGAATGAATCGATACAGATTCTTTTCCAAATTTAGAGAAATTTTCCTTGTTCTGAGTTATTGCCATATTAAAACACAACCGTTTATAAATAGCCCTAGAAAATGTTTCTGAATCGTAGTAAATATATCAACACAAGATTATTTTTTAGGACTGCATCAGCCCTCCTTATATCATTAATCCCAGTTGTAACTGATTTTTACATTCTGAATTTTGTTACAAAATTTTTCGTACGAATCTTGGTAATACTTTTTCAAAAATATTGTTGAAATCATTATCGCACGAGTGAACTATGTTATTTTGAACCAGAAGTGCGCGTTATTCATTTGTTTAAATTTACACTCATGTCTTATGAGTAACTATAATTTTAGGTAATTGTGACAATCAAATGACCAACAATTCAGCCTCAAATTTAATTTCATCATAAGAATTAAAAACTTTTTTCTGACAAAGTCAAAATAATTGTGAAATAAATATTTTAAGAACTGAAAATTCTAATATATTGTATATAATCTTATATACTCACCGTTCTCAAGAATGAGACATCATCCTGCTCCGAGCCTCCTTCCGCTTCAGCCATTTAGCCGGCAAAGCAAATGGCTACCGCGATAACCGATGAAATCAAGACAAAATCAAAACCAAAGAGCTCAAATTAAATGATGTACTGCGCGACTGCTAAAAGCGTGCAGTTTATCAACTGGCGGTTGGCTGGCAGCAAAGTTTTTTTACTTTGTAAACGGCAACAGAATGTAATTCACTTTTGCACAAAAACTAAATAAAAATATAAAAAACTAAAATGAAAAAGAAGTGAGAGAGAAAATTTCGTTACTGCAATTGCACTTTAAAAAATATTTTTTTATAAATATTATATTTTTTTTTAAAAGATATTTTGTGAAATTTAATTTTTTTGATCATTGATTTTGTTTTCACTTATGTTAATTGGTATGTTTTATTTTCTGCTCGAAAAACCATTTCTTTGTTTGGTCACTGAAACTTTTTTTTTTATTTTTGACACTTTGGATTATATTTAGTAGAAACAAGCAATGATATTTCTACTTTCGATGTTACTTAGGATGAAAGAATGTTGCTATTTTCCTTCAATTTTTATAAGTATAACATAATTAAAGATTTGATTAATGGCCGCACCAAATTTTTAAGAAAACAAAACTTATCTACAATAAACCTAAAAAAATTTATTTTTTTAAAGATTTCTGATTTATTATTCAACGCCATATTAATAATTTTAATGATTTACGAGTATACACTTTTTTTTTGGCACTAACACGACGCATTTTTAATTGTTGTTTATTTTTGTATATATTTTATTTGAATTAGCGAAACGATAATAAATGACGCCAATACAACCGGAAATACGTACGCTGCTGTTTTATAAAAATGAAAAAACTCAATAACAAATTGTGCGAAAAATCGGCAATTAGTCAACTAATATTTTTGGCAACGATTCTCAGTTTGTTTACAATTCTTGCACACCCTACAGTTTGAAAGTCACTGCACGCTGCATGTGTTGGACAACACGTGTTTGTCGCTTTGTCGCGAGCTTTTTCTGCAGTCAATCGGTCTGTTGTCCTGCTGTTCTGTGCCGGCACATGCGCGCTGTGCACTCTGCAGGTTTTTCCCAAGCAATTGCTTTTCTGCTTTGTTATCCTGTTTTTTATTTTGATTATTATTCACAGCTGTTATAGGTCGCTACACGGCTATTTGTGTCACATTTCCTTTGGCATTTTGTTATGCTTCGTTATTTGTCGATTGTTTTCGTTTTGTGTCGCTTTCATTTTGTGTTTTTTGTTTTTGTTCTCATTCGCATTTTATCTGAAAAACGTGCTCGTCCTATGTTTTCTCACTCTCACCATTACCAATGAGCGTGAGATGAAAATGGAAGTGTGAGTGTCAAAGAGTGCTGCTTTTAACTTTGTGTCTTTTTTTCCTTTGATTGTGTAAAAAGTTGAATGAATTTTAACACACAAATTTAATTATAAAAATGTATTTTTAACCTTTTGTTTTTGGATTTTAGCCAACTTTTTTCGAATTTGTCAATTGTGCCAAAAAAAAAAGTTGGCCACTTTGACATAATTTCAACCATCGCCTGACGTCCGCCGTCACGGTTTTTTGTTTTTGGCCTAGTGCCTGATTTATCAGTAAGGTTTGTAAATGTAAATTTTTACTAAGAAATCGTGTGTAGGGTCAATGTTTAGTCATTTTTTATTGTTATTTTGTTTCTACATGCAATCGTTTTGAAAAGGTGCTGTTGACGTTTGCGATTTTTGGTTTTTTTTGTTAATTTTAACACTTAAATACAAAGAAAACATTAACTCGACTGACTGTTCTAGTTCTTTTGATTTTATATGATTTCATTATTTGTACCGAAGTCTATTGAAAAGCTAAATCGACAAAAAAATAAAAGATTACGTGGCGCACATAAAGTGTAGATATCTAAGAAACATAGGTATATATTTTTCTGTGAAAAGTAAGAAAACTTTTCAGATATAAACGTGTGTTGTCATCATTCAAATAGTGTTTTTTTGAGCCATAGCTATAGTTAGGGCAGGTTCATGGCCATCTATAGAAAAGCAGAATTGTTTAATGTGACTAATTTTCAAATTTTATGGAATCATATAACTTTTTAATAGATTTCGTTTGATTGAAAAATCTTACTTACTTTTTTTCTTACAAGGCATAATATCCATTCGAACGGGACATATTCTTTCATTTTGGTTCACTTGGGAAATTTTTCAAAACGACTTTATTATTTATATAAATAATAATATTTAAGATACATGCAGTAATTAAAAAAACAAATTTAATGTTTATAAGTATTTATCAAATTAATTAGTAAGATCAATTTTAACAAAAAAAAAAAAAGAGGAATGAGTAGATATTTTTCTTAAAAGAATATAAAACTTGTCTTTTTGATGCTAAAATGTTTTCCAAGTAAGGGGCGTGACACCGCCCTACTAAAAATTTTTCTTCTCAAGAATGAGTTTGTCCCCATACCAAATTTGATCAAAATTGGTGTAGCGACCCAGTCGTGGCTTCATTTTTTCCCATTAGAGGCGGTGCCACGCCCACTTAAAAGACTTAGTGTCCCTACTTACATTTTTATGGTACAATCTATCTCCTAACCAAATTTCATTAAATTCGGTCCATTAGCTTAGCCGTGGAAACGTTTTTTCCCGTTAGGGGCGTGGCACCGCCTACTATTGTAAAGCTAGTTCTTTTAAATATGATACCTTGAGATTAGATTGGATAAACTCCTCACTATTTCTGCATCAAAGATGTTGCGAAAACATTTTCGCAGGATATCGGGTAGTGTTTCACCGAGGCTACGAGGCAGCCTCGTTTTTGACTACGAGAACGAGGCGAGACCGAGGCGAGAACGAGGCGAGATGGAAAAATAAATTTTCCTCGCTTGACCGAGGCGAGGCGAGATCACATGGCACCTCGCCTCGTACTCGCCTCGGCCTCGCCTCGTCCTAGCCTCGTTTTCGAAACCAAGAGCGAGGCGCGTTTTGACGAAATCTGAACTCGTAAGAATCATATGCAGATTCAAAATATGAATGTAATTTTTATAATAAAATCTATATTTAACTAATATTTTAGTATTTTATTTTGAGTAAACTACTTTGTTTTATTTTTAATCCGCATGTGCTTCTTACGAGTTCAGATTTGGTCCAAGCGCTAATGCACAGAAGTGCTTGGATCGCATCAGCTTCTATGTGACTTCGCCTCGTTTGATCAGTTAGGGAAGCACGTAAGGCTATGTAAGGCTATAAGCAAAACTGCATGATTGACAACACTGCATTGAAATTGATTTATTCTAATAGTCTTTCTAAGAACCGGTAAGGTGAAGCGAAACGCACAGGGTAATGCTAGTATATAAATAAAGATCAATATATGTATGTTCGTTGCTAATGGACTCCTAAACCGTTCAACCGACCGACGAAAGATTTGACATACATATATGTTTCTTATGATTTGGGATGCTCCGTAATATAGTTTACTATAAATGGGTGATGCCACCCCCACATAAGAGAAAAACAGAATTCATCATATATTATCAACAACTTGATGCAGATTAATAAAACTTGATATATTTATAAAAGGTAGAGGCATAACTAAGATTCAATTAATAAAATGGGCGGTACCATGCCTTCAATATAAGAAAAAAATTAACTTTATCATATCTCAATATCTATTTGACGTAGATAAATAAGATTTGGTACATATTTTGCTTATAGTTTGTAAAAGGTTCATAGCTTAGTTCGGCTTGGAAAAATAGGCAATGCGTCTCCTTCCCATATAAGAAAAGAATTAAATTTATCATATCTCATCCAATTCACCAAAAATAAAAACAGATATTTTATTTTATTTCTTGAGGCTTGATCAGCCTATCAGCCCCGATACATATATAATTTTTTATTTATTTTAATAAAAACCTCGCTTTTTTACCGAGGTGCCTCGGCCGAGAACGAGGCAAACCGAGGCGAGGCGAGGCATGTGATGGCAAGATCTCGTCCGAGGCCGAGGCGAGGCGAGACTCAAATTTATAAAACGAGGCGAGACCGAGATCAACTAGAACCTCGCCTCGCCTCGGCCTCGGTGAAACACTAATATCGGGTCTCTTTTTTCATTTATAAAATGTGGAAAAAAATCTTTTCACAATCTATTACAAAAAAGTGGGGAAGAGTTATTGCAAACCTAAAAGAAAGTGTCACATATAGACTCCTAAAAAACTGTTATTTTTTTTTCTCAAAAAAATTCGAAAAGCAATTTTCAAATGCGGCTAAGCGCATTGGCATTGTGTACAGACAGGACAAACAGTAGAAAATACATTGTAAGTTCTATACACACACACACACACACATACATGTAGACCCCAAAAAACATGCCGCCTTGTGAGTTGTGCCAAATTAAAATGTCCGCAAAGCCTTAAACATGTCGGCACACAAGCCACCAAGGCGGATTCGTATACAACTACGCGCGTAAAGCACAGAGTAACAGTGGCAACATTGAGTCCTAGTGTGAAGAAAAAAAAAATACAAAAACCAGAAGATGAAAGCGTAAAGCAGCTTCTTCCAAGCCGCAACCGCGGATGATGTTGCGCTGAGTTTTTGTTGTTGTGTGTGAGCGCGCGAGTGTATGTGTGCAATACAGTGTAAGTATTAGTGTGCGTTTAATCCGTTTAAACGCCGTAATCTATTTGGCTACCAGGGTAGACAGAAGGCGTTTTACAAGTCAGTCAGCCAGACTGACAGGCAGGCGGCGGCAAGCAAGAGCAGCAGCAAGGTTGCCATGACAGTTGGACATAAAGTGAACAGTTTTTAGATTGTAGCGGGTGTAACACGCTAAGAGCTTAAAATCAGTTTCAAGCAATTGTGTAATTTCTACAACATTGAGTAGAATATTTGGAAACATTGAGAATTATACAGAAAATGTTTTTCTCTCAAATTAGAAGGTGTTAAAAATTTGAGAGGAAATGTGCATGTAAAATATGTAAAAACATTTGAAGTCGCATAAATAGTCATAAATAGCCAACTAAAAGTAATGTAACAGTTTAACAGCGTCTAGAGCGAAAGTATCATAAATATACGTCCGAAATAGCAATCATCAAAAGTTACTGCAATAGCGAATCGACGAAAAACTAGCGAAGTGAAAATCAACACTGCCAAATCAAAATGTTGGTAGATTCCAGGACTCCACGAGAATATTCGAGGGTTTTTGTAGCATTCAGCATCAGCTGACATAAAAGCAAGCTTTTTACGTTAGAAGTCAGTTGTAGCTATGCTGCCAACTTTCTTGAATAATTTTGAAACAGTAGTGAATCTGGTAAACAATTTAATGAACGTGATATATATTATTACATTGTCTACGTTCAAAATTTTTTAAATGTAGAAAATTCTACACGCCACTGTCATAAGTTAATGAGATAAAAACAACAACTGCATTCTGGAAGCAAAAATATTGCTATGCACTATGAAGTTGCGGCTTTAGTTTCTAGTTGTTGTTGCTGTGGTATTGTTATGTTGGTTGACCGTTTTCTTTGAGTGCAACTGTACAGCTGCTGTGTTGTTGATGAGTCGCTCAGTTGGCTGCGCGCGGTCACTTGATGTTGATGATGTTGATTTCGCTGCAACAACTGCTGTGGTCTATCGCCGGTAATGTTTACGCGGTGCAGCTGTGGTAAAACTCGCTACGTGAACTATACTGATGAGTCTGCCTGCAGAGGTAAACATATACAATCCCATCATACCCAGTAGGAAATGTTTCGAGTGTGTTACCTTGCAAAATGTAAATAAATGACACATTTGCCATTTAACCAGCTGGGTATTTACGCAAAAATATACACCGATGGATAAAAAAAATAAGACAGGAAAATTTACAAGTACATGTTGGTAACATATAAACATGCAGGAAATTCACTGAATGTGTACATACCAAATGGGTGTCATTGTCGCTGTTCATATTTCTTTGTAAAATTTTCTATGAAGTCAAATTGTGAATTTTTAGTTTGACGTGCGGTTTTTCTTTTTATGTAACAGAGGGAGGCGTTTTGCGCATAAAATGTGACATAAGCCACGCATCACATGACAGTTGTCAGAAAATTATTATTACATTTATTAATAAACCTCCACAGTGTTGCGTTGATTTTATTATGGAATGGAATGGAATCTTAAATAGAATGAGATTTTGAGGAATTTGTGCCGGGTACAAACAAAGCTACTGCTTGCCAGTATAAAGTGAAGAGAGTTGTCTACTACAAGGATGAATGAAACAAATTCAGATGTGCTGAAAGTTAGAGGTGATATCAGTTCTGAAATCCTCCATATTATTAAAACGAAGGTGCTACTTGATGTTCGCATAAATATATTTTGAAATAGTACAAGCCAGTTACTTTTATATTCTAGAGCAAATTGCGCTTTCACGTGATACACAATATGGTAAAATGTTTCACTTTCCTCGCACTGAGAATAAAGCATTGTGCAATTTCTAAATTCAAACTTGGCTCAGTGCAGTAAAACATTTTCTGGAAAATATTGAATATACAATTTGATATTCTTACCACCACATTAATTTTAAAAAAATATTCAAAATTTTTACTGCAAAGCACATATCTATAAAATGACAACACTCGATTTGCTGTGTGAACTTGAGTTGCTATTATAGGAACATACTACAGTACATAGCTGGGCAAAATTTTGGAAACAAGAGCCACTTATAACAAAAGCAATTAAAGCAACAATTACAACAACAGGGAAAACACCACTTTTATGATCGATCTAGATAGCAAAAAATCAACAATAAACCAAAAATCAATTCCAAGAATCAAGTAAGCACAACTTGGGTGCAGAAATAAATGTACACTGATCAAATGAAAAGAAAGAAGCTGTCCTCAATGTGCATGTTGTTGTTTACTTGTTCGCTCGTTTTTTTTTCTCTGAATGATGGAATAACAATGCAAATCCCAATGTAAATCCAATGTGAATATAGCGCGTATAAAAAAAACTTCAACAATAAAAAGGTGCGTAGCAGGATATAGAGTGTTTGCTGTTTTTCTTAAAAAAAATTATGTTTCTTGTAAAGAGCCAATATTGGCTCTTTTTTCGTATTTTGCCCATCGCTGCTATAGTCAGTAGACTGGAAACAAAGCAATGGGTATGAGTTCTGAAATAAGTTTATTTCGATATGGAATGCGGCTCTTTTCAATACTACATATTATAATAGGATATGCTCTAGAGAAATATACGAAGTAATGCCAAAAGATCGAGTTTTATCTCGTAACACTTGAGCAAAAATTGGGTGTTTAATTAAATCTACTTTTTGGCTTAATGTAAATAAATATATCAATATGGACAACATTTCAATTTCGATATGATCGACAAGTATTGTCCAAAAGAAACCATTTGACAACAAATAACCTGTGTATGGTCCCTATGACAATAACAGTTACCACTTAAATTTCACACTTGAGTTTTCTTCAAATAAACGCATGCAAACAAAGTGAAACACAAATTCACAAATACCCAATTGCAAATAAAGCAATTGATGGTCACCATTTAAATTTTTGATTTAAAAATTGGTAATTGAAAACATTGTTACATTGTTGTAATTGAAAACATGTTTAGTAGCATGATTAAGTCGAACCATGTGCCATTTTAAATTTTTCATTTTCGTGAAAAAAATTGCATATTTTATTGAATGTCGAAATAGAATATCAAGCAGAATACACACAAATTGAATTTTTCCTACTGGATGCTTTTACCCGCATAAGCAAACAAGCAAAAGTTCACATATCCTGGTATTCAATTGTCTATTTGTCTGCGTATTCGTGCTCTATGCGAGAATAATTTATTCTCGTGGGCTTATGGTTTTATTGTTGTAGCAGTTATTGCACATTCTTGTTATTGCTTTTGCTGAAATTTCAATTGTCAAACAATGAAAGTACACGTGAACAACACTTGAATTTGCAATATCACGAATGCTGTACACTGTGCAAAATTTTATTGTTAATATAATAACTCAACCATATTGTCATTTTGAAAGCAAACAGCATTCAATTCAAATGGAATATGCTACCGGCCAAACTAGTCTTAGGCCAAACTCGTTACTGTTAAGCCTAAAGATATGCAATGAAATCTTAATGCAAAAGCACTGTGGCTAATGAAAATTAAAGCAATAGCGAAGTAAGACAATAAAACTTATCAATTTTATTGAATACTTGGCAAGTGCCAAGTGAGGGTAAGTGGCCTTAAGTGGCTTTGGACTTATATCCTCCAATATGTCCAACACTGGTTTCGCGGCGGGCTTCGTCCGCAGTTCAGTCTATAACATGTGCCAGCTTCGCTATCCACAGTGCTTTAGTATTAAAATTAAATTGCATGCTTTTAGGCATTCAAATTATCCAGTTTGGCCTAGGAAAAACTAGTTTATCCTAAAAACTAGATTGGCCAGTAACATATACATAACTCAGACTTAAAGAAAGCTGTAAAACACAAGTATATTTCTCTAAGTGTATGCTCATAAAAGTTAACGCGTTCATTTTTGTATCAAGTAGCATTTACAATGCAGAAATGTTTGCATACACGCATATATTCAAGGACAAACACAACATATCCTTGTGCGCGCTCTATTTGTTAAAACAATATTTGTTTTGTTAACTCTTGAACGCATTGCTGCGCGCGGTAAAACTTTGCAGCTCCCCAAACTCTGAAATATAAAGTTGATGCTTGGATTATGGGATGCAGCATGCGATGCGGCTACGAATCGCCATATAGTGGCTAGTCAGCTCAAAAGAACAAAACGAAAGGACATTGCGCTGACATGGCAAAGCTGTTCGCCGAACGTGTGCGCGAACTTTCAACACATTGAACAAGAGGGAAACGATGCATGCAAAATCCTTTTGTAATACGAAAAGCAAACACAATGCACAATGACCACTGATACAAAGCAGCGAAAAATAATAGCAACTACAGTAAACGTAACAACTGTAACCCTGGTGGAAACTAAGACGCTGGTGGTATATTCATAAATCATTTTCATATTCGCAAAACAAAAGAAAATAACATAATGCCAGTTAATCCATTTTAAGATTATGAAAATGCTATATAATATCCCAATTATCTCAGCACTAATTATCTTAAATTCTGCTGTAACCAGTGAAAAATTGTAGCATTTTTTATTTAAGCTTTATCCTAATTAGAAGAAAAATGCGAGTAGCTGCGATCAGCTTACGTAAATCAAATAAAAGCGTAGATAATTAGAAGTTGGCTTATGTGTCAGACACATGTAACAACACGTAGACTTACACATACAAAAGGATATTGAATAACATCGAATGCATTACAACAGCTGTGAGAGCAATTACAACAACATTACTGAGAAGTAATACTTCTCAGTATGAAAAGGAGAAACTCAAGTGCGTTGTCTTACGTTTGACTGCGATGGATTGAAAGCTATTTAATAAACAACAACATTGTAAAAACGACAATGGAAGTATTCCTTGGCAACGATGGTGCTATGCAACCGCGGTGGGCAGCATTTTTCAACTGGAGTGAAATTACAACAAAAATAGTTCCAACAATAATAATAAAAATCAAAGATCTGCTTTCAATTTTTATTGGTAAAGTATACTAAAACATACAAAGAACTTAAAAAGTATAAATGCAAGAGCGAAGTCCAATTGAATGGTTGGCAGACGATGTGCCGTTGAAGCCTGTCCATGTGGTAGCGTATAGATACAAAAGCCTAGATTGAAATGGCTAGTCAGTCAGCGAGTTATTTAGTTGTATCAAACATACAGAAAAAAACATCCAACTACAAGTGCAAATAAATTGTTTGTATATGTCATCTTTTGAGTAATTTTTGCTATGGTTTAGAGTAAAATTTGGCTCCATTTGCCTGAACTCGCCCATCACTGCCTTACACCATCTCATCTATACAATGACAGCAAATTTTCCCTACATATAAACATACATACATGTATATGCCAAGATATAGCTATGAGATGTATTAGTTAAAGCATCGACTAATCTGATGCTTATGTCCAGAAGTCAATAAAGCATATGCTTGCCATTAAGTAGTCGCGTGGGATAGTGGCAACATAATTATACATATTTCCTTATTGATAAATTTGATATCACTCAAAATGCTGTTTATTGTTCATTGTGTAGCTTTCGATATCGTCCTCGTACTTAACCCATGTTGTACTTTTGTAGTTTTTAAGTTTAACGGTTTTAAACAATTTATGCGGAGAATATATGTCCACAAATCGAAATATGTTTCTGATCCTATTGATATTCATCTTGTATGAAGGCTATAATCCTTATTGATCTTGTTTGTGCCGGAAATGCCGCAAAGGTCACAGTTTATAGCTAGACTCTCTTGTTATGGGCTTATTTCTGACCTAGGCAAACAGGTAAATTTCAAACATAAGCAAAACCTTTCAAACGATATACACAATATCATTGCCAGTTACATTTTTTTTTTAAATTTATATTATAACCGCTCAGGGAAATGGTCGATATTTAGATCTGTGGCACCTCTTATACTTAATTTGTGAGATTTTTATGTTTCGCTTAAATAATTTTCGCTTGTACAAAGATTTTTATTTTGAGAATAAGTCCGCAAATCGAGTCCCTACCGATCGATATCTGCTCCAATAAAAGTAGTATGGGAACTTATTTGAACTGATGTGCATCCCAGATGAGGCTGTGCAACAAGCCGAACTCGTTGGAGCAAACTCAAAACTCACGATCATATCAGAAAATTTCAGCCCCGAACCAAGATCGTTTTACTCGGTTCAACTCGAGTTCAAGATGTTCACCCACATTTCGGATTTTGCTTCTGTTTGTGCCTGCGTACATGTCGTTCAAACAAAAGAAATGAAAATTGCGGTGCAAAATAGTCGAAACTCGAACAAACGAGTAGCTCGAAACTCAAACAAACGAGTAGCTCGAATCTCGAACAAACGAGTAGGTCGAAACTCATGAGTTGCAATCATATGATACTTCCAACGAACGAATTGAACATCAGTTGAGTCGATCGAATCGAGATTAACTCGTTGTGTATTGCAAAAGTTCGAACATGTTCGATCAGCTTGTCGCACAACCTCTGCCCTTTGTCTTACGTTGGATGTTAGTTACATAAATCAAGTGTATGAGGCGCTGTATTTCCAAGAGTCACAAAAATAAAAAGAGGGTTTGGTGCCATTCACGCACAAATAAGCTCAACATTTTTGTAGAAATGATAATCGTATTGAAACAAACATTTCCAACAAGAAAATTAAGAACTGCCAGAAATGCGTTAATTTATTCTAACCATACGAAAATATCAAATGCTTTCTTATCTTGACACCTTGTCCGCCTCCTTTGTCCTTCTTAATTAACTTCTTTACTCCCTAATGTAATTTCTAAATTTGGACTGGTTTTACGACTTTATACACACGCCGTAATTTGACAACTATGTAAGGTAATAAGTGGTGAATGTGTTAATAGCTACTTACAACAATCATGCATGGGTGAGTGAGTGTTTACCCAACGGGAAATAGAAGCACTTCTAAAATACTTCTAATACGCTTCCAGAGAAACTGAAAGCTGCATTCAATGCCATTGTCCTTGTATCTCTTTTAAGTACGACCTGGTAAGCACACTTTTAAGTTGTTATGAGTCATACCTCTGAAGGCACAAAAGATGTTGTGGAGAAAAACATTACACATTTTATTTGAAGACGTTAAAGAAATTCAACAGAGTGCTAAATAGTTTACATAAACTAAATACTGATAAGATAGTTTCCTTGGTAGCAGCTTTGCTTGCTTTCCATTGGGTATAAGCTTGTTATATAAGTGTGTGCGTGAGACATCATGTTGCACACTAATTCGGTTCCATTATGTTATGATTTGAATAATTAATGCTCGCGAATAATTTCGCACGTGTTTGCTAATAATACAAAATCTAATTACCGAAACAGCGAGTATCCGCTACAACAAAGACTATTTTGCATTATCTACGGCAAAAGCAGCCAAACTATGGCAACAACATTAACAACCGTGACAGCAACATGTTAATCAACGCTTTTACGTGTGCCACACATTCGTTAATTCATCATATTTCATTAAGGGACTAATAAAAAAATTAACACCTCATAAAATACTAATTGCCAACACAACAACACATCAGTTAAATGCAAAATAATTCAGTATTTCTATTTTGTGACACGACACATTTTAAATTTAACTGGCTGAAATTCTCCTCGGTTGAAAAAGAATTGCTTACCTGCTGCAAAACTTGGGCGAGCAATTTATATAAATTTATGTTTTTTTTCTACTTAAATTGATATTACTAAAAAATGTCTGTCTTTATTTGATCTGAACTAAGGCTTGCCATGTAGGTACTAAAATGGCTGTGCAGGTCATGAATTGTGAAACTTAAGAATTCAATTTACATTTGAGAGTCATAAAATATCCTTGACATGTGCCAACTTTTTACAGCTAATAAAAATACATCGCTCTATTTATGATAATTTGCAGTCTAATAATAAAATCTAAAATTTTTTATTATCCACATACTTCTACAAGTATTTGGTAACTTGGTACGAACACTTTACCTTGAAAATATAAATGACATTTTTCGCTATTGGTTTATTACTTGCAAAGAGGCGAACTTGTAAGAAAAAACCGGTCAGCTTTTAGCCATAGTGCTAGTTGCATAAATTTGAATTTCATTTTATATGTTTCCGGACCTTTTGCTTTTAGATTTCAATACATTCCGTACACTGATAGAAAATTTAATTCTACCAAGAATTAAAATAAAAAGTTTTGTGATAGTAATAATGGTCGCTGAATCGGAAATTTAGCGCAATTTTGCTTTGTTATCTATTGTTATCTATTGTTATTGAGATTTTTGAGGGTAAACATTACAAGTAATGAATAAAACCTGTAGTATTCAACGTGTAGTAAGAATCAGGTTGTGTGCATGTGACCGCATGCACACATTTAAACATATTAATACATTAAGCATATCGCGGCTAGGTATTTTTTCTAAATTATTATTATAAGCAACTACATTTTTTTGAGGTTTTTTCACTTTAAAGGGAGCGTTTTTTTTTACTTTTCGAGAAACAAAACATTAAAAACTTCGGCACCACTTTTGCCAGTGCAAAAAGTAATGCCGTAATGGTTCCATTCTAAGAAAAACAGTTTCTTTTCATATTTGGACCAAAGAGTTTTAGTTAACATTTTTATTTAATATTTTGCTAGTTTTAATGGCTGCTGTCAAAAAATGCATATAGTCACATGCACAAGTAAACGATTTGACTAAATTTTTATTATTCCATATAGCTCAGTCGTACATTTTCACAATGCGATTAATTTTGGAAAAATTAATGAGGTCACATGTCTTTATGTGATTTAGAACTAAGCCTACTCAGTAAAATTTTATTCACCAAAAATATCACCAAGCCACTTGAAAAGCTGTAGCTAGTTGAAAACAAATTACTATTAGCTACTTGAATAAAATGCTCATTTTTCATTTTTCCATCAGTTTTCTAACACCTACCATGAAAAATAGCCGATCATTGGGAAATAACATTAGGGCTACTTTTTTTTTATCAAATTTTAGAAAATGTTAAAAAAATCATATTTGGCGAACCGCAATTTACTATCGACAATTCTTGCGGTGGTTTTATTGTCGCTTACTTTTTTTGTCGCATTGATTTATGATTCAGTTTCAGTGAAAAATATCCCAGCAACAAACAAAATTCGTGAAAATGAAATTGATAAAAAAAAAAATTTTTTTT
The DNA here is from genome assembly GCA_949775025.1 of Tricholauxania praeusta. NCBI lineage: Eukaryota > Metazoa > Arthropoda > Insecta > Diptera > Lauxaniidae > Tricholauxania > Tricholauxania praeusta. The sequence goes on along the minus strand of OX459031.1, from coordinate 120,853,109 downwards.
TTTTTGTAGAATGTCTGCTGGCAATTTGCCTGAACACTATTACTCTTTGTTGTTGTTGATGCTTTTGTTGTCGCTGCTTTGACTGTGCAAACTATTTGCTTGTGATACCCTAAGTTTGCTGGTTGTCATGTTAACACATTGAGAAAATTAATGAATTGCCTATTGCTAGTGCTACTGCTGCAAAAACGATTGCAAACAGCCAGAGTACACCAGCAAGGACTTGTGACGCGTCAAGTTAAACTAAGGACTACATGATTAATTTTGGCATAGTGTCGAGTTGTTGGCCAGTTGTGGGTTTTCACAGTTTGTCAAAAAAAAAAGAAAAATATTAAAAAGAAAGAAATTGCAATTTTATTTATGGGTTACAGCTTAGTGCGACACTGAAATTTTTTGTTTGAAAATGTGAGCATTTGAGAAATTGGTCTTTTGTAGACCTCATAGAGCTTCTCAGTTGATCATGATTATAACTTAAAGGCTTTTGTCTAAATTCATACAATAATTCAGAGCTTAAGCACACTGAACTACAATTGTCCTTGGGATCAGTATGTCCTCATATTCTTAGTTGATAATTGTATGCTAAGTATGTAGCGGAATTATCTTTAAATAACATTCGCCAAAACATTGTTTGAGGTAATAGATCTAAATTTAAATCATTTTTTAACATTAGTAAAAATGAATGTTTTTCAACTCTCAGTTTGAAGATCGAAAATAAAGTAAAATGAGTTGGACATCCAAGCAATTCATCAAAAACTTATCTCGTTTGTTAACAGAAGAAATAATTTATTTGTAGATGTAAAGATTTAGTAACAGTTAACAAATATCATATTTGAGGTAGATGAAATATTATATATATGAAGGCTGTTGTTTATTCTATCATATAACTGACAATTATTACTAAACTATTTTTTGATTATAGCTTTTTTTCTCCCAAACATTGACCTACTATTAATTACCAAGTCTTAATTCGGCGGAAAAGCACTGCTTTATCACAAAACCATGAATTTATTGACATCGATTGAGAAAAAAATTGATAGTAAAAAATGGAAAAAATTAAATGAGAAATAAAAAAATCAATAAACAAAAAAATCAATAAACGAAAAATCGATTAATAAAAATCGATAAACAAAACAATCGATAAGCAAAAAAATCTATCAACAAAAATTGATTGTTATGTTTTGTTGTTTTGCTTATCAACAAGAAATCGATAAACAAGAAATCGATAAAAAAAAATCGATACAAAAGAAATCGATAAACAAAAAATCACTACTAGATAAAATTGTTTAATTAATATATCGACAATTTTAAGTATTGTTACATCCTTGTATTGTATCTGGATGGTATTTATACTGTGTCATAAATACCTAAAGTGTTTGCAAATTATAAGCACCTTATGTAAGTTTCAATTCATGACACAATGTTTATGAAGAATTGGCTGTTTTGCTAATCAATATTTTTTTAACAATTGTCAACTAAATACATTTATTTGAGGATGAAATACTAAGTCCTCTGAATATGTAAGCGGTGTAGTTTCATAAACTCAAATTTGTTAAGGTTAAAACTCAAAGCTTAAGATATCAGGCTTGTGTACCACTGTGAGTCAGCTCAAAATGAAAATGAATAATATTTTTTAAATAAATCTGTGTAATTATATTTAAATAATACTTCGTCCAAGGGAAGCTGTCCCCTATAATCTCGCATGACAACGCCACTGAGTACGAATAATTGATAGCGAGCATTAAAACCTACATAAACTGATTAAATGAATTGAATATATTCTACTGAATGCTCGAAAATGACTTAAAATTCAATTTAAGACTTAGTAAACTGACGCTGGATCGTCGATTGTTATACCATTGCTTGAGACAGCAGAACAGAAAATGCCACAAAAATTGTAAGACCATTCCGAGACTGCTAATAATCCAAAATATCAAACTAAATATGTGATTTTCATAGCCTGCTTATGAAGCCAATCGAAGCTAAAATCTTATTCGAAATGCGCACACATTCTGTTGTTTTGTTTATATTAGAAATCCAGATGGAATATACATATGTTGAGTTCATTGCTTTCTGTGTTCTCATTAAAATAATGAGCGTACTTTTTTCTATTGCAATCGAATTTTAATGTTGTAGAAAATCGTTTGAAAATCTTTTAAGAAATGCCCAAAAGTAAACAAAATCTTGTTGTTGGAAAATCGTGTTTTCGTGTTTTTTATGTAAACGAGAATATCGTTTAATTCATTATTTATTATTATTTTCATTTCTGTTAATTAAAAAAAGTTAAATTTTTGAAAAGTTTTCGTTCAAATAGTTTATGCTAAAATGTTTTAGCTCTGTGCCCGCCAAAAAAAGCTACTACTACTACTACTAGCTTTTTTAGCTATATTACTTTGATAGCTTTTTTAAAATCTCAACAGCAATTCTGAACTTATTCTTCGAATAACAAAAATTATTAATATAATCTATTTTTATTTCAGCCTAGTGAACAACTTCAGCATATGGCATAAAAGTTCGGTAAGTTCCTAAAATATTGCTTTATGTATTTATTAAAATTTTTAAGTTGATGTCAACTTTGCGCGCTGTAGGGTGAATTATATGCTCCACTAAATAGTAATGCCTTTGTGCACTAAAATAAATGCTAAAACTAAGCAAGCTAAATTGTATAATAAAATGTTCGAGCTACTTAGAACCAAAAAAAAAAAGTCAAACAATAAAAATGATTTAAAAACGATTGTTGAAAAATACAAAAATACAGGAGCGCTTAGCAGCGCCTTGGGAAATTACTGAAAAAAAAAAACACATTCTATTTAATGATGTGCTTAAAAAATAAATTAAAAATGTCGCCTTGTAGAAATAGCACCCTAAAAGACATACTAAATGAAAGTAAACACTCGTAACCATATTAAAAATGAAAACATGAAACTTATTCACTTAACGCTGCACATCCCTTCAAAGCATGTTTTGTTTGTAAACAAGCCTGCAGTGACTTTCAAACTGTCGCAAGGACATGCGTTAGCTTAGCAAATCCTTTAAGCTCTACAGACGTGTTGGCTGTAAAGCTTTTCTGGCACCAGCCAGCCTGTCGGCAAACAGACTGTGGACACATGCGTTGGTCTTTTTTTTATTTTTATTATTATTGTTATTGTCATTTTTATCCTTTGCTTGTCCTTTGCGCAGTGGCGGAAAAAACAACACACGAATCGTGGATATGTGAGGCAAACGTGGATGATTTCGCTGAATAAAACACGCGTTTAAATAAATAATAAGAAGCAGCGAGCAGAAAACACTGGGGGTAGCTTTTTTTAAGTTGGCTACGAAAAATCAGTAATCCTGGGTCCGATTTTTCGCAGCGCCCCTTTAGCGCTCCCGTCACATACACTACGAACACAAGTGACCCCGCACACCCGCACCACCACCACCGCTATGCAACGATTTACTTCAAGTGGTTTCTGTGCTGTTTCAAATTTTCAGCGATTTTTCAAATGAACGAATTTTCAATTTGAGCGCACTTCGTGTGTTTAAATTTAGTCGCAACACCGCACGAACGCAACCGATTTCATCCAAAAATAAATCTCGCCATTGCCTGGGAAGCAAATTTTTTCACAAAATTTTCAAAAATTTTCACAAAGAATTTTCATCATAATTTCACATTTTTATGGAATTTCATAAATTCTATAAGGATTTTTCGCACAAGAAACCAACTTTCTTCGCACACACGACATTTCACATGAAATTTTCACCGATTTTCCACGAAATTGACAATTGTTGCGACTATCACGTGGCTAAAACGTGCAAATTATTGTTGGCCATTGAATTAACGATGTTTTCTATCCATTTCACTACACTTTATTGTATCCTTTGAAGGATTTCTATTGAAATGGCCTCCTTTTTCAACTCTTATAACACTTGGTCGCGCTGCTATAACGGGAAACTTACTTATCGTGTCGATTTTTCTCTTTAGACTGAAATTCGTTGCTGTCGCTGTGCTGTGAAAATTGCTGTGAAAATTCTATTCGATGCGGTGCTGTGAGAAAAATGTCTTAATTTCTTGCTTTTTGCATCGTCTTCTACATACGTTGTGCTGCCAGAGCTCTCTTTGTCATCATTTTTCGTTCTACTTGGCTACATTTGCCTTTTGCTTTTAGTGTTTGTACGCCATGTTTGTGGTTTCATATTGGGTGTTAAATGTTTGTTTGCCCACTGTAGGTTGTTGCAGTAATGTTGTGTCGCTCTCAATTTCTACATCATCTCTCTCTTCTTTTGCATGCTACTGAAGTAATTCTTTGCTGTTCTCTGATTTATTCATTGGCGCTCTTTTGTTGTTCGTCGTTATCTGTGTTTTGTTGTCGTTTAACACTTTTGTGGGTATGTGGTTTGATTATGAATTGAAAAGCTTTTTTTATAAACTCTAAATATTTTGTATATTGTTCGGATTGAGTGCTACTTAATAAAATCAAATACTTTTATTTTCAAAATTTTATTTTCCAATAAAATGCGATTAGTGTTACTTTATCTCAAAATAAAAATCGGATGTGAAACAAAAAATCATATTCGGCTCTGTCTTATCGATATATATCTAAGACAAAAGGCCAAAAATTTCTTCAGAAAATCGAGGGCCCCTGGTCACATTCAAAGAAAATTTTCAATTCTTATTCCATGGATGAAAAATACATTATTCGAAAAAGGTCCTTAAAATTCCTATTCAAGAAGTCTGAAGCTTCCTCAATCAAGTGATTTGATTACAGGCCAAAAAATTCTTTACTGAGGCAGTTGGGCTCAAACTAGTCATATTCAAAAGTCGATTTTTCTCATTATATAATTCCTAAAGTAATTTATTTCTGCAGACATATGGGCTTATATTAATTATTATTTATATCAGTTTTTATAGAAACTAACGAAAAAACTTTTCTTTTATCCAAATTTGCATTCAACTAATCCTCCTAACGTCCAGATATCAATAAAATACAAGTAGCATTCATTGAATATCTAACGCTACTCATACTCTAGGGTTAACAGTTTGTTGTATAGTGCATGACTGCCTTTATGTTTTATAAAAATTCTATTTTTAAATTATACTTGATCGTCAAGTAAACACTGTTGCCAGATAATTCGATTGTTATTTCAAACAATTTAAAAAAAAAGAAAAAAATATTTATAAAAATATGGCAACATTTTGTGAGAAAAAATTTGTTTCTCTTTTACTCCGTGAGGCATCTAAACCTACAAGCTTCGTTGCCAGTAAAATTTAATCTAAAATAAAACCACTAATGAAATTAAATAATTGGGTTAAACATGGGTTAAGTATTTTGTTTATTGCTGCCGATGTTAAGTGTTTTCTAGACTGTCTGCAGCGTTCGTTTTGGCATCGAACTATTGGTTTATTTTGAATTGCATATGTACAATTGAGTTTTGTTGGCTAAACGAAATTGGTGGGAAATGTTTGATTTTTTTTTTTGATGTTTTATATCAATAAAAATGTGGGAAGAAGAGTTAAGGAATGTCTGCTGTAAGATTTTTAGTATTTTTATTATGTTTGTAAGTTGTTTTGTTTTCTTATGTAAACGTTTGACAGTAAAATAATCGCATACGATAAAGACAATTAATTTCAAAAGAAGGATTGAATAACAAGAAAAGATCTTTCGGTCAATTAGTGTCTAAAAAATGTTAAAAAATTGTGAAGAGTTCGATGGTTTTTGAATCACTACGTTACGTCTGTCAGTTTTTTGTTAAAGTTGTAGCACCAAAAATACTTTTTGAAAAGTAAATCGTTATCGAAAAAAGTGTTATCGAAAAAAGTTGAATTTTCAAGACTTCGATGGAAATTGTCTCTCGACGTTTTGGCTTTTGTACACGAACCGCATTTCTAGAAATTTTGCGTGGTCGGTAGCTAGAAATTGAAAAGAGCCACTCTGTCATAAGTATTAAATGTATGAAATACTATTTATAACCAATCAAAAAAAAAAAAATCATTCCAAGTTCTCTTTCCTAAAACTAAATAGCTGAGCAAAAGGAAAAAAAAATGGTGACTCTCGTTGAAATGACAATATCAAAGATACCTTTAGTAGTCTTGTCTCATGTAAATATATTCAACGTGTGAACAAAATAAAGATCCTCCCTCGCGCTTTCCACACCATACATGTTGGGAGCCTCTTGAGCTCGGGGCCCTACCTTAACCCTTAGCGGCAAGACTTTAATTTTATAACAATCCCGCATATTGGGGTCTTTCACGACCCCACGTCAAAAAAAAAAAAAAAAATATAAAAAATCGATTTTTCAATTCCAGGCTTCATAATTCTGAACGAGTGTTGAAATGACTCTACTTTATGAAACTCAAGGATTACTAGGGATATTTTTCAAAAAATTTTTGTGCTGTATGAGGCTAAACTTGAGTATGTATTAGTTCAAAAAATGATTTCCAAATTCCCCATGATACCGCTAAGGATTAATCCAGTGCTGTATATAAGTTTTTGTAATATCTAACGTTCAAGTACTCTAAATGATTTAAGTCCTCGGATAAATGTGAACTGTGGTTGTAGACTTCTCAATCAAACCAATCCAATAATCGTTAAATGATCATCTGGATATCAAAAAACTTTCCGAAAGATGGGTATTCCACGATTGCTCACGATTTCTCACAATGCACATGTGTTATAAAAAGGAAAGTTTGGCAAGCAATATGCGAGAGCCCACAGTACTTGGCGACAATATTTAACTGCGGACAATATATGGATCAAAAAGAGTGTGACAGAGACCTACTGTGAACATTTCATGCCGAATTGCGCCAAATGGAGACCAAGGCGTTCTTATAGATAAACAAAATAATGCCCGTTGTGATAGGAAACCAAGTGGCATAGTTCGTTACTATTAGCTCAAAAAATAGAAGATCAATTACTGGCCCGTTTCAACAACGTTTTGAAGGAAAAATATCCAAATTGAGATTGAAAATTATTTTTCACCTAGATCATCCAAGAGTCTTCAAGTGTAATTTCAGTCCATTGTATTGTATCAATTACTAGCTGTTACTGCGCGGCTTTTCCCGTGCGCACCTTGTCTAAACCCGCCCAAGTTTTGTGCGGTGTTTGCTACAGACAACAAGCATCTATTTATTTCAAAGATATAGAATTTTAGATGTTTGAGTTGTATAGGAGGTACCACGCCTTATTGTTTTATATATCTTTCGCGGTACATAGCACAGTCAATATACATCCCTGTATCAAATTTCAAAACTACAGCTGCCATAGGCACCTAGTTATAACGTTTTAAGTGTCTTATTATATGACTAGGGGGCTCCATCCCCTGCTCACTTCGCTCACCAACTTTCTGCCTTCAAACACTTCGCTTCGCTCGCAAACTCTGGCATCCCTCAAACTCTTTTCCTTTAACTTGTCCTTTTTGTATGAGAAATATACAAAAAAATAATGTAGATTTCGATTTCGTTTGTAATTTCTTATTGTGTAGTGCTCTTGCCACTCGTTTAAGAAAAGTTGACCCCAAAAACGGGTGTCAAATAATGTTTAGGACATGATTCGACAAGGCAACCCCATATATTCTATTTAGGCTCTTCGATATCTATCATTTGGCACGAATTTTAAGCTGCTATCTTCATTAATGAAAATTGACCCAAAAAACCGGTGAAAACCCATGTTTGGGACAAATTTAACAATACAATCCCAGGTACTATATTTAGGCCTCTTCGAGTTCTATCATTTGGCATACATTTCAAGCTGTTATGTACTACAGTTTTAATTAGAACAACAAAATTGGCTAAAATTCGGGCATTTTCGGCCATCGGGACAGGCTTTGGCAAGGCAACCCTAGATATTCTATTTAGGCTCATTGAGCTCTATCATTTGGCATACATCTCATCCTGTAATCTTATACACTCGACTTTTCTACAGCCGGCTCTCAGTCTAAAACTGGTATTTTGTATTTAATTTTCTTTCAAATTACATTCGACTACTATTCCTTCCATAAATTACGTGAGGTGTTTTTTTGAAAATTCGGACCCCCTCCCTCCCCTTGGTAAGATTTATTGAGTTCTGGCGGGACTTCCCCCCCCCCTCCTTCCCGTGAAATTTGCCTCATATTTTTAAAATGTAATCTGCATGAAAAAGTCACGTCAACACGTGAGATTTTCGTTGTGCCCCATCCCTCTAAGTGAGATTTGGTGAGATTTTTCCGGACCCCCTCCCCCCCTATTTTGACTCATGTAATTTGTGGACGGCCCCTAATTGACCATGTTTCATTGTGAATAATTAAACAAATAAATTGAAACTACGCTTTTCAGAATTTTTATGACATTTTCGATATGCCTTTGAAAACTTAATAAAACTAAAATTCAGTCTTTTGTGGGAACGTGGAATGCTTTCCTATCTGTGAGTTGGTAAATCTTAACACCACTCAGAGTAATTGAAGTACAATTTTAAGTAGTAAAAAATTTTTTTTTTACAAAAATTCAAATTTAAGCAAAGCAATAAGGCACATACATTCTACATGCATATTTTATATCAGTAAAAAACAAAGTAGGACGAGTAGTCCTCCCTTGAGACAAAAATTTAGTTTTTTGATTTATGTTTGGATACGAACTTTTTTTTTTTTTTTCAGTTAAAAAAAAAGGATGTGGAATTAAATAGCTTAAATTTCTTAATACTTTAATTTACTTCAAACATTTTTGCTGGAAATTTTCCAGAAAGGATTTAGCAACATGTGTTGCTTAGCAACAAAAACAAAACACACAACACATTAAAAGAAAACGTGTTCACAAATTTCCCAAATTCCTTAATTAATTTCCACTTAAGTGGTGAGTGCTTATTTGTGAAAATATACAATGCAATAACAACAAAATTGGCAACAGCCATCATAACACACCCACTTATATAACAATTAAAAAAAAAAAAGTGTGAGACATAGCCTGTCTATCTCACACCAATACAAACGCAACTCGCAAACCATACATATTCACACACAACAATGGAAGCGCATGAGAAAAGTAAACAATAAAACGGATGCAACGAACTAATTTGAATAATTTTGAACAAAAATTCTCAACGAACAAGCGAACGAACGTACATCTCATGAATAGTCACGCAAAGTAAATAAATTTTGATATGAAAGAGAAAACAAAATTCATAGAAAAACATCACAAGAAAAAAAAAAAAAACATAGATTATGAACAAAAAGAAAAATAAAATTTTTAGTTGAACGAACAGACATGGCCGTCACGCATTAATTGAGTTAAAAACTTTTACCGGCTGTGAAGTAGAGGAAATGAGCAAAGTATGAGGTGAGATTGATTGACGTTGGCCCCAAGGAGCCAAGTTCGTTGGCGGCTTTTTTTTTTTTATTTTTAAAAGACGTGCACGTTGCTCAAAATAAATATGGCGGTGGTGAATTGACTGACATTGACTTTGATCACGCGAGCGGCAAAAATTTTGTTTTATAATTCGGAGAAAAAAATGAGCACCCACTTGGCTTTAGTATTTCAAAAGAGCATCCGGCAATAAGGACAGGGGCGCACTTTTTATTTTTATTGTGCGCTAAAAATTTAGTCATGCCAACAGAAATTAATGAAATTAACCTTGACGTGCATTTAATTTAAATTAAAAATAATGTTTGATAAATCACTAAATTATTTGAGTCAAATTTTACAAGACTGTGTCAGCAGCTGTGTCAAAATCATAAAAAACATAGTGAGATTGTTCAACTTTGTTCATATGTATGTTCTCCGAAGTGGAGACAAATCTATTCCTTAATTTTATGCAACAAAATTATTATATTGTATATTATAGTACTTTTTAACTCAAAAATTCTTACATATCCTTTATATTTCATTTTATTGTCCGTTTGTTTACTTTTTGTTTCACTGTTTTTTAATCAGCTGTTTGATGATGAATTTTTTTGAAATAGTTGGAGAAAATTATCTCAATAGTAAGTTTGTAGGTTCGTGATGATTCTACTCGACATTTGGGTAACATAGAAATCTAGCTGTTTTTGACTCAAAAACGAAATAAATTAGAAACGAACTGGTTTTGATGCCAGGGTGAAAGCCTTATTATGCAATGTATATATAGATCCTATAGAAAATCGTTTGTAAGTAATATGCGATAGAATGGACATCTTTTTGAACGTTTACAAAGGTTTTGTAAAAAAATTTGGCATAAGATATGAAAATTAAAAAAAAAAACCATAAAATGTTAAATAATTTTTTTCCATTAAAAATATAAAAAAATAATATAAATTTTATGGTAAGCTGTATTCATGAACCTTAAAGCTTAAATAAAAGGTCACCTTTTTGAGAAATTTTTTTTGGTTTTTTCAAAAAACCGACGTTTCCTTCCCATTATCCACATTTTCATGCTGATATATGCATAAAATAAAGACCCAAGAATAAGAGAATTCTAGAAAAATAACTTAAAAATAAATGTTTTTTTTTTGAAAATTTTAAAAAATTCGTCAAAAATTAAAAGTGGAAATTTGGAAACATGCGTGTCGCTCTATTTTTCGGGTTGAAACACTCCATTATGAAGCTTATTTTCAATACCTCATTAAAACCCTAGAAGAATAAAACTTATTATATTTCCTTTTAAATATATACAATTGGGTCGAATTTTATTTATTGGAGCCAAAAAATCAACAGTAAAATCTAAATCAAATTAAATGTTTCTCATACGCCATGTTAAGCGGTAGAGATAGTTCAACAATAAATAAAACAAAAAGTGCATTCGCCTTGGAGAAACTTTCTATGGCGTTAAAGGGTTAATTTAAACATCGTCAACAAAAAATTACAACATTTAACTACTTTTAACATAACCAAGAGCAACAACAACAACTACAACTTGCACTACATTGATTCAGTTAAGTGAAGTTAAGAAGAGGGGAAGGTTCAAAAACTCTGATGTAAAGCTTTGTTGTTCATCAACTGCAAAACTTCATAAATTTCATTAGAAAAGCGCATAAATTAACGCTCTGAATTGGAAAGCAGCGATGAAAAAGAACGGACGGACATACGAAGCAAACAACGATAACAAAAAACAACGTAGACTACAAGAAAAACTATAAGAACAAACAACAGAAAGCAGAAAAGCCTTCCGCTTGTTGTATGCTGCACTTTTACTTCAATGACTGTGTGTGTGTGTGAAAGTTTGTGTAAGTGTAAGCTCGTTTCTGTGTGTTTTGTGTTCATTTGTGTGTGTGTGTTTGCCTACGGAAGGAAACTCACTTTGATATGGCGTTGAATGCTGCTTCCGTTTCTTTATTCGCAAAGCATGAGTGCAACAAAAACCTACAAGTGCAGCAACTAAGTACAACAATAACAACAACAAATTTGAAAAATGGCGCAAAAAGCTAAATTAAATTTAATGCGTTTGAATAAATTTATGAATAAAGCAGTAAACAATGAGTCGGCAGTAACAACAACAACCACAGCGAATAAACAACAAGTCAAATTGTGAAGTGAAGTTTCTTTAAATGCTCTTTCAACTGCAGTGCGTTTTAATTAATCTGAGCTTTCACACTTGAAGAAAGTTTTCGAAAAAACTACAAAAGTTAAAATGGGACATTTAAGAAATGTGTGTCAGAGAGATATTTCGTCGGCATTTTAGATGTTCGCTGAAAGTTCATTGAATACTAAGATTTGTGAATTAAACAGGTTTGCTGAAGACATCTTCCAGTATCGTCTGTACAATGCAGAGTATTAATATAACCAATACAAGATCTGCTTGGGATATAGCCTGCTTGTTGTTTCATGATTATTGACATAATTTTTTCGCTGATTGCATTAAAAATGACATCATCTTTCTTGGCATTAAGAAAAAATATGCAGCCAGCAAGATAACTTACCATAAATATTTTCAGTGTTAAAGAACAGAAATATATTTTGAAGTGTATCAGCAGCAATAGCCACAAATTACTCAGAAATTGTGCAATACTAATAAAATTTTCATTATAATTGCCAACGGTTAAGCTTATCAGAAATATACACTTGAAAAAATTCTTCTCAACTCATTCCATATTAAATTCATTGCGCATATAAATCGTGCATCAAGTGTTGCTATGTAGCCACAGCAAGTGCAAGATTTTAAGACATGAACTTGGTTAAATGCAACAAAAACAACGATAAAAAAAGTTAGCAAACTCGCGTTTATCTTGTCAAATGTACTGACTGGCATACCTACATAGAGAAAAGCAAACGAACAAACGTATGAACAGACAAACAAAGTTTTGTTTAAATTTTGCAGCAGCAGCATCTTTAAGCGCACTTTGTTTTTGTTGTTGTTGTGCGGTTGTCTTTTGGCTCTCATCTATCTTAGACAAAAGAGCTCTCTTAACTTTATGCTTCCGCTACATTCTGTCAGCTATTTAGTTCGTCCTGGCTCTGTCCGAATGAGGTTTTTAAGCCAAAGCGCATTTTGGTTTCTTTTTTTACTCTTTCGTTTTTTTTTTCTTTGCATAAAATCCAGGCACTTAAAGATGAGCAGCTTCATTTTTTTGCTTTATGATGTTTTATGTTGAGATTAATTGCCAGATACTTTTCACTTACTTCACGATACTTGAAATTTTGATTGCTAATACTAATACTTTGCTGATATTTAAATCATGCAGTCTTATAAAGGGTGATCCAATACGCGGTCCCATTTCCAGCTGGGTTTTTTTGACAGCTGCCATGTGTCAAATGGCTTGTCCATATGACGTTTGTGTTCAGTATGAATACGACTCAATAATGAATAGACTCGTGTTATTCTGGGAATACCGGCCGATATGCTCGAAAGAGTTGTCGAAAATTGGACCATATTTATTAGGTAAAAAGGGTGATCCAATACGAGGTCCCTTTTCCAACTGGGCTGTTTTGACAGCTGCCATGTGTCAAATGGCTTGTCCATATGACATTTGTGTTCAATATTCAATACGACACTCAATCATGAATAAACTCGTGTTATTCTAGGAATACTGGACGATATGCTAGAAAGAGTTGTCGAAAATTGGACCCACAGAATGGACCAATTAAGAACAAGTCGTAGGCAACATTTAAACTAAATAATTTTTAAACATTGAGTTATGGGAACTGAACTATCATGCCAAATAAAGATTTGCATCAATACATTTAGTATATGTACGTATAAAGAGTAACTTAAAAGCTTCCCCGAAACTCACTGCAGTACTTATGTACCATGTTCATATCCAAAGCTGACTCATTTGTTGGAGAAAATCCCAAAAAAAGGAAACTTATTACAATGCTTATCAGAGGTTTTATGATATAGTCAATTCTAACCAAGGATTTGACTTAAATACTCCTCGTCAGAGTCAGCAATACTCTCTATTCAAATCAACGATACATTTCCTTTCGATGCCACTGTAATCGCCATTTGATTGCATTGTTAAGCTAACGGAAGCACACATGTTTTCTTCAAATTTCCTTTTTTTGTGAAGTCTTAAGTTGAAAAGTTTGAGTTTTTGGTTTCCTCTGATTTTGGCGGAAGTTCCGCTTTATGTGAAATGATGGCGTATGAATTTGAATTGTTCGTCAAGAGGAACAAATCTTGGTTAACCAAATACAAATATTTAAACATAAAATATTTGCTCAGTGGCAGCAATTTTTGATATTCTATATTTTTGCACATAATTTAAATAGAAAGCTTTTTCCGGTTTCCATGTTAATATAAAATGAAAGGATATTTTTCTATTAGATATTGTATCAATATATTATACGAAATTGTTTCTTAAGCATTATAATTTAAGTTGAAATTGTTTCATTTTAATGAAAATAATGTGCATAATTTTCTGCAGCGCTAAAAAAGCAATCATTTTAAAAGGAAATCATTTCTTTATACAAAAGATCTGTACGAAAAAAAAAATTATCATAAAAATCCAGATATTTATAAAATTTCACTCTTCAACGTATTCTATATTCCAATGGCGTAAACATTTCACTTTCGTTGCATTATCGTTGAAAATCCTGTTCAATTGATTTTTACTGCTACGTTGTCTTCAACGTATAGACTTTGTAAACGATGGCACCTTAAATGCTCAGCAATTCCAACAAATTTATCACATATCGAGAAACGACGTGTGACCCGGTCAACTTTAAGGTCGCAACCAGCTGACACGCAGTCAAATTAACGAAACTGAATATGTTGTACAACGTTGAAGCTGCTCTTCTTCGATCTGATGGGAGCTATAGGTAAAATTGGCTTTCACTTTTCCTACACCATCCACAGTTTACACTCAACGTGCTGACGTATCAAGATGTAGCTGAGGTACTGAACTGCACTGAAGATGCAGCACCAGCAGCTAAAGCTGATAAGTTGAGCTGCTAAGTACTGGAAACGTCTTGCCAACGAAGATAAATTTGCGCTTAAAATACTGATGTACAGTAAAAGTGACAAACAGAGAAATAAAGCGTAATACACTCGTAGATAGAGAGAGAAAGAAAGAGACTTAGCAGCAGCAACCAAATTTTTCCAACATTTAAAATTTTTTTTTTATATGGAAGTGACGCTGAAGTAAACAATTTTCGTTACGTTCAGTTTAGTTTGCTTAGCTGCAGGATACGGAAGGACACAACGCAACGTTCAACGACAGAGTTGTGTTGATTTTGCAGTGATGCGATATTTATTGCCCATCAAAAGATGTATCAGTTTACGTGAAATCGCTTTCACACTGCCATTAAAAAGATCATAAAATAAAATGTCAAAAGAAAATATCTCGGATCTCCGTTTTTGCAAAAACCATCTTTTTCACAAAAAACGCTGCTATTGTGAACTAATTGTCAGGGTTGTTTAATTGTCTGTACTTTTGCCAAAAAATTCAACATTTAACATTTTGTACGTAATACAAAAACTGGATGGCAAATACGCGATAAAGCCAGTGTGAAAGATGTTTTTAAAAACTCGATACAAAAACGAGATAAAACGCAAGATCATCTGTTGCTCAATTTAGTAATTTGTGATACAAAATCATCAGCTGATGTAGAAATCAGCTATTATTAAAATTAGTTCTTGAATTTTTATACTTTTCAAAACTCTTCGTTACTGGATTATCTACACCAGCGTGTAAACATTTCGAAAGAAACCAACACTGCTGCTGCGAAAATGCTGCTGCTATAAAATTCATTAGGTCGGCGCTGTTGAAACCTTGAAGTCAAAGTCAAGTCGGTAAGTTTTTGCTTTCTATGCGAGCGCGCACACACAGTCAGGGACATTGGGGAATACTGTGCAACCATCGACTTTGATGCGATTCAACGAGATGCTGCGCGTCGACGTTGTTGTGACGCTGTAGCATAACGAAGTTGTAGATAAATTTTTGTATTCGCGTTGTTGTGTTCGTGCATGCAAAGCCCTCATGCTGCTGGCACTCCCAAGCGAATGCTGCGCGCTCCTTTAGTGCTCCTTTAGCATCATGTTTAACTTCCTGCCGCCGCTGACCCTGTCTTGAACTCCCTGGAAGTTAATCAAAAAGTTTACGTTTTAAGCACGCACAGGAATTTCAAAAGCAGTTTGTGGAAAATTTAACGAACATTTTCATAAATTCATATCAGCATGTTGAACCAGTTGCATGCCGATGGTGCGAACAACAACAACAACAAGCAGCACCCACACTGCCTCTTGGCCAAATGGAGTAAAAACTGGTTCCGACCAGTGTACTCGCATAAAAAGTGTAAAAAATCAGCACTGCCAAAAGCTTTGAAACTAAAAATAACTGGGGTGAAAATGCATGAAAAATTTATTGAGTAAAATTTGAATTTTCTTTCGTTATTTTCGCTTTTATTCATATTTTTTCTACAGAGATTTTGCCCTAAACATTTTTTATTTTTTTATTTTTCCCACGCTCTTGGCCTGGAAAATGATTGATAAAGTTAGCCTGGTTGAAAGAAGTGCAAATTTTGTTGCACATCGTTTATTTTCTAGTTTGAGCAGATTACTTTTGATTTGAAGTTTGGGTTTTTCCTTTTGCATACAAACATTTTGTGAAAAGTATGTAAAATGTTGTAAAATATTTGAGAATTTTTATTTGCAAAGTAAATTTTGCAGTTTGCAAAATAGGTAAATTTATGTAGATTAAATTTCAATGATTGAACAGAATATCTAAATATTGAATTTATTTTGCCATGGTATATTGTAGGTAAGTTTGTTGAAAATTTTTAAAAAGCCCCTACTTTCATTTTGGCCATTTTTTTTTAATTAAAAGCTTTTACATTGCTTAAACAAAGTATATTTGATAACAAAATCCATACTTCACTAATAAAAATAAAATCGGTAAAAATGGTCAAATCTGCCAAATATACTAAAACAACAAAATCTATTTCTTAATCAGCTTTTTTCATTGGAACTAAAGAAAACTCTCCCATAATTCTGCTTCCTAGATCAAACCTGCAATTTTCGTTCCTTTCCAGTACGCCAAAACTTCATTTTTGAACAACCCTAATGGCGGGTATGAAAGTCAATCTATTCCAGAGTGAATTAGCGGAAATGTCACATCTAATGCTAACGCTAATCTTTTCAATCTTTTTCTAATTTTTTTCGACTTCAATTTTTAACCACTATTTCAACTTTTTCAGATTTCTTCAACTTTTTCGAACTTTTTCAAACTCTTTTAAATTTTTTGAAATCCTTCAACCTTTGTCAACATATTAAACTTAGACCTTCAACCTATTTTTTTTTTGTTTTTCAACTCATAACAACTTTCTTGAATTTGTCTACCTTTTCCGACTTCTTTATCCGTTTTCAAGTATTTTTTGACTATTTCAACTCTTTTTCAACTTTATATGACTCCTTCAAACTTTTTCGAAACATTCAACCTACGTCAGCTATTTCGACTTTTCAACCTCTTTCAACTTTTTTCGACTATTTAAAGATTTACTTTTTTGAACTTTTTCGACCCTTTTTTTTGACTTCTGCAACTTACCTCGATACTTTCAACCTTTTTCAATTTGTTCAATATTTTTCAACTTTTTTCGAGTTCTCTAACTTTTTTTTACTCTTTTAACCTTTAACTTTTTTCGTCATTTCCAATCTTTTTCAACTTTTAGATCAAATTTTTTATACTCTTGAGCCTCTTTCAATTTCTTTTGACATTTTAAACATTTTTCAACTATTTCAATCTCCAATAAGTTTTTACGACTTCTTTAACCTTTTTCAAATTCAGCGTACTTTTTCAACTATTTTCGACATTTTGAATCTTTTCTTTTCTTTCAAATTACTTACTTAAAATTCTTAAATTATTTTTATGCCGTCTTCTTCAGCATCTTTCGATGCGCATTACGCAAAAACTTATTCAACAAACTGTATGATGAACACTGACGAATTTTTTATAATTTGCATTTTAAATAGTTTTTTATTGATATCTGTATAATTTTGTTCGAGAGACTTATGTTAACATCTTATTTTTGAAATGCATCAATTATATATTCACATGAAGTATAAATAATTCTATAAAAATTATTGATATTCGGAAGCATTCCAAAAAAATGCTATCTTACAATATATAGAAAAAAAGTGACAAAAATAAACACGAAAATTTTAGAAATGGTTATGTTCGCAATTGCAGATGAAGTCTGGTTCTTTGGAACGAGAGAAAAACAAAAGCCGTGATGTTCTTCTTATCTCCTTATGATCTTAATAGTTTGACTTTCAGTTGAAATGAATTTATATCATGGGGGTGGAGGGAAAGAGCATGCCACCGCCCTAAAAAGTAAATTTTTGTACGTTATATTTAGTATGTTATGAAATTGATTTTATTATGACCTGAGCTAAAAGCACTTGACGATGGGAAAAATATTTCGATAAAAGACGAAAACGATTGTGAAAGTGGGCGTGGCATCTCCAAAAAACTAATTTATAGTGCAGAGGACATTGTCTAAGTGAATAAATTTGAAACTTATACACAAACACCATGAAATACAAGCCCTCATTAAAGAATAAATAAACGAAGTATCGCAAATGGGCGTGGCATCTCCCATAAAAAAACAAATATTTCATTCGTTACATTAAGTGAACTGGCAAAGAATGCATCATATGTTATATGCAGCTTGGTAAGTGGATACTGGGTAACACAGGTGGTCAATTTACAGAAAACAGACAGGATTTCGAAAGAAGGCGTGACATCCGCCATAAAAGTAAACATTTTTATTTGCCAAATTAGACACAGTAAAACTTGGAATGTGCTCATATTTAAGAGCCGTCCATTAATTACGTGGAATGTTGTTTTTGAAAATTCGAACCCCCCCTCCCCTTGGTGAGATTTTTCCGGACCCCCTCCTCCCCTATTTTGACTCACGTAATTTATGGACGTCCCCTTAGAATGCTCTTTCATGACTAGACATGAGTACTTACTTACTTTGAATGATTTTTTCCCGCTATGAAAATTGACACGCCCACTTGCACTATGTTGTCCACTTTATGTGTTAAGAGCGCTCGTGTTGCGCCGTAAATATTTAGCCAGTTTTATCATGTTAGCTTTTTGAGTTAATGAATTGCCGCGCCCAC
This sequence comes from Tricholauxania praeusta, assembly GCA_949775025.1. Classification (NCBI taxonomy): domain Eukaryota; kingdom Metazoa; phylum Arthropoda; class Insecta; order Diptera; family Lauxaniidae; genus Tricholauxania; species Tricholauxania praeusta. Next base: position 120,834,633 of record OX459031.1, on the reverse strand, counting down.
TTTTCCATTCCATTTTTTGTCAGAGTACCTATTTATAAGAGTACTTATATCAGCTTTTTCTGAATATTTAATATGACAGGTCTGCCGTACTAAGCGAAGAAGACGTATCTCAAAAAAATTAATTTCGAGATAATTGATGTTTTGTTTATGTCAATTTGTTGAAATACCTTTAAAATTAAAATAGAGGAAATTTTCTTAGTAGGTTTTTTATATGATTGAACTAAGATGCCGACACTTTGAGTATTTCATTAGACGCGTAATTTCTTAAGCTATACGATGCCATAAGAATCTCGGAATTTTTTTTTTGAGATACGTCTTTTTCGCTTAGTACGGCAGAGGTGCTATGCTCATTTTCACGATTTCATTTAGTAGTTTGGCCAATGAGCGTTTTCAATTCATAGTGCAAATTTTATCATGGTTGTGTTAATAATTTTATTGGCTGCTATGGGAAATGCTACGCCCACTTTCATAATTCCACAATTTTTTTTTTTCATTGAGGTACAGAATGATATAACACTATCATCTTTAACACAAAATTATTTTATTAACATCCCCCTTTAAATATGGCACTGAAATCTTCGTAAAATCCTTTTAACATTTTTTTTTACTTAAATTTTGTATAACACAAAATTTGAAAAAACTATCTCCACGCAAATAAATACTTAATGCTAATAATTTAACAACTTCAATTACGCGTTGATCTCAAATTTGTTGGTTATTATTTGTATTTTAGAACTTTAAGTTGCGTCATTTTTTTTTACACATTAATTTACAAAAAAAAAAATGTAATATAAAAACTTCTGCTGGAGAAGTTTTTTCTCTGTTTGTTTTGATCTTTTTCTGTTGCTTTTCCATTTATTTCATTCATTCACATTGAAATTAGCATAAAACTTTTCCACCTGTGCGCTTTTGCGGAAAAACAGTTTTATACACGATTTTCCAGGAAACATAACGATACAACAGGAACAACTACAGCAGCAACAATGGGGGCGCACTTGACCCGCGCCACTATGCCATGAATGCTTTTGAATTTTTGTTCTATAGACAATTGGGAATCGTCGTTTTTTTTTTGGTTTCTTTGAAAGCAAAATATTCCTTGCTTTGCATTCAAATTAGTTTTCAAGTTACAATAGCAACAACAACGAAAACAAGTTTTGATATTTATAAAAATGTAGAAACATCAATTTGTAAATAGAGAAATAGCGATATGCAACAACGAAGTATAGAAACAACAACAAAAATACTTACAACTTAATTACACAAAAAATCGCATATCTATTTTGGTTAGGTAAACATATGTATTTACATTTCCTGAAAAAAAAAAAAAAATATTCTGTTGTGTTTTTCTCATTCGTTCTACAGGATATTGATACTTTGGTTATGCCATTTACTTCGTTATATTTATTTTGCAGCACAAAAATTCAAGTGATTGAATTGAGAAAGATTTAATAATTTGCTTAATATTCTCAAAAGTTTCGCCTCAATTTAACATTTTGATTTTCTAAAAATCTTCTCAATTAAAGTGTTTTTCAAGTAAAATGTGCGTGAAAAGAAAATAACATCACTAAAACGATACCATATTCTTTATATAACATCGCCATATTTCCGTATAATTTTATACAGAGTTCCCTAAAGTAGCTCATCATTATAAAGGAAAAACAGAACTAAACTAAATTTATGCAAAAGCTCTACTTTCAATAATGCTCACAGACAGAACTACGCCGACAACAACAACAATTTGCAAAATGTAACAACTATTACAACAACATTACTAACGAAAAATAACAAGAAATGAAGTCTAAAAAAAATAAAACACAAAAAACACCAAAGGCACAAAATTCATGAATATTAAAATTTGCGTCTGCTTAAGAAAATTCGCAATTAACTAACGAAGACTAAAAGTGAATTCGTTGCTAGAGAGGATCTGTGCACAGTAAAAGGTGGTAAAGTCATAGTGTTGTTGATAGAGGGGAGTGAGTCCTAAAAAAAAAAACCGAAACGCACAAGACCAACAACCTTGCAATCATAGCATGAACGCACAATGACTCTTTGGTAATTTTGGGATAATATGTATATGTGGGTGGCATAGCAACACGAATTTAAGTGATAACATGCCCTCAAAATGACATCAATATAAATAGAGTTCTTAGGGCTTTCAATAGAAAAGTAGCAATAAATTTCACAAGAGATAAAATTATTTATAAATTTCCATCAAATTCAAATTAATGCCAAAACATTTATTTCCACTGGCGAAACTTTTTTATGATTCTATTAATAAAATGAGTAAGACATCTATATAGCGGAATTTCCTTTTGCAGATTTTAGTACGTGTAGCTTTTAATTTCTGCAGTATTTTTCTGTGTAAAAAAGATAAAATAATTGGCTTAAAGCAGAAGAAACTGCTCAATCTTATTAAGACTACAAATTTTGTTTTCCTGCCGTAGCTAAACTGCATTATTTAAGCACTTTAAAGCACCACTAATGCTATAATGCTTTAATTTATACATTCTGGGGTATGAAGCAGCGTTGGGCAAAATACGAAAAATGAGCCAATTTTGGCTCTTTACAAAAAACACGTTATTTTTATTAAGAAAAAGAATCACAAACACTAGCATACTACCCTGCCACGTAAATTTTAATTGTTATGGCTTTTTTATACACGTTATATTCACATTGAATTCATGTACATTGGGATTTTCATTGTTGTTGCACCATTCAGAAAAGAAGAGAGCTGTCGAGCAAGCAAACAACATTGCTCTAATTAAGAATATCTTCTCTCGTTTCGTTTGATCAGTGTTTTTTTTTTTTGAATCTACACTCGTGTTGTTCCTGTTTGAAAACTTTGCCCACCTATGGAAGTGAAGCATTTGATATGTTATGGCTTACAAGAACATTTTTAAAATCTCTTGGTAAATATATAATGGAATCGTTCTGAGCAGATTTTTGATTCTTTTAATAAAATGTAGCATTTTTCCTAAAAAAAATTCCCATTTGTGAATAGTTTTGGACTATATTTTACAGCAGTAAGCCGTAAACGTTACTTTTCTTCTGTTGTCTTAAAAGTTACATATATATTCGGGAGATAATCCTTTGAAACGGGATACGCTAGCTTTGAAACAGAAGACTGGAAATGAGACTGAGCTATGAAGCTAAATTATTCTTAACCAACTGAAACCTGTTTCTTAGTTTTTTCTGCAAAACAGAATAATTTAATTTCTCATTTTTGATTATTTTTCACAGATCCCGTGTTTTGTTGTTTGTAATGAAAATTGATAATGAGAGCTAGAGACGAAAAATTGAATACTCCGTTGTTTTTCTTCCATGAACATTCCATTGTCATTAAACTTATTTCTTATGCTAGCATGCTTGTCTCTATTTGCGAAAGTAATATTTTTAAACCAATTTAAAAACTTTAATAACTTTTGATATTTATTAAGAATGTCGTGAAAATTTTTATTGGAGATCGAAACCAATCGTCTGAGAAACAAAACTAAACAAATTTGATCAAAATTGATCTAGCAGTTTTTGAGTGATGCGCGAACATCGAAAACAGCATCATTTTATCTATAAAGATTATTCTGGAGCAACAATGAAAGTAGTTATAAACTCAAGCAAGAGTTATGAAAAAGTTTACTATCATACCAAAGCTTAACGTAGTGCCAATTTGAATAGAGCTCGGTACAAGATCCAGAAAATCAAGGAGAAGAACTATCTACGACGATAGGAAAATTAAAAATATGAAAATGAATTACCATGGCTCAAATATCGCAGTACTCAAAATCTGTGTCAGAAGGCTGAAAAACTTCGATTTACTTCACTTTTGCTTCACAATGTTTTACGTCACTTTTATTAAAATATGTTTTACAACTGCTCTTTGCTTTACTACGTTTGCGCTACTCCACTTTTGCACTTCATTTTTTTAACTTAATTTTCAGCCATCCAAAAAAATTCGCAAAATTTTCCAAAACCATATGAAAGTTTTTACAAACTTCGAAACACAAATAGCCCCTTAATGGAAATATTCCCTGTTTTCTTTGTAGTAACGAAAAAAGTAAATTGATGCACTTTAAATTTAAATACTTCCCAGCAATAGTAGCGGCTAAAACGAGTAATTCCCACGAGAGCACTAACCAAGAGAATCGCTGCTTTGTCCTCTCATCTTGAGCGCTCCTAAGAGGCGGGTTAAACTTACGTGCTGGTTTTTGTGGCTTAAAATTATTTAAGTTAGTAAAAGAAAAAAAAGAAACATTTTATTAGATTTTATTTAAAGAAATTTCTTTTCCGCATGAAGCGCGCCGCAGATATCTTAGCTGTTCACAGTTAACTTAAGAAATATCATAAAATTGGTGGTTAAATTAAAAGGAGGATGTGGATGCTGGGAATGTTTTTCTTGTTATGTCTCGAATAACTCGAAATTGCCAGTGGGGAATAATCTAATTTAAAAAGACTTGTACTTCTTGTTATTTTCTTAATTTTATACAAATTGTCGAAAAAAGAAAAGAAAAACTCATATTTTCTATTTTATATTTTAATACCTATTTGTATATTTGTTAGCGCGGTGTGTATTTTATTATTAAAGAATACGGCAATAAAAAGAAAAAGTTAAAATGAGCGCAGATATAATCAAAATATAGCGGACAAATGGTGATAACTATTTGTGTATGTGGAAGTGCTGTGACAAAACTTCTTGGGTTTTTAATCCGAAATAATTGTATAAAAATGTGTGAATACATTTCTTGAATTAATATCAAATTCATGCGTCTTAAGAATTCTGGCACAAGTTGAGCACTGCCAAATATCTTGTTATTATATCCGTTTTTTCATCATAGTTTTTGCTCTCCAACAAATTTTTGCGCCATTTCCTCAAATCGCATAACATTTAATAGTTTCAACAAGCTTTTCGCTTAGCTTCCAAAATTTTTTTTTAATACCCACAAGCCCACTGTACTCTGTTGTAAATCAAAGTTTTGATTTTCATTTATTTCGTATTCCTCCTTTGCAGGATTTGCCAAAATACGCGCGAAAAACTTTTTACTTTTCTATGCGCGCATTAATGTTGTTGCTTTTTTGAATTGCACTCTACAACAACGCCATCAACTTCTCTTTACCATGTCGTTGTCGCCTCATGAAAGGCTTTCAATTAGTTCGATGGAAGACAAAAGCAACAATACTAAATAAGAAAAGGATTCACAACTTTTTGCCACAACTTTTAGCGCTACTGCAATTGCTGCTGTGCTACAATGTTGCCGTTTGATTTGCTTTAAATGGAGCTGATTTTAATCGCAAAATTTTGAAAAACTGACTAATTCTAGCGAGCGCCTAAAAGTATATAATTAAATGTATTTGAACTTTTTGCACGCATGAGTTAAAAAATACAGTTGCCTACGTTACATACTTTTAGGCGCATATTTTTATCTGATAATCTTGAAGCTGCTTAGGTACTTAAATATAATTTTATATGCTTAAACCGTCAGCTAAAAGTAAATATCTGCTTTTCCTGGAAAACTTCCACTCTTTGAAAAATTTCTAGAAATTCTGGCAACACCAACTCTGTTGCTTACCATTCAAAGCACTCCACAGGTAAGCAAACAAATGGCATAAAAGCAACTTTGAGGATAAGACGAAAAGAAAAAAAAAATTGAAGCAGTTTGAGCAAAAATTTTAAGAAAACTGCGAAAAGTTTGGCGAGGCTTTTCGTTGAATTTGTATTTTTTTTTGCATTTCTTTTCATTAGAAAGTCGAAAAAGTTTCTGCACTGTCATTGCTTTTAACCAAAAATAGAAAACAAAAAGCAAATCGTTGTTATAAAAATAAAAGTAAAGTAAAATTAAAACAAAAGTAGTAAAGGAAGTATACAAAGCAAAAAAAAAAAAAGAATACCAAAGTTTATCCATTAGCTCGTCAAAAGAGGCGGCGGGTTGGTAAAACGAAGCGTCAGACAAATGAATGACTGGACGCAAAAGAGGTGTTTATTTTTTCTTTTCTTGTTGTCCTAATTTTTTTTTGTTCATCATCATTGCGTGTTTTTTTTTCTTCTGAAACAACCTTGCTGCCATTTTAATTCATAAAACTTTGGGCGTGAAAAAGACGTTAACACAGCCATCATCTTGACCGAGTAGCATTTCAAATAGAATGCATAGTGTAACAGACTACATCAGGTTTCGCTTAATTTTAGCAGGCAAAGAAAAAATTTCTAATGGTTTGATACACAATAATATTCAACTGAACGAATTGTTTCGTGCACACTATCTGCTTAGATTTAAATATTGCTTGCGATGCACAAAAAGGGTTTTTTTTACATGCCATTTTTGCAGAGTTTTGTTTTTATTGCAGAGATGCCTTCCTATAGACTTAAGTCTGACATTTCGTACTCATGCATGAAACATTTAAACAAGTTTTGATTGGTAAAATAAAGATAACCAGTCGAATTCATTTTTGTGCACAAACTTTTTCAACGCCTTACAACATCAGCTCAAATGCTGAAATTACGACAAAAATTTTAATAACAAAAAATAAATCTTTTTTTTTTTTTAAGAGAAAATCGTTCAAATTTTTTCGTGCACACTCTTTGTGTCTAATTTCTGCAATTAATTAGTACTTTTTGTCTAACTTGATGAACACTAATTGTTTTTCCATCCTTGGATTGTATTTTTAGCAAAAATCTTATTGTTGTTTGGAATTTTTTTCATGCACAATTGAATTTTTTATGAATTTTCACTGCATTTTAACTTTATGTTTCATGTTTGTTTTGTATATTAATTTTTACACATTTAATTCGATTTAAAAAATTGGTCACAGCTTCATTTTCTTTTATTTCAAGCGGTTATAAATTAAATAGAAAAACTTTGTTTGTATCCCAATTTTGTACACAGTTTTTCTCGTCCCACTGTGCTCTCTGCGTTGCTTGTTTTAGCATGACAAAAGGAATAGCGACAAAGTTCTGCCGAAATTGAATGCAATAATAACAACTTGAAAAAAAGTAACGCAACAACTTGTCTTAACATTCACAAGCCCACTGCGTGCAAAGTTAAAAAGTTTTTTTTTTAACAACAGCAAAGAATGAAGGAACATTTTTTTTTAGCCTTAAATAGGCGAAATTTGTTGACTTTGTCCAGCTTGCCAGTCAGCCTTACACGCCTGTTTATCTTCTAAATTTCGAAGAAAATGGAAAGCAGCAAGGCAGCTGACAGCTTCTTTATATTCACATTGTTGTTTAGTTGTTGTTGTTGTGTTTTTTGTTGTTGCCAGCAGTATTTCTATTCATTTAAAGCTTTACAAATTATCAGCAATGCCATTTATTTTCAAAACAGTTTACTAATTTGGCCAGGTGCTGTTGGTATTGACTGGGAAAAGCATTAAGTTAATTAGATAAAATTTGTAGCCTATCGAGGTTACTAATGCCAACAACAAGCAAATTTACAATAATTAACGTTTTAAATGTTTCAATATTCTTGTACAAAAACTGTATGATATTTAATTTAAAGTTTGAAAAAAAAAATATTTAAAATTCCACAGTGAATGGCTACGCCTGTGAATGACTTCGACTGTGAATGACTTCGACTGCGTATGACTTCGGCAGTGATTGATTTCAATTTTAACTGACTTTAGCTGTGACTGACTTCGGCAATGAAGGATTTTCAAAATCGTCGAATGATTTTGACTGTGATTGATTTCAATTGTAACTGACTTTAGCCATGACTGACTTCGACAACGAATGATTTTCAAAATTAACGATTTTGACTTAGGATCTGAATGACTTCGACTGTGAATAACTTCGACTGTGAATTACTTCGACTGCGAAGGACTTAGCGATGTTGACATAGAATCTGAATGACTTCGGCTGTGAATGACTTCGACTGCGTATGACTTCGACTGCGAAGGATTTCGACTGCCAATGACTTCGGCAGTAATTGATTTCAATTCTAACTGACTTTTGCTATGACTGACTTCGGCAACGAATGATTTTCAAAATCATCGAATGATTTCGACTTCCAATGACTTCGGCTGTGACGGATTTCAATTGTAACTGAGTTTAGCCATGACTGACTTCAACAGCGAATAATTTTCAAAATTAGCGATTTTGACTTAGGATCGCACCGTGAAAGTGCGTAGGCTGGGGCAGTTAACCGATAATTACGAGTATTAGGATTGGCGATCTGGTCTTATTTTAAAAATAATTCGCCGTTAGTATCCTTCCAACATCTCACTGGTACAGGATATGCAAAATAGATCGCATAATAGACGTGTAAGTGCTAAGGCACACTTTCTCTACACTTGTGCTGATATATCATCAGTTCCTGAGGTTTTGTTTATGTTGAGGTTTTCAAGGACTCTGTTCACATGCTATTCTTATGTTTTTATCTTAACTATACTTATCTCTTAAATTGTATAGTGTGTGTATCTTTGGTTTTTCTTAGAAGTAAATTTACTGACACACAAAATTAAGTAAATACCATGCTATGCAATGAATTGCGTGTTGGGCCTCTCATTGGTTTTATCTCAATTTTGCTTCCTATCTAAGATCTTCGTCATTCTACTTGTTAAAGGAAGTTTTAGTCCTTGTGGCTTAAAATACCAGATGAGTTTCTTAAAAGCACATGCACACATTCACACAAAATACACACTTAAGCAAATAAATAAATGAGTTTGTTAGCACTAAAACACGAAAACGTTACTGACGGATTCCAGCGAATGCAAATAAAAAATTAGTGGTTGTGTACATCGCAAGAAATTATATGCTAAAGTTCTTTGATAATGCTGGTATATTGTGGCTGACATTAAATTTTAATAAAACTTAAATAATTTTACAAAACTTTTGTCATTTTTCATAAAAATTCGGGTTGGTACGAAAATTTTCTTTGAGCAATTTTTTTTTTAAATTTTTTTCCAACGATATCAAAACCAAAGTCTTCATCTATTTTGTAAAAGATTTTGTACGGTACAAGTACAATTCCTGATACGTCCATACTTCAGCCTGGGTTGGAAGAAAGAAGATAACTCGAAGCAGAGTTAGAAAATATACATCAGAAGAAGTTTAGAACTATCAAGGATATTTGATAAAAACTTTTATTGTTTTTTTATTTTATAAAAGTTTATTTTTCAGTGTTTTGTACGTTGCTGCATATAGCTGCATAATACTCTACTGCTTTGCCTGCCTCAACTGTTGCCGCTTTAACAATTTCCGCCACTTCATTCTTAACTATAACAAACTCCTTGCGACCACAAATAGTTTGCTTTATTGCGATTTCCGTTGCTGGTGGCTTATGCTTTTCGCCTTTCCGCTGTCAATTTTTCAAACCACCGCTGCCGTAACATTTTGCCACCGTGACAATAATGACTTTGCGGTTTTGCAGTCATTACGCATGCGATATATGAGAGTGGGTGGTTAGGAGTATGCGGTTTTTTTCTTCTTCTCTTTTTAAGACAACACATCAATGCTGCATGTGAATTCCTTTTCTGTTCCAATATGTACACGTTTATTTTTGTTGTGTGTGTGTGTGTGTCTGTATTAGTGTGCGTTTGTGTGAAAACGCCGGAACTTCATTACGGTGCGTCACAAATTACTTTAAAGATTATATTTAACGACTTAACGTTGCCTAGTAAAGTTGAAACCCTTTTTTAATGTGCAGGTTGTTATGATGCCCTGGCTTTTTAACCGAAGCCAACAACAGCAGTAGCAGCAGCAGCAGCAGCGGCAAACAAAAACAACAAATTGCCAAATTCTTCAGCAAAACAGGAAATTATTATCTCTTTGCAAGTGTTGGTAAACTTTTTGGGATTTTATTGCTATGTCTACCAAAAAAAAAAAAAAGTGAAAAAGTAAAACTTTACTACCACCATCGCGTTACCTTGGTAGTGTTTTGTATTAAAGTATTTTAGCTGCTCTTCACTCCCACTTGAGAGACAGCTTTGAAAATATGCTGAAATTGCTACAGCAGGCTTAAGATTTGATACTTAATGGTATCAGTTTTAAGTATTTCATCTTTGGAGCACACAGTAGTTCGTAGCGATATTTCAAAGTTAGCCATAAAGCAACTATTCATAAATTCCCATATTTGTTGGCAGACGGTACCATCAACCGACAGAATTAAAGCTTAATTGACCGAGTAGCACAACTGTCGATATTATGACCATTGATCGTGATCATCATTATAAATGTCTACTCCTCATATATTTCCTATTTTAAAGTCAATTGCCTATGTTGAAAATACAATGACTATTTATTTCTAGCATGAGCCATGTGTATGCGCAAATAGAGCTACTTCCTGAATTCTTAGGATGACTTAAATGATCTGCCTTCAGATAAAGATGTTTTGTGGTATTAGATCGATCAAAATTTTAGAATATTGTCAGATGTTGTAGGACCAGCTATCATATAAAATCAAGTTATTGACTGTACATGTTTACAAAATATGAACTCTAAAAAAATATAGAAACCAAAACTGTCATTTTCGCAGTATTGGACGTAGATTCTGAACACTAAACACTTAATTTTATATGGGTTTTATGATTGTATGGGAGGTGACACGCCTTCCGTCGCAATCCTTTCCGCACTTGGTACAGAATTATCTAGTAGCTTACATTTCATATTGATTTAAAAAACATGACTGGAATAGCTAATTTGATATAATGTTTACAATTTTTTTGTGTGCTATGCCCATTGGTGCAATCACATCAACTCTTGGTCCTGTAAAAGTCCATATTTACTAACAACACCATATCGAACTTCATTAGGATTGTACGCTTAGCTTACAAAATATACTTTGAAGCTCACTTATGTAAACGATATCACGCCCATTTTTGATTCTGTAATACATTGTTGCAGACATGGCCAGAAGAGCTGATATAATTTAAAATTTCTGAATTGTTGTTAAAAAATTAAAAAAAACAATAGAAATTACGATGAGCACGTGAATGGTGCCGAGAAATATTGACCAAAATGAGAGTAACGGTAATGCCACAATATTTCATATCTACTGTTGTTTTCCTGGGCACCGTATTTCTTACCTCTTGCGGAATCTAAAAATGTTATTTTTCATCAAATTTATATGAGAGCTCATTATAATTGTAAAGGAGCTGAAATAATGAAATTTTTGTTCGGCTTGGACATCTCTGCATTATATTCAATATTTAGCTATAACACAATCGCTGCAATAGTTCGCTTTTACTTACGACTCTCTTCAGGTGCGGTTTTTCAATTATTATTGAAGAAAACTTTCTAAACGGGTATTCTGTCGGGTAATTCCGCCCACAGTACATTAAATCGCAATCGGAATTCGGCGTGGCTTGAAAAAGTGAATGCCATATGAAAGATTTTACTGCTACTGCAGCAAAATGATTTTGAATGATCTTATCCTAACGATCGGAACTTTTTCGCTTGATTTTACTCTTTGAAGACCTATTCAGAACTTTTAATATTATCTGTTTTTTATATTTTTTAAATAATTTTCGTAATTTTGTTTTCATTTAAAATGTATCGATACTTTAAGCTCATTATTGTATGACACACTACCTGTAATACTGTTGAGCGATACTGATGTTAGCATTCGAAATCGCGGTTGTTTTTCCGTTTAATTACATGTTTCCCCTGGCTGCGGCATCCACTCCGCCGTCCTTAAATTCATTTAATTCTTTTATTTCCTGCATCCTTTAGCAGCCGCTTCTTAATTTTATTTGTTTTTCTTTGTATTTCATTACTTTCGCTTAGTTAATGAAAATGCTGGCTTTATACAGCTGGGTCATTAGCATTTAGTCTATACTATATGGCGCTTTGTAGCTGACATTAAAGAATGAAGGGTGCTGGTGCTGGTTAGGTTATATACCTTCAGTTACGTATGTTAGAAATTATATGCGAATTCTTGCTGTTTGAGAGCCTTTCTAGCTTTGCAGTTGAAAATGTAATGGATAGTTCAAGTGGCCTCACAATTTTCACACCTTTTCCCTGGGTAATAAAATAACAAAGGAATTTTAAAGATATACGAGCTGAGCCCATGCAGGTTTAAATTTTTGAAAAAAATCATTTAGATTAAACTTTATGTTTATTTTGGGTCTTATTTTTGTGTGTAGCTCAAACAAAGAATGTATAAATTAAATTTGCCTGCCTTCTCTTTCATGAAAATAAGTTAATTTTTTATATGACTGTAATTTACGTTAGTAGGTAACTGTCATAAAATGTAATACATAAAATAGTTTTGAAAATAGGGAGAATCGTAAAAAATATATCTACGTTTTAGTCATAAAATCGAGTTTTTATGATTTTCCCACTTAAACTTTTAAACTACGTATTTACCCTGCAGTCTAGTGTTTTCTTTATTATTGCAGGTGAAACAATAGCAAATGATTTTATTACAGTTTCACGTCACCTTCGATTAAATCTCAAACGAATGCACATTCAGTGGGCAATGAACAAGGGATACAAAAACCATCTAAACTTCATTATAGTTCTAATGGAAAGCTGGGAAAGAGCATATGTGTATATGGGCGCAAGGACGTGCAGATTAACTCCTGTCAGGGCAAATTAAAAAAGTAGCGAGTGACCATTGATCTTTACGTCAAGTTTTCTTTGAAAAGTCTCTTAACAAAACGTGCCTGGTAAGGTTATGAGAAGAAATACAAATGAGGAAAACTTTGAAAAAATACAGAACTTTTGCTAAGCATTTTCGATAATGTTACAGCAATACTTCTACAACAATTCCGTGTTTTGTGAGAAAGAAGGGAACGAATATGTAAGAAATAATTTGATACTTTCAAAGGCAGCAATCCTCCACTTTCTAACTTGAACCAAAAAAGCATAATCTTACCTACAATCTACAATTCACATTTTAAAGTAAAAGGCATTTAGCTTGTCTCAAATGCTAGAGAATCTCATAAAAAGCTCCTTTTAAAATTTTCTTCCGTGTTGATTTTATTCACGTAAATCTCTTTGAAACTCTACTAAATCAGTCAAAAATAAATACTCAAGTTGCTTCGTTGAAATATCTAAGCATTTAAGCCTATACGCAGCTTAACCTTAGCTACACATAAAGCCCTAATATCCCTTGCGAGTCGCCTAAAAAATAAAGCGACTCGCCAAAATTTAAATTTCAGTTTGCGAGTCGCCCAGTTGTTTCGCCTCAAACGTCAAAATAGCGCGAATGTTAAAAATTTTCATATTACTGTTAGCGAGTCGCCTAACTTTTGTTCTCATTTTTCAGCTGTCAATTTCTTTTTTGTAATTTGACAGCATTGTCTTAAAGGCGAACTTGTACTTTCGCCATTCATAATACAGAGACATAGGCGAGTCGCCAAGTAAGGTGAGTCGCCAAACTCAGTCTACTCGTGAAAGGTAATAGGGCTAATAAACTTCACTTATCCTTTTTTAATTTACAGCTTAGCTAAACTTTTGCTTTACACTAGCGACACATTTCCCACAGCTATAATGCGTTTTACCTACACTCAAGGAGCTATACCAGTGTCACCCATGAAAAATTAGGCGATTTTTGCGAATTTTTTTAAAAGAAAGTACTTGATAGAATGTTTTAAAGTTTTTTGGACATAATAAGGTATATTTTCAGCTATATTTTAAGATTTTTGAAATGAAAACTTCTTATGGCACGTTGTGCGGCTGAGGAAAAAAGTATAAACTCGCGACACCGACCGTCATCGGGATTCCCCGTCATGAATGAGAGCGATAGTAAAATTTGAATGTTCTATTGTTTCTTTTAAATAAATATTCCAAGTGGAAGACAAAAAGCAAAGCAGACACACTAACTGACAAATTCCATTCTCATTCAACGATTGTTATGCTTACATGTTTGTTTCTTTCAAATTCCGCGTTGTTGCGTTGACAAATTGAGAATGAGAGCGAGAGTAAAATTTGAATACACATTCCGTTTTTGTCTTCCATTGCATTGCCATATAAAAAGAAAACGCACACATACCAACTAACACACTAACTTGCCATTAAACGATTTCTTTTCACTTCTGTCGACACTCCCGGAGTGCAACCCGCCGTTTTTTTTTACAAAAATATTGAAAAATAACGGAGTTTTATGCCGTCTTCGGTGGTGCCAAAAAAAAAAGTTCCCCAACTGCTGACTTGATTCCGGCCGAATGAGTAGTTGAAATGAAAAAATTCAAAAAGGTTATTAAAGCTGAAGGTATTTCCTATACAATGACCTAAAATTTTTGAAAAATATCAAAAATTAACAAAATATGGTAGTTCTGAAAAAAAGTGTCGATTTTTGGGGCTTTATGATGCCAGCAATTTTGAAAAATGCCTTTTCGAGAAAAACGCGTTTAAAAATTTAACTATCGGCGGTTTTACCTGCGAGCGGTCGCTCTTTAGAACGCTGCCATTGAAAAACTATTCAGGATACGACATTTGCCGCTTTCACAGGATATTTTTGAAAGTATGAACTATCGAATAAGCCACAAGAAAAAAAATCGATTTTTTGAAAGTGTCACACTGGTAAAGCCCCTTAAGCTTTATCTTAGCTACGTTTAAGTAAAACCTAAAACTTAAACTACTTTTAAGTAAAACTTTAAATTGAAACTACGTTTAAGTAGAACCTAAACGTAGTTTAAAGTTGACTTCAGTCCTTGTTTAGGTTTCACTTCATTTTGATTTAAGCTTCAATTTATCTACACTTTTTCTTTCTTGGATATAAGTTTTAGTGATTTTTTTCGTAAATTATTCAATCTTCGCTTTGTTATTTTTCGTAGAAATTTCAATTAAATAAAGAAATCAAAAGAAAGAACACTGAAGCGCAATCTTCGCTAAGTATAATAAATAGCCTTTAATTAAGCATAACCGAAGCATTTACACTTTTTTTTTTGATACATTAATTAACACCAAAAGCAACACCCATTGCTGCACTGCAATTTCTTTTGTGACGCCCACCTAAAAGGTAGCAATTTTTAAATTAATTGCAGTTCACTGAATGACGTTATGATGCGCGCTGCTGTGCAGCGAAGCCAAAAATTATGCAATGAAAAATCACACTCTTTGATAAATGTGAGAGCAGCTAATTTTGTAACGAAGGACATAAATAAAATGAGCGTAAGCGGCAAAAAAAAAAAAAACAAAAAGGACCTTTCTTTTTTTTTTACCTCTGCATCAGTTTTCGCTTTCACTTTTACTTTGCTGTAATTTACACAGGAAAAAAAAGTACACACATACACTTACATGCAAAGGACTTACTTGCTTATGTGTTAACTTACTGTGTGTGTGTGCATGGTGCCAATGAAGCTGAACGAAACGATGAGTTTAAGGTGTGTGTGTGCACGTTGCTATTAAGCACTACTCTGTCTCTTAGTTTTTTTTTTTTTGTTTCTGTGGGTCCTTTTGAGTTCTGCTTGCTGCTGATGGCATCTTTAAGTGAGCCCAACGGAGTTGTTAAATTAATGTCCTTCCATAAGTTTTTACACGAAATTCAATTTTTCCAAAGTTACAACAACACACGAAGGATTCCATCCAGTGAAACACCGGAGTGGTGTGCTGCTGTAACGGTATACATATGTGTTACCTTTGAGAATGTGTTATTGTGAGTCGATGGTTGGCATATCAGTCGTGCAGCTTAAGCACAAAAATTTCGGTTTTTGTTTGGCTCTTTTTGTTTTTATTAATTTGATTCTATATTTTTACTGCTCTTGAAGGAAGTTACCAGATGTTTCGTATGATAAATAATTGGCAACGGCAGGTATTGGCGTCAATAATATTTAATCAATGCAAATTTTTTTAAGTGATATCCTTGAATTTGCTACAATCAAATTTTCAGTCAGCTGGATCAGTCTGGTCTGAGCCGTAGAAAGCAAACAACATTTTTTACTACAAATACCTTTTTTGAAAAATTTTCCCATTTCATTGACAAAAATGACAATAAAGAATCGATTTTATATAGAAATAGTGACCAATTTTTTATCTGCAAGCACAGAGCTATCGTGAAGTCAAGTTGATTCGGAACGTGGGGGCTGGAATCCCAAACTCACTTATGTTTCTTGCTTGCCGTTGCTGCTCTTCATTTGACAAATATTTTAAATAACAATTTCATAATAAAAAGTTTAACCATAAAATATTTCAAAAATAACCTGGTCACTTTAGTTTTGTTACAAGTGTATGGTCATTTAAGTTTTTTTTTTTTTTTGTTTTTCAAATTGCTCCAGCGCACCGCGCTGTTAACTGCGTTCCATGTGTGTCGCTTCCTTCCGTTTCATTTTACTTCCGGTGAAAATTGATTGGTAGCTCTCATTTTGTTTTTTGTTTTAACAATGTTGTCTTTGATTTTTTATTAAAAAAGTTATAAAAAAAACTGTAGATATTTGTATAGGCATGTCCTTCAGGGGTCTCTTATATTTTGAACTTTGATTTTTATGTGTTCCCTATTCCCTTTGCAAGAATTTCAAAGCGCAAGGAGCATAATTTAAAATAAAAGCAATATTTTACATCCGGTGTGTAGCACTTACTACGCGTGTGTGTTAGCGAGGGTGATCCATTTTTTTTTAAGTAAAAATCTAAAGCTGCAATAATTTCTACTACTGCGCTAGTTTTCAAAAATACTAATAGATGGCGCTGTTGGCAAAACTATTTTCATTATCCTTTCTGGTGAACTTTTTGCTCTCATATGTTTTGAATCTATGGGATGGGTCATGAAGGATTTCATATGATGATAATAAATGAAAAATATTTTATCGGAATGATTTTGATTTCAGTGGCTTCGTTTTGTTGAAAGCACACCATCCAATTTGGGGCATAAAAAGCTAACTATAATGATACGATAGGGTTTGTAATCTTATTCAGATAATAAAAATGAATTAGGACGTTAGAATTCAGACGCAAAATGCAGCTGTTATTCAGCTTAAAAATGTTTGTGATTGCAACATAAATTTTTTTTTGACATTTAAATTTTATTCGCCGCTGTATTTCACATTATACATAAAAGCCATCGGAACTCTTTTTATGTGTCAATCCAAAAACTTCAAATTTTGCGCCACCCTAATGTGCTTGACAATATGTTATCATCGCTTTGATAAATATGACCAGCGGTCCCATATTATTTTCAGTTTCATTTTAAACCGTCATTTATTAGTTTTTCTTTTCTTTTTTTGTTTTGTTTTTCCTTATTATGTTACCTACTCCATCTGATCAAATGGCAGGCATGAAAAATGCGTTGTTTTTGTTTCTTTTTGTTGTTGCTATTGTTGTTATTATATGCTCTCATTCGATTTGGTTTATTGTCGTTGATAATAAATTAGGAAACTTCCTCAATTTGTTCCCAATAAATTTTGTTATTACATCAAATAAAACCTAATTTAAGAAGATTCAATGGAAGAAGTGAAAACGTAAGCAAAAAAAAAGTAAAAAGTAGAAAAAAGCACAAAAAAGTACTGTGAAAAAGAGAAAGTTATCGTCTTTTATATGTGAGCATGTGCATCTGTGTGTGTGCGTCTTAGCAAGTTTGCTGATGGTGACTAAAGTTGAGCTGTGAAATGAAATGAAACGTTGAAAAAAAAAAAAAAATACGCAATTCAATAAGAGCTCACCTCACACAGCCAGACAAAGGTTACATGTGTGTATGTAAGCACTAACAACACACATTCATATATCCTTGCTCATTGAACTCTCAGCTCACATTTCACAATCAGTTCATAAACAAAGTCAAGTCGACCAAAATTATTTCGTTATCGCTGATGCAAGAGGAAAACTTTTATTTTTTTTTACTATTTGAGAGTTGAGTATTATATGGCACAGTGGGAAAAAAAATATTTTAATATATCAATCGTTATGTGTTTGGAAAAGCAAAATTATGTGGAATTTTTTATCATTTCCTCAGAAAAAAGAAAATAAATAATTTCAATGATACATATGTTCGAAAACAGAAATCGTTTTTAAGGTATTTTGGTTATTAAATAAAATCAAAAACAATTTTACTGCACCAATCTGTGGAGGAAGAAAAATAGCGAAGCACCCGACTCGGTTTTATTTAAGATTTTTTTCTCACCAAGAAGCAAAGGTCGAAAATGGAATGAAAACATAACCAGACCTATCGGAAAAACAACCTTTGACCACAAATTTCAGTTTCGGAAATAGAAAGAAATCACATGTTGCCAAATCAGGTGAATATCACAGAGAGGATGGGATGATTTTAGCTAGAAATTGACGTATAAAAATTTTACTGTGGGGGTGCGTTGTCGTGCACTGACTTTTCGGATGATTGTATTCTACCACACACGTTGAATTCTTGGAACCAAATAAAGTAGAGCTTCAATGTAACTTCATGTAAACTCCTCATTTACCACATCATCGCTATCGGTTTTTCGGGTGACTTCCAGGCAGCACTTTTCGGTAACGTTTATGTTAGTCGAAAACTATTGCTGTGTATGCAAAAAGACTTTTTTTTAAATTACCCAAGAATTCCAGTATGCGGGGTCACATCTGATGATGTTCAATTCATTTCCTATATTTCTCCACTAAGAAATCAATTTGATTGATAAGGGGTTCGACCCCTAATTGTGTATTAAAATGGGGTCCTTTAGCCCCTGATGTTGCTAAGAACCCATTAATGACTTTTCCCATTGATTGATGAAAAAAAGCTATATGTTTTTTCAAACGAAATATTTTCGTATCGAACTGAGCTATATTTCCGTATGTTAGAGTAGAGCGCAAGTTATCTTCAGACCGAATAAATAGATGTTGGTAAGGTTCATATAATCTGAATAAAGTTTACAAAAGCAATAGTATAAAAAATTAAAATCTTTTTCAATTTAAGAGAAAAATTGCTTCACTTATTCAATGTATCAATACCACTGTACCTTTTTGTATTATTCAATTGATTGTCCCCAGGTTGATAGTCTTTAAATCTGAATCGGTTCATATGCTAAGTGAGAAGGAAGTAAACGAGAATCATCGCATTGTTTTATGTAACGTGAACCATAAGTTTAAGGATGAAAAAGAAACAAAAGAAGTAAAAGAATATATTAAAGTGAGAAGCAAGTATAGGAAACTAAAAAGCTGTGTCAAGACATTGAAAAAGTCCTTAAAAGTTTAGCCCGCAAGCAGCGGTGTCTTTCAACATCCGAGAGAATCAAATTAAAGTTTATATCAATGTGTGTGAGCAGAGGTTAAATGTAAAGGCTTCACCTTTATAACTCACACCATTTTGATTGGTGAGTGTGTCGGCAGAGATATAAAGGTGTATTTGTGAATAGCGTATGTGTGTCTGCTGTAAAATCAAATAAAAATAGCAATTGTTTTTGTTGTTTTTCTTATTCTTACTTAACGATTTGTATGAATAATCGACAAAAATCAACGCAAACAGCTCTCTGAAGTGCGATGTGATTAAACTAAATGACATTTTGGACGTGAATTCAGCTGTTGTCATCAAATTTGTTGCAGAAACTTTATAAAAGAAATAAATTTTATCAAAAGAATGGAAGTTTTCACATTACAATTTCAAGTAATAAAAATTAGTGCCACATTTATGGAATGACTTTATTTGTGGTATGAATTTAAGAAAACAGTATTGTATTTTTCAAAATATGTGGTTTCCAAAACGGCGCCTGAAATTATGCAGCAGTAAAATATAATAAATGACAGGAAACAATGGCTGAAAAGGAACTCAAAATATGCTGCATACTTTTAAGCTGACACTCATAAATCAATTTTGTTTTTTAAAAATAAATATCTAAGTAAATAAAACGCATAATTTTTGGTTTTAATATTTTATTTAACAGATTTAAAAAAAATCGATGAATTTTTCATACAATATATATAATTTTATGTTTTTATAATAATAATTTTTTCATTTATATTACTAATAACCTATTATTAATTTGCATTTATTTCTTTATTGTAATTTTTTATTTCATTGTTTTTAGTTAATTTTTGTCAGCTCAGTAATAATTTTGCTACCCACTGGCGCTTAAAATGTAAAAACGCAGTAGCTTCTCTGCTCTTCTCTAAATTTAATGCTTAATTCACATTTTAGTCTTATTTTTATTGAAATGTAAAATTAAAATTTTTTATTTTGTAAGTTTTTTTTTTAAAACATTTTTTATATGCTTTTATGTTTATGAATTTTACTCTTCAACGAATTTAATTTATGTTTAAATTTTTTTCTTATCTGATATTTAATTTGTTTTTATATTAATATTGATACTAAAATCATAAACTTTTTTACATATATCTTTTTGTTCAATAATAAGTATATTTTACATTTAAATAATTTTTTTTTTTAACTCTTTAATTTGTTTTTCTTGGTATTTTTAATTTAATTTACATTAAGATGAATGAAATATTCAACTTACAGACTTTTGTTGTATTTTTGTATTGTGTGTGTTGCTTGTAAATTTAATTTAAAAAATTAACTAATTTTTTTTATATATTAATAATAACTTTTACTAAATAACATATAAAGTTACAAAAGACAGCGTATTAATTGCACAACTTAAATTATATGTTGTACAACTTATTGTTGTAAAATACTCTGGAGTCAAGACTGACTTCTTACTGATACTTCTTTCGAAGTCCTAAGTTTTTACATTGATTAAATTAAATATATAATTTAAAATAAAAATTGTATATAAATGTAGACAGTATTCATTGATCTGTAATTTCCCGTCAGTTTGCAGCAGTGGAGCTTCTTCCATGGCTTATAATCGTCTTGAAACTGTACATATTTATGAAAATGTATCTAAAAAAAATTTAGTTTTTAAATAAAATATTTTCTTGTATCTAAAGTACTGCTTTTGCTTCGCAGCCATTGTTTTGCTTTTTGTGTTGCTATGGAAAAGCTTTGATTGAATAAAACTGACTGAAGAACTTAAGTTCCAACTCACATCGAAGCTGAGATACCGTACTACGAAATTGTAGTTAATAATGTCGTATGAGTAACTTTTAATTGCTATTAAAAAATTTTAGTTTTAGTAAAACTAGATTTATTTTTCAAAGTTTTTATCAAAACTTATAATCTCATTGCTGGAATTCACATTTCAAATAAAAAACGTAATACATATTGATATTTTTTTTAATACCAAAATCCTTAGCTTTTCATTCAAAAACCAAAAAAAAAAAAAAAAATGATTATAAACTTTTTGGGTCGCTTGAATAATATTCTATTAAAATTTCACTACCAGTAAATGAAATAGCAAACATCATAATTTCGAGATATTTTATGCAAAAAGTCTCAAAAAATGATTGTTCTTTCGGTTAGTTTCCATAAGTTTTTTTTCAAACATTTTTTTCTTTTCACCATCTGTTGTCTTTCAATATCTAAAAGAATTTTTCAGGTTTTATCCATATCTATTCCCATAATTGCTACTGCTTGTAGTGGATATATATTTTGCAGTTCAACAAAAATGTTAACTTCTTTCTTGCTCTGGTTTTTTAGAATATCTGATATTATAAAAACCTATAAAATATTAACAACTTTTATTAAGTGAACAAAAAGAGTGATATTTGGCTTGACTGTGTTATTTATTCGTTAAAAAAAGGTCCTACGAAAAAAGGCTCAATTACAAGAGTAAATCAAATAAAGATTCCTTCGCTTAAAAATAAATCAAATTAAATTTTTGCACACATTTCTCAAAAAGAACAGTTAGCTGAAAAAAAATAGAACAGATAACTCAAAAAATAAATAAATAAAATCCACAATAATAATTTATTTAATTCATGCCTGGAAGCTCCCACAATTTTTTTGCTTTGCAACAAAAAATATCCAATATATTTCAATAATTTTGTACTGCACGCTGAAGCCAATCAACGGAACTAAAAGAAAACAAAAATATTCAAAATAAAAAAATTTAATTCGGTTTGATTTTTGTTTAAAACATGTGTTTGTTAATTTATTTATATATTTTTTTTTTATATTTTTTTCAAATAAAATAGTTTTAATAAAGTTAAAATTTATAATCTCTTTGGCAATATAACAATTAATTTTAAAGAAAATGCTTAAATTATTTTTCTATTGATACTTAATAAAACAAATAAAATAGAATAAGTTTTTACGCTCACACAATGGTAACTAAGTGCTTTTTTTAGAATGAGTCTAAAAATATGCAAGAAGAGCAGTTTCAGTTGTGACAATTATTTTAACTTTATATAACTCCAAATTTGCATAGTAAGCACTGCATATTTATAGGCTACGAGAAAATTTTGTTCTGTAACAAGTTACCATTAACGTAAGCTTAATATAGATTTTGTCTTACATGTGATTTATAAAGTTTAATGTTAAAATGTTTAATTTATTTAGAGGAAGACTGAGCTGCTTCTTCTACAACATATAATTTTATGTATATGTTTAACAAAAACTTTAAATATAGCACTAATTGCAAGTTGTAGTAAAAAGTAAAAAGAATAAATTGCAACTTAGGTTTTAATTACAGGCGTTACTTTTTTACATTATTTGCTATATTAATAGATTTTTATAGCATTATATACACAGATGTAAAATACACACAGACTTAGATAGTAAATTTACACATTTCTTTTGTGTGTGTAGTTTACTTAACATGTGACAGACAAACAAGTAAACAGTCAGTGTTAAAAACTTTTAAGTTTATAATAAATTTTAAAGTTAAATAGTTTGAGTTTTTTGTTTTTATTCTTTCTTGAATGTCCTCAACTTTGTTGACTTTTATTATGATTTATTTTAGTTAATTTTGGCAACGTTCAGTGACGAGACAAATAAAAAATCAAATATATTTACAACTTAACTTCATTCATCATCAATATTCAATTATTATGCTTTAGAAGTAACTTTTATTTAAGCTTAAGTTGAGTTTATTTCTTTAAGCGGCCATCGCTAAAACTTGTGCAGTTTGTAATTGCATAGAATCTCATAAAAATAATGAAGATATTTGGAACCTAACTCAAATCGCAACTGACTTAGTGCTTTTAAAATGAAATTTTCTTTTTGTATAAAATGACGTGTGAGCAATAGCTAATTGTCAAAAAAATGTTATATGCTATCATAGAGATATGAGTAACTCACAGCTGCTTAAAATCTCAAAAGTCTTAGTTAATTTTTCTCCGTAAAGCTGTGTAGTTATTTATTACTCATACGACATGTTATATCAAACGAGCAAAAGCTTTGCCTTGCAAGATATCAGCCTCGATATGCGCCAGAGTTTTCAGGACATAGATTTCGTACAGCTATTGGATGTTTCTTATTATAGCATAAGTTCATGAATGGCCGCTGTTTTTTTTTTTTTTACACAAAACCAGCTTAAAATCTTTGTCAATGTAACACTTTGCCAACCTATGGTATTTTCTTTTATCTTGAGCTTACTAGTTATTTATTTAATTTTTTTTTTGCAAAAATTTATTTCAAGAACAAGTCCAAGTTTGCATTATTTGTTTATGCATTATTTTCTTATATTTTTTTAAGTGGAAGTTTTTCTTGTTGTTTTCATTATTTATTACATTATTAATTAATTAAATTTAATTAAGTAACTAATTTTTCATATGCTTAATAAATTATTTATAATTTTTTTTTTAATTTTTTATGCTAAACTAATATTTACAAAATTAATTTAAAATTAATCTAAGGATTTCAAAATCCTTTTCAGTGTTTTATTTTTTAGTTTTGCTAGCATTGTTGCCTTTTTAAATAATTTACAATTGTTTAAAAGTATTTTATTTAATTTTTTTTTGTCTCCGCAACGCTATAACGTCTCATAAGTACTCTTCTTTTATTTATTATTTTCGCATTTCTACTACTTTCATCTTTTCGTTATCTACTTACTCATCAGTTTCTTATTTTCCTGCTCATTTAACATTTAATGCAATCGCAACCCCAATTATTCAATAGCGGAAGTCGCTTTCTTACGGCTTGAATGTGTGTGTGTGTGTGTATGTATTTTTCCTTTTCGCATATGTGTGTGTATCTGTTAATTTCGAATTCAATTTCATTTTTAATTGCGGCACAAAGCAAACACCACGTAATGAAAGCTGCAGCATAGGAGTCATGATAATAAAGTAAAATTGAAAAATAAAAAAAATAAAAAAGATGAGAACATTGGGCTTGTGAGAAATGGCGTAAAAGTTTGCTTCGTTCTTTAAAGAACTAACACACAAGCATATGTGTGTGTATGTATAAGAAACTTTGAGCCCTGAAAACTGTTGGTAGCAACTGCTGCACTTTGTCTCTCGCAATTTAAATTGCAAAAAAAAAAACATAGGAATCGGTGCAATTATGTGAAAACTCATTTGCGGTGGTTGATTTGAAACTTGTTTTAGTTTGCCTTCGGAAATAAGTTTTCTAAAAATTAGAAATTTTCGGAAGAATTATTTGTATGATAAAATGTTACACATACGTCATGTAATGCAAGAAAACCTTTGCGAATAAAAGCTTATATCCTAACTGTGATATAGCTTCAAACTATGTCATTGAAATTTAATCATATTTTGAAATCATGGCTGCGACATAACAGCTCAAAAAAGTGAGATATACAATAATTTGTATCGAAGTGTAAGTGCTGCTATGGTAATGTATGAAAACGGTGTAATTCAGGAGTAGAATTGTCAACCTTAGTTAATAGACTGTCGAAAACATTTAATGTACCTTTGATACCGCAGTATACGTTTGCACAATCGACTTTTAATTACATTTATATGAATATTTAACGCACGCAGCTGTATAATGTAAAATAAAATGCAAATCTAAATGCTAAAATGCACAAACAAAGCGTGTGAAATTTTCTCAAGATCAAAGGATTACTATTTTTCAAATGCTTCGAGGTGAAAGTCATCACCTTATTACAAACTTTCATTTGATATTGCCAATAAAATGCAAATTAGAAAAAGAAGTTGAAGCTTGTTTTCGGTCTACTGCGATTGTCAAAAATGTCTGTTGCCTTAAGCCTTAAAAAAATCGAGTTTTAAATGGAATATCTAAATAATTGCATAAAAAAATTTACAATACGAGTACAATACAATTTCTTTGCATGTCTTATGCATCGCTGTTGTTTAAATAAAATTTAATTAATATATAAATTTTGGAAATCCTCTGCTTCAATTAAAATAGTTTAATATTTAATACTATAGAGCAGCCATTAATAAGACTCAAACATTATTATAACACACTCTAAAGTAAAACAGAATCGCCCAAACTTTTTTGTCGTAAACTATATCGGAATCCATTTATCGATGTTTGAATAAACTGTGTAACTAGGCGTATGCTTAACATTTTAATAAACTTAATGTGAAAATATCAAAGATTTTTTATTGATTTTTTTGCTAATGGTGCTGGTTGCTAATGCCTAAACATAAAAAAACCCCAAGCCCCAAACATTCCTAAACTTAAACTACTAAAATTGCACAACTTATGCAACCTCAACACACATATTCACTTAATTTTACACAAAATACTTAGAGAAAGAAGCAAGAGTAAATATTGTAATTACCTTTTGTACAAGTGTTTTCTTGAAAAAGTGTGAGGTCAATTGTAATAAATGCCAAAAAAATATGCAAAATGCATACAACGCATTTGCTATTTTCATATGTCTGTCTCTTTATTGTTGAATCCTTTTAATTGTTCTTCATAGCAAAAGTTGGTGAATAGTAGTTCTATGTATCCATATGCTTTTAACTGTCAGACACTAACAAAACTTGACAGACAGACAGACACCTTGACAATTTTGGGTATGTTACACATACCATACATATGCTGCTACTGTCATTCTGGGAATATGGTGCTACTTTTTAGTGTAGTGGGAAAATAAAATTTAACTTGAATTCCGGTAAGTTGCTCATGAATGCATACACTTTCTTTACCACTTCACATGCTCGTAACGACAAAAGCCAAAAACCACATGAAACTGTAACTGGCCAATAACTTTGAGTATTTTATTAGAAAAATTTTTAATTGTCTGCTTCTTGGTGACCATCCTATGTTGAAAATTATTATTACTTTTACTCAAAAAAAATTTCATATCTGTTGTTCTTTTATTTACAAAATGCTTTGATTGAATTCTTAAAAAGTGTTTTTAGTACTTTGAAAGAAAATTAAAACTTTTCGCCAAGTACTAACAAGAAATTATTCCCCGATTAAAAAAATCTTGCAATCTCTTATTTTGCTTGAATTTAAAAAAAAAATCAATCCATGAAGTATAAAGCTTTAATAGCTGTCCTATGCATTAATCAACAGTTGTTCGAAAAGGCTGTGGTAACTTAAACAAAAGTTGGGTGGAAAAAAGAAATTTAATTGGAAGAAATTGCTCTTCAGTAGAACTGTGCTGAATTTTTGATTTCAATGATACTTGAACCAAAAGTTGCAAAAGTAAATAAAGACTTATGAAAGGAATTATTGGTCAAAACTTTTATACATAGAACGATGGTGTAAATGAACACAAGTTTAAGTTTTTGTGCGCTTTTTATAAAGAAAAAGCTAAAATCTTTAATTTTTTGAAGCTTATCGAAGACTCGATACAGTTTAGAACTTCAATAACTTTTCGGCTTCGCATAATTTTACAACAATATGTGATTTATGTAAATGGCCTCATTAAATATACGTAGATAATTAAGTTAGTCTAACATGACGTATGAGTAATTTTAATTAAATTTACTTCAAACAAGAGTTGCAAAAGTAAATAAAGACTTATGAAAGGAGTTATTACTCAAAACTTTTATACATAGAGCGATGGTGTAAACGAATAGAAGCTTAAGTTTTCAAGCGCTTTTTATAAAGAAAAAGCTAAAATCTTTAATTTTTTGAAGCTTATCGTAGACTCGATACAGTTTAGAACTCCAATAACTTTTCGGCTTCGCATAATTTCCTTTGGTCAGCAAAAATATGTGAGTTATGTAAATGGCCTCATTAAATATACGTAGATAATTGAGTTAGTCTAACATGACGTATGGGTAATTTTGATTTACATTTAAATAATTAATTTCACAAAACCAAAAATTTGGCTAAATAAGTCAGAGCCCTAATTTAGACCAATGTCGTGAATTAAGTTTTAAGGCACCAATTCTATTCCGTGTCAACAACTTCCTTTCGATGCAAATCAGTACACACAAAAATTTCAGATTATATTTTATAGGTTTTACAAATTTAAGTATATTTTGTATGTAGCCACTTAAAAATTTGTGTTTTTTAAGCAAAATTGGACTCAGCGTCCTAAACAAACATTGGGCTTAGTGAAATATAAAGAAGCATTTTAATTTTTAAAATAAAGACTAATTTTTTCCAAGTACGCACATGCAAAAAACAAAAGCGACAAACAATTTATTTCCATAATGATGTTCTCCAACATAAACTCACACCAAATGAAAATTGTTAGATTCTTACGATCTGATGTTGATGTCAACACGGAGTTCATGTTAAAACCAGTTGAATTTTAGCTAAAAACCAACACACTTCACAGCTGATGGCTGTAGCAAGAGCAATAGCAACAGATTTCTGTTAATTACTATAAAATTTACACATACACTGCTACTGGTATACACACACATACATTTTGCTGATGTCAAGCCCTAAACATCAGCAAAGGAAGTTGAGCCGCAGTGCTTTTTATTATCTACATAAGTATCTGATTTGACTTGACTTGTTGTAACATACATTGTGGTGGTAGGCAAGTAAGAAAAGTATTTGGTAAGGAAGAGAAACGTTGCCAGCTGTTGGCTTAATTTTACTTTGAAAGAATCTGTTGTTGATAATTTTATCTCATTTTCTTGACTAAGTTCTTATGTAGCAGTCAGTATGGTATTATCTTCTTTACACAAACACTGCACGCTTTGCCATCTTCAGTATTAGTGGTATGACAAATTTGGTAATTTCATCTGGCATTATCGATATAATGGGCATTTTACTTGAATGTAAGTTATCTTAAAGTTAACTTTAGTATGTGTGTAAAATATAGATACTTAAAATATTAGGAAAATATTTTTAAGCTGTCTAATGAAACACTCATTAAGGCAGCTTAAAGTGTTGCTTGATTTAAAAACATATGCAGTGAAAATTTTTAAAAACTTTTTTTTCTTGATAATCCCTTGATCATTTTAATACAAAAACATGCCATCGCCGAATAACCTATGAGTTTTATTGGCAACACACAATATTCATCCTTTTCTTCCTTCACGCTTCTTTTTAAAATCAACGTGTGTGGGTAGTCATTTAAGCTCAAATAATAAGATAAATTTACTTTCAATACGAATTGCTGGTGTCTTCATTGAGATACCGACTGACGTCGTCATCGTTGATTGTGTTATATAGAGTTTCATGTAATGCGACGATGCTGGTGATGATTAAAAGACAACACAATATGGGTGGCCCAAAATTTCAATAAAAACTGGTGTTGCTTTTCAGGCGGGAAAAATGTTATCTTACACAGAGATTGATTTTTATATTTAAATGGCACTTTTTTTTATCATAGCAGTCTCGCTATTCTTGGGCGGCCACAAATCAAAGTAATTCCTATTTAAAGCATTAATTAAATCTACCAAATGATAGCAGTACAAAAGTTGGAAAAAGTATCGAACTTAAGATTCTGTTGCTTAAAATGCATAATTGATAAATAGCAATTAAAAGTTAATCATACGACCTATTCAACAAAATAAAATTAAGCTTTGATTCAACTTTGGTATCATATTTTGTAAATAAATATTGTTTTCTTTAACAAGTACTATTACAAATAACACGCTTAGGTTGTGTCCGAAGCAGTCTATGATTTATTTTGAGTTGAAATCCAATAAAGCTCATCTATGAAAAATGCTACCTAATTTGATACAAAGTTTTTTAAAACCCAATGAACTTCGTCGAATTTCATTTATGATAATATCAGTTTAATAAATTCGTTAAATTTTTGAAAGTTGAATAGATTGAATGTAAGATTTTTCTACAAAAAATCGAACCAGCGTTTTCGAATCGTGGTTTTGATTACAA
This sequence comes from Tricholauxania praeusta, assembly GCA_949775025.1. Lineage (NCBI taxonomy): Eukaryota > Metazoa > Arthropoda > Insecta > Diptera > Lauxaniidae > Tricholauxania > Tricholauxania praeusta. Next base: position 120,805,774 of record OX459031.1, on the reverse strand, counting down.
AAATCTTCCATTTCAATACTTAAGTTGGTTTTTGTGCCGGGTAAGAGATTTTGAATATCTTTTTTCTAAAAGTTCCATCCTTATTCACATAGCGGAATACCATGCACATATACACATACATGTGTTAGTTACAAAATTTCCTAATCATACCGAACAATTTGGTCTTTTAGTTTGAAGCGTATTCACTGATGTATAGCGGTACATCAATTTGCTTTTAAGTAACGTGCCAAAGACACACACATACACAATTAGACATAAACACACACGCACACACATATATGTGCACCCTTTGGCGGAAACACATCATGACGCGCAGGGGAATTTCCTTTTCCGCAGGACTCAATTCAATTTAATTTATCTTTTCTTGACGATGACGAAGACGACAACGACGACGATCATGATGATGCTGGTGATGAAAGAGAAAAAAAAGCAAAGGAATTTCAAAAGTGTAAAGGAAGCTGTATATTTGTTTGGGTCTATGTTAGAGTGTACCATATGTGCAAATATTTGTTTTAAATAATGAAAAATTAATGAATTTTAAGGAAATATGAGAGGAAAAATGAAAGGAAATAATTTTCGCTTTGCTAGCACTTAAACTTAAAATTTGGGCAAGAACTTAAAAATTTAATTAAAATTGAAGTTTAAAATTTCCTTTTCGAAACTTAACAAAAATTTTTAATTTTTCTTTGATTCGTATTTGATTTTGAATTAAATTTGTTTTCAAAAAAAGTTGCTCCCTGTCATTTATGTATGTGCTAAATAAATACTTTCATGCACGTGTGTGTGTGCTTTATTTTCAACTCTGTGTGTGTCGTCAAAGAGTGTTGAAAATTCTCATTTAATTTACTTATTGCCACTTTAAGAGTACGCACGCTGCAAATTTTGGGGAAAAGGCGGTAGCAACGAATTTTTTTTTTCGTCGTTGAATATTCTTGCGTATGTGCGCGTCACAGGCACAGTTGATATAGCAAAAGGATGACAACAACATTTCCTTAACATTAATTTGACTCCTTTGAAAATTTTCAATTGTTTGTTCTTCTATATATGTGCGTATGAGAACGTGGGCGGCTTAAATCCATTTGGAAAAGTTTGTTAAAAACACAGTTAACTCATGTAACAAAATGCTTGTGAACTTTTATGACCAAGATTTTACCAAGCAAAGCTGTACTGGGACAGAGAAAATCCAGGTACTCGGTGAATTTTTCAATAGTGGATATTTGGACTTACATTTTTTTTACGCTTAATGAGTTCAATAAGTTCAAAGATATCTTTGAATCAAATTTTGTCATTACAAAATTTTCCTTACAAGACTTTTCCCACTGGGGTTCTGACATTCAGCCATACTTAAGTTTATGGATTTCATTAAGTATCTTTGGGTATGACTGTATATATTTGTTCTTCTTTGGCACAAAAATAATCGACTCAATTGTCTTTGAGAGGATTTTGAAGACTTTGTTATGCAGCAAACAATCATTAAACGTTTTAAATGTACGTAGATATTTGTGTGTGCGTGCATTTATGTATACATATGTATAGGTATGTAACAGTAAAAGCTAGATAAATACCAACACATAAGAATTTTCTTCAATTTTAATGATTTAAAATGTGTGCCTTACAATTTTATATCTTCAGCAGATTATGTTGTGGTTCGGATTGGGTTGTCTGATATATTTTGCTTTTTTTTTGTACGTTAAATTATGTCTTCTTTTATGTTTGTTTTTATTTAATTTTTCAACACTGGCAAACAATTAAGTGTTTTAAAAGTATGCGGAAAGTGTTTAAAAAGTTAGTAATCCAAGCAATAATTCAAATCAACAGCTAAAAAATCGATTAAAAATTGAAAATAAAGTGTAACTTAATTGTTTTAATGAGTTTACTATACAGTGAAACAGCAAAAAAATTAAAAGACCGAAAGTAAAAAAAAATACCAAACAACACGTCGGGAAACTTCTTGGTTGTCGTAGTATACATTTTGCATAAACTTGTTAAGAACCATGACAAAAATCAATTTATGTCTACAACAACTACTTGTAACTTTGTCCACATTATGTACATAATTAATGGTTACTCAGGTAAAAACTTTTTCAAAATTAAATAAGCGGCTATGCAGTTTCGATGCAAGCTAGAGTCAATTTCTAAAGCGATCTGGTTTGCTTTTGCATTCATTAAAAACGTATGTAATTTCAGTGGATGGCCGCTGAAAGCTACCCATTACTAGCATCATTTGTATACGCACGTGACACTTAAGACACACACATCCTTTGGGCAAATAAAATGATGAAATTTTTGTTTAAAATATTGACACAATCACTGACTTTGTGTGAAACATTTATAAGCAGCCTGAAACATATGGAAAATATATCTCAAATCAATCTCAAATTATTATTTCAAATAAAAGCTCATAAGCATTCTGCCAGACGAAAATAGGACCTTTAAAAATTAAAGGTAAAAAATTATGTTTTTAAATGTTAAATTGTGTTTTTCTTCATTATAACACCCTTTGTTTAACTCTCACTACAAAGCGCGCCAAATCTTATGCAGCTTGAGTGCTCAGTGAGGCTTAAAATGGCAGAAAAGTATGGTAGTTTTTGTTTCCCTTGTAGTTGTTGCTGTTGCTGTGGTTGATGCTGCATTAATAATGCTATTTATAATGTTGTTTTTGTGCAAGTAGTTGTTGTTGTTGTTGCTGTTTGTGTGGTTATTATGCCAGTAGTAAAAAGCTAATTGTTACTTTATGGAAAAAACAAGTTGCTCTTCAAAAAAAAAGTGTAGTAATCATGGTTAGTAGTCAGGGTAGTTGTAGTGGTAACAAACAGCTGTTTTGTGGAGAAGAACGAGACGGAACTTTCTACTTTAACAACGCTAGCTAGAGGGTATAAAATGAATTATACGCTTCAAAGAAAGCTAACGTTAATTTTTCTACTCTTATTTCGCTTTGTAGCGTTGCCTTGTCATAGCTGTGTAAGTCTTTGTAGACGATTTTGAAATCTCAGAGCGAAGGGAACAGTAGGTCATATTCGGAAAATAATTTTTTAAATAAAGTTTTATATAAACATGTAAGTCAGCGCAGGGTTTTTCCTCCAAAACCTTAAAAAATTACGCAAAAATAAAAGACAAAATTCTGTTAAAAGTGTGTCATATTTTGGGTATTATTTCTTGAGAAAAAAGACGCATCAAATTTGATATTTTTTACTGAAGATTTTTATCGATTTCTTGTTTTTAATTTCAATATCATTTTTATTCTGGAAAATTGTTCAAAAAAATACCCAAAAAAAAACTTTAATAATTGCTAGAAATTGAAAGTCATTATTCATGTGTAGTAAAAATTTTGTGTCGCTTGCGACCTTTTTTCCATAATTGCGACTTTTTAGTATCATGCGAGTTTTAGTATCATGCGAGTTTTTAGTATCATGCTAGTTTTAAGTATCATGTAATTTTCAAGTCGTAAGTAATTTTTTTTCATGTGACTTTTTCTTTTCTTAGTCTTAGTCGACATTAAAACAGCATTAAATTTTCCAGTTTTTTATCTAATGCGATTTTTAGTGGTAAAAATTATCCAAAAAAGTTTGACTGATCAACTTTTAGTCAGTGTTCGTATGAAGTATTAGCTCTTAGACGCTTGTGACATTTCCTTTAAAGCAATTTTTTAGTCTTTTGCAATTTCTTAGTCGCATGCGTTAAATCACTCATAGTTTTTTTGTCTAATATCCATTGCATATGAACTATTAGTTTGTCGCATGCGATATTTTTAATAATTTTATCTTTCTGATCTTGAGCGATTTTTTTGTCTTATGCTACTTTTAGTTTTATGTAATTTGTCTATTAGTCTTATGGGACAAAAAATCCTTTGACCTTTTTGTGCAGAGAGAGTATTTTGTTTCAAGCAACTTTTTAATGGCATGCGATTTTTTAAAATAATGTGACCTTTTGGTTTCTTGGAATTAAATATCATAAATAGCTTTGTAGATGTAGGCGACTTATAGACGCATTGATTTTTTGCGACTTTTTTTCTGTCGCTAGTCTCATTGCGACTAATAACTCGCTAAGCAATATCTGACTGATATTTGAAATGATATTATATCACTTAATTTCAGTTTTTATGTTTGAACTGACTCAAAGCTGTGATTTAGAAACATTTAGTATTATTCAAACTTTTCTTTTCCCTTTTCAACTCTTTCAACTTCTATCCACTGTCCATAGCAAGCATATGCTTTTACGTGACCATTTCAATCGGCTGCTTAACGTGGCGCGAAGGTTTAACGCCGTATGCTGCTGTGCTAACAAAACACGAAGCTTCTCAAAAAGTAGTAGTAGTAAAAGTAGCAGAAAACGTAACTTTAATACAACAACGCTACGAAACGAAACATATAAAAATTATAATAGAGTACCGTCAATTGGTAGGAGACTCTAGTAGGTGCACCCCAGAGAGCCATTTAAAAGCAAAACAAAAGAAGTGAAACGAACTGAACCGTACCGTGGCGAGACGACAGCAGGACTATCGGCTGATTATGTTACAAGAGAGGTGGCAATTTAAAGCAATTTAATTTCAAGATGAAAGCAGTGAACAACGTGGTTAACTGGCAGGCAGGTGATGGAATGGGTAGAAAGCGAGTTGTGTATGCCATTAGGGAAGGAGTCTGAAAGTAGTGCCAAGCTTTGTGCGCAATCTTGAGATCAACATACTACTCTTGTTGTTTTTGTTGTTGTTATCCAATTAGAAAAGTTTGTTTTGCGTTATGCTTAACGCAGCAGCCAGCAACAAAAAGTTTAAAATGCGTAACATGCGTAACGTAACGTAACGCAATGCAATGAATGCTATGCCGAACCATGCCATGCTAATGGAAGGCTTTAGTTTTTTACGTAATTGTTGTTGTTGTTACTGTGGCATATTAATTCACTGTTTTCTGTTTAATCTTGGTAATTTGTTTTTGTTTTTCCAATTGTTTTGGCCAAAGCAGTGAGTAGAACAGAAATTAAATATGCTTCTTGTAATTCAAACGTATTTAAAATGCTCGCAAATATACAAAAAATAAAACAAGAGAAAACAGAAACTCTTTAAATAAAATTAACATAAATACTTTTTTCAAAAACTTATAACATTTTGAAAAAAAAAAAAAATTAACATTTTGGTTTGGACTTTAAAGTTGACAGTAGAGCGCTTAAAATGTATACTTTCTTAAGAAAATTGGTGATTTTACTTTTTAACGATTCTCGCTTGAAAAGCCTTCCGTACTGAGTGCCTTGAAATTTTTCGGACTTGAACTATATATATTATATTTGGGCTGTTTTGCTTACACCGTTACTCGCAGGATGTACATATATTCACAGGAATTTCTTTTGTTAAAGTGCTGTGAGTTTATATACCATGAGTGGGCAGCCAAATGCAAATGAAAATGTTCTTCAAATTCTGCTATTTATCTTGCTCTTTTTAGTTGCTGTTTCTTTACGACAGAAAAAAAAAATAAAACCGGCTCCATTGGAAAATTTTCCGCCCACCTCTGGGTTTTATTATAGCGTTGTAAAAATGTTTATTCAGAGTCCTTAATATGTTTAGCACCTTGGATTGCACATTATTGAAAGCGCTAATCAAACTCCTACACGATTCATTATTGTGCTGACTATTATCTGACTTTTGTCATTACGCTAACTGTAACGTCGTGGCTAACGTACTAACGTTATGTGTATGCGTTTTTCTAGACTACATTTTTTTTTTAAATTTAAATTCTCTTCAATTTTTCTCTAACTCTTTTTCTCTCTCGTTCATCGTCGCTTAACTCATATTATGCACTCAGTAGCGTGCATCCATTGTGGCGCCCACAAATGCTACCGTTACTGTGGCCCCTGCTTCGGAGGCCTCCTACAGCTATACAAGATGTCCATCAGCATCGGTATACGCAACGCCACTGACAACACTGCCGGTATTAAAGGTGCTGAGGTTATTTAGTTGTGAATTCGCTGGATCATACGCTGCACCCAATACACCGCTGGCGCTGGTTGTCATAAGTAGCGCATTACTGGGAATATTCAATATTTGTAAGCCACCAGGGCCAGAAGTGGGCACACCCACTCCCACCAGACTGGCGTTGAGCAGTTGTTGTTGCTGCTGCTGTTGCTGTTGCTGTTTGTTTCGATTGGGATCTTTGAGGATGCTTTGTGGTTGCCTTGGCACTGAATTGAAATGCTGCTGCCCTTGCGTCAGACTGCCATTAGCCGTTGACGTTAATGAGCCAGACAAAGTGCACGTGTTCGATATATTGGATATATTTGCTGGATGCAAATCATGCAAAAGTTGCATACCCGTCATATTTGTTGTGTGATGTGTTACATCAGGTGGTGGCACACCGATGACACCACGCATGATGCCGCGACGTAATGTGCCACTACCACCGTTGCCAGTCATAATGTTGTTGCCACTTATGATTGAAGCTTGTGACACCGGCTGTAGGTGGGCCATCGGCAATGGTGGTGTGCCAAAGTCCAATTGAGGTGAATAGTCCTGCAATGAAAATTGGTAGAAATGAGAAATTAGTGATGTTATAGGGCTATGGATGTTGAATAAAAACTATGGCAAATAAATTTCAATTCCAAGGAAAATAATTTTGTGATTCACTTGCATTATAGTTATAAAGTGTTTACCATTTGGTTTTAAATTCATTAATAAAATTGGCTTTGGGTATCAAATTGTCGATAAAAATCAAATTTAAAAAAAATGTGTAATATTTCGTTATATATATTAAAAATCTTGTTTAAGTATTAAAATACCAAATAAATATGGATAAACTATTACTTGATAAAATGCTCGACGACTCGTTTGAAATTTTAATATCACAGCAACATATTATCCGTGTCATGTGTGTCATCAATAATATCATCATTTGTAATTGTCAAATGAAATTTAATATGTTTTTTTTCATAATTTTCAACACTTAAAAGCTCTACAGTTGCATTAACTTCATAAATCAGTTTGCGTGAAATGCATTAAAAGCATTTTATGTTGGATTTTAAATTTGATACCTAACGATTTCAATAATTAATATTAAATTCTAGAGTTCTTTTGTCATAAGGGATTTTTGCATATAAAAAATAAGCCTGCAAATAAAAATAAGTTTAATAAACGCAATTAACAATTTAATTTTTTTCTGCATTACATGATTGATTCAAGTTGGAGTCGAATTATGACTCCATACACTGTAATGAGTATATATTTTAGTAATACAAATATGTGTAATAACAAATGAAAAATTTTTTAACGAAAATTGAGTATTTTAATGTCCCAATGGAAACAACATATTTGCTTATTTGTAAAAATTATTCACATACTTTGTTTCGTTCTCAGTTTTAGTACAGTGAGTGGTTGACTTGATGCAACGCATTAAGCTGTTTGTTATATGGCGCGAATTCTTCAGCTACTGAAGCGATACTATTTGTTTTTTCAGAGTACTACTGGATCCTAATTATCTAATATCATGGCATTTTTTTTTAAATGTGTCCTTGCTACATAGGTTCACATAATTCGTATGAGAGGCACCACTCCTCCGAATGCAATTCAGTCTTTTTTTAGTCTTGAAAGAGATAATTTTAACTAAAAGCTGTTCGTTTTTATTGTGATTTTCTTTTTTAAAGGGCGGTGGTACATCTCCTTATGAGTTTTTACAAGTAAAACAACCTTTTGCAATCTTCATTTCGTTTCGTAACGACTTCTTTTATTTTTTTTTAAACTTAAAAACTAGTTAATGAATTTTAATCGAATTTACAGTCAATTGCAGTAACCGATATTCATGTGAAATTTCACAAATAGGCTTATGCTTTATAAACAAACATGACAAAGATAACAAATGGAACAATTTAACCTAGTAATTAGTGACATACGTTTCGGCTATTACCACATATACATATGTATATACATATTGTTCTTTTTGTTATCTTTGTCATGTTTGTTTATAACGCATAAACCGATTTGTGAAATTTCACATGAATATCGGTTACTGCAATTGACTGTAAATTCGATTTAAATTCATTAATTAATAATATTCAGTCGACTAAAACAAATAAAAATTTCTAAACTTAAAAACTATACACGAAAAAAAGTTTATTAAATAACTCGTAAGGATGTTATTTCTAGCTTCGGCAAAAATTTAATTCCCGTTACCACATTAAATTTTTATCAAAAGGGTATTTTTTTCCAACACGCTACCAGAGGTAGCTGGTTTGACTAAACGTATCTACATCGATTTTTACCAAATTCATTTAAATAGCTCTATGCATAATGTTTTCAAGATTATGCTTGTATAGGAGGTGCCACGCCCATTTCTCGTTCGGGGGTTTTCCGAATCGTTTCTGCTGTTTGTGTAAAATTTGATTTATTACCTTCACAAAAAATCTCTCAGTACAGCTTTAAAATTGTTTGCTTGTTCAAGAAGTGCCACGCCCTCTTGCCAGAATTTGCCAATTTGTTTGTCTGATGGTTTACAGAACCATTTTTTGCATTTGTTTGAACTTGTACAGCCTAATAACTCTGTCAGTATTGCGTTTCGAAGTTTTTGGTTGAATGGGAGGTGCCACGCCTTCTTAGTTTACTTCGCCAAATTTTTACCCAGAGCCCGTCAAATTTTTTTCTATTATAAGTGAAAAATATAGAACCACTACAAGAAGTAACTCCTTCTATATATCGTTTCAAATGTTTTATTTGTATGAGCGGTAGGCGTGCCGCGACCGAAATCTCCCATTTTCAGTACCAAAAATCTTGATTGCTGATGTAGTCTATAAGACGAATTTTATTCGATTGAATTTTCACAGACATGATTTTAACAGACAGACAGACGGACAGCTAAACCGACAGACAGGCCGACAAAAAAAAAAAATGCCACACCTACTTTAAATTTTTGCTCATTTTTATTCTAGTCAGTGTCAATAATGTTTCTACATACCCACCAAATTTCGTAGCAATATCACCAAAGTACAATTTACTCAAATTATCTAGTAATCTCATGATAAGGTTCTTGAATATATGCTTCGAAATCGAAATCGACACGCCCACTAATCTGATCTCGCCTTCTTTTTGTCCAAACCTTTGTATCATTATAATTTGTTTTGCTTCTTCCAAATCGCTTACTTTTCGCTCAATTCATAGCGTGTTTCTTCAATGCCGAGTTCGGTAAATTTGCTTGGCGATTTCCCTGAGTATAACATTTCAAAGTATATATGTAAATATATGTCTTATTATGCTTAATTTTGTATAATGTTTCTCGATATCAACAAACTTTCCATACCGAGTTTCTTTACATTGACTTTAATACCTCACTGGAATAATGGGCTTAAAATTTTAAAAGGGAGGTGGCACACCCCTTATTGTTATTAAAATAAAATATAAATTTTGTAACTTAAGATTTAATAAGTTTTCTAAGTTTAGATGCTATTTATTATGCCTATTATGTGAAAATTTGAATTAATGCTTTAAAAAATTAACCATAGTATTCAATGTGGAAGCTCATTGAATTTTATGATATTATTCTTTAATGTTAAACCTTGTTACGTATTTTGTTTATATTTCTGTTAAAAATGCGTAAAAGCCTGTTATGCTAAAGTCTAAGGAACTAAAAGAGTCCTTCGAAATCGCTTCAAAACAACTAACACAAAGTGGAGTTTACAACTTTTTGCTTTCGTCCTAGAGATTTTTTTTATCAAAATATTGAAAATGGTGAAAACCCCAAAATGTTTAAATAATGAAAAAAAGCTAAAACTTTGTTTGAACAAAATGAAAGTTTATTTTTGATGCAGCTCAAAAAACAGAAAATGCTCTATCAAAATAAAAATTCTATTTAAAGGACCTTTGGATTTTTTGTGCATCACTTTTCTTTCACAGCAACAAAGTGTTGCCCAAAAGTCAGCAAAACAAATCTGTTGCTGTTTCTTTGATGTCAAGTACTGCAAGCATTGCACAGTGTGAAAATTTCTAGAAAAGATCCCTTCAACGAATTTTTCTGACTTTTCTCATTTTTGTTGACTTTTTTAAAGTACAAATCACACTGTGCACCAACGCTGTAGTCAAGCTAAATTTATAAAATTCTTTTATTCAACCTTGCTACCACCCTCCTTTACTTCATTTACAAATTGAGTTTTTGTTTCAATCTTTTTCTTCTTTGTGCACTCGCGCTTATTTCAATAAGCAACTTCAACTCGTCGTCGTCATCGTTGTTGTCCATCATTGCTGCGCAAATATCCTTATGTCAAAAGGATATTCACGCTGCTGCAATCTTTGCAATACGCTGTGCTAAAAACTTTATTTATTTCTGCCATAAGTTCATCATTTGTTCTTTTATACGCTGACGATTTTACTTTCTTTATGCAGCCATTTGTATCCCTTATTTTTTTATCCTTTTTATTTTTAAAAGTTTCTCTTTTGTTTGCTTTTGCGAAAGTTTTTCTTGAGGACACAGCAAAAAAGAAAATAGTTGTAGTAAGCTGCTGCTTCTTAAGAAAAATGCTGCAGGAAAAGCAAACTTAAGCAACGACAACACTTACAACAACTGGAAAAATTACAGCAAATACGAAAATACACAGCAAAAACAACATACAACAGGAGTACTACTCACAACAACAACAAAAACAACAACGAGCGCTAAAATATCAACAGACAGTTTAATGGGAAAAGTTTTAACATTTGATGAGGTTGCAGCGCAACGGATTTCAATGCAACGCAATGTAATGCATTGCAACGCATCAGATTGCAACAGCCAGCGACTTTTTGTTTGACATCGTTGCACCCCCAAAATGGTCACGGTGTGCACCTTTAGCATTGAAAAATACGTCGAAAAAGGAATTTATAAAAGTAAGGGGATTTATTCTTTTTAGACAACAAAGATTTTCATTTATTTAAAGCATCGCATTGCGTTATCTGTGACATTTATGGCTGCAGTAAAAATACTGCTGCATTTTTACTCAAATGCCACGGGTCGTTTTCGGTACTAAAAGATTAATGATTTTCCATTTGAAAAAAAAAAAGAAATTAGTTTTTCCTTTTTTTTTAAAAATTTATAAAAATTGAAAACGTAATATTTTGTTTTAGCTCATATTTAAGCATAACATTTATTGCGTAGTTTTTAAAAAAAAAATGTATTCGGCACAATCTTGTCACTGTCGCAGCAGAAAATATGACAGCATTTCATTACTTTTATAAAAAGAAAATATCGTGGTTAAAATCCGCAAGACACAACACACAAAAGAAAAACTTCCATTACAATGAATAAATTTCATTTTCATTTTTATGAACTTAGCACACAATCTGAGCGATAACTTTTGCATCTTTTTTTTTTTTTGCTGCTGCGAATGAGGCATATAAAACAGATAAAACATTTTAAAATTTATCACGAAGTTATGTTAAGCTGTAGTGCCGGCTGTAGTAAGGCAAAAATTGTTGTTGTTGTTGTTGAAGATGAAGCTTAAGTGGACATAGCCTTGTGCGTAAATTTAACATTTAAAAAGTTTTAAGGAAGCGGTTTAAATGAAATTTGTTTTAATAAACGTAAAAAGCAAAGAACTTAAAAAAAAGCCTGATGGCAAGATAATATTGCAACTGCTACTAACAGTTGCTAAGAAATGTATTAGTGCTGTTTTTTTTTTTAAATTGCGATATTCCTCAGGAAAAAATAAAACAAAAAAAGATTGGAACAACTGAAAGAATCAATTACTCGAAATAATCAAAACCCTATACTATTTCCTTTATCACTCGTATAAATATAAGACTTGGATTTGTTTGTTTATATGTTATGAGCGATTTTTGAAATTACTGAACCAATTTTTAAAATTGTTTAACCATTGTAAAGCTTATTGAGAGCTGAGAACGATTTCAATAAAGCTAAGGAGTATGACATCTACTTATGTTAAAAATTTATATCAGTCTACCAAGTGAACTACTTAAGTCAATGTCAATCAATCTCAAGTTGAAAAAGTTTGATGTTGAAAATTATCATTACAAAGAGGTGGGCGCTTTGCATGAATGGGTGTGGTACCTTCAACAAACGGTTTAAATAAATACCTTATTTCTTTAACATAACGCAATAATAAAATACCGCCTGTGTTTGCCAATCATTACACTATTCATAACCATTTGTCTCTCAGAGGAACTTTGTGATATTTCGGTTGCCGCATTTTGTGAACTAAGAAAGACCTCTGAAGTTCAGCTATCTATCTTTTTACCTAAGATATAACAACGAAAAAAAAATTGAAAAACGTTGATATCTGAATGGAGATGTTATCTAGTGCCATGAGTGGAAGCTTATTAATTAGTCTCCAGTGTGATCTAAAAAGTTTCAATAAATCATTCTTGGCCGCTATAAATATCAGCGTCAGTTTTCATGTGAAAATTGCGACTTCACTATATTAAGTGGACAGTGTCGTATGAGTAACATTTTCATTATTTTCTAGAACTCATTTTTTTTTGTTTCGCCATAAATTGTTTTCTTTCTCTACTTCATTTTTGAAAAAATGTCTCAAGCAAGTATCATCGTATCTTAATTATTTTTTTTTTTGTTGTAAAAAAATGTAATTTATCCAAAGGTAAACAATTTTAACTTGGAATAAAAAAGTTGCTACCGATTATAAACTGCATTGGATTATTTACAAAATCTCTTTCCTATCTTTTCTGTCTTCATGTTCCCTTTTGCTTTGCTGTATTTTCTTTGAAAAAGTTAATCAAGTTTGCTAGTTAATTAATAACTCTTCAATACGCAAACATTGATGCAGGATATATACACACCCAGTTAAATCTTATTGCAGCAGGTTTAACAACTGTAAAAAACACTTCAAGTTTTTCGAGGCGAAGTGGACCGACCTTCATTAAAAACAACTTTCACCATTCTTACGCCACCTCTTAAGATTTTTACTTGGAATGAAGCATTAATTCTACAAAATTCTTACGTTACACAGTGAAAATCAAGTGTAATTTGGTTCGCAAAAAAAAAAAAAATTTTGGGAAGGAACTATTTATTTAAATGAAATTTAATAAACTTTCATTAACATTGCCACGCCTTGAAAATGCGCACTCGACAATCGGTTCACCAAGGACACAGTGCAGCGAAAAAATAACAAGCAAAATAAAAGCAGCTGTGGACTCAAGTTAAACGAGTAGTTTTTTCGACCTTAAAACATTTTATTGAGGCTCAATGTGTGCGCGCGAATACGTACGAATTCGCGCGTAAACAAGTTAAATCACAAACAAATATACACATACACGTAAACGTTACACGAAAGCACTACAGTTATAGTAAATACACCAAAGTATGAGTAGGAGAAAATGAAGAAAAAAAAATACAAAAATAAATAATAAGAATAAACAAACAAAATTGGGAGAAAACATTCATGTGAATTGCTTGTTTACAATGTCCGCAGCGTACAATGAGTGATGTGGAAAAATTAAATAAAGAGAATTTGAGTAGTGGTTGATGAGGGGGAGGGGAGGTCAGGCATCGTGGTAGCAGTGTTAATTTCTTGTCCTTGTCGTTACTGTTATTGTTGCGGTTGCTATGGTGAAAATAAAATTATTTGCTTGCATAAAGATATCGCGTAGTTTCAATTCTTGCTGCTACAATTATTGTAGTAATAAATATTTTTATTTTATTTAACGTAGAGCAAAATGCTGTATTATAAATAAAACAATAAGGTAAAGTGTCCTTTACGCGTATGTAAAACAGTTCTACTACAGCGTAGTATAACTAAAGCATTTGTATTAAATATTACTCATACGCACCGTTGACCAAGTACTGATTTCATCAATTTTAAAGAAACATAACAGCTGAAAAACAAATTTTTTTTACAAAATTATGGTGATTTACGCTATTGCTAACGACTCTACTGCGTACAATTTTTTATATAATTTGTTTTCTTTCATTTTATGTGTAGATTTGTTATTGTTATTCATTCTGTTGTTACTATTGTGTATCTGTATGCCAACAGAAATTACAGTGCAATTAAAATTAAACATTCGATCTGTGTGTTTGTTTTGTATGTTTTTTTTTGTTTTTGTTTTTAAATTTGTTTTGTTTCGCTCTATAACAGGAGGAGTAAGCAAAAGATGTTCAAACAACAGTTGGTTCAATATTTTAGATGCTTGCAAGAAGCTAAACTCGAACCAATCGACAGTTATAATGTAAACTTACAACGTTTGTTATTGATGACTGACTGACTGCACTGAATTTCATGCAATGTGTTTTTCCAATTATTTTTCTACAGCATTTTATAGTATATCTTTTATCCTCCAAGCTAGCACTGTTGATGTTAGCTTGTTATAGCAACAAAAAAAAAAGAAAACAATTCTTGGAACTTGAAGCACATGCTACGGATATTTACATTTTATGTTGATTAATGTGGCAAGTAGTTATTTTTATGAGTCCCTCCATACAATAGAGTTCATTGGAAAATTATTCGAGTATATGAAGGCTATTGAATTTGAAATAAATTGAAGCTAAAAATTCTTATAAAAGTCTAAAAGTCTAAAATTTAAAATCTTATATCTAGAAAGCGATACAACTTAGGCGCATACTTTGCAGATATATATTTGTATGATAAGACGTCTTTTAAGATTTGTAAATCTAAAGCATGGCCGCTTAGCAGCTCTGTGCCAAATTAAATATTAAAGTTTTTATGTTTTACCTTGACGTATAAGTAACATTTTATAGTTAAGAAAACAGTTCAGAAATTTTGCTTTTTTTTAATATTCTAAGGGAGCGGATGTTAAATTTATGATGGTAAAATCATTTTGAAGAATTTGCACACATCAAAGTGTAGATTAATTGAGAAAAATTAAATTTGAAATAAAAATTTTTTTCTTTAATCACAGTACGCGATGTTCGCGCATTACACAAAAACTACTTGATCGGTTTTGATCAAATTTATTTAGTTTTATTCCTTAGGCACTTGGCCTTAATGTTCAATAAAAATGTTCACGATACTCATATCTAGTATCATGTTATTAAAACCTTAAAATTTCTTGAAAAGATTACTTACGCAAATTGAGACAAGCATGCTAGCACAACAAACTGTTATTTGACATGTTAATGTGTTTGTGTGTATGGTTTTTGCTTTTTTTTCCCATGGTGTAATTACACAAATTGCAATTAGTAGGAAGATAAGTGCTCTTCAGAATTATAAATTATTGCAGTGCAATAGAATATTTATGGGAGAGTAACACTATATAACGCTCGAATTCAGAAGCATCGGCTAGTATTTTTACAAAATGTAAGAGCTTAGAGTTTTTAACCGATATAACTTAGACCTTAACGCAAAAGTCACTTCTTATGTTCTTTCGATGTTTTATAAAATATTTAGATTTCATGCTTGGCTGCTTTAGATATTGATATCAAACGATTAATTTTATGTAAAGTGTTCATAATTTCCTACAATGACGTATGAATAACCTTTAATTGTAGTGTTGAAAAATCGGTTCACAAATTCTCACAAGATAAATTTCATAAAAATGTGCTTTCCTAATATGTACTTTTTAATGCACACATACTGAATCAACTGAATAAAAAGTTTTACTTCTGCGCCATAAAAATATAAGGACCAAAAAGTTTTTCGATCTTCTTTTCAATGTTTTGCTATCTTCTCTTGATAGCCAAAAAGTACACAATTGCTGTTGTTATGCTGTAATTGCAGAAAATTGTTTTCTAATTAAATTACTGATTACCTAACAATAGGGAGAGAGTGAGGAAAAAAGAATGTAATCAGGTTTTACGTTCATCATGAGTAAGCAGTTAAACTAAATAGGGCAAACCTGCAAATGATTGCTTGCTTGATAAGTCAAAAAATAAATTTTTTTTTGATTAATTTTTCTTGACTTTTTTAAATTGTTACTGTTACTTTAGTGGCAGAACTGTAACATTTTCTAAAGTTTACAATTTATTTCATATTTCTATTTATCGAACAAAGATTAAAACAATTTGAATGTATGTAAAGATGAACTTCGCTTTCAATAACTCTAATGTTTACCCTGCATTTTGTTGTTGTTTTACTTTAGTTTTTGCATTTAACGTTGAAGTGACCCTTACTATTTTCGATGTGTATAGCTCGCGTGTATGTGTGTAGTTAATATTTCCGCCTTGGATATTAACAACAGCAATGGCTTCGGCATTATCGTCATCATCATTATCAGGCAACATCAGCGACACCACAAAATGCTGTGTGTTGCATTTCCATTGTGACAATAAAAACTGAGTTTTTTTTCTCTTTTTAATTCCCACCCTTCGTACGCATACTAAAATGCTGCATGCATTTGGTGCAGTTTCATACAGCCAGAACTTTTTTAATGCGCTGCGCAAATTTGCTGGGTTGCATTTCAATTGTTGGTCATTAAGTTTGCTTTGCGAATGCATGACAGCAGTGGCAGCAACAAAACAAAAAAAAAAAAAATTAAGAGCAATAACAATCATTAACTGCAGCTGGAGCGTACAAATCACAACATATGCATCACAGCAAATACACAAACACGAGGATATCATTTAAGACTCTCGGCAGGAGTTAACTTTAAAATTGTTATCAATTTCGTTCGCTGAAGTATTTTTAAGCTAATTTATGTTTAAAGACTGAAAGCTTAAGAACCATGATTCTAAGTTTTTTTTTTTTTGTAACAAAAACAACAAAAAAATATAATAAGCCCCATTACTGTAAGTTAGTTTTTCGAAAATAATTTTTCTTAATAATTAATTATAATTGTGCAAAATAATCCTTATAAAATTATTCAAAAAAATGCTGTCTCACTGTTTGCAGTTTTCTCCTATGTCTGAGATTTTCTAGATATTTTTTGACATTTGTAGGGTTTTTGGTTGTTTTCTAAAAATGTTAGCTTATCAAGTGGTGTTGCATGGTTCATTTTCTTGTTGCTTTTTTGGCAACATTTTTTAAATTGATCTATTTAATTTTTTTTTTGTTTCTGTTATCTGAAAGTTGGACCTAGACTGTTTTGTTTTATTAAAATTGAAAAACATTTGTAGAGTTTCAATCTTGTTTTTATCTTTTATTGCGTCATGAATTATGTCATAGAAATTGTATTTGCTCTCATTCTGATTTTGTAAAAAAGGAGTCTCTACTTTAAATTATAAATTCAAAGCAAATCGTAGGAGTATTTGCTCGAATAATTTTGGAATTACCCACGAAAATATATTGAAAAGCACGTTGCCGATGATGGTGATGATGATGACTACGTCTACAACAGCTACTGCTACTGGTGATGATGATGACGATGTTGTCGACACTCAACTTTATGTCAATCGATGTATCGACAAGGAGTCACACTCGAATGCTGCGCTATTGCAGTTACAATTGTAACATAGTCAAAATAGTTGCAGCAGCAATAAAAGCAACAACAACAATGGATATAATTGAAGTTGCAAGCGGCAACAAAATGCAATTGCCGCCGCCATTACCAAGTGACGCGCAAACGGAAGTTAGTGAAAAATTACATGACATTTGTTAGCAGCTGCGAATACAAAACAGCCGCAACTTCCGCATCCTGGTTGCGCACAGACGATGATGTTGGTATTGCTATTGGTAGTTGGTGGTAGTGATGATGATGATGGTGATTGTTATAGCGATGTCAATGCTATTGGCAATGACGCGGTTATATTGACTAAAATGCGCACAGCGTCTGGCTGCTTTTATTTTTTGTGTACATACTACAGCATAATGTCAGCAAAATTAGTTGTTGTAACAAATTAACCCATTTTGGTGTAATCAACGAACAATTACATGAAATATCATTAAGAAGAATGTCAAATACTATTTTTATATTGCAAAAAACATTACTGCTGCGAGTAATTAAAATACCAATAAGAAACAAAATTTTTAAAAAAATTTGAATTTTATTCAAAATGGGTTAAAGAAAAATTTCCACTGTACATATGTATAAGATAGAATAATACAAAAAAAAAAACAAAAATTTGCTGAGGTCGCCAGTTTTCAAATGGAAATAAAACAACGCTAGTAAAACCGCGAGCGACTTCGAAAAAAAAGCGATAAATTGGTTGTACTAGAAAAAATAAAATCAGCATGGGCTTGGGACATGGGATGCAAATTAAATTGCACGGCTCTAAAGCTAACAACTATAGTTGCAACAACAACAACAGAAATTTGCTTAATAAAAGTTGCTTTTTATATGCAGCGCAGAATTAGGAAAAAAGAAAGAAATACATTTTGAATAATAGACATTTTAACCGAAATATACGAGTACTAAAAATATTTTAAAACCATCAAAAATAAAAAACAAAATTATTGTGGCTTTAGTTGGTTGCAGCATAGTCTACGTAAAACCCGGTCAGCATCAATTGTATTTTTTCCGTAGCATATTTTTTTAGGTCGCACGTTTTTCCATTTTTATGAGAGTAAATTTGCTTTATTTGCATGCATTTTTTTCTGTTTTGTTTTGATTCTATTGCATTTTTTTTTTAAATAAAATAGAAATTGTGCTTAAAAACGCCCAGGCTGATATATTAAAAATGGAATTAAATGTAGATTCAGAGACTTGTAATCTATCAACGGCTGAAAGCAAAAGTGTTATAAGATATTTTGAAGTGTTTTTTTTTTTTTGGAAAAATTGAAGACTTAAGTTTGGCATGACCGGCTTAAACAGAAACACTAAAAACAAATATCTTTTCTCAAGCTTCAATCTATCTCCATACCAATCTTCATCAAAATAGTTCTATTACTTTAGCTGTGAAACATATTTTCCTATGGGGGAAATTCCAATTTAAAGTCCACTTTCCTCGGGGTTCAATCTATTTATGTAGCAAATTTCATCAAAATCTGTCTATTAGTTTAGTAGTGAAATCTTTTTGCTATTAGGAGCTTGGCATCGCCCACTCAAAAAATATCTTTACTCTAGGTTCAATCAATTTCTATACCAAAATTTCATCAAATTCTCAAAGAACTTTAAGTTTTTAATAAATCAAACTAATTTTCATCAAATTCAGTTCATTAATTTTGCCGTCGAATCGTATTTTCCTGTAACGATTTTGTTGTGTTTTGGCACAAAACCGACTTGTACCCAACGATTGATGGATTATTGTTTGCTTAGAAAAATGGGTCTAAAATGAACTTAATTTGATTAAATATAAAAAATTGTATTTTATAATTAAAACTTAAATATTTTAATATTCAACAAAAATATAGTGACAATTTCAATTGGAGATTGAGACCAAGCGTCTAAGAAATAATTCTAAATAAATTTGATTGAAATTGATCAAGCAGTCTTTTCGTGATATGCGAACATCGAAAATAGCTATCGTTTTATTTATATAGAAGAACAATCAAATATTTATTTAAGTTATTTGGAAGTGTTTTCGACTTTAATCACTTAAAATTTTTAAGCATCAGTTGGTAATTTAATAAATTATGTTACAATTTTAGTGCAGACTTAAAATGCAAAAAAAAAAGAAAAATTTTCAAAATATCGATTCTATCGTTGTTTGGTACAGGTAAATACGCCAATGCTCTAAGCCAACAATTAACAATAAAATATGCCAATGAGGCAAATTCAACTAAATAGTTTTTTTGCTACAGTTTTTTCATTCTGTATTGATTTAAATCATTTGCATGTACGAGTAAAAAAAAATGTGTACCAGTGTGAATACGCGCTATATAAATAAACTTTGCTTTTTTATTGAGTTTTGCATTTTACAAATTGAACTTTGCGGAAGTCAATGGACTTTTCAATGAATATTTTGCAATAAAAAAAAAGAAAAATAATAATGAATAGAATAATGTTTTATTTTGTATGCAACTTTTTGTGTTGTTTTTGAGTAATTTTGTTTTTGTTCTTTTTTATTTTGTTTGGTTATAAATTCAACAGAGCTTAAATTTTGAAAAATTGCAGTTTTTATGATGAATTTTTTTTAGGCCAATATGCACAGCATTAAAAAGGTGTTTGGCTTTAGAAAATATTAATATTGTTCTTTTTTTGCATTTTAATTTCATCGCAATAAAATTGATGCAATAAATGCAAATATAAAAAATATTTAAGAATATTTCATGTTTAAATTTTTCCATTTATGGTGAAATTTTCTAAAATGAACCATAATAGTTTTGGAAAAATTAAAATTTTTAAAAATAAAATGATTTAAGAGAAAGTATCTTGTATTAATTAGCATTTCCTAGCAGAGAATACTTAAATATTTGTACAAGTACTCAGTACAGCCATACATGACGTATGATTGATTTTAATTAAATTTACAAGCACTCCAACACTTTGTTGTTAACAAACGTTTGCTTAAGTGTTTAAAGTTGCTAAATTAATTGTTGTACATTTTCGATGCTTTAAGAGCAATATTTTGCACCTACACATGAGTATAAATATGTACATATACGTATATGTGAATATTTGAACTGCAATGAAACATTCTGTAAATACCACTAACGCAATTTAGAGCTTTCCTTTGCTTTTGTCTAGACAAAGTTGAAATAAAAAAATTTCAAAAATGCAAATATTAAAATGTAATTGTTAGTCAAAAGCTTTCTTGTTTTAAGTGTGAAATACTTTAAACTTTAATTTTTGAAATTCAGCAAAAATATTTAAAGGCCGCAATACAGAGAACTTTTTAATTGATTTTGGTTACTTTGGAGCTTCAAACTTCTGTTGACTTTTCGAATTGTTGTTGTTGCTGTTGTTTCAAATGCGGTTTACTTGCCATTTAAACAAAGTTTAAACTGTTGACCCATAAAAGTTAAAACAATAGTTGAGGGAGAAAAAATTGTTATTTGAAAGCACAAATAAACGCACGACGCACAAGTGCCAGCCTAGCAACTTTCTATTTAAATAATTTAATCAAGGAATTATAGAGCATACAAAAGCGTAATTAATGACTTATTTTCTATATAAATACACGAACATATATATTAACATAGAAATGGATAAGCAAATATTTACACACACACACAAATAATGCATAGGACTTTAACATGAGTACGCTTGCTTGTGTGTGAGTAAATTTTGTTTATTTGTAAAGGCTTAAAGATATACATACATACATGCGTACACACATAGATATACAAAATCTCACGCATATTATAGCACTCACGAACAAAGACACAAACATACCATAAATAGTTTTGCCACAAAAAGTTTTTTGTCCTCAATCAAGTCATAGGTTCAGACCAGCACCAACACTTGAAAAAATTGAAGCAGTTGGAATTTTAAGAATTCAAAAATAAACTTAAATTTGAAAAATTTCAACAATTTCACGTAGTAATAACGACAGTCTAAAGAGACTATTGGGTATGCAGAAGCAATGCCAAATATTGCAAAAGCTGTGGAGTTGGATGCTTTAATATTTCAGTGCTGTAAAGTTTTTTAATTTTAAAATATCTGTAATTCAATACTTAAGCATTTACTTTCTTTAATATCTAAATTTCTTCAAATTTCATTTAATCAAAAATTGTATACACTTTTTCGATTCTGTTCTCTATTTCGATTAAATTTTCATCTACTTAAAGTTTTATTTTCTCTTTCTTTAAATACAACACCCACTGCACTGCACAAAGGCAACTCTTAAAGCTAAAAAAATGCCTTAAATATCAAATTGTGTGTCTTTATGTCTTCAACGCGCGATACATGGTACATATTACTTCCATTGACACTAAAACCAATAGCGGAAGTTCAACGTCAACTGAGTGATGAGCCAAAAACTTTTCGAAATCTGCCACCTCCTCCTTCAACTTCCTATCTACTGCGAAACTCTTAAAAAAACATAGCTTAACTTAGCTAACCCCATGCTTTGGCGACAAAATAGAATATAGAAAAAAAAAAAAACTCTTAGCCTAGCTAAATCCAACGCATTCTCACAAAATCCTCAAATTAAACCCTGCCCCAAAATATAAAAACAACAACAACAACAAAAATACTGAAACTTTGCACATTAAGCTTGCAAAAATAGACAAAAAATGAAAGAAGATGAAGCAGCAGCAGCATGAAGTAGATAGAATACCAACAACAACAACAACAATAATAAATGAACACATAAAAAAGTTGCTGCCTTGGTATTCGTCCTGCATGCTGGGTGTGGTGGACGCTCAGCGGATCGCAGCATCGGCAGTAACAGCACGCAAAGACAGCTTAACCAACTTTCGTATGACAGCGTGAGGAAAATGAAAAATCCTTAACTCACATTAAGAGAAATAAAAAAAAAGCTCCAAAAAAAAAATAAAGAAAGTGCAAAAATTCATTTTCATTTTCGTTTCGTCAGCGTTGGCAAATTCGCTTTTTTAATGGATTAATTTTCTTTAATTTTTTGCAACTCCTACTGGCAAGAAGCAGCTGCAGCCGAGCGCTTTCAGACAATAAGTAACAACAAATCGTTATCTCAAGATTTTTGAGTATGTTAGTAGAGTGGTGGAAATAGGGGGTTGTCCTTATGATTACAAAACTCATCAATACTTCAGTATATACATTTTTTAATACTTCAACACCTTAACTTTTTCACGCGTAAATCTTCAATATGCCCAAAATCAGTGCTTTAGTGCTTCCATACTGTTATTACTTCATACTTCACTTCTTCAACGCTTTAACTCTTGAATATGTAGTTTAACACTTCAGTACTACAACCTTTTAAGTACTTCAATACTTAGATAGCTAAACATTTTATTACTTCAATCCCTCAACGCTTCTCTTCCTTAACACTTTAATGTGTAAAAAGTTTAACACTTCAATACTTCAACAATTCTTTACTTCAATACTTAGATAGCTAAACATATCATTACTTCAATCCTTCAACGCTTTTCTTCCTTAATGCTTCAACGCGTATACAGTTTAACACTTCAAGCCTTCAACAATTATTTTCTTTAATAATACAATGCTTAAATTGTTTAACTTTTAGTACTTCAACCCTTCAACAATTATTTTCTTTAATACTTCAATGCTTAAATTGTTAAATACTTCAGTACTTCAACACTTCACTACCTTAATACTCAAATGCTTTAGTACTTCAATGCTTTAGTACTTCACTATTTTAATATATGATGCCCAAAACATTTCAAAATATTCTGAACTGTAAGCACAGTGTACAAACTGATGACCAACAGTTGCAAATATCGTGCAGTTAAAGTGAAATTGTATCAAATTTTTCTTTTTCGCATAATATCTGCTGATTTCCTATAAAAGGTCAACTTCCTGCATTGTTTTCCCCTACTTTTCTATACATTTCAGCACTGCTGCTTAAAAGTATGCTTTGAAAATGTATCAATTGATGCATTATCGTTCATTGTCAGTTGCTGTTGCTGCTACTGTTTTAGCTTTAACATCTCCCTTAACCTTTGCTTAAGTTGAAATCAGCGTCCATTTTCTCTTGATGAAGTGTTGACGATAGTGATAGTGAGATGCTGCTATTGCTTAGCTGCCTTACTGTGGCTGTGCGTTGTCTTTGGCACTGTGTGTTTCGAAAAAGGCTTTTCCTGGCTTTTCCTAAAGATGAACCAGCAATGCCAACGAGATAAGTAATTGAAAAATAAAGTCAATCTTTATTTTTTTTTTTTTGTTGGTGGAACAGTAAAACTGATTTCATTTCAATTTATCAATTTGCTACTGTGTTGTTGTTGGTTACTGCTTTTATATATTTTTTTTTCATTTCACTTCTGTTGTCGGAATTTGTTGGGGTCGCAATATTTCGTCAAGTTTTTTTTTTTTTTTTTAAATTTATAGTTTGTTGGCGAAAATTGATGAGCTTGTTGTGCTGTTCCCGCTCCCAACCTCCTCATAAAATGAGAGCGATTGAAATGTATTATTAAGGATACCTTTATATTTCAGCATTGATGAAATGTTTTTTGTGGTGCAATGCAATGAAACTTGAGGAAAAAACTTATTACATATTTTTAGGGCTGCTGATGTTTGAATTAACCCTCTAACACCTAAGAGTGCCTCAAGACACTTATCATATTATTCGCATTAACGAAAAAAGTAATAGCTTTTATATAAATTGAATATTTTATGGCTGTTACTAATAAATATACCAAAATATATGCAGAATGTTTGAAAGCTCTACGACGCTTCTAACGGTACTTTTATTTTGACTTGCACAAGCTATGTATTTTTTCGAACGTAAAATTTGGTCAGGTGCAAGTTGTGTTTTGCTGCCTTAATAAAAGTAAAATTTACCAAATCAATCCACCTCATAATTTTTTTCGTCAAAGGTATGTTTATTTACTAATAAGATCCGGTTGCATATTTATAAATATATAAAAATTGCGCGTTGTAGCAGTAAACTAGTGATAAGTGCCTTGAGACACTCTTGGGCCTTCGAGTGAACTTTTTTGCAGCTATTTCACTTACTGAGTCGCAATTTTTGTATTGGTTTTTGTTTACTACATACGTAATTTTTTTCATAAAAACTGAAAGATAAAGTAAGAAATGGCAGTAATCACTACAAATTGGCGGACTTGAGCGATGAACATTTGATGGATTTTTTCGATTCAGTTCAGTTGGACGAAGAATTGTCGTGCAAATCAATTGACGATGAAGGCTATGAATTTGATGTGGTAGAAGCAGTGAACACTGGAGGATTCTGAGATAGCGACATTTATAGAGAACACAGTTGAAAATATGCAAAATTCAGTACAGGAGCCTGAGCATGCCCATAAAACAATAAAAAGGACTCGATCGCTATTGCCATCAATTGAAGATTCAACACGCATATCCTTATCTTCTTCTGGTGGCTTCAACGCTTCTGATAAGAGGTCACAATTACGAAACTGTATACAAATGACTTATTTATTTATCTACCATACATATAGACATTGCATCAATCACGAAAGAGTCGGAGAAAATAGTATGGGGAAAGCAATCGATGCAGTTGCATGGCAACGACGTAGCGTTTGGAGGAGATTCTTCGCTGCTAGCTGGAATAATGGAGCTCGAAACTCCATTAAAGCTATTTTGCTAATTTTTCGATGCAGATGCTATGAATACGATCGTTGAGGAAACTATGCGAGCAGCTTTAACCGAAAACATCGCAAGACAATTCAAAATGAATGTTGATGACATCCACCATTACATTCGGATTTCAATGTGCATTTATGTCGGTACCCAAATTTGAAAAGCTACTGGAAAAAACTCTACCACTTGGTCGATATGGCAGCAACAAACACTTCTATTTTCCATAGGCGTATAAAAAAGGAACAAAATGAAAACGTAAGCATAGACAAATTGTTTGAAATCCTGGATTTCCGCGAAGCGGTTGCTTCTGGACTGGTGGGATTTCAAAACAAGCATTTGCCATGTTGCCCAAACAGTGATCACTTTAATCGGGTAATGCAGTCTCCATCCTCTTAGCCACATTCACAATCACGCCTAAAGCTTGGGGAAAAATCACAGCATCCAATTTCGGATTTGAAGTTTGTCGAACTCAACCATTTTCCGGCTTGGTTGGATCAAGATAGTGGAAGAAGATGGTGCAAGACTGCAAAACTTCACAAGCGCAGTGCATTTGCATAAAATGCAATTTGCCTTATGCTGCACAGCCAACAAAAATTTGTTTTGTTCGAATGTCATAATCAAAAATTAAAATTAACTCCGTAAGGCAACCTAATTTACAACTGACTTTTTTTTTCACTCAAAGCCCCAAAAGTGCCTCAAGGCACTTATTCACATTTTCTCACCTCACAGGTAAACGAAAGCTTCTACACCTTTTCTGAGTTCTTTTTTGAATTCAGGGTCCACAATTTACCTTAAAAAAAATTATACGACTTATTTTCTTCCAATATTTTCAAAAGTAGTCTTAGAGGGTTAAGTCTTGAAAAATTTAATGTACATGTAATGTTTATTTTATTTTAAACATTATTTTACATAAATTCAACACATTTTAAAGTAAGAGTAGCAAGTAAGATAGTAACAAGAGTTGCAGCAAGTTCTTAGTCAAACTTTGAAGCAATACCCTAAAAAGTAGGCTTTAATTTTTTTCTTTTTTTTTCTATGCACACGTAATGTAGCAAACTCTGATTACTTTTCAACTTCATTATTTTATTTTGAGTCTTTTAAAAAATCACTACACTTTATTAAAAGTTAAGTAAACTCTTTTTAGAATAAGAAATTAAAAACATTCCTTAATCCTGTACATAAACCAGCCTTTCTTGCAGCCTTATTTGTGTATGTAAAGATTCTTTGTGCTTGTCAAGTTCTTTCTTTTATACTGTCTATTAAAATTGCTAACATTGAGTATTGTTTATTGTTATGGCACACAGTAAATAGTAATCCTTCAAGGATCTCATAACTTATTTACAGCTGACATTTTTGCACTTCCCTGCTGAGCTGAAAAGAGCTACAAGAGATTTTAGTCCATAGCTTGGCCAATTAACATGGCAATGGAATGTTGTGCCATTGACACACGTACAGTATATTTTACTAGGTGTGTCCAAAAGGCACCACATCTTTTAATATGTCTAAATGCTGCAAGATGAAGGATCTTTATATTGTCTACATTGCACAGTGGGCAAGAAATGAGCCATGCTGAAAATATTTTTATTATTATTAAAAAGTTTTTTTAAAACTCAAATTTCCCCAACATTTTTTAATATGATTTTTAGGCAAATTCAAAAATGTTTATCCATTTTTAAATTCATGCTTCGATCGACTTGGTGCACATGAAACTTGCTCTCTTATGTGAAGTGCTACGTGACATTAAATACATTTTTTGTTTTCTTTATTTTAAAAATTTAATAAAAACTTTCCATTGTGCATCGTTGAGAACCTGACATTAAAGTAAGTTTCTACCTGCTGCAACAAGCATGGCTAACATTTAAAAAGGTGGCAAGGACATACGAAAAGTATTTCGTTGGAATGTCCTTGTGTGTCACCTGGCAATGCGGGAGACAGCATTGACATCGACGACGTCGACTTTCGATTCAAAGTAACCAACTGACCGAATGTCTGATAGTGAGTGTGGTTGGTCAAGCGCTAAAACCTAATATAAATTCCATAGATTCACAACGTAAAATCCATTTAAGGATTTATTATCCTTTTTTTTACCTAATATGTTCGTATGTATGCGGCGGTATGCGTCTGTGTATTTTAGTGGTTTTTTGCACTATACTATAGGATTGGGTAGGTGTTGTGACTTTGTGACAGCTGCCTAGTTATCAAATACGACGATGTCCTTTTTTTTATCGCTCACACTATATATCATATAATATAAATGTATATATTGTATGCATTTTGTGCCAGTCAGTTTGAATTATGCAGAGTTGTAGAGCTAATGCCGCAACTAAACCTTTTAGCCTGTTGGTAGGTCAGTGTAAAATGAGATGTGTTGCTGTACCTATTTGTTCTTGCTTTTACTTTACTTGTCCATCAAATGATATACAAAAAAAAAAAAAATCTCAACATTTCATTGAAAATTTAATTTTATCTTTGGTCGCATTTGTTTGTATTCGCAGACAGCCTAACAGTAGGTATGCTGCAACCTTCTATTTGTGTGCTCTTTTTAGCCAAGACAACAAGGCCAGATTTAAATTAAAGCTCTGTGGTCAAAACCAACCTACACATAGTAACATTCATAAATTGTTTAATATAATATTTATCCTTGAGATCCTTGCTGCCAGAACTACTACTCGCTACATATTTTTCTATCATTTGAGAAATATTTGTTTAAGAAATCGGTTTTTTTCTTGTATGAATAATATTGCAAAAAATAATCACCCAAATATAGGGCAAAAAATTTCATACAAATATTGGATCGTTTTTTCATAAAAGAAAACATCTCACATAGATTATTTTTAGAAATATCTCAGATTTAAAACTGAAATTTGAAATTTTCAAGGAAAAATATTTTTAAATTTTGAATAAAGGCACCTCGTACAATTGGATTTGCTGCTTGGTGATTTTAGCACCCCTCCCTCGTAAGCAAATTTTTTTTTTCTAAATTTATGATTTTCAAAAAACCGAATTTTTCAATTATTTCAAAACAGCTGCCCATCACTTTGGCTTGCAATTGCTTCCATTTTGCTGTTTTAGTACGATTTGTTAAAATATTATTATTTTCTTCTCAGCTATTTTACAACAAAAATACATTTATCTAAACGTATTTATGTTCACGTAGGTGTGTGGGTGTTTTATTGTGTGTATGTGCACGAGCATTCATGTGTGTCCTTTACATTAAAAAAATGAAATAAAATTCATTTGTGTGTTGCTCTCTCTCTCTGTATTGTACCCTGAGGGAGCTTTGTTGGCTTTTTATTGCTTTCGTTTTTGTTGTTGGTTGTTTAAAAACCTTTTGTCGTTAGTCGCTTTAATGGCATCTTGTTGTTGTTGTTATTGTTGTTATTATTATTATTTTATATACATACATATGTACGCATGCATGTATGTACTTTTTCATTTTTTTTATTGTTGCTGCTGTCTTCTGTTGCTTTTACCGCCTCCCTGTTGTAGAAAATTCAATTTTGGGTCCGTCGCTGGTCAAATCCATTGTGGGATTTTCCACAAATGGGCTGTAGTTGATTTTTACCTTTTTTTTTTGTGCACTGTGGGATTAATTCGTGCTTCTTTCTGTTTTTTTGTAGCCACTTTTTTATGTTTTTCAATTGTTGCCTAAGTCACCCAAGAAAACAAAAAAAATTTCCTAAGGACGAAAGTGAAATTTTGCTCAAAATTAATCAAAAAATATATATGCTTTATTTCAAGAGGAAAAAATCAGCCAAATTTAATATTCGTTTTCAATGAGTGCACAATTTGATTAAAAAACTGTTTGATTAGAACACACCGGATGTGAAATTTAGCTTTTAAAAAAAAAAAAATTGAAACATAAATCAAATCAAAAAATAAAAACCATTGAGTTGATCAAATATCAAAATTTAAATAGATCATCGAAAAAGTCTAAAAAAATCCAAAAACCGCTGAACAAAATTCAGAGATAATTAAATGTTACTCATACGTCTGGCATACAAGCCTTAACAATGTTATAATTTTTCTGTTTGGATATGTTTTTGAACATCAAAACATTAGACATTTTATTTATTTTTGCAGCGCTACAATAATATATATAATTTGTTACTGGCTGCGCAAAGTTTTGCTGGGTTGCATCGTAAAAAAATTAATTTTAAATTTTTTTTTTTTCCATTAAAAATTTCATTTAATCTGCTCAAATTACTAATGCATGCGCAATCTATTTTGCATTCTAAGTAAAAGAAAGAAATTTTTTGAATTTATAATATTTGTAGCCACTGTGCAGTATATTTTCCCTACAGCATCAAACGCCTCCTAAAGGCGTTATATGGGGTGTTTCTGCTGCTGCTGTTTCCACTGCGATGCTGAAATTCAAAATTGAATTATTTGATAAACATCACTAGTGAATTTTTTGTTAGCGGCGCCTTTCACTTGTTATTGGCTTCAGTTTTTGTTGTTATTTTTGGTTGTTGTTGTTGTTGCTTGTATTGGGTTTTGCATTAGGTATAGTATTTTCAGCATCAAATAACATAGGTTAACCTTACATTCTTGGTTTTTGCAACAGTTGCTAAATTGTAATTTTATACAATTTCTATGCAATCAGGGTTATGTTATGAGTGTTTTTTTTCTAAACATTTTAATTGAAAAATAATTAAAGAATTGCACAAAATGTTGATTTCGAAAAATAAATAAAATATCTACACAACATTAGGCATTACCATAAAGTACACAAAAGATTATATTTTCAATGTAGCTTAGTTTACAATTGCTTGATCTTAAAAGCACATTGATTCCTTATTCCGCAGCTTTGTACTGCATATTTTTGTCCAAAATTTGTAATCTACTTACACTATTTTTAGTTTTGTTTTTTTACACATTTGAATGTTCTTTTTGTTGCTGTACAACAATTATAGTGTACAACAAAATGCATGTTCGCAAACGGCTTGTGCTCCAAAGGATGCAACAGCATTAACAGCTTATTATCTCTGTGGACCAGAAAGGATTAGACCAGTACAACTGCACTTAGTTGGAAAGTGGCCAGTGGGAGCGTGTCACGCAGTGTTGCTATGAACAAGCAACGACATTGCAAATGTTGCTGCACTCTGGTATGCTAGCAATATGGTAGCAGTAACAAAGGAAAACCGGATGTAAGTTGCATTAAGCAAAAAGCGCGATAGCAAGAGCGTTGACATATTCAGCAAAATTGTGGAAAAAAGCATAAAGTGAGAAATTGAAGCTGGTATTTTATGCAAAATTCTACAACAGCGTATCGTGAAAATAATAAAAAATAAATAAATTTCAATTTAAAACTACTTAAGATATTCATATCTTGTCTAATTCTTTAGAAAAATATTTAGAAAATTTATTTTGTTTCATTGAATTACTTTTATTAAAAAAAAAAAAAAACAAAAATCTTCCGACTATCGGTCGAATAAATTCTATTGACTATCGAATTAATCGACTTGCCGTGTGCGGCCAGTTATTAAATTTTATTTTATTGTAGCACATTAAAAAATAAACAAAACAGGTCATATGAAATAGCTTGAAAACATATCTGAACAGATATATATATATATATAGCTGTACATATGTATTTGGGTCGTATGAGTAACATATTTTCTTTAGTTTCTCAAATTTGTGGGCGATCAGCTTTGAATTTCGTACTCCACATTTAAGATCAAACAATTGGATCCAAGTTTTAAATGTTCAAAAAGATTTGGGCAAAATTATAATATTTTTCATTTATCGTAACATATTATTATTATGATAGTAAAGTATCAATGATTTTTGTGTTAAAGAATCGCCTCAAGCCTGATGCCACATCTCTATATGCGTTACTGAAAACTAACGCTAAAGTCGGATAACATTGCAGAGAAAAAAGCAAACATTTTATAGAGTAAAGAACTTTACACAAAGACAGCAGTACGCTGTAACTGTGTTCGCTGCAAAGGTCATTTATTTGTTGCTACTGGTTATTTCCGGCTATCTTTTTTTTTTTTCCTACAATCGCGCAAATTTTAAACTCATCTCAAGTCCAAGCAACATTGAGTGCTTTGAGTTGGCGTTATGCTACTTTTTTACACTACTTTCTCTGCTACTATTTTTTTATAAGTTTTTGTTTGTTTTTTTTCAAGCATTTGCTTTTTTTTAATGCTGTGTGGCGTACATTTTGCGGTTTTAGCTTTTTCTTAGCTGCTACCGAGGCTAGTAATAGCGAAAGCAATGACAACAGCAATAGAAAACGAATGTGCCGTTGGCAGTATCAGTCTACAACACGTTATTTTTGCCTTTCTTTTTTTGCTTTTTTTTGCTGCTGCTGCTGTTGTTTGTATTGCCTTAGCTCGGAAAACACATATTGGAAAAATGATTATGCTGCATGCAATATCAGCAGCAACAACAATAATTGCACTGTGGTGCAAAATACGAATTTACTTGACTGCGCTGGTATAAGTTTCAGTTAAATTTGAAAAAAAAAAACAGAACTATTTTTTAAAACAGAGCTTTTAAATTTTTTTTCTTAACTTAGAAATCCTTTCCTTCAGCAGCCTTTAATTTAACTTAATTAAAATTGAAGCTGAAACACTCATAATCGAAAGTTCAGGGACACTTATTCTCGAAAATATATCGAAATAAAGAAATTATAAGCTTATTTGTACAAACCATGACGTATGATTAACATTTAATTTTTACATAAAAAAAAAAAAAATATAAAATTTTTAATAGAATATTTGATGTTAAGCTTCATACTGTATACTGCGTTATGGCTAAATGTATAAGCAAAAATGCAGCGCACAACGGAAGGAAATCGTTTTCGTTTGTGCGCGCGATAAAACCGGAAGCTCATTCATTCACACATGCACATGATTGCATTTGCATGCCTGAGTGTAGCGAATAAAGAGCCACTGCAGGAAACTATCCCATTTTAGCTTAATGGTCTTCACTTTCACTGCCATTTTGCTGGCGTTTCCATTTAAAATTCTGCATTAGACTTTGATTTTGTTTGTTTTGAGCTAAGCAAAATTTATGATTTCATTTTTCCTGCTTGTTACATGTCATTCCACTTTATTTCATATGCTTATAAGTACAGTATATATTAAATCCAATGTATTAAAATGCCAGCGATGTCAGTTACGGACTAGCTTAATTCAATTTTGCCGCTTAACAAAACATGCTGAGCGAAAAGATATGCGAAGCATTAAATACGTGAGAATTTAAGCTTCCACAGGAGCCATTAGTGCTTTGATATATTGCTAGAAGTTGTATCTGAGTTATGCCATGAATGATAAAGAAAAAAATAACGAGAAATAAATACAAGGATGATAGAAGATGTTTTATGGGTCGTTGATCGTCAGAATTTTCAAATATTCTGCCCTGAACTTGTCTAATATCAAAAAAATTTACAACTAATTTTCTGGTTTTCCAGTTCGCTGAATCCGATCTACGATTATTAATGCCTTTTTCCAATATAGATATTTCACAAACCCAATAAATGACTTAAATATATTCGTTGAAATTGGAATCCAATCACACTCAAATTGCTCAAATGGCAAGTAAATAAACTTTCTTTAAAGGGACTAAATTGCTTTGAGCCGTCAGTTGTCCATGTTATGCTCTGCTTGAGAGGTTTGGGCACCCACTAAGGTGTATTCTTTGTCTCTTAATAGGTCTGTGCTTATTGTACAGGGTGTTTTTTTTAGAGGTATAGAGCTTCGAATTGAAATAAAACACAAGAAAATCGTTTTAGTGTCCATCAATTTGGCTTTATTGGAAGGATAATTTTATGCCATTAATGTTTAAATATGATTTCGGGCATGTGGCCGCCGCGGCTGGCTCGAATAAAGCCAATTCTACAGGTCCAATTTTGAACCACTTTTTCGAGCATATGGGGCCGTATGTCGGCAATAACGCCACGAATGTTGGCTTCCAAGTCCCCTAACGTTTCTGGTTTGTTGGAGTAGACGAGCGACTTCACATATCCCCAAAGAAAATAATCCAATGGTGTCAAATCACACGATCTTGGTGGCCAATTGACAGGTCCATTCCGCGAAATTGTGCGCTCATCGAATGTTTCCTTCAATAAATTGATTGTGACGTGCGCTGTGTGGCATGTAGCGCCGTCTTGTTGGATCCACAACTCATCCACATTCATGCCATCCAATTCGGGAACAAAATAGTCGGTTATCATGGCTCTATACCGGTCTCCATTAACGGTAACTGACTCTCCAGCATTATTTCGGAAGAAGTATGGCCCAATGACTCCACCAGCCCATAGAGCACACCAAACAGTCAGTTTTTGTGGATGTAATGGCGTCTCAAGGGTCTCATGTGGATTCTCTTCACTCCAAATGCGGCAATTTTGCTTGTTGACGTAGCCATTCAACCAAAAATGAGCCTCATCACTGAACAAAATTTTGCGATGAAAACCAGCATCGAGATCAATCTCATTTTCGGCCCATACACCAAAATCACGACGCATTGCATGGTCTCGCGGCTTTAATTCTTGCACAAGCTGGATCTTGTAAGGTCGCAAGCCAAGATCTTTGCGCAAAATCTTCCATAAAGTTGATGGACAAAGCTCCAATTGCTGTGCACGGTGGCGAATCGATTCATTCGGGTCCTCTTCAACATTTTGCTCTACAGCGGCAATTGTTTCTTCGGTGCGCACTGTTCGACGTCTCTGCGGATGTGTATTATCACATAGAGTAAACGTAGTGCGAAAACGACCCATGGTTAACCGAATTAATTGCTCTGATGGACGATTATGTCGACCATAAAATGGACGGAGCTTGCGGTAAACTTCGCGAACTGAACCATTATTTTCGAAATAAATTTGCACGATTTGCAAGCGTTGTACTTTTGTCAACCTGTTCATGATGAAATGGCAAACCAAACTGAACGTAAATGACATTAGAATTGCCAGATTTGACCATAAAATGCCAGTTTTATCTCTATTCGAAAAACAAACCTCTAAAAAAAACACCCAGTACTTGAAATTATATATGCAGTATCTTTAACTTGCTAGATAAATGTCTTGAAATGCTCTTAATAAGCAGCAAATGATTCACAGCAAAGAACAACTTTACGGCTTTGCATGGGCTTAACAAGAATGCGACAAATGACAAAAACCTCAAAATTTTCGTCTCTACAACTTTTGCTGCATTTAATGCAAGTAAATGCGTTTAATACTTAAATTTTAAAATGAAATTAAGCACATTATAGCGCACTTTTTAGCGTACACAGCACATGTAAAATTTTTGTTTCTCGTTTGTTTTTAATTCGTTGTCAATAAGAGTTTTGCTGCAAAGTTTTCCATCTTACTTGCTCGTACATGTTGAGCATATAAATGCTTTTGTATACGTTGTTGTATTGGCAAACAATGTTGCATTTTATGTAGGTAACAAGTGAAAAAGTAGAAACCAACTTATGAGCGCCTTAAATTCTGCAACAAAAACAGTATACGAGTAATGCGCAAGCATGAATGATAAGAACTTTACATGACACTTTTTGAAGCTGAGAATTAAGCTAATCTGATTTTAGTATTAAAATAGATTAAGTGCATCAAAGAAATTAAAAACGCACATTAGAATGTTTTCATTAAAACTGAAATAGTTTTGGTAGTAGAAATTAATATGCCACAAATCCGTTGAAATCACAAAGCAATTAACTGTTGTATGGAAACTTGATATTTTTTCACAATTTAAAACACTTTTTCTCAATTGCACTTTGCAAGTTTTATGTTACATCGTATGTGTTGCACATATATCATTTACTAAACTTTGATAATTTATAAAATGTTTAAACAAAGCTTACATGAAGTCCTTAGACGCAAAAATATAATATGTTACAATTTGTAACATTTTTTAATTAAGCTTGATAAAATGTTTAAATTTAAATAAAAATTACTGTACGAATTGGCTAAAAATAATGATGCCACTAGATTCTGTCATAAGTCAAAATATGTTAAAAACATTTGATTACTTCAATTGTATTAAAAAGTATCCTTTTGTAAATTGCACATAACTAAGTTAATGACTGGCGGCCATGACTAAAACTTGCAATTGTTACAAAAAAAGTTCCAAAAAGTGGATGGTTACTGAAATGCGAAACCCAATTTGTATCGAATTTACAATTGAGAACTTTGAAGATTAATCTAATAAAAGTTAATCATACGTCATGATTTACAAAAAAAAAATTTTTTTTTGATAGTAAAAACGTTTCTATTTTTACTATAACTAAGAAGTTAAGTTATCAAGTAGCTAAGATATAGAAGTTTGTAAAAATTTTCATAACAATAAAAATACACACAAAAATCACTACCGCTGAACGCAGTAAAATTTCAAAAATAACTGAATATAGCAACATTTTCCAAGCTCTACATTATTTTAAGTACTGCAATAAATTTCTGTCAACTATTTAGTTGGCTCTATACCCTTCGCTTGCCAGATAGTTTTATTGCTGTACTGCTTTCGTACGGTTTCCTTAATTTAACAACCAAAACGTCACAACCGCTTTCATGCATCTATCCGGCGTACGAACTCTGTTGTTTTTCATCATCGTCATATGCGCGCGCTGTGCTTCAACTAAGCGCTGAACAAACAAAAGAATTAAATATTCCAGAAAATTTCACTACGTTCGCTGCAAAAAATTCAACTAATTTTTCTTGTAGGGAGAAGAAAATAATCCCCAACAACCCGACCCATGATTAACAATAAATGAAAAATTGCATGCAACACTGCGTTGCGCGCATAATGTTGCATGAATGTAAATGTGCTTGTGTCTGTGCTGCTATTTATATCTACACGCATAAGTGTGTTTGTGTAAGTTTACATGAGAACAATATTACGCTTCAGTTTGCAACTCTACGTTACGTAAAGTTTTTGAAATGCAAAGTTTAACTTTGTTTTTCTTGCTACGCTGCTCTTGGTGATGACGCATCTGCAAATTTGTCATTTGCAATAGAGAATGTAAAGTTTGTTTGAAATATTCGATACTTTAAGTTGCAACAACAATGCCATAATTTTTAAAGTTTGCTAGTACCACTTTTATTTACTGTTTGAAGTAAAACTTCTCTTTCGATACTTAAGTCTCACATGACGATATAAATAAGTTGAGGTACGATATCATAAACAAGCAAAATATTATAACAACCACCGCACCACAAAACATGAAAACGTGCAGTCTTTTTTGCTTTGTCGTGATATTGCCATAAACGCTATGAAATTGAACAAAAATAAAGTATTGTCAAAAAGAGAAGAGTGCATCTTGCTTTAATTTCTTGTCGTTAAAATTTAACTCTAATTGCAGCTATTGTAACACTGTTGGCAATAGTAAAATATCGTACGCTTTTAACTCACAAAATTAAATTTCCAAAAATTTGCGTTACATGCAGCTTGTCGGCATTGAAATATGAAATATTTTGCTTCTAAGTAATACTGTGGCTTTCATAAATAAAGTTTGAAACTCTTGTGTGAAACTAACAGTATTACGAAAAAATTCACCAATACTTAAGGTCCAATCACTATTCCCAATAACCTTGTAATTCAAGTCTAGAAAGCCAATAGTCTTGTACTCCAATATCAATTGTTAGAACTTGATTACAATGTATAAAATATTTCAGCGGTTTCTTGGTCTGAGTGTATTATCTAAAATTCCTTTGCTCAAATAATAGAAGATGTATGATCCTGAGTCTAAAGTACAAACTAAAGTTATCGTCGATCGTATACAACGCAAACTTGAGAGATCACTTCGAAGATAGTAAACTGTTTGCCGAAAAAAATCGTTCTTATACGAACAATGGGCTCCACAGAAGACAAACAAAGCACTGTGTTGTTGTTAGCTTTTCACGGCCAAACTTTGAACTAACAATTTTTGAAAAACAGATAAATAATATTTAAATAATGTTCATATATTGCTCATTAGTTGCATCGAATTTAAGTTATTTAGTTTGCAACTTATTTTTGTTACACATACGTCACGTTGTACCAAACAAATTAAAAGCTTCTGTTCGCAAAAGTGTTGCTCTTAAGGTCATAAAAAGGAAATGAAATACAAATGCAGAAATTTCGAAGTGAAATATTTTAAATGCATTCTTAATAAATGAGAAACTATAACTTACCATTGGCGGATACGATAAATATCTATCGCTATTCATATTATAGTACGAGCCATCTGGTGGTGGCGCTGGCGATGGGGACGGAATATAAACGCCTTTATTAATCAGCATTTGATCATCGCGTGCACGATGGTCCATAATGTTCGTTGTATTGTTGTTGTGACGTGGATGTGGCAAAGTTCGAGAGTTTGCTGCAATGAAATAAAAGAGAAAAAATAAAAGTTTTGAAAATTGTAGTTAAAGGTGGAACACGCAATCCGTACAAGTTAAAATAAATGGCACAAATGAAACCCCAGCTAAAACATTTTATTTTCTATTCAGAAAATGCTAGCAATGTTGGAAAAGTAAAACTCAAGGAATGGCGTTATATCGTTGTACAGCTAATGAAATAAGCACAGCAACGGTATACATACGTCATAAAAAAGAACAGCTTAAAGTGACCAGCTATATTTTGGCTCATTTTTTTTCATAGAAATCAACTTAACTTGCTGCTAGCAGATGGTAACTTGATGCTAATATTTCAAATACTCCAATCAAAAAGTGTCCACGTAGTAAATAAAAATAATTGTCTAGCAGAAATTTAAAAATAATCAAAGACAAACATCTGGTCACCTCATTTAAGAAAATTAAAAGAAAAAAAAAAACTTTTGTAGTAAAAATGCTAGCAGTAAAATCGTTTTCAAGAAAGCGTAGCTAGTGAATTTCCGTTAGCATTTCTGTGTATCCGGCATTGCAGCGTTGCACTGCATCATGTCGCATTGCATCCCATCGTCGTCGTGTCAAGCAATTG
Organism: Tricholauxania praeusta; assembly: GCA_949775025.1. NCBI lineage: Eukaryota > Metazoa > Arthropoda > Insecta > Diptera > Lauxaniidae > Tricholauxania > Tricholauxania praeusta. Next base: position 120,767,962 of record OX459031.1, on the reverse strand, counting down.
AATATAATTTTCCTTCGAATGCAATTAAATGGAAGCTCAACGCGTGGAATCGAGTTCGCATTTCCGTTGCTTGCATACACATTAGCTGCTGCTGCTGTAGTAGTAGTGACGCTCGAATGCCTTGGGATGACGACGCACGTCGGATATGCAGTACCATATATAGTGAGGGTGCTTTAAATGGGGTTGGCTGGGGTAAGTAAGTACGCTAAATAGTTGCTTGGTTCGTGCGCTCTGCCAAGCAAATAAGCCACATGACATCAGCACATCTTGAGCTAATAGTTTATAATTCCTAGCTGATTCTAATACATAGGAACGCATTCGCATTTGAATCATTGAACAAGCTCGTTTTGCTGAGTGCCCTAATACTGCTGGCAACAACAGTGGCAAGGATGGCTGACTGCAAATTGACTGGGCTATAAAAACTGCGAAAGAACGTGAGCGTTAAAGTTTATAAAAATTTGTTATCGTTGACACTTTAATGGAGAATAAAAATCGTTTCAATAGTAGAACTTTAATAAATTGATTTTTTTTGCAGTTCTTCCTTTTCACAAATTGATTTTAAGTTTGTTTTCGAAAAATAGGGTGAAAGCAAATTAATCGGCTAAAAATGTTAAGGAAATAGCGAACAAAAAAAAATAATGTGTGGTTTTAGAGCTGCTCTTCGAAGATTAACTGAAATGTTAAGAAACTCTCAATTTCAAATTTTGAACGGAATATTGTTCACTTACGAAAGTGAGTACTAAGCAATATGTTGACATATTGCATAAATTTAATGTTACTCATACGACATGTTTTACGCAGTTACACTTCTTGATGCGTAAATAATCAAACACTTGGATTTCTTTTTCAAAAGATATTGCGTTTGAAAATGCTCAAGTATTTTTCACATAAAATCTGAATTCAATATACAAAATTTCATAAAGTTAAGTACAATGGAATAAAAAATGCCATTGACTTTTGCAGCTTAAAACTTCAAATTTATATATCTCTTTATATCCAAGATCTCCTTCCATGTAAAAGTGGAAATCATAATCAAAGTCGTATAAATCAAAATCAAAGCGTGAAATATTGGTATTGCAAAGCACTAAAAGATACAGCTATAGCAAAGGTGGCAAATGATTTAGTTTATCTGCAACAAATTGCAATGATACATGCAAAAAAAAGCACAAAAAGTAATATAAGTAAGTGTAGTACAGAGTTGCGAACCAAAAGCTGTAACATCACAATATGAATCAAAGGTAAAAATCATTTCCGGTACAATTAAATTTGATTTTCCTCAGAAGGTTGGTCTGTGCAACTTTATCATTTTTGCTACTTTTTCTGCATCTTCTTTCAATCAATATTGCTGGCAATATCTAAGTGAAACAAGTGAGAGAAGCAATCATATCAAATAATAGATTGCAAAAAGAACTATTACTGTACACTAAGAAAAAAATCGGTTAAAATGAATTTTATTTTTAAAATCCACTTCTGTAGTAAAGACCGATGTTCATGTAATTTTACAAACCGATCAGTGATTTTTTCTCTGATATCCTTTCATTTATAAAATTATGAATGTTGTGCTTCGTGTGATCAAAATGAGCTTTGTTTTGCTTAGTGCTTACGTCTGTCTGCATAAATCGCATGCATTAGCCCATCTTGCCAATTTTTAGCGCCAACAAAAATAATGTAGGCGAAAGAAATCAATGGGTAAAGTTATCAGATATGAGAAACAGTTAATGTAAAGTTTTTTTTTTTTTTTTTTCAGTGAATCCCATTGAAAACTAATGGAAGAGTTTTGTAAGTGTGGCGTTGTTTGCAGGATTATTAGTCTTTTGCACTTGGCATTGCGCGCTTGCTTGCCGTGGTTACCACTGCTGTTGCTGCCCTTTCATAGAATTATTAAATTTCCTCTCATAAAATTTTCATTTCCGACGATGCTCGCGTTACTTTTGCCATTACATAGTTTTGTTGTGATACAACACTTTGCTGTATTGCTGGCAAACGGGTGGTGATGTATAAAACATAGTATGCGGAGAAAATATTGTTTACCGCTCGCAATAGTAACGATTTCTGCAGTCTTTTTGTATAAAAAATAAATGTTAAATGAAAATTGCAAATGGCTTTAGGAAAGCATTTTTTAATGCATTTCGAAAATCTATAAACTAGAGCGTTAATCCAGTACATTAGTTTTACAAATTACAATTTTGGTCAGGTAAAGTTTTTGAAAATTTAATAAATTTGTTGTGTTGTTGTGTGACAAGAAAGGGCGTGTTTCATAATTTATTCAAAAATTATTTGAAAAAACAGAGGCTACATAAATATGGATAAAAAAGCATAATTTATAGGATATTTGCTATTGAAAAGTGCTTGTGAGATGCCATAAAACGATTGTGCACATAATTCTTCACAGCTTAGAGTTGCCGTGCAACAAGTTTACTTTGAAATATTGTAGCAATATATTCTTTACTTAATGCTAGCAACTATGATAGCTGTTTGAATTATTCTTAAGCGGCCATAATTTAAATTTGGAATTATTAAAAACCAACAACAAACAAATAATATAATCGTATTAGCGTCGTTCTAAGTTGCATCGCGTTTGGGAGAAGTAAGAAAGTCTAAACTTATACCCATTAAAGCTACTTTCTCAGAAGAATTTTTTGTTACTCATACGACACATTATACACATTTTAATAAGAAACTTGCATTGGATTTATTATAAGCTTTATTAAATTTAGCTTATCAAAAGCCGTTAAGTTTTTAATTTTTTAAATATAACAATTTAATTTGCTGAAGCTCTTTTCTTAAAATTTTTATTTTTTTTTTCACTGAAGTTATCAGAAACATTTAACCACAATAGCTGCACTTGCTTTGACTACCTCCAACTCTGTCATATTTTTTTTTTATAATTTATATGACACAGGTACTTTGTTCGTTAATGTTTTCCCTGATGGCGCAATTAAATGGTCGCCATATCTTACAAGCACATTGCACTCAGGCATACATACAGACAAAAGGAAAAAAAAAATGATATGGCAAACATTGAATAAAGTATCAAAACAAAAGAATGAAAAAAGCAAAGACCAAAGTATAAAAGGAAATATAATAAAAGATCCCTTTTTTTTTTAAACAACAGTCAACCACAGCTATGAAGGCCAAGCTGACCAACAAAGCGAATTTAACCCACGAAACTGAAATGCGACAATTACTGCAGTAAGGACTCTCGGTATAGGTATGCTTGAAATGGGATGTATCTTATAAAACACATAAAAAAAAATTTTAAAATATCTTAATAGTGTGGAAAAAATATATTAATAATTTGGAATTTGAGCTAATTGCTGACAGATTTCAAAAGAATGCATTTGCGCTACAAAAGCTTGGTCCCTGAAAGTTAATGAAATTTTGGTTTTAAGAAAGAGGCGATTTTCTTAGGCAATTTTTCTCTGCATATTACCTGATTGATACAATTTTCTTTTATTTAAATTGCAAACGAACATTTCATTCGCATCTGTGCGAATTTTCTGTTTTTAGGTTTAATTCCTTCGGCGATATTTTTAATGATGCTTTGCCTAATTATTATTCAGGGTGACTTCGATTAAAGCTATTAATCTAAATTTTTGAAAAATTTTTTTTTTGCTTGCTCAGACTGAAAAACTGCATTAAAAATTATTTTCAATTTTTTCAACAAAAAAAGTTTCACCCTAGCGGCAAAGTAGGTTACTCTCGTCGTTGTTACTATATACTACTACTATTGGCATAAATGTGTCATTTACAGGTGAGTTGAAGTCAAAAGAAAAGGACATGACACACACAATTGCACATACACAGCCTAGCATACACACACACACACACACATACCTATGAACATATTAAAAAAAGCGGATTTAAAGTAGAAACTGTTTGCTCTCGGCGACAAGGAGTTTGCCTTAAGAGGGAAACAAAGCAAAAAAACCATCAACATCGGAAACAATTTTCTTTGATGTCTTTTTTAACGATGTTGAATTTAACAAGAAAAGAAAATAGTCAGAAAATAATAATATGAAAATTTATGCAAAAAGAAAAATGTGACATTTTTAGTACCAAGTTAGCCTAGTGCTTTTTTTTTTATTAAAAAAAAAGGAACTTGGTGACCTTGTGCCAAATGTCATCCAAACCGAAATGGCGGTCAAACAAAATCAAACTAACAGCGCACTCTGTTCATATTAAACAATCAGCAAACCTTGCATTTTGAGCAGAAAAACGATTTAAATAAAATATTTTTCCGAACTCAAAGTGCAAAAATTAATGCAAAATTGCTTGTGTTAACCATAAAAGTAGCTGCTGACAGCATAATAAATGCTCTCTGAAGATTATGCAAACAGTGAATTATAAAAAAATTTTTTTAAATATTTATACTTTTTAGAAAATCCTTACCCTTTTTTGTTTTTGCCCTCAATCCCAGATTATTTGTAGTAAAATTTTGACGGCTGTAATCACAGCATGTTGTTGTGTCGTATCAATTCTTAAGCAAATTCTATGTCTTCTTTGTTATTCAAAACCAATAAAAATCAAAATAACAATGTTGCCATAAAAAGCGTAGCGAAAACTGAAAGCTTTCAGCAAATGCGTTCGTTGCTTACAATATTTTTGTATGCAAAATTGGATTACAATTGATCGCTCTTTGAGTCCTAACACCATCAACTACTAACTCCCTTTATTTTTCCTTCAAAGAAAAAAAAAGCACAAATCCCTGTGTGCAGTAGCTCGTTTTGCTAGAGCAGCAACTGTTGCTGCTTATTTCAAATTGCCTGATTTTGTGAGAGTATCAAAGTTAAAGCCTTAAAGTAGACGTGGCAGCAACACGTGTGAATTTTAATGAACCTACAGCTAAGACAGTGGGCTTTGTCTTCTGCTCCTTCTGATGTTTATGTAGAATAGAAAGGGGTTATAGGGTCAACATTAAGGTAAGACTTTTAAAGGTTAGCTTCGTCAACTACAAAGTGTGCTATTTTGTTGTTGTTGTTGTTGTTCGCTCTTGTCAATATCTTCTTTTATTTTATATTCATGCAAACGTGCGCACGTAGCAGTTGTAAAATGAGGCTTTACAGGGAGTTTGACAGGTGTAAAATTTTAGCCTCTTTTGTTAAAGTTGAGTAGCAGCAAGAGTGTAAGCAACAGCTACACTAACAATGTAAACAACGTTAGTAACATTGTCAACAAAAATATCATAATTATAAATTGCTATCATCATGGGGTTATTATCATTGGGTTCATTGTCAGCATTACAAAAATACTTTAGATTTTTGCATTTGGTATGCAGTTTATGATTTCAGTATTCAATATATATTGGTTTCAAGGCGATTTTTCACAAAAAATAAATAAACAAAATCGACCGGAAAATGTTCTTTATTTAAAGCTTCAAAAGATTTGAAAAAATTGGGATCTAAAGCAATATTAAATATGGGAAAAGTGCAAACAGTGAGACAATACAATCATTTCTTTCCAAGTACATTCTCATTACTGGCAATTACGTTTATTTCTGTTGCTTATCTACTCCTTGAAAGTTAACATAAGCGAAGATAAGGCAAGTATATTTTTAAGTGGTGTATTTTCCTTAAGCATTAAAAGTATTTTAAACAATAAACCATTTTTCAATAGAGTTTTGCAATGTTCTCTCAAATATTAAAAAAATGTGCAGAAAAACATGGAATGTTTTTTTCCAACAAAACATTTTTTGGTTTTAAGTTTTTAAAATCTTATCTCACTCATTTCTATAAATTTAATTGAAATTATTTATTTCGAAGGCATATTTCATCACACAAAAGAGCACTTTAAACATATTTGTATTTTTTTACTTCTTACCGTGTACAGTCGCAATGATCGCACTGCAGGCGAACAGTGAGACAGTTTGGTTTTATAAAAAAAAAGTTGATAGCCGTATTTTCTTAAAGTTTTTAATACATGATAATAATTCAGAATGTATTTTTAAACAATCAATAAAGTTACAAAAAAGTAAAAATATGAAATGAAGTGCTCACTCTTCCCATACTTCCCAAAAAAGTAAGCACATAAAACTTTTTGGGAGCTGCAACTGTATATGTTTTTTGCATCTTTTCTTTGAAACAATTCTTGTAATGAAAATCTTCCAAAACTAAGAATGAGGTGGACTTTGACGCTTCGAAAGGCATATTTATGGTTCTAACTAACCGACATTTTTTCCAAAAATATTATGTGAAATTATAATGCGATACAAGGGATATTAAATTGTCTCCACGAAATACCCACTATATACTCCTATTTACAATTTACGGTGAGTTATAGCTACTCAAATCTTTCAAAGAAGTTATCAAAACTCAACTTCAAAGCATCGAATTACTTTTGATATTTTCGATTTTTAATAAACAAAGTTCAGAGAATCTTTTGCTTTACTACTTTGTGCTTTACTGTAAAATCTTGCCAATATCCTTATTATAAAGCTTGCAGTCCTTGTTGCTGTGTACCTTTTTACTGCTTTGCTGCTGCCTTACAAATCATTAATTTTCAATAAATAAATTTTTTCCCTCGTTTTTTGTTTTGCTTTATTTTTGCTAACTGAGTAGCAAAGGGTGCGTTTCAAGGATATACCATTTTATATTATATTTATTATTAAAAAACAGGCAGTTGCGAGTTGCTTTTGTTTTCTTTTAAGAACTTGGATAAAAGGATTTACAAATGCGTGTGTGTTCTTGGAATTCAAGGAAAATTGCACATCAATTTGGGATCAGCGCTGTCATCTTGTTGGGTTTTCCTGCTTATTTTGAAATTTTTATGACTTGAGTACAGTATTTTTTAGATAAAAATTGTACGGCTAAGGTGTAACTAAAACTTGAAGAATTTCCAATTTCATATGTAACGTATCATAAGTGGCGGCAAAATAAATTTTCAAAAACCAACTTCTTTATTAAGTTGTTTTGTTGAAGTTATTACAAAATTTTAAAAGGCGTGAGTTGTCAAAGTGTTTGTTAGACACAAGCGTATCATTTGCACATGCACAACATGGAAAATGTTTTGAAGGAGTGTTGCCTTGAAAAGTTAACACGTTGCCAAAATGTAAGTAGTAAAATGATATCGTTGATCGTGTTTTTCGCGTTGTTGTTGATGCCAACATAAAAATATTGAGTTAGTGATATTTTTTTTTATTGAAATTTTATTCAGATTACTTTAATTATGTTCTCAGTGTAAGTTTCACTTATGTTAAAGTCAAACAACTTTTACACAAGGTGTTCTCCAAGAAGTATCTTATGGATTACGAGCTCTAAGTCCAGATGAACAGACATGTTGTTTTAAAATTATTGTACTTTGTCAGAACTTTGTTCTTTGTCTTAAGATTTTTGCTTTTGTTTTAATGTAAACTTTTTTCTGACTAATTATTACACTGGAAAAATATATATTTTGACAAAAGAAAATGTATTGCATGTATATTGTCATTAGGCACATGAATTTGCTCGTAAGCTTGCATGGCAATTTAATTTGTTGCATTACCCTCGTTTTCTACTTTCTCCAAAAGAAGCTCTTAACTTACTACAGAAATAAATGCAGTAGAACTTTACTTAAGTTAAGTTCAGTAGCTTCTAAGCTATGATAATTTTTTTAGCTCCAGCTTTACGCTCTTAACGCTTTTAACTACAAAGTTCGCTAACTTTAATGGCAGTATAGTTTGTGCTATATAAATAATTTATACTCTGATGATAAAAATACGCTCAACAGTGCGTATGAGTAACATTTAATTCGCATTCGGTACCTTTCTATTGTAGTACACAAAGATTTTGTCATAAAGCGTTTTATGTTACAATTAAAATGCACTAGAAATTAGCTCGTTAGCTTTCAGCTAAAAGTGTTCAAATTGGAATGATTTTTTTTTTTTTAAATTTTCAGTGTATGTATTCTAAAACAACGGAAACGCAGCTGCAAGTCGTACGTTTTGTCATGAATACAACATTGATGCTGCTGATGGCGTTGCTTTATGCTGCAAGCGCAATACTGATACCCTTTTATAACTTCAATTTGTCGCTGTCAACGACAGGCAGTCAGCACTGGCAACGATATCAACAAACAGACGGACACGCAAAATATATTTACAAGTACACACATGCTAACAAAAGCATAACAACATGCGTATTTGCTGCTGCGTTTCGTGAAGCTTCTTAATGTCAGTCTAAATGTAGACACAAATTTTTGCTTACCCGATAAATCGGTTTTGATCCAAGATTTTATGTGATCTCTTTTGAAAAATAAAAAAAAAATTTGGAATTCTTTTGCCATTAAAAAATCTTTTTATTATTTAAATACAAATTTCATAAATAAATCAGCAGAACTCTAAGACTGTGACATATCTTTGGCTCGTTGTTAAAATGCTGTAGGTATAGCAAGTTCAGTTTTGGGAAATTGATTTTAAAGTTTAAAGCAAAAGTTCAGTTCAATATTACTTAAAAAATAAGGGTTATAAGGTGGAATATTCATTTGATAATATTTAATCTCTCAATATTTTCAAGATTCGAACTAATTTTTTTAAAATCGCAAATTTAAGTAACCGGTTCTTTTTTCTGTCATACCAAGTTGTGCATGGTTTCCATGCATACACTTCCGTCAGCCAGCTGTAATATGTTTGTATGTGCGCTAGTCAATTTGTAAGTCTACATTACTAAAGAGATTAATGTTACACATAAGCGCAAATATGTTTGTATGTTCGGTTCGCTACTGTAAGGGGTATGCGGTTTCACTAACTTTCTCTGACGACAACAAATCATTCAAAATACTTTTGGCACAGAAAATTTCACTTAATTTCACGCTAAATCATCCCTTTTAAGCCAAAAATCATATCGAATGTATGCAGAAATTCCTAGTGGTTAAGTTGGTATGCGTGTAGTTTAAAATGTTTTGGAACTTTGATATTTCTGAAGTTTACTACAGCCACAGATGGATCGTCGAAAATGTCAGAGTTAGTTTGTGTGTGTGTGTGTGAAATCAATCAATTATTGTTGTTATTAAAAAATTCTTAAAATTGAAAATATTTGGCGTAGATGGTTAAACAGTTTGTCTATGAAATTTCAATTTTGTTTTAATTTTTTTTTCAAAACGTTTAATTGTTTATAAAATTGATATGAATTGAAAACTTATAAGTAAAGGTAACTTGTTAAGTTTTTCTCAATTTGTGTTTAGTTTCGCAAATGTAGACTGAATGTTTAAAATGTGATTTTGATTTTAAAGGTTCCTTTTTTTACTTTGTTTTTCAATAATTTTGCAAGTTATTGAGAAATTTGTTTCATAATTAGTTTTAGTGCGTCTGTCTGCCTTTCGTATTAAAAAAATTGTCGATATAGAAAAGCAGATCAATGCAAAAGGCAGACGTTTTTGTTGCTTCATTTATGACTAATGAAATTTTTAAAATTTTGTTTGTCAAATTTTTGTGATATATGCAAACTTAAGTGTTTTTATCGTCAAGCAAATTGCGATAATTATAAAGATTATGTCATTAAAAACAAAAGAAACAACCTCTGCCACTTAGTTTTCGAGTCCTCAATCATTTTATCGCGTCTGCCTCTTGGCTGACTGATTTTTTTACTTATAAAAACCATAATATTATAGAAGGCAGACGATTTAAGTGCTGTTTTTTCGAAGGCAGACGTTTTTGAGCACTTAAAATGCATATTATTAAGGTTTAATCTCTATTAAACTAATATTGTGTAGATTTTTAAATCCAAAGTTAACTGTTCTATTTTTTCGGTCATGTATATTATGTTTCTTACTGTGACTAGAACGCCAAATCGGAAATGTATCTACATTTTCTTAACATTTTTTATCAAAATACGCCCTAAATGGGATTTAGAAGTGGTGCTGGAGCGGTAGCACAAATATAAATTTTTTTATCGTTTCATAAGAAACTACTTTGCCTCAGACACCAAATCTCTCAGACATGAAATAAAAAAGTCGTGGAATAGCGTTTGTTATCGTATAAGATACTGGTTAATTGACCGGTATTTCGAAATGCTGATGTGTAGGCCAAAATCTTATGGTAGATTGGAGCTCAGTGACTCCAAATTACTCTTAATTGACGTCAGTCGATTTTTCTCCAATTTGACTCCACACATAATTCACTTACATAAAAATATGGATGAACACAAAGTTTTCGAAATAAAAAAGAAAAACTAAAAAAAATAATTTTATTTTTACAATGAAAATTCAATTTTCATTTTCATAACATAAAACTTTTGAACATATGATCTTTTTATGTATTCTTCTTCAACACTTTCTCTATTACAAGTCACACACCAAGTGTTGTACAACTTTAACATTCATTTCTTAACACTCCCCTTTCTTTCACGGCAGCAGCAGCAGCACTGGTGTATTAAATTCTGGTACTTGTCATCAAGCTACATTCTCACGCTTCACTGACTGAAATTCGAGCTTTTTTGTTTTTTTTTTGATTACATGAAACCAAAAAAATTTTATTCAAACATTTATTCAGCGCTTTTCTTGGTAAAATTTTTCCCATTTTTATTTAATTTCATATGTGCAAGAGTTTTTCGTGAACTGCAGATAGTACGCGACACATGTGCATTTTTTTCTTGGAAATTTTTCATTTTATTTCTTTTTTCAACAACAATGTCATGAATCGAGAAGGCAACACATGGTTACAACATGTTACTGTGCTTTTTCAGTTGGTGCATGTTGCAACTGCAGTTGCTTCGTAGCGAGTGCTGCCATTGAATTTCAAATTTTGTAATCTTTTAGTGGATTTTTTTTTAGTTAAAAAAATAGGAAAATTTAAACATTTTTTGACTTTTACATTATATGTGTTTACTTAAATACCTTTAATTTTTCGTTGCAGATGTTATCAAGCTTCAAAATGCGTATGCATTTGCAACAACTTTTACAAAAACTGGTAAGTTTTAATTTTTTCTTATAATAAAATGTCTTAAATAATTCCTTAAGCTGGCCACATTATTCATATAAGCCAAATTGCACCCTTCGTTGTCTCAAAACAGCGTTATGCCCCCAGTGACCTACCAACAGCGCCACAACGCAATGCAATGCAAACGTATAAGAACATAACAAATTGCACAGCAAAGTGGAAAACATTTTCCGGCGCTTCTGCTATGTCATACATACGTCTGTGTGTAGGTTTGGCTGTAACATTTTTATGTGAATTTTTGTGTCGCGTTTCCCTCAAGCGATATTCCAAATTATTTTCCATCCATCTAACATAACAGTTGCCAGTCGATGTGTACTCAGTGGGTGCTTTCGTGCCACAAATGGGCAACTTCTGACTTGCGTTGCTATTGCAAGACATATTGCTTATGTTGTGCTTTCAATACATATTAGTTGAATGAAAAATTCAAATTTCTCCATGCCACATATGCTAAAAATTTTACGTGTCGTATGTGCAATATTTAATCTGAAGTTAAATAAAGAAATCTAAAATTTTCTTTGACTAAATGTTAAATTCGCAAACAAATTGTTTTTTCTTTAAGATGAAAGTCTGAAGGATTTAATGGCGAATATTTGTCAGAAATTGCTTCAACAGTTTTTAAGCTAATTTTGAACAAACTAACAAACTGGCATAGTGCTATTTAAGATATTATTGTTAAAGGAAAATAAAATATGCAAGCAACACGATGATTCTTCCAACAAAGTGTTGTGTCTTTAAAAATGTAAAAGCTTCTGATCCTCTTTATTTTGCTGCTCCTTCGCAAAACATGTGTGCAAAAGTTAGTTGCCGCTTCATCAGCAACAACAAATGCAATTCAATTGTTTTAATTTGTCAGCAATGTCATTATTGTTGCTATAATTATTATTGTTACATCTCATTGCTGTGTAATATGCTCAGCTGTCTACAATCTCACACTTAACTCACCACCCAGTAAAGCAAAAAACTAAGCAGCCATCGTCTACCTGTTAGAACGATTATAATTATCCTGCTGTTTTAATTTTCAAGCGTTATTCGAAGTTCTTATCATGATTTTTCGCTCAACAATGTCGTTACATAAAAATTAATAAAATTGTATTTAACAACAACAAATACAACTAACTACACACACACACATACATGACAAGGCTAACAATAACAGCAACAGCCAAACAAATCGTGCAACTTTTTTTGTATCATCAACAGAACTGAACAAACCACACAGACACCCATGACGCAAAACAAAAAACAACAAACAAAAAAGGAAAAACAAAACAAAAAATTTGGTGGCGTTGAAAAACTTTTAATGAGATCCTTTTCATTGAGTCAGCAACAGCAACAGCAGCAGCATAAGCAACATCACCAACGGCAGCCATTTTCGCGTATGTACTGCAATAAGGCTTAACGAATCAGTATCAATCAGTACATCGTGATTTGATGATGAACAAAAAAGTATTACTTTTAGAATTGTGTAAAAATTGTTTTTGTTTGCAAGTGCCAAACTCAGATTTTCTTGAATGGAATTTCATAAAACTTTAATTGAACTGTCCGCTAGAGTTATGGGCAATATTTAATTTGAACTTAAATCAAAACCTTATATTTATACAAGACGTAATTTTTGATTTTTTTAAAGTGTTACTCATACGTCAAGTTAACTAAATAAATAAAATGCTTTCGCATGAAAAAATAAGTTATGGTCTTCTGTTCAGTGCAATAGTTTGATTTGTTAACCAAAATTAAAATTTATGAAGCATTGCAATTTTGAACGCTTTAAGGGAAAAATTAAGAATTTTGCTTATTTATTTAAAAAACTGTTCTGACAAAAGCTTAATCTTTAAAGTTCGATTCTTCGAATTGATGTTCGCATTCAAATAACTCAAATATTCCAAGCCTAATTTTCATATTTTAGCGCTTAGTGGACCATCTCTGATCATTATTACTATTTCAGATTCATAGCTTGAGAACGTTTCATATAATCAATCGTCATTCATACGACATGTTGTCTATGCTGAGTTAATGTTATTTGGGTATTTTCTTCAATTCTACTGAACAGATTTTTCTAAAACTTCGACATTATGTTTGTAACCACTTCAAATTTTTTTATTTATAAAATCCAAAATGTTTTGACGACTGGTACTTTTATAATTTACATTAAGTATAAATAAAAAAAAAACATATATAAGAAACCTGTCAAATGTCGAAGAGTTTTTTGATACCACATCACTAAGCAAAAATTCACACACAAAAACTATGCACACATTTTTAGTAGATAATTTCGTTGTACCTATGGCTTTGTGTCGCTGGTGTATTGTTTTTGTATTACAAACTAACACTTGCATACAAACGCTAAACATTAACGCACACACTTTGTCAAGAATATACACACAGCAGCAGCTGTTGCCTTTACGAATATATAACGCACAAGTAAACACTTCTGTGTATGAGTGTTTTTGATGTTAGAGCTCACTACTTTGTCAAATTAATTGCAAATTAGATGCTCCACCAGCCTCCGATTTCACTTAAAAATAGCTCATGCCAAACACAAACAAAAACAGGTACATACATCCAAAAGGCGAATAAAAAAATCAACAAAATTAATTTGCCTGAGTGATAATGACACAAATTAGTAGGTATATATTCTGATTGCTTAAAGTTTGCGATATGGCAAGCTTAATTATTATAATGTAGCGAAAATTTAAAGTTTCTATATTGTAAGCATGTTCACGAGCTTTACAATTATTCTAAAAAGTACAGCAGACGCGTCTAGACGGTGTTTTAAGTTCATAGCTGATTTTGTTTGTAAAGGATTGCTTTTGCTTAATTTTATATAAATTGTTTGTTTGTACCATTAAGTCTTTGAATTTGATGTCATATTTTATTTATCTTTGGCCTCTCTCATCAAGATATGAACGAACTTTTTGCTATAACTCTGAGCTACGTGTATGCCAGTGAAAAGATCTGTGACATAAGTCTTGTACTCTCTGCATCACAGGTCCAAATTTTTGCCGTTTATCTTGGCGCTAATTTTAAGTTGCAAGAAAACTATGCACCCGTTTCTAAAGAGTCTCTTCAAATGAGCCTTTTGCTAATAATTGACAATTTTTTTTAAGCAAATAATTGCCATAAGCTGTAAAAAAAAATATGTTGTTTTCATGTAGATGAAGTATTAAATTCAATAGCTAAGTCAACTTTTCAAATTATCAACTGTGAAATGGGACATAAAAGTATTAAGTTATAAACAAAGAAATATACACTTTTGCCGTGGGTGCGTAAACATATCTGCTGAAGAAAAACCAAAATAAATACTAATGGTTGAAAGTTGGGCATGGACCTCCAATTACGTCCTTTTTTCTTCCTTCAATTTGTTACTTACCAACGATAGCAAAAACAATAGCAAATTAGGACCAACTTCAGCATTGCTCACTGTTTACCCTTCAAAAATGTAATGCGCTGCAGGGTTTTTGCCTAGTTTTGTTTTTCCTAACAAATTATATTTCTATTTTTTCTGTTGCTGTTTTCTTTTCTTAATACGTACGACATACACGTTTTTTTTGTTTTTTGTATAACAATACAAACTAGATAAATTTCAGAAAACAAACAAGTATTTAGTTGCAAAAATATTGCTGCAAGAAAAATTAAAGGACAAAAGAGGATTTTCGTAAAAAAAAAATAGATGAAAAGCAAAACAGCAACCAATGCACAGCAAGAAAAAATTAATTCATTGCTAGAAAATTCAGTAAGTGGCAAAAATTTGGCAAAACCAACGTGTACGCAATTAAATGTTACACATACGCCATGTAATGCCAACATCATATTTTGTTATCTTAAGAAATAATGCAAAGCTAGTGAACGGAATTCAATAATATTTCACCATTATCTTGTTTACATTCTAAAGTCGTGATAATAATAAAGTCATTTATTTCTGACGATGGAAAGCTTATGAGTTTTGTTGTTAAAAAAAATTATTTACTCAGTGTACGAAAATTGTCAAGCATTCCAAACGGGTGGACACATGACTTGAACATAGGGGAGTTTTATGAGCTTAGCCAAAAATGAGCACAACAGCAAAATAAAAAGCAAAAAAACAGTCAAACTGCTAGACAAGAGAAATCGTAAGGCGGACGTATTGTCAACTTGCCATCCATCTGCTAAGCAACCATACAAGCATTCATTCATTTCATCATTTTATCATTCATTCATGCATTTATTTGTACGTTCGCTTGTTCGTTGTACGTTGTTCATCTATTTAAACATTTTTTCTCAATTCTCAAAGGGAGTAGTCGTCATCTTGTCATCCATAGTCCCAGGGGGTTCTTCAGCCAAAAATGAAGTTAACAACAAAAGCAACGACATCGAAGACATCAACGAGATGTAGAAAGCACGTTAAGTTTATCTGAGGCAGAGTAGGATGAATGAGGGCATTCACAACAATTGCATCTTATGCAAGCAACAGTATGAAACTCCCCACAACTTCTTAATAAAACACATG
This sequence comes from Tricholauxania praeusta, assembly GCA_949775025.1. NCBI lineage: Eukaryota > Metazoa > Arthropoda > Insecta > Diptera > Lauxaniidae > Tricholauxania > Tricholauxania praeusta. The sequence goes on along the minus strand of OX459031.1, from coordinate 120,752,570 downwards.
TTGGTAACCTGGTTCCTTCTTATACATACGTACGTATATACATAACTATCTACAAATGTATATAGTACGTTTATATAAATATCTATGTGTGTCAACAAGGACTTTACAAAGCAGCTGCATCCTTGTTGAAGAGCAAGCAAGAAAAAAAAGCACAACGCATTACAAGCAATGTTGCAAGATGTTGTATTCAGTTCTGATCTTTTTGCTTCGAACATCTCCGTCGAAGCAGGTTTTCCATGTGTTGTTTTTTTTTTGCGTTTCCCAGAAATTTTCTTAACTTGGCTCTTATACGCAGCAATGGCGCTACTACCAACTGCTCTTGCCTTCATTTTCATGTTATTTTGTTTTTTTGTTTTGTGTAGATGTTCCTTTTGCAAAACCAACTAACTTACATATTAAAAGTACATTTTCTACTTATTTTGTAATGGTACTAGAATATGGCCCGGAAGGTACTTTGTATACCGTAAATGAAAGTAGCAGTAATGAGCAGCATATTCTAAGCAGTGGTTATGATAATCGTGCTGATGAGCATTTTAATAGAGCCATCAAATTTACTGTAGCAATGATTGTTGCAATTATTATACGATATAAAAACTGTGCTCGATAGCATGCTATTTAATTTTGACGTACGCACGTTTATATCTTAAACAAAAAATTTGACTGATTTGATCTCTTAAAATTATTTGAGAATTTTTTTTTTAAAATATTCACATCAGAGCTCAATTGGCTCCTTAAGGCTATATGAGTATCAAACGATAATTTTTTCAACATTTTAAAAAGAAAACAGCTTATTCTACTTTCGCGAGTTTAAATCATGATTGATATTGCCTAAAACAGCTGACAGTTATTTAATCCAGCATACCCGATTAGGAATATGTATCAAGCAAGCCCTACCATGTTCAGCTCCAGATCTGGCTAACATTAGACAACCCCATAAGCTGGGCATAGTCCAAGTCATGTAAAGTATTTATGTGAAATTTTGTTCCATTACCTTAAATAATTCTTTCAGTTTGTCGTTTTAAAATATTTCCTTGTATGGGAGTAGCCACGCCCTCTTTTTGAAAATTACACAATTTTCATCTTGAGCTTATTGAAATTAATTCTAGTTATTGTGTAAAATTTGATTGCAGTACCTCAAATAACTTCGCAGTATAACGTATTTGCTTATGTTTGATGTACCACGCCCTCTTATTGGAATTTGCCCACTTTTCGTTCAGATTTTGTTTCAAAAAATTCTTATTATTTGTTTGATATTTAGTTAACATGAATAACTTCCCAAGTACAGCGTTCTTAAAGTTTTATTTTTTTGGGCGGTGGGCGTGTCCGAAAATCCGATTTCGCCTATTTCCATTCTCACAACCAATGTTTCGAAACATGCTCTGTGCACCGAGTTTCATCAAATTATCTCAACTGGTTTTTTTGCAGCCGTGATTTCCATAGGAGGATATACAGTCAGACTGATTAAGAATATATATATTATTCTACAGTTGCCACGCCCATTTCGTTATGCTGCAAATTGATTGAAAATACACTGAGTGTAGAGTATAGAAACAGCGCTGAAATTATTTTGTTTGTTATGTTACTTGGCTCCTACTTTTAATGTTATGGGCACCTTTGGCTGAAAGCACTCCTTTTAGTTTTGGGACTTGTACCAAATTTCTTTAAGCTTAAACATAAAAATGTAAATTATGCTAAATGAGATTTCTTAAAAACAGCTGCAAGAAACATTGATTGAAAATAATCACAAAATTTTTTCTTTGCATTTGCAGCAAATCCCATACACGGTAGAATCTTAAAAATGTTGCTTGAGCAAAGTGATGTTTTCTCTTGCTTCATCGTCATAATCATCATCATCAAATATTTTATTTGCTATACAGCAGGATGTTGTCACCATCATTGTCATTGTTTTATGCATTTTATTTGCACGGATATCAATTTTTATATTTTTTTTTCTTTAACTTTACATTTCCACTAATACCATGCCATTATTTTTCCAACAGTTTTCTTGCAAGGTTTTTTTTTTATTTTTTCTTGAACATTTTATAATAATTTTATTTTCCAATTTGATGTTAATGTGTTTTTATTGTACGTTTTGCTGCATGTTTTCATTTTATTTGCGTTAGTAGCTACCCAAACTGCATTCAGTTCCTCTTCCCAACGAACTGAAATTGTCTTTTTTCAGAATTTTTTCTCTAGAATTGTCTTATTAAAGTGGAATGCTGTGTACTAAAATGTTGTATAAAGGTATCAACATTAAAAAAACAAAAATAATGTTTTGAGTTTATTTTAAGAATAATATGCGACGACGCAATGCTAAAGGTCCTTACATTTTACAAAGTGGCAACTAATTATGTTATTTCTAGTATAATGCGTTTGCGAGAGGAACAAAGATTATAATTTGATTTTATTTTAATTTTTTGTTTTGATGTGCATTTCTTTCTGTAACTTAATCTAGTGAAAGCCGTTTCAATTTTCAATAAGAAAACTTTGTTATACATGTTCCTTAGGTTAGGTAATTTAAGAACACACGTTGACTACAAATGCTCTCAAAAGCATACAGACGGCTTTTCTACTCCCGCACCAATTTTTTTCCTTAAAAAAAAAAAAAAAATTAAAAGTTATGTATTCTAGTAATAACTTAATCTGCTGGATTATTGAAAAAATAATCCTAGGCCACTCAAAGACAAAAAAAAGATAAATACAAAGCAGGTGCTCAGCTCAATTCTCTTCTTATCCGCAGCAACAGCTTCTAAAGGGAAGCTTTTTTGAAACCTTTTGTTTCTAATTCTTTTAGCAAGCTAAGAGCTACTTTTAGAGAAGAGGTAGTAATGCATCTCCCTGTGGCGTTCCATCACTTAAAAATATAGTTTCAATCGAGCACACAATTTGCATATGTTTTTCTTACATATTTGAAGCTTAGGCTTATCCTTTGACAGTTTCAATTTTCGACTCCCTTTTTTGTGTAAATACTGTCAATATTAATTTAAATAATTACTATCGGTCTAAAATTGTTTAATTTTCTATTATCTGGGACAATATTTTAAGCAGCAACCAAACGCAAATAAAGCAAACAAAATTTACCACAAAAACGAAAGACACTTCATTAGTTGATGTAGCGACGTGACTTGATCTGATTTCTGAAGGTTGCTCATAAACTTCAATGATGATACTGACAGTGAGAAGACTCACGAAAGTAGGTGGTTTTAAGAATGCAGAGTAAAAAAAAAAACGTAAAAAACTCTTCACTTGCAATTAAGTGAAAAAAAAAGATTTAAATTATAAAAACTGTACGACAATAACACTGCAAGAAAATTGAAAATAAACTGAAAAAGTGAGATGCACGTAGGGCATTTAAACTCTAGCTCTTCTATCCCCCTCTCTTGACCGACATCAATGAATGCAATCGCTAAATGAAATCAAGGATTCAATGGCTTTGAAAAATATCGTCGTCGTTGCCTGTCGTTCATAAAGCAGCGCGCAAAAAATATTGTAAAATAGATAATGAAAAAGTTCAAAAGTTAAAAATAGAACAATTTAAGAAAAATAATAAAAAAACTTAAAAATTCTTCAGCATAAGCGAAAAAAAAACATGGCTATAAAAAAAGCTGCCTTTTCATTAGACAAGTTAATTAAATTGAGTAGTTTTTCTGCGCGCTGTAATGGTACTTTCTTTCTTTTTTTTTTTTTTTTTTGGAAATCAAAGCTTTGTCGCATTTGCTATGGATGAGCCGTGATTCGATGGATATTAAATTTGCCAATTGAATTTAAAATAAAAAGCAAATAAATGGAGCATTAGCAATTTATGTAGAAAATCTTTTTTGCACAGATAATAAGCGGAAAAGAGTTTCTTCGTAGAATTTTGCTGAAACTAAAATTAAAACTTTTGTAAAAGTGGAATTAGGTGTAGTTTATGTTGGTTTCATTTTCACGTTGACAAGGTTTTACATTCTTACATAGAAATGGAAAGAATTGTTTTAATTGGTCCTCTGAAGTTTTCACAATTAAAAGCTCGGACTTAATTCTGGATATCTAAATGATTAGTTCTGATAAAATTAAACCGATAAACATTCCAAACTCTTACAATACTTCAGACAACCTTTAATTGATGAAAAGATTTATTAAAAATAATCAATATTTTTCCATTATTTATGAAGCCAATTATTTAACCCAATTGCAACAACTTTGTATACTGATTCACCTTCAGCTAAGGGCATTAAACTCTAGCGCAATTGAAATTAAAATACCAAAAACGTTTCATCATAATAAATTTCACGTAACCATACAACTTTTGAATTGAATGAACAGTCTAACGAACTATGTCAGTCTAACGAACTTACGGCAGTTGAAGAGACAGCCATAGCACTGCATAAACGTTGTTGCAACGCCCTTTCTGTATTTAAGTTTTTATGCAAAAATTTGTCTCAAACAGCAGCAGCAGCAGCAATTGGCAACATTTTTGTATATTGACCAACTGCTGCAGCTACATTCAAATGTCATTGCTTTTTGTTTTTTGTTATTTATAATTTAAATACCAAAGCAATAAGAGCAGTGCTGAGCGAATTGGAGTAAAAAACTCTATGCAGCAAAAATTTAAAACCCTGAGCTGCGAGCATAATAACTACACTTTGTGCAGTAAAATTGCAGGAACATCGAATGATGCCAACCAAGGGTACATTTACCTAATTTTAATACGGTCAAAAAATTTTTTCCTAAAGCATGAAAAAACTCTTAGTCGTTTGTCCATAAAATTTGCCTTTTTTGTTCCACAGTGTAGTTAACGAGTAGTTTGGAGACCAACAAACTTATTACAGATTCGAGCTCAGCGATCCTTAAATACCCTGTGTAGATTTCAGTCGATGTACGTCCAGCATTTTGGTCTCATAATGCTTTGAGAGCAATATAGTTATATGGGAGCCTAACCAAAAAATTTTTGTACTCGCTGGGCATATAGGACTTAAACCATAGTTGTCCTAGCCTCATTTCAATTGACTTTTTGGCTCCTTGACAAAAAAATTTTTTTTTTTTATCCTTACAAATAAGCACGACACATTTTAACGTAAAAAAATTTAACTTCACAGTTAAAGTTTTCTACACAACACTGTGATTACTTAGAAATAATGATATTTGACTATAAAGCCAATACTAGAAATTGGCTACAAACGTGCAAACAAACTTTGAGTAAGCCCTAAACCAAATAATAATAGTAATAGTGGAATTTTAGTTTGACTCTGCTGGACTTTTCCAAATGCTGTATCAAACAGTCATTCAACCAACCAACCCACCAGCCAGTCAGTCAGTCACGCAGTCAGCCTAGCAGTGTAAGAAAAATGTTAAAACTAAATGCAACTTACCGATATTATTGGGATAAACGGCTGGCAAGGTGCCATCCTTTTGGTATCTAGGCGGTGGCATGTCTGAGCTCTCGACCAAATATGTTGAAGCAGCCTTCTTACGTGCTTCGTCCTATGTACGGATATAGAGATGCATTGGATTGTAGATGGCAGCAATAGCAACATCAAAGCCGAAATATTTACATATAGCAGTAAAGTAGAAAAAATAGATTTTTTTATTTTAAAAAAAGATGCAAATAAGTTTTCAGTATACAAACAACAATTTTTCAAATATTATTTACAAATATTAACGTTGTAGAAATTTAAAAAAAATGTTGGAAAAGGAATAAAATTTTAATATTTCCAATTTCGCAAAAAAGAAAATTCAAGCAAATAGACATTACATGAGAAATAGCAAAAAATTTACAAAAAGGATTAAAGTGAAAAAAATTATAAGTATGTAGTAGTTGGAAGGAAAGAAAATGAAAAAAAAAAACAAAGGGACAAAGAGAAAAGGAAATTAAAAAGCAAAGCGCAGAAATCATTAAAAATAAAACCATTTTTCTTTATTGCAACGCTGATTATGATGATGATTAATTATTAGAAATGAAAAAAAAAAGAAGAACAAACGGACGTATAAAAACAAACCAAAGAAAAGGATTAGAGTAGACCAAACATTCTATGGCTATGTTGCCAACGTTACTTTTTAGCGGAAACGGAAGCGGCACCCTTTTTTTTTGTAAACTGCTTGTTTTTAATTTCTATTTGTTTTTGTTTTTGCGCATACATTTTTTTGGGATTTTTTTTTTCTCTTTTGTTTTGGTATTTAAACCTTTCTTTGCTTAAATTGCTTCATTAAGTTGTCAGCCTACACCATTGCGGATTTCTTAAAATAAGTTGTTATTTTTTGCATGCTTTTTGATTGTTTCATTAGGGTTTTAATTTAGATATCAGATGTTTTGATTGCTTAAGAAAGTATTTCAAAATTATAATTGAGATGCTAAACTAAAAATACCGTAAAAATCGTTTTGTTTCAAATGCGATCAGTGCCAACTGCTTTAACTCGTTTATATTAATTCTTATAATTGAAATATCTACTTTTCGATTAAAATTCGTTTGAAAACGCATTTTTACTGCTTTTGCTGTTGTAGAGTTTCCATTTCATTGCTGTTGTAAGGTTTTTAAATTTGTAAACTTTACAGATTTCTAAAAAAACACCATACAAATTTTGCTAGACATAAAAATAAATAAAGTTACTTTAAAAATTCCTTAAAAAGTTTTAGTAACTCTTCCTTTTTCATAACAATTACAAAAATAATGAACATCTTTAGTAATAAGAAATCTAATTTCATAATTAAAAAAATTAATCATATGAATTCAAAATAATAATTTTTAAATAAATTTATTTAAAGTGATTTATTTTTTTAGAAAATAAAAGCATTTTTGAACAAATTTTGTATTTGTTATTCATAGTTTTTGAGATGTTTCGTTTCAAAAAATTTTTCAGTCAAATTTGAAAATATTCATAAAAAAATTTTTTGAATTAATTTTTTTGAAGCTTAAATATTTTCAAAATTCACAATATGTAAGTATCAAATGTTTCGGAAAAAAAGTCAAAAAAGAGCATAGTTAAGTATTTATGAAACGAACTTTAAAAATGCACCGAAAACCCTACAACAGCAAAATTTTAAAATAGCAAACTTCGGGCTGCAGTGAATTGTGGGAAGAAGCATTACCGAAAGTACCTTATGATAAGCATTAAAATCTCCTAGATTAAATTTTTTAGACGAGAAATGTTAAAAATTCAAAAATTATAATAATATCAGAAACCTTACAACAGCAAAAAAAAAAAAAAATGTTTGCTATAATAGAGAACCGCGCGTTCGAAGAAAAATTTTATTTCCTTAGTAGCGAAAATGAAAATGAAATAAGAACTTTGACAGTTAATTTTTTTTTATGATAAATTTGCAAGAAACTATCTACGGCTGGTGCTTTTTTATAAAATTCTAAAGTTTGTTCTTATGCGAATTCTGTGAAGTAATCACATCGGATGCCTTTTTGCAGTATTAATTTTATAAAAACGATAATGTTTTGATATAATGAATTTCGTTCGAAGCTTTCCATTTCAAATTCAACTGTTTGACAACAGATATTTAAGGGTTTAAATATTTCAAACCGATTTTCACGTTGCAAAATGGAAATGTCTCATTTTTATGGACTAAATTTAAATATCTTCTACGTAAGTCATTTTCGTGCCACGACTGAGAGTGTTCAGTAGATAAATAAATTAGTGTTCTATAAGAGTAAAAGTTCCTTTTGTGTAATTCAAAATAAGTTCCTGGCGAAATAAATCCTACATTGCTGACCTTATTTCTTCCGAGTTGCAGTTTGTTCCATTCAAAATCTAAAAGCTCACGTTAAGGTTTCTAACAAACTATTTTTTTGAAATCACCCTGAACCAAGGCAGATAACTTTAATTTATGTTATAGAAATGCAATCATGAGAGATGGTAAATAATTGTGCTACTGCATAAATTGTAATCAATATGAATTTTATATTTTCCTACTATTTTTCTTTTGCATAAATATTTGTCTTTAAGAATTTTTCTTTTTATAATTTTCAACATTATTTTCTTTGCTGTTGTTTTCTTTGGTATCTACTGCACACTACACATTGCTCTGCTCATTAAAATGGAAGACAAACAAACGCAGCAAAAAAACACACTTATAAATGGACAGAGGGAGTGAAAAAAAGGGAGCTAGGGTAGAGTCTAACTTAAATAGTAGTGAGTGCAAAAGTAATAGTAGCACTAACTAACAAAATGAAGAAGTATGGTCACTTTATTTATTGCACACAAATAGAAAATGAGTTGCAAGGCACAAACAAGAGAAAAAAAAAAGAATCAAACTAAATGAGAAAAGTGTAGCGTATAAACATCATAAATAAATGCTGCAAAGAAATCAAGACAAACAACATCAATATTGTCCTGTGTTGTAATAATTGTAGTAGTGGTAGCTACTATTCGCTTATTTCTCTGTTTGTTTGTCTTAATTTTTATTGTTTATTTTTTTTTTTGCGTTTTTAATTTATTTTGCTGCTTTTGCCTTAAAACATAATTAATGTGTTGTTTTTCTATTATTATTTTGCTTCTATTTTGCACGTTTTGCCAATGTCCTGACTGTTGTCTGGTGTCTGCAAATAACATCAGTCAAAAACACCACAATACGCTCACATAAAATTAATTTTTTATTAAAAAATTGTAACGAATTTGTTGATTTCTTGGCTTGCTCAAAAATGTTTGCTTAATAACATGATTTCCAGACAACTTAATCAAACTAATCGTTTAATTCGATTTAAATTCATATTGAAAGTTGTTTACGACATTGCATTTAATTCTTTATTTCAATGAATTAAATCAAAATTGCAGCTACAACTCTTGACTGAAGACAACAAATTGTTCAAAAACAAATTAACATCGAAAACACTTGAAATGCTCAAGTGTACGTAAGCTATAGTTTTGACAAATAATTGCATGTTGTTCATTTAGTACAAGTATGTACTCGACTCTATATAAAAAGCTCAAGATAATAAATGACTTTAATAATTTGAAGCGATTTGTTTTTTTCTGAATTATGTCGGCTAAGCTGCCATGATTAATTACAAACAGACTCGCGCCTACTTTCTATCTATCTTACTGTTACAATAGAGATATTTCATTTCCATTACAAATGCTATATAATTCATTTCAATGTTATTGTGAAAGATTGCAAACTCTTTTCAGAAAGGTATCGTTAACGATATAAGAGCGTAGTTTTGCAGTGGAAACTTTTATCTAACAGGTAGCTTACAGGTTAAAACTTCATCTTTACAATGTATGTCGGTAAGGTTTTCGTTTGAAAAATCATTGTACTTCGAAAACGATCCGAAAACAAGCGAAGCGAAAAAGTATACAATGAATCAGAGAAGTGATAATGTTGATCATAAGTTGCTTTGACCTTTATGGCATCATACACAAGAATATTGTGCTTCAGAGAATTATAGTAATGGCTTAAAGATGCTTAGAAATAGATAGTTTGATTATAGAATTCAAGTATCGTTATTTTCTTAGCCGATACATTTATGGAAATCCCTATCATTATAGTATGTTTTTGTGCACCTTTTAATGGCGTCACATGCTTCCTTCCGCTAAGTGATTACATCACTTGTCCTTCGTGAATAACAAATCAACACAAACAACAACAACATATCATCACACTCGCTCGCAGACGCTTTTAATTGCGTTTAATGCGTGCGTGTTATGTTGTGTAGTGAGGCGAAGTTTAATCAAATTCGAATTCGATTAGATAAGGCTCGCAGGCAACTAATGCTGCCCTGTCATGTGTGCGAATATAAGTTGTAACAAAAGTGATTTTGTCAATAGTGTTTAGTGCTCTTAGTATATTTGTTTCGTAGTAGGGTTTCATCTTTAAAAGGTTTTGCTTCGATACTTTATATTGACCTCGTAATATATCGGCATGTTTATTTTTAGAGCAAGGCGTTGGAATTTTGCTCAGAAATGTTTGAGTGACTTTTAATTCAAAAATATCCCACCATGCTTTTTTTTATAGAATCGGTACTTTATGAAGCACAAAGCTTTCTGGAAAGGAATTTTTTAAAATTTCCCGCAAAAGTTGATTGTGTAAGAAATAAGGTCAGGTTATCTTTCCTGTTTATATAAAAATGCGTATATGAAAATGACATGTAACGCTTTGGCGCAAAATATACTAGACCGATTTTAATAATATTTCTTTTAAAACAACATATTTGTTTTAAAGAAGGTTATTGCGTACATATTTTTTTTATTTCTAAAGTTAAGTATCCTTTTTTTTAGGATTAAGCTTTTGCAAACCTCACACAAAAATCGTCGTTTGATTTTTCGTTGCTGATGCTTATGCCGTTGTTTAAGTCCTATGTCGCTATGTCTTTTAATCTAAGAACAAGAAAATATTAAATTTTGGAAAAAGGCTTAACAGTTCCGTTCCTTTTTTGAATCACTCTTATTAAAAGTATCGATAATCTTCTAGTGATATCTTTCACTCGCGCTTGTATCAACTTTTATGCAGCACTTTAGCTTCAACTATTCAACCATTCATTCTATCTGCTATGCGTTTATCCTTGACTGAAGCAATTAATGAATGGTCTCCTCCTGCAAATTTATTTCGATGACAAATGAAATGAATTTCATTATTTCAATACTCTGTTCTTGTTTGCTGGTCTTTTTAATTTATTTTTCTTCAATTTTGTTGCTTTTACTGTTGTTATTGCCGATTATCATACTTTATTCGTCATCATCACGAGACTTATCATCAGTAATGTCATCATTTTGGAGCAGCAGCAGCATCATCATCAGCAGCAGCATCATCACTTTTATTTGAGTGAAAGACAATTGCTTCAAGGATTCACAGTGATATCAAACAAAGATGATTTCATAAATTATGTTGACTTGAAGGCACTTGAAAGCAACACAGCTTAACGCAAATCAACTCAAGACAGCAAAATAACTGCGCGTATATTGACGACATTATCAGTTTAGATTTTAAGAAATTTTATTGTATATAAAAATTAATTAAAAAATCTTAAATGCAGGCATTGCTTTCAAAAATTCAAAATGAATGCAGAATTTACATATTGTGCTCGTTGCTAGTTCAATGATTTTTTAATATTGCAGATTGATTTTGCAGTATGAAATAAAAAATTTTATCTTCTTCTTGCTGTTATTAAACAAAATCATAATTTTGAAACATACATTTTGTTGACTTTTTAGTATGCACATATTTTTTTTATTTTTTTTTCGTGTCGTAAAATTTTTTTTAACAAAATTTCCGCTGTCAATAAATTTTTAAGTCATAATATTCTTTTATGATTTCTTATTATATTGCCTGATTTGTTGTGATATCACCCTTTAACATTTTATTATATATAATTTTGAAAAAAATGAGCACATGTGGCTGAAAATATTGCAGATATAAATTTGAGCCTACATTTTGCTTATAAAGGCACAATATTTATTTTAAATGAATATAAAATCTTGAACTGAAAGCTTCATTTAATCTTAAAGCCCTGTATTAGTGGAAAATGTTTATACCCACAGTAAAAAATTGTTTATATTTTTATATTGATAACTGAAAGACTTAAAAAAATGTTTAATTTCATGGCAGAGTGATCTATAGCTTATTGCATACTGCAAGTAAAATATCATGAGATTTTATTTAACTATTGCGAAGATTACAAATACTGCTAGAGATGCTTTGCATATGGAGGTGTTTTTTTTTTTTTTCTAATATCATACTTTCCAAAAAAGATGACTTCAAAAGTGTCATCAAATTGATGCTGACTAAAATTTACCATTTTCTCATAAAAAAAATTCTTGAATTTATTAAAATTTCAATTTTTCAAAACTCAGACTTATGAAATCAATTGACCACCAAGATCGCGTGATTCGACTCCACCGGATAATTTCTTATAACAATTTGTGTAGTTGCTGGCTTGTGTAGATAAACCAAAGGCGTTAGACCAACGTTTGCTGTATTGTTGCCAAGGGCGGGACCCAGTTATTGAAAAAGTGGTCGGACATTAAACCTTTAGATTGTGCTGTATTAGAGCCAGGTGCGGCGCTCATATGCCCAAAATCATATTGAAGTAATAAATAGTAAATTAGTGTCTATCGACCTAAGCTAAATTTCAAGCCATTTGGAAAGTTTTTCTGCATATAAGTGACATTTAAACAATGGCACTCTAAAAAACAACCTTTATACATTCATATGTCTCAGATCAATTGTTCCATTGTTACTTTAAAATATTGTCTTTGGGCCTTGCGCAACCGCAAAATATTTGAATTATATATGGGCATTTCTCTCATGTTGAACGCGACGGAACTACACTTTTAAAGTGGAATAAAAGTCAAAGTAAAACACTTTTATTTATTTCTGTTACTTTAAGGAATAGCCCTTTGATAGCACTATATTGAGTGGTAAAGTTGACGCCATACTGGTTCTAAGATAGAGGCAATAAAAAAGCCATTCGAACGGGACAAAAAACGGAAGTGTTTTTCATGGCCATCTATAGAAAAGCACAAGTCAACGAAACCTGGCAACACTTTTTAATGCGACTAGTTTTTAAATGTTGTGGAATAATATAACTTTTTAATAGATTTCGTTTGATTGAAATATCTTATTTACTTTTTTGCTTACGATGCATAATACTCCATTGAAACGGGACATTCAAATGGTACATATTTTTCTATTTTGGTTCACTTGAGCAATATTTCAAAACGGCTTTAATATTTATATAAATAATGATATTTAAGATATATACAGTAATTAAAAAAAACAAATATAATGTTTATATTTATCAAATTAATTAGTGAGATCAATTTTAGCAAAGAAAAGAGGAAGGAGTAGATATTTTTCTTAAAAGAATACAAGACTTGTCTTTTTTCTGTTAAAACGTATTTTCTGTAAAAGGCGTGGCAACGCCCACTAAAAAAATATATTTTTACTCAAGTTTCAATCTATCTACATACCCAATTTAATCAAAATCGGTGTAGTGGCACAGCCGTGATACTGTTTTTTTTTTCCATTTGAAGCGATGCCACGCCCACTTAAAGGACTTTTCCCCATTTGGAGCGATGCCACGCCCACGTAAAGGACTAAGAGTCTCTACTAAACTTTTTTATGGAACATTCTATCTCCTAAACAAATTTCATTAAAATCGTTAGGGGCGTGGCACCGCCTACTATTGAAAAATAAGTATGCATGTCCCTACTTCTCTTCACAATCTTTCCAACAAAAAAAAATTATGTGATTATGTTGTGCTATGGCTGTGAAAAAGTGGTTTTACCGTTTTGAACTGGTTTTTACCGGTTGGCCTTTTGGCGGAAATGCTCATACTGAATTGAGTTGAATATTAAAAATAAATAATTTTGAAAAACGCCCAGTTTTATTTTAAAATCTTGGTGTTTTCTCTTAAAATAACCACTGACTCTGCAATGTTTGATATGTGGCAGTGAAATTAGTTACCTTTCTGCAGCCCCACTCACTATCTTGGGCAAATTTTATTGAAAATTTGTGGAAAATTTAACTTACTACCTAAGTTTTTTTACTGAAAATTCTTGTGCAATTCAGCCTACAGCCATTTTGAATTTACTTTAAAGCTATTTAACAAAATTCTTAAATATTCTGCACTCTAAGTACTTCCATTGTATGTTTTAACTTTACAGTCAATTTGATTTATAATGGGCCTACAAATTCTTTCATACCGACATATGTATGCATTTATGTATAATCATTAAATATTGATATAGCACAATAAATTGCAAAATCGATTTTACAAAATTGCAATGAAATATTCAACAGCAGACATACAAATAAATAAATATTTTATTATTATTTATATGCAATCGTATGCATGAATCAACAGAAAGTACTTAAAGTGAAATATACATAATTTGCACTAAATGTAAATAATAAAAAAAAAGGGAAAGAATGATAAAAAGTACGAGAAATAATAAAAAGGTACCCATGTAAAATTTATAATTTTCATAAATTCATACAAAGTAATGGACGGTCGTGTGGTCGTGTTAATACAGCGCTAAAATGTAAATTGTAATTTTTATGCTCATGCACATACACATACACATACACATACACATACACATACACATACACATACACATACACATACACATACACAAAGTAAAGATGTATACTCACAATATACTCTGGTTGACTGCCCTCATTCGAATAGGATTCGCTCTTTTCAGAAACACTGGACAATGTTTCTCCGGTGACGGTGTCATTGTACGAACTGGGCGCATACATTTCAATAGTCGCTGTTTTACTATTTTGATTTGCTGTCTCAGCTGCTGTGTTGCGACCAAATAAATTTTGCAAAAGTATGCAGTGGGTTGTGTGTGTATGTGTGTGTGTAGATTGAAGTGGGTTGTGTATGTTGAAGAAGTATACGCCATTATCATCACCAACATGATGAAGCACAGCAAATATTAACGGTGTCAATGAGATGCGCGTCGAATGACGGATTTAAAATTTTTGCGTTTTTTAGGTTACATTTGTTGTAGGTTTACATTTTCGAATTTAGTAACGAACGTATGAATATTGAATGCCATGGTGTATTAAGAGATTTTTGAAATAAATTCAAGTTGAATGGCAACAAAAAAAAAAAAACAAAAGGAAGCAAAGCAAATATTTCAATGAAATTTTTGGTATTAGAAATTGTTGGTAAGGAAAATATGTGAAAAATTAAGGAAAAAAACAATTTGGAAAACGTGCATTAAAAATAGAGAAAAATTGTGTAAAACAAATAGAAATAAATAAGTAAATAAGAAGAAAAAAAAAATATATAAATAAATAAATGAGTAAATGAGTAAATGAGTAAATGAATAAATGAATAAATGAATAAATGAATAAATGAGTAAATGAATAAATGAATAAATGAGTAAATGAGTAAATGAATAAATGAATAAATGAATAAATGAATAAATGAATAAATGATGAAATGAATAAATGAATAAATGAGTAAATGAATAAATGAATAAATGAATAAATGAGTAAATGAATAAATGAATAAATGAATAAATGAATAAATGAAGAAATGAATAAATGAATAAATGATGAAATGAATAAATGAATAAATGAATAAATTAATAAATGAATAAATTAATAAATGAATAAATGATTAAATGAATAAATGAATAAATGAATGAATGAATAAATAAATAGATAATTAAATAAATAAATAAATAGATAAATTAATGAAAAGATAATTGAATAAATAAATAAATAATTAAATAAAAATGAAATATTTTAAAATATATTGAAAAAAAGTTTAAATATATCATATAAGGAAATATCGCATGTTTTATATAAAAAACAGAATAAAAAAAAATCCAATTTAAGAATGCGTTGAAAAATCAAAAAATGGGCAAAAATCATAAGACAAATTGCAAAA
The DNA here is from genome assembly GCA_949775025.1 of Tricholauxania praeusta. Taxonomy (NCBI): domain Eukaryota; kingdom Metazoa; phylum Arthropoda; class Insecta; order Diptera; family Lauxaniidae; genus Tricholauxania; species Tricholauxania praeusta. The sequence goes on along the minus strand of OX459031.1, from coordinate 120,737,235 downwards.
GTTTTTGTTAAAACAAAAATTGTAAAAAAACCACCACATAAAATATAGCGAATACGCGAACAAAAACAACAACGCGACGTAACCGGAAACGAAACGAACCGCACCAATGAGTCGCGTTCAATTATTAACGGATGCCGCAATGCATTTCGGTAGCCAACAGTGGACAGACCGTGAGAAGACGGGTTAACGGACATCGCGCACGCGGGTGGTTGAGACGATACCAAATGATATCGATGTTTGGTGCGAACGACAAAAATGGAAACACAGACGCAATGGACAGGCAGTACACAGTACAAATAATACGAAAAATACGATGGTCCCAGTACAGGTAGGCAGTTGGTTGGTTGTACGTCAGCATGAGCACATAAATTTTATAAAGGAACGCCGTGCGGATGCACAAAGGGAGGCGCAATTCATGATTTTTAATCCATGTGTAAATTTGTTATCCGGTTGTAATTTGTCATATTCATTACGTTGTTGTTGTTATATTGTGAAGTTGTTTTAAAAATTTTACAAAAAAATTGCAATTTTTTATAAATTTATTTGTTGGTATTGATTGCAGTGGTTATTGTCAGTTGGTTATATGAGCAACGTTGTTGTTGTTGTTATTGGTGTTTATGTTGATGTTAGAGTTGTGTTGTTGTTGTTGTTGTAATATACGTGATTAGCAGCATTCATTTTTTTTGTTGTTGTTTTTGATTTAGTTGCATCATTTATTGCGTTGATAGGTGTCAGCAATTTGGTGGTGTTTCATTTCGAAATGCGTTGAAAATTCCATGAATTGGGAAAAAAAGAAAAAGCAGAAAAAAATTGTTGTTGAAAAAACATGAATTATTGAGTTAGCATATTAAATAACACCTGTTTTTTTTTTGTAGTTGTCAAAGTGTTGATGTGTTTTTTTTTTTCAGCAATAAATGATTGCTACATCAATTGCAATACAAATTTGCTTTATCTTTTCATATAAATTTTTTTAATTTTTATATTTTTTTTTAATTTTTGTAAATTTAAATCAAAATTGTAAAAACATATCAAAAGCTTTTATTTCAAATTAATTTGTTTGCAGTTTGTTTGTGTTGTTGTTAAATGCTTTGTACATACTGGGTGTTATAAAATAGTAAACTAAAATTAACTTTTGAAATATTCCTTTAAAAAAAAATCATGAAATATTATGCTTACACGATGAGGTCATTAGTGGTTTTCGGCGAGTCTTTTGATCTAAAAATAACCTAAGCTTAACTCAATGAAATTTGGCATGCAAAATTGTATCGAAACATTTTCAGTATTACTTACCTTGAATTCCGCTTAGTAGTATTTTTAACTTTAGCAAAACAGAAAAACGAGTAACTTATCAATTTTTATTTTGTGTGCTTTCACACAGTTAATGATTTCTGAAATAATTAATAACTAAAAATTTCAGTATTGAAAAATATTTTCTACAAAATTTTGTAATCTTTTCGTGAATTTCAGATATTAAACTATTTGGCTCTCTGATTTTAAGTCAGAAAAAAACAATTTCAGACAAGAATTCGAAAGAATTTCACTTAAAACTCCAATAATTCCGCAAAAGTTGAAAAAATCAATTTTTATTATTTATTTTTCTCCATATTCTAAAAGCAGCCACTTATCAAATTGTATATTATTTTCAAGCACCTCAGTGCTAAGCAAACGACTTTAGAATTTTATTTTTTCGACACATCGGATGTTATATATTGAAGTTTAAAAGCATAGAGCACAAAATCAAAAAAAAAAAAAACAGCATTTAATTTCAGAAGACTGATCCCTTGTGAAAAATATTAAAATGTAAATGAATAAGATAAACTCTGACATCGAGTCCTATACTATTAGTAATTTTTTGAACTTTGGCTTGGGATTCTTGCTATTAAAATATTGCTCATACGACATGCTATCATAATTCAATGTCAATTTTAATTATACGTATTATTTTTGTTAGTAAATCCCACATTAAAAATTAAGCTACCAATTTCAAAATCAAATTTTGTACGAAATTGATTAGCTCCTACCAGTGTGCATTTCATATGAAAATTAACAACCGGTATTAAGTTTCATTGACAATTTGTACCTGATATAAATTATAGCCGATCAAATGAACACATTAAGTTACCTTATGTTTCATTAAACAAATAACAAAATTTATATTTTATTTACTAAAGCTTATTTGCAAAAACACGCTGTAAATGCTTGTAAACAAAAAAATTTCAATGCCTATTATTAAAAAAGGTGTAAATGATTGCAAGTGCTAAAAAATTATGATATTCAAAATATAAATCAACATGCTGTCTGTCTATTCGAGCATAATTAATGATATTACACCTAATTGCTACTGGTATCTATGTTGGGCTAATTTTTACTTCAATATACGAGTGTATTTGCATGTGCGTCGACAAATATGAGTGTTGTTTTTTTGTATTAAATATGCATTTGCAAAATTAAAAGTATGCCAATAAAAAGCTAAACCATACTAACAAAACTAATATAAAAAGCAGTGAAATTGAATGTTGTGGAATATTGATATAATTTAAAGTTATTAAATTGTAGCAAGTAAAAGTAGCAGCTTGAAGTACAATTGAAAGTTTTGTCCATTTTTCTATAATTTTGCACACATCACTGAATATGCCAACCGATTTCCATAAAAAATTTAATATAAATTTGAAGAAGAGATTATTAAACTACACGAGCTCTTTGTTGGAAAACCTTTCAACAAATTAAATTTTGTGACACAAATACATTATGGTCATCATCATTATTAACAACAAAAACAGTCAAAATCTTGTTGCTGCCACATCTACAGAATGCCTCCTCAGTCAGCATATCTTTTGCGCTACACTAATCTTGTCTATTCTTTGTGCTCAGTCGTTTATTTTCGTTTATAATAATAAAATAATACGCATGTCATAGTGCCGTGCATTACAGGACTATTTTCAATGTGTATGAGCATACTGAACTGAACACTAAAAGAAATATTTGTACAAGCATTTTCACAAAATAAACCTCAGAATTTCTGAATCAAAGGACTGTGACATACGGGTAACAAAAACTAACTCATAAACGAAAATTTACTTAACATGACGTATGTGTAACATTTAATTGTAATTTCGCTGAAAATGTTTCTCATACGTCATGTTAATTAAACTTTGTCTATGTGGTTGTAAATCTGTAAGAACGAACAATTTTTTTTTTGTAAAATTTAACTTAAAGATCATAAGATCATTACTCCTTTTAGAGCAATTAATTAAAAACTACGCACTCCCGATGACACGCAATGCTAGAAAGACATACAAAATACTCGTAAGAGTAGAGAGTAATCCTTTACCTCTCTTTGATAGATCAAAAAGTATTTTAGAACAATAGTAAATTGACAAATTTTTTTCTTCGTGTATACATTATGCTATAGTTCTTGGCACAGAAACTCACATACGATTGCTATTAAGAAACCATTTGTAGACATTTTTCTCTAATCGTTTGCATATGACGAGAAAAATAATGTCACAACCAAAAGTAGACAGGATATAAGATGAGTTCCTAGCAAAATCCAAAATCATGCTACAAGAACTTAGTAGTGGCCTCCTAAAATATTTGCAATTCAACAATGGCAATAAGCAAAAAAAGGGCACCATTAAAAATAAATTGCTATAAATATTTAAGAAACTTGAAGAAGCGCATATAAACAAAATGTAATAGTAGGACATACAGAGATTTTCCTTATTATTTTTTTTGCCTTTGTCAACTAACAAGGCCCAAGCAGACCAAATAAATGGACAACCACAGGGAAAAAATATAACCAAATAATGGAGAAAGAGAAATGAATAAGCAACATAAAAATAAGTTAAGAAGGATGCAAAATGAAACTCAAGCGGTACCATGGGCAGAAATCGTAGTAGAAAATTTGTAGAAAAAGTGGGGTGCCAGTAAGTTTGCATAACTTTTGGTAGGGTAGGTTGCTCTTAAAATACCCTGACTATAGCGTAAGGTGCACGAAGGTTTGTACACGCGTCCAAACAACCGTCATTATCATTCGAACGATGCTCCATGAATAAAATATTAAATTTTCTTTGCGCATCCTCTTTTGACTCAGTTCTTTTTTTCTTTTTGCAGTCCGTTCAATGTCCGTCCGTTCTTTCCCAATCCTTATTATCTAACATCTTTTCGACTGTGCCAATTGTACGTGGCACGTAACTCAACGAAATTTTCTGCCACGATGTTTCAGTTGGTATGGTATGGCATAAGACATGGCTTTATGCAACCATTTGGTCGAAAGTAACTTTCTTAAGTTACTAACAACATTGAGAGCTAAGGTATAATTTTTTCTTTTCTTTGACATACAAAATTACATTGGTGAAGAGTAATGTAAAATTTGCTAATCAGACCAATTTAAGACTTATATTTTACATATAATAAACATTTGCATAAATCATAAAGTCTAATTTTAGTAGATTAAAAAACTCCAATGCCCTTGTCCCGATGTTATTTTGATTTTAACACATTCATCAATTTTGTCACCGTTGAAATGCTTTAATATAATAACAAAAATTAATTGATAGCTGCTCCAACAATATCAAGAAAAAAGGATTTTTATGCTTTTGCGTAACATGACGTATGAGCAACATTTAATTTTCAGCAATAGCATTTGAAGTTGCTTATCCAATCAATAGTCTACTGTTCCATTTTTACCACCAAATTATTTGCTTTTGTTAAACCTAATGATAATAAAAAATAGTTAATACAAAAAAATAAACAAAAATATTAAAACCAAATTGCAGCCAACAAAAAATATGTCTTTGTCCATTTTTGGTGGTCCCTTTCTTTTGCATCATCACTGTAGAATCAGAACAGCAGCAGCATGTTATACATTTCCGGTTTAAAGTGTGGCAAATGTGCAGCACAGCACGTTCATTGCCCTGGAATTGTTACCCATCACATGTCCGTTAGTATGAGAACAGAAAACACAATACAACGTACAATTCAGGATAAAACGGACACATAGTTTTGGTATGGGATTTGAACACCAATGTTCTTTGCTTGTGTTGAAAACAAACTACAATAATTTTTTTTTTTGTGCCCGTTCCTTTTTGGCAAGAAATTATTGTACGTGTTATTGTGCTTGCTGTGCTGTTGAAGTATTAACTGTAAAATTCAAATTCTAGGAAATGGCTTAAAATTCTTAGATGTATGTAGGTAGACAGTAGAGGATTTCGCTCTAAGTTGTTATAAAAATAGAACGAATTAAAGCAAAAATCTGTTGTTATCTAACAAATTTATGTGTTCAATTCTTGTTTGCTTGAACAATTTCAATACTGTGGATTAGCATAAACTTAATTAAGTTTTAAAGAAGCACAATAAACTTTGTTTGTAGCATGACAGTAATTGCAGTTGCTTCATATCTACAAAGTCGTATAAGAGAAGAGTAGTTCAATTAAAACGCAACCTATGCTATTTAATATTACCATCAAAAAATTCATTGTATAAAAATATTGAGGCACATTTTTTATGAAATTAAGCTGCCAAAGTTTCTGTTTTAGTTTAATTTATTTTGAAATTTTCTGAGACTTTTTTATTGATACAAATTTGCGTTCAAGTACTGATCTTCAAACTTAATTATCTGAGCCGTGATATAACTTTGAGCCGCAGTTGTTTGATAAGATATCATATTTTAAGTGCTTTAAAGTAGTAAAACAATTTAGTTGTCGGCTGCTTCATAAACCAGTAGATAAATTACTTTTAATCTATGCTCTTCATGACGTATGAGCAACATTTAATTATAATGCTGTACAAATTTAGTACTGCTCGCACAAACACTTTTTCTTACACTTGAAAATTATGAATAAGCACTTTGTTTACCTATTACTGTCGCCATAGAAAGTTAATTTCACAAATCTATGCATTTTAATAATTCGGAATAAATTTTATTAATAGCCAATAAAGTTGGGTTGTCACTTAAAATGAAAGGCATACAAAACAAGTCAGCATACAACACTGCTCCAGCATAATAACAAAGTGCACCCATACAATATTAGTGTTATAAATATAAGCCTTTTCATCACACCACCCAATTACCCAGAGTTAAATGTGCGCCACAAGGACAACAACTCGAGTTTCATAAGATATATGAACTACCAAGACAGTCGAGGTCAAGTGTTTTATTCAAAAATTATGATTTTATACACAATCTCCATGTCTCTCTGCGTTACATTTTTCAAAATAAATTTATAACATATTTGCTATGTGCAAAATGAACGTATTATTCAAAGTGCTGCTGCCTGTCTGACTGAAAACTTTTTACATTTCGTTACATATGGAAACGGAATGAAACACTTTAAAAAGCTATAGAGTCTACAAGGATGAACACAAACGGTTATGGTCAACGGCAATGAATTATTGCCATAGAAGATTAGGCACATCCGCATTTGAAGTAGAAAATTGGAAAAAATATAAAAAAAGGAAAAAAATTTTAAAAAATGAAAAATATTTCGAGAATGAAAAGGAGAACGCAATTTTATTGATGACCAGCGAACAAAACGTGAGGGCAAAGCAGTGAGGATTTGCCTTAATGGCCTATAACAAAAAAACTATATCTAGAGTATAGAAGACATTGCCGGCCATGTGATTGAAAGTGGATATATTTATGTCCTTTTTCTAAAACGCTGACTGTGAGTAATTCATCACTCATTGTGTGTAAGTTGTGAATTGTGAATCCATATCGAAACTGAAATTGAAATGCGAACTTGAATGCGTCGTCGTCGTTGTCGTATTGACAGTAAAAGCACAGACAATTGAAATATTTAACTCCATGGATTTGTGAGTGACTGAGTGCAAAATTTATTTTAGGTCCTTAAAAAGTGAAGCCGACTGTAGGTGGAGTGCTGTGGCAAGCGCAGAGAAATGATTGCGGTCACATGCAGTCGAACTGATAATACGATTGTTTATGGCGTTACGCGGTTAGCAAGAAATTGAAAATGTTCAGTTGTATGGGTTAGAGAGTCGGCAGCAGCATCCTTTTTCATTCTATGCTTCTTGGTACGATTTCCGTTGCTGTAATCTTTGTCGTTGTCATTGAACGTTTCCGGTTCAACAAAGATATCCGGTCGCAAGCGAGCAGTAAAGAAAAGCAATGAGTTGCATGCAGTTGACGTTCTTCGATATTGAATGAAAACAAGAAAGAAAAGTACAGTGTTTTGAAGGATTTAAAAAGATGCTAAAAATCTCTTTTATTTTGAAATTTAAAAAAATTGCTATGTAGCTTGGATATAACAACATTCGCTCTCTGAGAAAAAAAAATACTTTTGGTTTAATTTGTCCATACAAAAGGTCAAAGGTCAAGCAAAGAAAGAATTATTCAAGTTATCAGACAAATATTTAAAAAAAAATTTTTTTTTTTGTAAATACCACAAGCTACCGCTCTTACAAAAACAACGGAAAACATTCTTTTGGGAATGCTCATGTCTACTTCAAAATAAAATTTCTTGCGCATTTTTTTTCTCCATTTCCTTATTCTCAAAGCACTGTGCACCCAACCAACCAACCAAGTGGACTGCAAATAATGATTGTCTTCTTTTATGCTGCATAGGTTTGCAACTGGAATTACTTGAACGACGACACTTTATTGCAACCCTATGACAACTAAGAAAACCTCTTGACTTCCTTTATTCGACGACAAAGATGATAATGATAGCAACGTAACGTTGCCATCAATTTATGTTCACAAAATATGGCAGCAATATAATTATATTTGCACTGTAGCCGATGCACTCTGAATGCGCTACATGCAATTTAAACCAAGTTGAGCAGCAGCAGCAACATCTTTTGTGTTAAAAGTTTCGACTTTCGAATCCTCGAATCGTCATCCCATTTGTTAGCTTCATTTACTTGCCACAATTCCCAATGCTGCCATTGTAGCATTCATTGCGATTGTGTTCCGGCAACAACTTGGACGCGCGCAAGCTGACTCGGACATGAGATTGCAGCATATGTTGCTGCTGCTGCATCGTCCAAATAGTTCTTTTGTATGCGCTTCAAATATAAATGAAAATAACTTTCGAAGATAAGGGAGGATAGCAGTGAGTATTTTGTGTGTCTGCGACTTTTTTTCGTTTTGCCTAATCAGTCGTTGACAAAGTTTAGTATCATTTCGGCTTCTATTAAAATGCGTCATAAAAAATACGTGAATTTGTTCAGTAGTGCTAAGGCTCGAAACTTCTTTAATTCTCTCAATTGTTCGAAGAAGGTAAAAAATTTATCTGAGATGGTTTGTGAAAAAAAAATTTCATAGTAACAATTGGCATAACATTTTGGAAACGAACTTTGAATTTTAGGATTGTAATGTACATACATATACTTTGTGTGAATCAAATGATTTCAATTTCAGCGACTTGTGCCTTGCTATGAAAAGCAAAAAAGAGCAAAAAATTCAATTGATGTGTTGCATTCTAAACCTTTAAAAATTCCTCGAATTGCTCTTTAATATTTCTGCTCTATTCCTTGTGTCTTAAAAACTTAAAATTTATTCAAGCTCATAACATTTGCCGCATTTAAACTCATGCAATGTTAAAATCATCCTTTCACTCAATACCATACCGTTGGGATACTTTAATATGTATATGAAAATTGTTAAAAATACATAGCAATAATTTAAATTGAAAAAAGTCGCAAAAATATTTTTCCAAAACTGTCATAAACAGCGAGTGAAAAGCCAAGCAACATAACAAAAAATATTCACCAAAAGTAAACCAATAAAAGGACTCGCACCACCAGCCAACAACGCGCAATCCAACAGACCGCAAAAAGGTTATTTTTTTTCGCTAAGACTGTCAGGCGGTGTCGGACAAGGATTATATTTTCATATAATTTTTATTTGAAATTGAAAAAAGTACACGGCTTTTCTAAAAGCAAAAAGTCTTTTTCTTCTACAATTCAAAGAAAATTCATATGAAAAAAAAGCGCACGGGAACTTTGAAATTCATGGAAGATGAAAATTTCATTTTCAATGACAGCGTCGACAAGATACATGAACTAAATGTACGAGCAATGAGAAAAAGCTTCCAACTTCCGGAGTTGGAGTCAAAATCGTACTGATGCTGTTGCAGCGGCGGTACATTTGCCAGCCAAGTTGGTTGATTTTTGCTACTTATGGGGCGGAGCGGATTGCTGTCAGCTTATACGTTTCAAACGTATGGAGAGAGTGAAAGCATTTATGAAAATACAATAGGGTGGTTCTATAAATATTTAATTTTAACAAAATTTTTTGTTAGAAAGACTTTAAATCTGGGATTGATTTACAAGAACATATTAAGACTAACAAATAGTAAACTTGAGCTAATGAATATCGTCAAGAAATCCTGAACGATAACTGAATAACTTCGACTAAAAAGCCAAAAAATAAAGCTGATAAAAGAAGAAAATTTGCTTAGTTGCGTTTTTTGTTCAAATTATATGAAATTAAACTTAAAAACTGCCGTCCATTCAACTGTCTATTTGTGCATGTAATCACATGCACAAAAGCTATTCGCTTTTTGGTAGTATATTCCATCAATACCTGCTAAATCTGCAATCAGAATGTAGTTTTAATGTGACTCATTGGGTTCTTATGCAAAAGAACACAATGGTCTGATATCTGTTAAATAATTGAATGTCTTCGCACAATTCGCAATAATGGAAATTAAATTTCAACCACTCAAACTTTTGGCACCAATTAAGAAAAAATGTTTTTATCGCCAAAAATATGTTTTCAACTAGGGTTACGATACGCCCTTGATCCGTCCCGACCTTTTGTTTTTGTTCATCAAACGCAATTAAAAACGCAACCGGTTCAGTTCATTTCATTTTTATGTGAATCTTTCATTTAAATTTCATTTTCTTCTCATAGTTCCTCCTACTTTTGGCTTTCTTGTGTCTATATGAATTTTGTTCGTAATAATAATAAAGATTACAAATAATATTAAACTTACAGTCTTTTACAGTGATTGGTTTTTAAAATGATGTTTTAAGTGTGCATGTGGTCACATGCACAAAACTTCGAGGTTTGCACTGTATTTTAAATTGCACGTTAAGGTTTACAAACACTATTTTGTTACACCTTAATTCATATGTGAATATGTTTTTCAAGTGGCTTTTTGGCGCAGCTATTGCTGTCAAGAAAACAAGTTACAAATGGCAACGAAAAAAAAAAAAAATAAAAACACGCTTCAGCTCCTGTGCTTTTAAATCCTCTCGAGGCCCACAACTAAGCATATAATGGAAATGGAAATTCTTTATTCATGCCTTGCAGCAGCCAGAGCACTTTAACGAGAAAAAAAAAGAAAAGAAAAAAAAACCTGCCTCTCTAAGCTCCTGGACAGCCAAAAGAAAACCCTTTTCTACTGTTTCCTTAACATCATCTATGGCATACAATTTTTAACTGTAAATACAATAATAACTTTAAAAGCCTGTTGGTTGTGAGTTTTCTTTTTTTGCTGGTGTTTTCATATTTCCACCTCACTTAGCTGCCAGGATTCGCCCAACAATTTGCTTACTTAACCTCTTTTCAATGACGCTGCTCTAACTGTGCACGAACATGGTAAAGGCGAGGCAACGAACCAAATTTAAGTCAAATCAACCAAATGAACTCTTTAAAAACCGCCGCTGCTTTGAAATAAAAGCATGTAACTTGGCTTTGTGAACCCAGTAGAAAATTTAGTGAATATAATTTGAGTAAAATATTTAATTAGATATATATTTAAACTATTGATTCATTTCTTATATTTCTTGCAAGTCTTCTTAAGTCTTGCAAATGAACCTTTGATGACTCTTGAGAACTATTTGCAGAAAAATGTTAATAAGAGCCAAAAGTTCCTCTTCCAAATTTCTGCTGGGTTGCTTCAGCTATGTGTTTCTACGTTTATTCGTGTAGGTGTTTCAAGTAAATTTGACGGCTAAAAGACGACCATCCTACGTCGATATTTTGTCATCTAAGCGAAAACTCGCGTGCTAAGTTGTGTTTGCCGCTTCAATGATTGGCAACACCTTAACAATTGACAGGAAGGTGACACTGTTAGCAGATTTGATATACGAAAAGGTGTTGTGAACAACTAACTATACACAAGGACATTCACTGACTTTCTGAATTTCTTTTGAATTTTTTCTTTTTTTTTGAAATGACAGACAAACAGCCATAAAAATTGACTGACTGAGTTTTCTGCTGATTTCGCACACTGAATCTAACACTTGCCGCCATACTTTCCCCCCCTTTTGGAACCTGAAATATCCTTTTTGCCTCTTCACTCTTTATAGAGATTTTGCAGGATAATACTTTCACTTCACTGAATTTTCCAATCAAATAGTTTTGTCGTTTCAATAGCAACGAGTTAGTCCTTGCACATACACATACACATGCATGCACGCTGAAAGTCATATATGAAAACCAACGTCAATGACAGCATTGACGACCTCACTCTTCGTAACACAATACAACAAAGTGTGAGGTTTTTGTGTGTATTTGTGCGTTCACAAAAGTGGCTGCATATTTGAAAAGTTTCCCAATCACTACCAAGGCAATAAATATTCCATTTCGTACTCAAAAACTAACATTTTAGACTAGTATTTGTTTGTATGTGTGTGTGTGTGTGTGTATGTAAGTAAAGTATCCTTACGTAATACAGCGCTGTAAAAGTTAAAAACTGCAATATGTCAAAGTGTAAAGTGTATGTTGTGAATTAAGATATTTATTGCTAAGAACATCTCTCTTTTTTAGACGCATGTGTCTAAACTCCTTTCCTTTCATAATGTATCACTATTCGGTAGCCTTTTTCAATCCACGAAAGTGAAGTTTTGAGAAAAAAAAGCGTGAAAATTTTTATGCCACCTTTTTCAGTCTTTTACTGAATCAAACTATGTCTCATTTTTTACAGCTCTGCTTTATTTTTTAGGTGCACAAAAGTAAAAGCTTTAGTTTTGGTTGCTTTTGTTCAATAAAGTTGTAGTTAGCTTTCAAATCGGTTGGTTTTCTTGTTTGAACGCTGGGAAGTATGCTACACTTTTGGTCGCTGATTTTAATGCAGGATTTCCATGCTTTGTTGGCAAATCTTTTTTTTTTTCTTTTTTTTCGGTTGGTTTTGCTACTCTTTTTTTACTTACATAACAGCACCACTCACTCACTCATTCACTTTCGAATATTGACAGAAATTTCATATACCGTACAATAAAGAAAATAAAATATAAGAAAACAATGCGCCATATTGTAGATGTGATATGTAAATTCGTCTGTGTATGTGCGTGTGTGTGTGTGTACGTCTATGTAAGTGCAAATTATTTTGTATAAAAGTCAACTCTGCTGAAGTGCTTGCTGCTGCCGCTGCTGCTGTTGAGGAAGGAAGTGGTGCCCTCTGTTGATACGTTGGTTGCTGACTGGCTGGTTTCGACTATGAACGTTCGTTTGTTCGGTTACCATTGCTGCTATGTCATGTGAAAGCTGATAGTTAACAAGTTAAGTGATATGTAAATTTTTCAGGCGACTCTCATGCTATAGAGCATTACAACAATAAAACTAGCAGCAGCAATAACAACAACAATAACGAATAGTAGCAATAGTGGTAATCGTATCGACGTCATTATTGTTGTCAACACCAGTGTGTTACGAGCAGCACACCAACAATTTACACTCAGCATAAACTAAACTGTCAACTTTTGTTGAGGTCTTACGATTTTTCAATAAATCTGTCAAAAGTTTTGAATTGCAGTTTTAGTTGCTATATTTTAGTAGCTTATTTAATTGGATTTTGGATAAAATTTCTCGAGAATTAGGTGACTAAAATTTGTGAAAGAAATTTGGGAAAAAAAATGTTCAATACTTTTTTCAAGCAATATAACTTTTTTGATGCAAGCACATTGGAGCTATTTTGCTCGATAATTTTGAGTCCTTAAAAAAATATCTTGGAAAAAAACCCCAGAATTGTTGTTAACTTTTAAATGTAGTTTAGTAAAGATTTTTTTACAGCGCGAAAACCATGTAAAAAATTTCGTATTGTAAAAGAGCTCAGTCACATAAGAAACACACAAAATTGCATAGTAACATCGTAGTAACACTTAAACGCCATGCCATGTGAAATGCACGTATAAACAGATATAACAAGCCGATAAACGAACAAAGTACCGTTCTTTGAATACATAGGATTTTGAAATTTAATTGATAAGTCAAATTTTGAATTGCAAAGTGGAAACCAAGTGTCTAAATCCCGGAGCATAATAAAGCCAGAGCTATAAATTACAAATTATTGAGGAGTGCGATTACTAGAGAAATTATTTCAATTTCAGTCACAAAGATTAACTTGGCATTGAGCTTTATGCCGCATTTTCATGTTGTCTTCCTTGATCTTCTACTATCAAATTTTTGTAAGAAAGAGAAAGCATGCGAGCATAACCTAATGCGCTTAGGGAATGCGAGAGTGAATAGGATGTGCTATTTTTATAGCATGTGATATCCTCTGTGATATGGGATAGTAATATATCATGAAAGATAACAAGAAAACACGGCATTAGTGGCGTCGATCTATTTTCCATCAAAATCCGTAGCAACGTCAACAATTTAATTCAGCGACGAAAAGTTGGACAAAGATGTCATGAATTATCTGAAAATAACTATTCAAAAAAGATAAAAATTGGTCGAAGTCTTGCTTCAACGAAGAAAATAACTTAAATCAAACCAGTGATTGGATTCATCAATTTGGCTCAAATATGCGTCTTTACACTGACTAGGACTATAGTATGCCAACTTTGTCGACCAACTTTCACTACCTCGACTTGAATTGTACGTTTTGGAAAAGATAATTCAATTCAACTAAAAAGTTTGTAGGATAAAACTAAGCGATTTTTTACCAACAAATATATTGCACATTTGAAATTTTGTACAGAATATTGTTAAAATATCAAATTTTCTGGTTTGAGTATGTAATAAATTGTGAATTTATTCATATAAACTATATATCGATTAAACGAACAAACGCAACATCATGATCATTATCAACAACCAACATATACATCAGCAATATCCGAATGAAATGTTTGTCATATTGTCGTTTACCATCATAAAGTTAAGTCAAAGTCAAGTACCGAATGGTTTCAGCAGCAAACAAAATACTCATATTTCAAGCAATAAACTTTGGTGCTATTTTAACCCTCACACTGTTAGCATATTTTTTAAAGGAACTGCCATAGCAACGACAAAAGTACTGGAGTAATTCCATGTGTAACTTGTGCCATATGAAAACAAAATGTGAATTGATCGTTAAAAGCCGAAAAAATATCGATACATGCTACGATAAATTTAAGTAATATCGATGCATAGAAAAATTTTTTTAATGCTACTTATTTAATTTTCGATAATCCGATATTTAAATAAATCGATATTCTTATATCCTGTAAATTATAAAATTATTTTGGTAGCATTTATGCTGGGAAAACTTAATTATTTGATTGATTAATCGAAAAATTCTAATTCGATAACAATTTTTTACACTGCTTCTGCAACTTTCGATAAATAGATTTTTAAATAAATCGATATTTTTATATTCTGTAAAGTATAAAATTGTCTTAGTAGCATTTATGCTGGAAAAACTTAATTATTTGATTGAGTAATCGAAAAATTCTAAATTCTAATTCGATAACAATTTTTTTACACTGCTTCTGCAATTTTCGATGAGCCGATATTTAAATAAATCGATATTTTTATATTCTGTAAAGTATAAAATTATCTTGGCAGCTCGATGTTACGATATTGATATTTTGATCTATTCAAGTCGAAGCCAGAAGATATTTTAACCATAACAATATTTTGCCAAGAAAAAAAAACTTATTTTTCGATATTAAAATTAATTGAAATTTTATATCTCTGAAATATCGTTTCTTATATAAATCGGTAAATTAACAGAAAACGTGCAAATGAAAACTCTCACGAAACCTTGAGTTTTTAAATAGAATTGTCCGCAAAATTCATACATAGACTGTTACGCTCATATTTATGCTGACACACACACCCATACATATAAATGTATATCACATACCATTGCAATGCAATTTGGTATTACCTACATATCGTTTGACTTATGAGTTGATTAACTTTTGACTTTTTCTTATGAATTGGCTTTCAGGTTTGGGTGGTTTTTTGGTTTTTTGCTTCATTTTTATCTGAGCTTTTACATTTCATGCTCAAGTTTATTAAAGTTTTTCAAAGAAATCAGTAGCGTGTGGTGTGCAAGTAAAGTTGCTCCTGTTATTCGAGTATCTTTGTATAGTTTTAGTGTGCTGCTTTGTTGAATTTCTACTCATATGCTCAGATATGAGTATGGATACGTTTATATATTTTTTATAGGTGTTGGTTTTATAGACATAGTTGTTGCTAACTGGTTTTTTTTTTGTTGTAATTGCTATTGCTGTTGTTGTTGTTGCTGTCTTGTAATAATTGCGTAATTGAACTTTTCGGCCTTACTTTGATTGTTATATCGATTGGGTGGGTGGGAAGTTTTGGGGAAAGTTTCATTGCCTTTAACTCCCTTAGCTGCTGCCAGCAGCCTTTACCTACTGTATGTTTTCATTTTTCTTTTGATCCTTAATTAACTTGTCTGAGTGTGTACGAAATGAAAAGAAGAAAAGTACTTTTTTTTTATATCTGACAACATGTATTGATTAAGCTTTAATTGGAAATACTAAGAAGAAGAGTTTAAATTGTTGAAATCAGTGCTGAAAAGTTTGTAAATTATGGTCTTATTAGTTTGTCTAGGGTTTTTGTGTGAAATAAAGGGCTTTATCAAGTCATATGAGCATATCAAGCATGTTATTTTTAAAGAATAGCTTTAATAAAATATTTATAGGTTCAGCTTAGTTTCAAATTTTCTTTTTGTTTTAAAGATTGTGCTATGAAATTTATTGTTTATTGAAATCTTTTGTTTTAAAGTTCTAAGATAAATTTTTGTTTTATTTCAATACCAATTTCACTATATCATTTACTGTAAAGAATTATTTTCTCTATCTCTCTTACCAATTCCCTTAAAATTTAACTGACCCTCAGTTTCTTTAATGTTTAACCTTTACCTTTGTTTGCTACCACCACTATGTACATATCTCTCTTTAATAACGTCGATTATCCTCTATTCTGCAAGTGTACGATTATTTACGCTCGTTTCCCCAAGTAGCTGCTTTTATTGCTTCTGTTTTCTGTTTGCTTTTGGCCAAACCAACGCATTTATTGGTAGTATCGTTCAATTTCATGTTTACATTTAACTGAGGTCAGTAACAACAACAGGATATTCGATTTTAATTAAACTCATGGGCAAATAAATAAGTGCAAAATATACGAGTTCTCATTAGTAATGTCGTTACGATTTTTACTTTTTTTTTTTTTTTTTGGGTAAATACATTAAGTTTATTTTAAGCTTTATCTGGTTTTGTGTAAAATGAAATAAAATAAAATGAATTAAAAAAAATTAAAACTACATTTCATTTTCTAAAGACAACAACTTGAATTATCTCGCATTTCTTGAGTTGTCTGATATTGGACAAAAATAAAATGTGACATACTGAAATTCGTTCACATTCGGCTTAATTTTACTGCTTAAAAGTGTGAAAGAAAATTCACAATTTTTATTTTGTACATGGCTTATTTTTCAAGTTATGACCTGCTAAAAAATTTAAGTATTTTTTAAATTAAACAAATGTACAAAAATATTTATTTGGTATATAGAATTTATAAATCTTTTCAATTGTGAATTCAGATTTGAAATTTGCGCTATAGCGTATATAAGCTATAGCTAAAGTGTTATTGTCCTTTTACATGAGAATAAATGACATCCTTACACTTAAGAAAAACTGATATTGCGAATTGGAAAATCATATTTTTAACCTAGAACCGCAAAATTTTAAAGTTGAAAATTGTAGAAATAACATTTTTCCCTTTGTTTTAAATACAAAAAATTTTGAATTCATTTCGTATTTGAAAAGTATAAAAGTAATATTTTATAACCTTATTTCAAACGTAAAAAACTTCAAATTCCATTTATTTGAATTTACTGTTTCTTATTTACATTAAAAACTTTGAATCAACTACAAAATCATTTTAAATCAATGTGGTTTCTATTTAAATTCAAATCAATTTCTCTTCACTTTAAACATCTTCGGCGTTGACGGCTTGTGGTTGAATCAAACATAAAATTTTAAATTGTTTCCCCGTAAAAAATATCTTAGTCAGGCTGCTGGAAATTTTGAAAAAATATTGTCTCCCTAATAAAAATGCTTGTCCAAAATATACTTTTTAACTTGTATTACCGCATATATCTCTGAAACTTGAGCCAGTTGCTCAAAATGAAAGTCATTTTTGGATTCAGCGACTTAAACTTTCCCTGAAAACACTCTCATATAAGCAGATTTATAGTAAGGCAACATACATCAGAAAGCCTCTTAAGCAAACTGCAAACCTCAATATGAACACTTGTCAAATTAGTACTTTTGGGGCTCTAGTAAGCATCTCTTCTCCACACGCTTCAATAGAGAGAGTAGTCTAGCCCTACTATTTTGGACTTTAAAAGCTGCGATTTACAGTTTAAATAAAAAATGTTAAAAATTTTATGAATGATTCCTTACTCAAAATCACAGATGCATTGCCACCTAAGGTAGGGCATTTCAGAATTATTTAAAACAACGATCATGGAACAAGCTTTAAAAGAATACCATCCGCTGCTTTGAGGTTTGGTACATCGATGGATAAACACATGGGCAAAAGTGTTTAGATCTAGATTTCAAAAGGCACTAAAAATACGTTAGTTTCCAACCATATTCCAAGAAAAACTTTATGGCATTTCAGTTGACTTCGTCTCTTTGTCAGTGTCGGTAGTGTTTTTAAGTGTATTGTGGTTTTGTTATTATTATTTTCTAATAATTTGTCTTTACTTAATAATTAGTTAATTTTGTGTTGAATATAGAGTCGTTGCTCAAAATTGCATGCTTGTATTGCATATGTCTATGTTTACATGGTGTGAGTGGGTATGTTGAGAAAGTGCGATAAAGCTAAGAAAAAACTTTAAAAAAAATAACAAATTAATGTGCATGATAATTTTTTCTATTCCATTATTTATTGAATAAGCTTTTTACTTGATAAAAAACTTCAATGCTAAATTGCTAAGAAGGCTATAATAGCTGTAGTAGCTAAACTCTATTATTATTATTAAGTGAGAGGTACGTATATTTGTATACCATCGGACTGTCAGGCTGTTCATTAAGCAATCCATAACTGTTTACAGACAATTTCTAGGTGAAGTAGAAAACCACAACTTCACAGTATTGTGATAATTTCCTGGATATAAAACACACACCAGAATAAAAAAAAGCCAAAAGGCGAGCGCTGCTTTAACTCAACCCGACCAATACAGAAAGTATGAAGAGAGTTAGTTTAAATCCTACTGGATTACCATTAAACATCAAAAGCAAGAGAAGCTTTTGCAATTTAGTTCACAAATACTTAAGATGAAAAGTTCAAGATGAATTCCTAGAAAAAATATTTCAAAAAACTGAATTTTTTCTGAGACTTTCCTCTATCAAAATAAACGTTCGCTTATAAAAAAATTCAAACTTTCGTTTAGTGCGCTTATTCAATTACAAAATACGTTTTACAAAAATTGTTTTCTTACACAAAATAAATTTAATTTCAAAGTCACTAGCCAACGTTATTCCTCACAATGACTTTTTAGTGGACACAATTCGAAACAATAATTACAGTCAGTAACTTTTGAAATTACCACCATAACAAAAACTAAGCATTTTGGAGCAGAAAAACTTTTCGCACAAAATGGAAAATTGTATTATTGAACTTTGAAGACTGCAGTTTTCTTTGTTTGTCAAATGATAGCGATTTCTATTGACAGCTAGAAGTGTGCAAGGATACACTGATTGCGTTGTACCGGACAATGCTGCTGATGATTTTGTTGGTGATGCTTGCACCATTGATAGTGATACATAATCATTTCCGAACTTGCTACCAGTCAGTAGAAGGAAGAAAAAGTGTAGAGCAGTTGTGAGCAAAAACTAACTTTTTAGAACAAAACGGTTGAGCAGTGGAAAAGAATGAAATTTTTATTGCCAAAATATACTGCGGCACTATACGTATAAATATTGTGCCTAGTTGCCTATTTAGGTTTTGACGTCTCAAAAAAATTGCCAATATGTTCAACACCATTAAAAGGTTTGATTGTTGAAATTAAAGTTTATTTAATTTTATCCTTAAGCACCCACATTATCATGCTCTTAATTTAATTCTAGACATCAAACTGACGGTGTAAATGTCCAAAATGTGCAGCGCTCCTTTATGCATGGATTGTTTATAATGTTATGAAATTTAGTTTTTAGGTGAAACTTCTTTAGTTTTTGAAAGTTAGATTGCTGAAATGTGCTACAATCAAAAACACAAAATTTAATGTTAAAAAATTTCAGCTTTATTCACTCCACAAAACAATTCAGAAGTTTTGATAGAATTGTTTACACACTGAATATGTTTACTACTAAAATTTTGGTAATGGGAAAATGACACAAAAACGTAGTTTATGCTTAAGAAAAAAATGTTATCTATTGTTTTTTGTTACAATTTTTTGACGATATTTCCAACTCTTGTAAACCATTTTTCTAAGCAACTGAAATATGCAGTTAAGCTTCTAAACTACAATTTTAACCTACTGTTTCAAGTTTCAAAACTAGTTCACGATTAATTCTCTTTCTTTTTCTGTATTCATTGCTGTAGTGCCGATATGTCCGATTTATTTTTGTTAGCAACAGCAACATTACAAAACTGAATTGACACAATCGCTAGTTGCAGTCATTGTTGTTGTTGTTGTTGTTGCCCTGAACATTTTACAACTACAAGATACCATACCAGCAGAGAGCAAGCAGTCCAGACCACGTTGTCCAACTTTAGCTTCAAATTCAACTTCAAACGACACTTCATTGAAATTCGAAACTTTTTCGGCAACTTCTTGCTTTGTGATATATGAGCCTCTTCCTTCCGTTTCCGCTTTTGTTGCACTGACTGCATCGTTGAGTGTCCCGTATGTTGGCTCGTGGTCGTTTTGTATATGTAAGTATGTGCACATAAGTGCTTGTGTGTGTGCTACAACATAGTTGTGTCCTCTTAGTGTCGTGCGTTCACTTGTTTATGCTTGAGCTACTGCTGCCTGCATGTGCAAGAAAAATAATTTGTACGTCCGTTATTTTTTGTAACTTTTGGTAGAAATATCTGCTCAATAAAAACAGTGAATAATTTTGTAAAATTTTTTTTTTGTTAGAATTGTGTCAAGTTAGTCAAGTCTTTGAATGTGCTCTTTGGGTGAGTATACTTTGAGTGCGTACTCTTTGGGTGTGTAACTTTTGGATGTCTTATCTGCGGGTGCGTACATTTTGGGTGCGTACTCTTTGGGTGTGTACTTTTCGTGTGCGTACTCTTTGGATGCTTATACTTTGGGTGCTCACTCTTTGTGTGCATATTCTTTCGGTGTGTAGTTTTGAAATGCAATTTCCATGATGCGTACTTTTTTGGTGCATACTTTTTGGGTGTGTTTTCTTTCGGTGTGTACTCTTGGAGTGCATACTATTTGGATACATGCTCTTTTGGTGTTTATTTTTTGGGTGCGCACCATTTGAATGTATACGCTTTGAGTGCGTGCTCTTTTAGTGCGTAATCTTTGGGTGCGATTTTTTTTCGGTACATATTCTTTGCGTTCATACTCTTTTTTCTTACTGTTTCAGTGCATGCTCTTTCGGTGCGTACTCTTTCGGTGCGTACTCTTTCGGTGCGTTTTCTTTCGATGCGTACTCCCTGGGTGCGTACTTTTTGAGTGCTTTTTTTTGTACTGTGAAAACTTATATATTTAAGTTTTTTTTTTATTCGAATTAGGTCAATTTGATTGAATTTCTGTGCGTGCTCATCGTGCGCATATACTTCGTGTACGTAAGTACTATTTGAGTGCGATTCCGTGGCTGCGTAGTATTTTGGTGCACAAACTTTTATGTGTCCAATCTTTTCCTACATATGCATGTGTTCAAAGTACAATTTTTTTTTAATATTTAAATAAATTTCCACATCACTTGCATTTTATTTCTTTGTTTCTAAATAAAAATATACATCCTCTCTACTAATATCTCCTTAAGATTGCTCGTTCACATATGAAAATTGCACTTGACCAAGTCAAATCAAAAACATCCCAGCACTCTGGTGACCAGCATTCTTCTTGTCACTTTTGCCGCCTCGTTTAAAAAGTTTTCAACAAATTTACTGATAAACTAAAGTTGCATCCGTGATGATGCTGATGATGTCGAGGACACAGACAATTCACACTGAAACCTTGAGCTCAGTTAGAGTGCTAAAGTTGAATTGAGTAGTGTGAGTCATGTGAGATGACCCCTTAAACAGCAGACTTACTTGTACATTTGTCCTATATACGACGTGTGTATGGCGTAAACCCAATGGCCATAAAATACCAAAAGCCAACTGCCTTCACTTTGCTCCACTTACTGCTATTTCTATCTTTTTTGGACTTTAATCTCTCGTTCGCCCACTTGTCCTCTAAAATAAAACTTTCATTGAAGATGATGAACTGCAGATGTTGACTGTAAAGTTCGCCCAAAAAAAAAAAGTTTTTGACAGCTTCGGCCAGAGCAGCAGTAGCAGTAGCAGCCGTATACAGTAAATTTTTTGCGTGGCATTGGGCGCAAAACATGACTTATCGCGCTGTTCTAACCCTATTTGTGTGGTAATCAGAAAAAAGTGCGTGTTAGTAGCGTTTAGCCGAATGCCAAATGCTGCTACCGCGCTTATCTCTGTTTATGTTGTTGCTGCTGCTGCTGCTATGGCAACAAAATTCAACGTTATGAATGATATTGTTCTTTGGCATCAATGCACAGTGGTTTAGTTTGAACAGCAATTTTCTGTGGCATTTCTTTTAAAGAAATTTTACTTTATTGACAGAACTTTCTTTGAGATTAAATGTGAGGCTTGAGTGCCATAATTTCAAGGTGAAGTCTGTAGGTTTCAATAAACTCCCACAAGAAGCTCGAGTACAACAAAATCTGTATTGAATACTACACTTTGAATTGAAATGTTTTAAGAATCATCTCCCTTTCGAATCACGCCATTAGACCAATGAGTCCAATACCAAAGCTGCTGGCTTAAAATAAACTCTTTTTATAAAATATTTAAAGCATCGCACCACTGTACTTAGCTACGTTAAGAGCGCGATATCCTCTTCAGCATACCGGCAGCGATGATGGCAGGGTTAAAATATTTGTACATCAAATAGGCGCTACTACTGTTGTCGCTGATTATGCTGCTGGCACGTGGTCTATTTGGTCTGGCCGCATTGGTATCGCTTCGGGTCATCGATAAAAAGTTTTTCAAAAAGTTATAATCGCGCGCACAAAACAAAACATCGAGTTAGGATGGGTTTTACTTGTATTTTATTGCGTTGGTTTTTACGCTGGCATTTGAGCCAAACTACAAGGGTCACGACATCAACACAGTCGGAAGGGCATCCATCCGGTTTGTTTTTTTGTTTTTTTGTTTTTTCATCTCCATTCATTGGCCAGTACCCTTATTTGGCGCAACTATTTGATGCTTATTTTATTGTTATTGTTGTTGTTGGTGTTGTTGGTGCTCTTGTAGTTTTGTTGGTTTTGTTGTGGCGATATCTCTCGTTGTTCGAGTAAAATTGGAAAATTCGCTTGTTGGTGAAAACTTGAAAAGTTTTATGAGATTATAAAATTCCAAAATAAACCGCAAATATAAAGCGTACACAAAAGCACATAAAAATTTAGTGTGTGAGAGATAGACGACTAAGCAGAGGTACACTGGGAAAAATAAATTGTAAAGAAATTTACGGGTTGTTTGTACCCCACTATCAATAAAAATAAAAAATGTCGCCCAAAAATATGCAATAAATGTTGTTGATATTTGCAGTAAACGTTAGATATGAAAATTTCAGTCTCTTGCATTGCATACTTTTAGGCTCTTCATTTATTTCGTATAACTTTTATGTGTAGATAATACTTTTTTTTCCAGTGTGCGAAGCGACCAAGTAAACAAAACTGAAATTTTTTTCTCCATCTTGTTGCCATCAGCGGACATAGAAATGTTAAGCTGTATACTGCTGAAAGTCAGCAGCAAAGTTTTTGATCCCTATTATTTGACTATTGTAATGAATTCGACGAATAACAACAAAAATTCAAAAAAGAAAAATAGAAATAGAAATAGACCAAAAATAGCATTAACCACTTTTGTTGTTTTTAGCTTTTGTTGGTTTTGTTTGTTTTTTTTTTTTTCTGTAAGAGAGATAACATCTTCTCCTTTTACTTTGGCTTAAAGGCCATAAAATAATATTTTGAAATACCATAAAAAAAAGTGTTTTTGGTATCCACTTTTGTCCATAATAATGCTGATATTTTAAAAAGCTTAAATTCTTATGATTTTTTTTTTTTTTTGTTAGATTTTATTATGTCAGTTTGATACATTTAACCAATTTCGTGATAGCTTAAACTGCTTTGAGTAGAATTATGACTTGAAGAATTATGACTAAGAAGAGGTACCCACGAGATTAGAAACAAATGCAAATATGTACGTACTCTGTTTAGAAGACAGTTAGAAGAGCAAACAACAAATTCATATAAAATAAATAAATAATTTTTTAAAACAACAACAATTTCGTATTTGTTGTAATGAGTGTTCACGGTCTTTGCTTTTTTAAGTTTTTGTAAAAAATAAAAATAAAAGTTCTAAGTTTACTGCGCTGGAGCCAAGAAGAGTCAATGTAAACATGACTTGCCCACGGCTGATATATTTCCGAAATTATTTTTTTTTAATAAACGTGGAAAACACAATATCACTAATATTAAACACAGATACTCTCTGCATTTACTGTGCTGGAGCCAAGTGGAGTCAATATAATCATGGCTTGCCCACCGCTGATATGTTTCCGAACATTTTTTTTGTGATGAATGTGGAAAAAAAAGATATAACCATCGATATGAAATGCAGCTATTCTGTGCAGATACTGCAACTGCGCTGGAGCCAAGCGGAGTCAATGTAATCATGACTTGCCCACCGCTGATATATTTCCGAAAAATGTTTCTACAATGAATGTGGAAAATACAAAAAATTATCACCGATATGAAATGCAGATGATTTGTTAACTTGAATTTGTCCATCACTCCTTTTGAGGTTCTCCGAATTTCTCTGTTAGGCACATCGAACAACTTTTTTCCATAACTATTGTTCACTGACCCTAAATTGAACAATCAACTTTTAACATTTAATTTCTTATAACTGGCAGTTTGAAATAAATGCCAATTGAATCTACCACAACCGACAATTCTATTAAACCATATGAGAAATTCGCAATTGACTCAAAGGCACACAACGCATTGCAATGTCTACAGGACTCAGGACAAACAATTTCAATAATCTGTTTTTTTCCACATTTCCACACAAAAATACAATAAAATTAGAGAAAACAAATTTAATTTGGAAATAATTTTACAATACATGATAACTTCATAGAAGCGGCGCGCCGGATGAGCAAAAGAATGTACGCCTGGGTCAGCAAGGCAGTGTAGCAACAATGACATATAATTTCGTATGCTACTCAGCCCAATAACAGAGGAACATTTCAAATGAAATAACTGCAAAGACGTCGGCAAACGTTGCTACTAGTTTAGCAGTGCCGCATTAAGGGAAAGGCCTGGCGGCAGATTTGAGCGGGCGCCAAAATTTTTGATAAAATTATTTAGTTTTGTTACATGCTTTTTAAGTTGTAATACTTCACACCACTTGGCTGTTGAATATCCTTTTGTTTCTCATTAAATTTACTATACAAAATTTTTAATTCGAAATGACGAAAAAAATTCCGGTCCTGGTAAGCAGTCAGTCAGTTAAATTTATTCAATTAAAATCACACAATACTTTTTGAATATGGAAATTGTTTTGCTACGAGAAAAGCAAAAACTTTTCATATTTTGTCTCTAGAGTAGGGAGCGGCATGTGTGTATTTCACTCGTAAAATGGGTTGATTTGAATGCGAGCAATGCTCAAATTTATTGCAGATAACGTAATTTCGTATATTGTGCCTGGACATTGCAAAAAGTCAGAAATTAAATTCTGTAAATATTTCCAAAAATTTTTTATTTTTTTGTTTCTTTGCTTTTGTTTCAATTTTATTTTTTTCCTTTTTTATCAAAGAGCATTTTTTCTACTACCACAAAGTCAAGTTTCAAGGATCCTGCAATTGTAGAAATGTACAATATGTATACAGTTTAATAATGTTACACCAAGCGACAAAAATTTTCATTTTGTAGGAAAATTTTATATTGTTCAAGTTAATTTTTCAAACTAAATTTCACACTTCTGACCGTTTCTGCATAGATTTACTTGACAACTTTCATCTGTCAAGTTGATGCTAGATGTACTACGGGGCCGTCCATAAATTACGTGAGTCGAAATAAGGGGGAGAGGGGTCTGGCAAAATCTCACGTCGACATTTTAATGCAGAGAGTATACATTATTATAGCAGATTACATCTAAAAATTATAAGAAAAGTCTTACGGAAGGGAGGAAGAGAGTCCCGCCAGAACTCACCAAATCTCACTAAGTGGAGTCCATATTTCGCACGTGAAAAAATCTATCTATCTTATATTCTGTAAAATTTGTTTTTGCGGAGATAGGACTTTTTTCTTCAGGAAGCAGAATTTTGGATATTTGACTCCAAGCTCAATTTCACTATACATCTTCAGCCTACATAAAGGACTACTGTTGGCAAATTTCCAATTATTATCGAGTTCAAAATTCGGATTAAGTTCGATCTTATATATAGTGAAATAAAAAATTTTCCTAAATACAAACGTAGTACTTAAGTAAGTACAGTTGATTTTGCTTTAGTGACATTTGTATGATGCAAGTTTGTGCTTTAGCAGTCTCAGATATTGATTTTATTTCAACAATCCCAAATCCTCACCATTATCCAAATCATTTTGGAAAAAAAAACTCTTCATGTTGATCAATGTTGTTACTGTTATTACAACAGTAAGTTAAACTTATCCAACTACAATTACAAGCAGAGAAAAACTTTTACGTCGGAAGGATATTTCAATGAATGTAAGAAAACAATTTCAATGGCTACGTCCTCTGTATCTTTGAACATCAAGTTCGCTATAGTAATCTTTGCTGCCTTATAACTTTAGATAACTAAGAATAAAGACAGCAGCTGGGAGGGGTGGTAGAGCTAGAGCTGGCTGGTATAACAATAAGAATTTTATATCCCTCATTCCATCATAGAAATTGAATTTGCTATTTGATTACGTGTATGGAGCTGAAGCTGCATTTTTGTGTGCAAAAATCAAAAATCGCTTCGATGATTATTAGCTTATAAGTTCTTCAAAAATGCCCGACCGCACTGATTCATCCTGTATCAGTAACACAACAGACACTCAGCGGCAGCAACGACATGACGGCCGGAATATGCCAGGAATCATGCTTCGCCTAGCAAAAATTACAATTTCCTTTATCGATGCACCAGAGTTAAGATGCGTTCTTATCGAGACGTACGTACAATAGCAGCAGCAGCAGGAATAGCTGACCTTCTGAATGCATTGTTGTTGTTGCTCTTGCATTCTTATATTACCAGCTTTATTGCTTACACTGAGAAAAAATTTTAAAAAATTAGTTTTGGTTTTGGTAACAGTAACTCATGGTTTATTTGCCTCAGTGTAGTTTATATTGCTGCTATTTTCTTCAACAGTATGGAAATGTGCTTGTGTACTTTTCTACGATTATCCTTAAAGTTAAGTGAAACGTAAGAAAATTGAATCGAATGAAATCGCATTGAAAATAATGAAAGAAAAACAATAATACCTAAGCTGCTGCTTATACTTTATAGTTTTTCTTCTGGTTCATCGGCTCTTCAGTTTTTTGTATGAATGAAAGTCCTTATGTTTTGGAGAAATTAACGTTTGCCTGATTTTAAATTTTGTATTCTTTTAAATAAAAATAGCTCACATTACAATTAAGTCGCTCGAGCAGCTCGGGATATAGCTCGAGCTGAGATATGCGGCAAAAGTTTTCTAGCTCTCGAATTGATAGAAAGCTTTCGGTAATCTTGCAGAAATGTTAACGTGTGTCACCTCCTTTGTAGACATTGATCCTCCTTCCTTTACTTTCACAATTGATTACCTTTTGACAGTATATATTAAGGTCAAGCACAGGTTGCAGCATCGAGCTATGCGTGTGCCGCGCAAAGTTTTTTTTCCGAAAGAAATTTTCTGATTATCTTAATTTCTCCAGTCTTATAATGTCATATTAAGTCTTCAAGGGATTTTTAATTGGTGTAAGCAAATCGAACATAAAAATTTGATAATTTACGTTAGGAAATGTTTTTTCTCTGCCCAAAAGAAAGGCTTATTACTCACCGAAGAAAAGGTGGATTCAACTAAGTTATGTGACACATAAGGGTTTTTAACGAAAGCTCGTAAAATCGTTCAGCAGAAAATAATTTTTTCCTTAAAGTTTGGCTTATCATTTTGACTTTTCTTATATGAAAAAAGATGTCTCCAATTGATACTGCTATTGCAATTTAGTTGTTTGATAGACATCAAAATCGTCAATGGGTTTAAGCACTAAGACTTAGAATTCGAAGAAATAATAAAGAGAAACAGATATACAAAAATAAGTATTAAAAAGAGGAATTAAAGCAAAAAATAAAGCACGGAAGTAGAAAAACTGCAACAAAATAATGAGAAAATCCTCAGATGAAAAAGTATAAGGACATTCAAGTGAAAGTATGGATGGTATTAAACAAAAAGAAAAAAGTAAGAAAATCATGACAAACAAACAAAAAACAAAACAAAATAGAAAAATCAACAGCAGCGCAGTTACGTGGAATGTGGCTTTTATAATCCTATTTAACGAAGAAACGAGTATGAAAACCGTAGTAAGCAAAAAACATTAGTAGAGTAGCGGTAAAAGGAAGGAGGATGACGGTAACAAATCCTTGCTATATCGCTATAAAAAATGCGCTGCTGCTGTTTGGAATGGCATTTACCAAGTGTTGCATATGGCAAAGATTTGCCTTTTTGTTTACACAGCTGTGGGAGTGTTGCAGCAACCACACCAGATTTGGACACAGAGTTGGGACAAGAGATTTAAAGTTAAAGCGAAGTTTCTTCCTTTAGTTTTTTGCTTTTGGCTGCAGCATGCTTGCATCCGACCAAGTAGATTACAATTTTTCACTTATGTCATAGTAGTTAAACGTATAAATACGTTTTTTTTTTTGTAATATGCAGTTTAAGCTGCTTGGCAGTGCTGTTTTGCTGTTTTTTGATTTTGCTTAGTAGACAAACCACGATGTATTGTTTAAAAAAAGTTTTGCTCAAACTGTTGATGAAAATTTGAATGGTTGGTTATTTTATTTACATGAGTAAACAGCATTTTTGTTTTTGAACAATTTTTGAAACTTTTGTGTGGGGAATGGTTGTGGGTAGTTTTTCAACAGAAATTGTGTTACTTGAAAAATTTTCTTAAATAATAAGACCTAAATAAACATAAGTTTTTAATATTCAAAGGTTTTTCTTAAAACTTCAATGGCTGTAAATTTTTTTTTAGTGCCTCAGTATTTTTCTATATCCCTTGCTAGAGCAGTAAAATTTTTATGAAGCACAAGTTTTATTATAAGTTTTGACTGTAAATCATTGATTTTAAAAGCTGTTGCTTTTTGTGTGTTGGGTCTATACTTTAGCCTTAGACTCTCGGCAATCAACTCATTTCTTTTCTTCTCTAACTGACTACTTTTATGACTTCTTATTCTTCTATTTATTTAAAAACGCATCTCTTTATCTTACCTTCTTTAATCGCTTTATTTCACTATAACTTGTTCATTTATCTCTTTCAATTTCTATTTATGTAACGTCAAAACCTGTCAGATTTAAGAAAAAAAAATAAGAAAACAATGCAGCTGGTACTTCAAAGTTTTGCTACTAAGTATATGGGATCAAAGTTCACTTATTTAATCTCAACCAGATTTCGTACGAATAATGTTTTTGTAATTTTGTATCTTTACCAAAAGTTGGATTACATTTAGTTGCAAAACTGCCATAATATGATGAATTAATTTATACTTCTGTAAAAGTTGCCACACTCACTTGTCCTGTTCAGTTAACTTTTCTTTCATTTTATGTCTTTATTCCATTAAAATTAATAATTTTAAATTTTTACTTCTATATAAAATGCTCATGTTTACTTGTCAAACACTGTCCGCTTTTTGCCAGGATGTTGTCTATGTCACTTTATGCAAAACT
Organism: Tricholauxania praeusta; assembly: GCA_949775025.1. Classification (NCBI taxonomy): domain Eukaryota; kingdom Metazoa; phylum Arthropoda; class Insecta; order Diptera; family Lauxaniidae; genus Tricholauxania; species Tricholauxania praeusta. The sequence continues at coordinate 120,707,886 of OX459031.1, read as the reverse complement.
TCATAATATTACATTCAAAAACTCTTAAGATTATTGCTTATGGTTGTAATATCTGTGGTGGGTGCCACGTCCAATCTCACTTACGTTACTTTTTGATAATATAATTGCCACTTTGTAAAACTATTCATTACAATGCATTAAAAACTTTTTATTTAAGATAGTTGTAATTAAAGTCGACCTCTTTTAAATGCCAAGAAAATTAAAAGTTCCAAAAATTTCATTTTTTTTTGTACATTGGACGACAACTTCACTGACTAACTAGAGGGTGTTTTTTTTAGAGGTTTGTTTTTCGAATAGAGATAAAACTGGCATTTTATGGTCAAATCTGGCAACTCTAATGTAATTTATGTTCAGTTTGGTTTGCCATTTCATCATGAACAGGTTGACAAAAGAACATCGCTTGCAAATCGTGCAAATTTATTTCGAAAATAATGGTTCAGTTCGCGAAGTTTACCGCAAGCTCCGTCCATTTTATGGTCGACATAATCGTCCATCAGAGCAATTAATTCGGTTAACCATGGGTCGTTTTCGCACTACGTTTACTCTATGTGATAATACGCATCCGCAGAGACGTCGAACAGTGCGCACCGAAGAAACAATTGCCGCTGTAGAGCAAAATGTTGAAGAGGACCCGAATGAATCGATTCGCCACCGTGCACAGCAATTAGAGCTTTGTCCATCAACTTTATGGAAGATTTTGCGCAAAGATCTTGGCTTGCGACCTTACAAGATCCAGCTTGTGCAAGAATTAAAGCCGCGAGACCATGCAATGCATCGTGATTTTGGTGTATGGGCCGAAAATGAGATTGATCTCGATGCTGATTTTCATCGCAAAATTTTGTTCAGTGATGAGGCTCATTTTTGGTTGAATGGCTACGTCAACAAGCAAAATTGCCGCATTTGGAGTGAAGAGAATCCACATGAGACCCTTGAGACGCCATTACATCCACAAAAACTGACTGTTTGGTGTGCTCTATGGGCTGGTGGAGTCATTGGGCCATACTTCTTCCGAAATAATGCTGGAGAGTCAGTTACCGTTAATGGAGACCGGTATAGAGCCATGATAACCGACTATTTTGTTCCCGAATTGGATGGCATGAATGTGGATGAGTTGTGGTTCCAACAAGACGGCGCTACATGCCCCACAGCGCACGTCACAATCAATTTATTGAAGGAAACATTCGATGAGCGCATAATTTCGCGGAATGGACCTGTCAATTGGCCACCAAAATCGTGTGATTTGACACCATTGGATTATTTTCTTTGGGGATATGTGAAGTCGCTCGTCTACGCCAGCAAACCAGAAACGTTAGGGGACTTGGAAGCCAACATTCGTGGCGTTATTGCCGACATACAGCCCCATATGCTCGAAAAAGTGGTTCAAAATTGGACCTGTAGAATTGGCTTTATTCGAGCCAGCCGCGGCGGCCACATGCCCGAAATCATATTTAAACATTAATGCCATAAAATTATCCTTCCAATAAAGCCAAATTGATGGACATTAAAACGATTTTCTTGTGTTTTATTTCAATTCAAAGCTCTATACCTCTAAAAAAAACACCCTATATATTCAGCTAAAAAATTAATGATATTTTGTTTGATTCAACCATAAACGCTAATAATTTAACGCCACAACTAAAAATATTTATATTGAAGCGAAACCATTTTGATTGAAATTCAAAATGAAACCACTTTGATTTAAAAGGTTTCGTATTTGATTCAAAGTGTTTAATGTTAAATAAAAAGAGTAATTTCATTAACTTTGCAACTTTTAAATTCAATTTAAAGTTCTTTACGATTAAAATAAAATTCACAGATATTATTTGCAATACTTTTAAAATTCAAAATGAATTTAAAATTTTTTGTATTTAAAATAAAGTGTAAAAATGTTATTTTTACTATTTTCAACTTCAAAATGTGTAGCTTTAAACCAAAAAGAAAATAAAATCTGAAATTCTATTTTTCCACATTATGAAACTTAGAGCATAAGATCGATGAAAGATAGAGCTGCCATTTAAAGAATTCTCTTGAAAAATTCGCATCCTGTGCAGAATTCCTTATTTTGTTCTTTCCATATAAAATTCTTTTTTACAGTTTAATTAACTAGGAATCGTCAAAAGTTTCGAACGCAAGAACTTCGCATGTGCATGTGTTTTTTTAAAATTTAAATCTTAATGGGCGTGGCGTCAACACAAATGACAAATGCATGAACTGCAAAAATAGAAAATTGGGTAAATGATCGCGGAGAAACTTTCAACATATTGTAATGTTATCTTGCTCGCTAGTGTCATCCATATTTTTCTTGAGCAATAATTTTTTTGTTACTTTTAAAAAATATTTTGCTGTTTTTGCTATTTTGCAGCTAAAAAACTGCAAACCATTTTGTGTGGTTTTTCTACTTCTACTCTTTTTCTGTTACTTTGAATACTCAAAAATTTATAGACAGCTGCAGCAGCAGAAAGAAAATTTAGCGTGAGAGTAACGAGAAAAACATAATGCTGCAAATAATCCATAGTTTATGCACAATTCGCTAGATTTGAGTCTTTCAGCTTGAGAGAAGCTACAAAAAAGAAATGCCGCTTATACTGCTACTTCAAACCAACAGCTACTAAACAGTCAACTTTTTAAACTTTTCTTTTTTTATCCTCTAACACACCGTACTTTGCTTTTGCAGCATTTGCTTCATTTTGGTTTGAGCTGCTGCTGCTTCTACTACGCTAAGCCTTTTGTTTGAATTTAAGCTGCTGAAAGCGTATTGTATAAAGAAATTTAAATATTTTCCAATAAACTTGGCATGCCTTGGATTTACCTACATCAAAATCCATTCGCAAGTGAGTAAAGAAAATTCAAAAAAAAAAAAAAAAATACAAAAACAAAAATTAACGAAATCCATATTGTTGGCACACCCTCTTTTTTCTATACTATGCACGCAACTTATGTGGCTCTTAGGGTTTTTGCATGCTTGGTGGCTGGCTGCTTTCGCTTTTCTTTTGGATTAAAGCTTACGTTTCTTATCTGCTGTTGCTGAAGTGAATTTCATTTCCTTTCAAATAATGTGGATGCCTAAGCACCCTACTCTGTATTTTGTAAACATTTTGTCAAAAGCTTGAAAGTTTTGCAATTTTGAGCAAAATTTTTCGGGGGATTTTATAAGACGTCAGAGAGTGTCCTGACTGTCTATGAACTTTTTCATTCATTATTGAGCGAATTAGTTATGTATTTTTCATACTTCTCCGTTTAAAAACTTTTTTGTAATAGGGGAAATTAATTATTTACTTTTAGTAGTTTGCTAGCTTTTTTTTAATAATTCATATGAGTTTCCTTGCAATTTTATAATCTATTCATAAGCCCACTCTTTATGTGGTGTCTATGTAGCCAAGGGAGGTATTTTGTTCTTAAGCGATTTGAAATGCTATAAGCTTATTCGCATTCTGTAATCACATAATCCTGTTTAGCATGAGACTTAAAGCAAATTTAAAGCATTTATTATTTTACTAAAAAAAAAATTCCTTAAAGAAAACATTCTCTCTAATTTTTTCCAGACATCAAAATGTTTTCTGAAAAATTTCCAAAAATTGATTAATATAGCTATACCAGCCAAGTGGGCAATGGTCTCGTTCACCGCTTAATAAGTAGTTGAAGTGACTAACCGTTTATTGTAGGAAATTTTCGAGCCACCTATATTTTGCCTTTGACATGAACATATTACGAACTATAACAAAAATCAAAACAAAGCGCTATCAAAGATCTTCTGACATGAAATGAGCTGCTTGAAAGTTCTTTACTGTATAGTAAAACTCACTAAGAATGGTGCTTTAGTGTTGCTTGGTTAGACTCGCTAATTTTGAGTCGGATCACTAATTGAAGTTTCGCTTTCCAATAGTCTCCCTTACGCTAAATAAATGTTTTGAGTGACTAACCATTTATAGTAGAAAATTACCGAGCCTTCTTGTTGGTCTTTTGCATGAACATATTAAAAACAATAACAAAAATCTAAGCAAAGCGCTATCGACATTTATGCTGCAACAGATCTCACTGAAAGATCGCTGAGGATAATTTTCAAGCAAAATCGAAACCATGATCTTTGTGGTCTTTTAGTCTCTTTCATGTTTTGCTGTATTAAGCAAGTTGCTTATATCATAAAGAGATAACTTTTTAGGGTATTTAACTATTCACCTCTTGCATAAACATACTTAAGTATATAAGATAGCAACACTAGAAAATTTAAACAAATTTTTTTTGTACACCTTAACTTTCATTCCGTGTTTGTACAGAATACTTAACAAAATTTTCTACTGCCTTTGAAATTGCACATAAAATATTTAGATGATCGACTCAAAAACCTTAATTTTTCATATCAGCTAGAGTCTTGCATTGCTGCGAAGTAGCGCCAACAATGGGGTGGTCTTATGATAAACGAATTAGTGCTGCTTTCTTACCTTGTAATTGTTGTTGCTCATTTTCTTGATGAATGCTTGAGCTTTCTTGATGAAATTCTGACATTTTTGCAACTCAGAATTATTCTTGATATCAGTCAGTGTTGTTGTTGTTTTCAAAGAACAGACTTATACGTCAGACATTAACCCATTATTTTGCAGAATTTTATTATATTTATTTCTTTAGTATACAAAATATTGCTATTTTTTATCAGTGATGATGAAACTTTCAGTACAGTTTTAAATAACTTTCGGTTAAGTGGAGACAAAAAATAACTTACAGAAAGTACACTTCAATTCTAAATAGTACTACTATCAAACCAATTTTCTTTCAACAATATTGCGAGAACGTACCATAGGAGTCCGATCAGATATTTTAAGATATATATCTAAACAATATGATATAAATATACGTGCTGGAGAAGAACTTTTAGGGAGCCACAGACCGTGTGGAACAAGCAATACATTAATAAGTAAAATGTTAAAGGCACTTGATACTGAACCTGCATATAGGAAAAGTACGGCTGAAGACCTATTTCCCGTGATGAAGTAAATATTACACGAGGAATATATAGAAATACTCAAACTATCGTTTTGTCTTTTGGCACAAAAGTTTCAATTTTTCATTTGAACAAAATACTTTAAATTATTTTATGTCTCAATAATAATCTATCTGGCTGGCTCTCTGGCTATGATACCATAGCTTTTAAAAATGGGTTAATTTGCTAAAAATTTTAATATTTATCTTGCGTGTAGTCAACATATTGTAAGAGCAAAATAATAATCCAGCAACAAAATGCAATATGAAGATTTTCCTTTCAAACCACTGAACCTTTAGTTCGAGCATATGCGAGTATTCATAAGTGAAAAACTTGCTAAGCAGCATAAAAGTAATAATAGCAGCAAAAAAGTTTTGCTTATCATAAATTTTTTGTTTTTTTTTTTTGCAAAAAAATATTTCTTTATTTTCGGCATAAAAATAAGGTAAATGTGCTCTATAGCGTGTTGTATTTTATAGAAGAAATCTTTTTAAAATATAAATTTCGAAATCTGCTGACAGTAAGCATTTCTGCTGTATTTGCCATATTTTTGCCTCTCATTTTTATCGATCGGTAAACTTTGACTTTGCAACCAACATACGCGTCTAATGCGTCTTTCACACATAGTAGCGATGCTTCATAACAACCACATCAATGTGTTGTTGATAACAACTTTTACAGTACAACATGCGCTATTTTTCATCAAGATTTTTGTATATAAATTTTTGTAAGTCTTTTTTCGTCTGTTGTGTTTACTGAATTTTGAGAACTTTGTGTAATTTTTATCATAATCATAATCATCATCATCATTTTAACTCAACTCAACTATCAGCAAGAATATTTACAAAAGCGCAAACTTTATAATCTTTTTTATAAGTTTTTCAAAAAATAAACAAAAACTTTATAATCTATGCAATGTTAATGTGTGAGTATTAATATTTGCTTACACACTGCAACAGAGTTTAATATGTAATGTTCACAAAGGAGCATCTCCAATATGTAAAGGCAGCAGTAAGTTTTCGCAAGTCATATGGATGACGTAGCCAGAAGGTTTTTTTGATATGAATGTGGTGACTATATCATGCATATTATTAGAAATTTATTCGGTTGTATTACATTTTTTTTAGTAAATAATAACGAAACCCATATACGAGAGGCCTCAGAGGTCAAAACAAGGTCTTTATAAAAGTTCAACTCACAATTTATATGTATGAAAATAGGATTGTTGAAAGCTAAAGTCTTTTATTTTATTAAAAATTGTTTAGCAAAGATATGATGGCATTTTTGCCACTATATACTTTAAAGGTAGACATTAGGCCGCATTCATTTGATATACATATTATAAAAATCGATTAAACATCAACAAGTAAAAATCGAGAAACCATGTCGTATGAGTAACGTTTATCTTAGGTTTGAACTAATGTTTCATTAGGGGACGTCCATAAATTACGTGAGGTGTTTTTTTTTTTGAAAATTCGGAGCCCCCCTCCCCTTGGTGAGATTTGGTAAGCTCTGGCGGGACCCTGCCCTCCCTTCCGTGAGACTTTCCTTATAATTTTTAGATGTCATCTGCTAAAATAATGCATCGTCTCTGCATTAAAAAGTTGATGTGAGATTTTTATTGACCCCACCCCCCTCCCCCTTGTTGAGATTTGGTGAGACTGTGTCTGACCGCCTCCTCCCCATTTTGACTCACGTTATTTATGAACGGCCGCTTAACCCACTCAAAAATCTTATTTTCAAAATTAATTCTGAACATTTCTGAATAGGAACAATGGTTCCAAACTAAATCCCTTGCACTTGAAATCATTTTTAATCGCCTTGTGCATGAAAAGTTTTTATAAAATAAAAAATCTATAATATGCAAAGTTTTATAAATTTTAAATTTCACATTAATTCGTGGGTTCCTGTGACTTTTTTTTATATCGGTGTTATTGTTTTTACATTAATTTTAAAAAATTATAGAAATTTTCTACCCCCAGCAATTGAAATACTCACTTTAAATAGTTACGAAAATGTATACAGTTTCATAAATTGTTCGTTTATCATATTTATAATTTGTTAAATACCGCTTACAACCATATGAGTACGTACCGCTACATATATCAAATAATATCCCCAATTATAATAAAAATAATCACCTCATTAAAAGGCATTTAAAAAGATGTGACTTCAAAAGGGTGGTGCACTTATGCAGAAAATCCGCTTATAACTTACCTGCGTTGCCTGAAAAGCGACGGAACGGAAATAAAATACAAAGGACTCATATATCAAAAGAGCAACAAATATAATGTGACATATTAAAATGATAAAAATAAACTGAAAAAAAATAAAGAAGCTGGAGCTCACTTAACAACAACACATGCCAACAAACATGCAAATATGTCAATACTTTATAATAAATATAGACATAACTTACATGCTAATGGCAACAATAAAAAAAGAAAAGGTTCACATAAAAAAAAGGTATCCTTTTTAATAAAATAAATAATAATGCCCCACTAGAAATAGGCGAAAAGAAAAAAAGAAAAAATAATTGAAATTAAAAAATCAAACCTTTTTTACGTCGCTGGTGCACAAAAAACCATGCAACTAAGGCAGCATTTACCAGCAAGAAACCAAATGCGGCTAGTGAAATGCCAATTATGACCAGATTCGGTGTATTGGAATCTTCTGTTAATTCTGCTGGCAACAATTCAAGTCCTTTTTTTTCGTAGTTCGAGCAAAACAAAACAAAAATAGAAAACCCACCATCAATAACAGGCACATGTGGTTTTTAGTTTTCGTTTACGGTTTTGGTACAGGATTAAGGATGTTTTTCATTTGTCGGTTAAAAGGCACAAAATGGCAACATAAAATGAAATATGAAAAAGAAAAGAAATAAAAATAAATAGAAATAAATTGTTAAAAAAATCAAAAGAATCAAAATATCGACAAAAACAGAAAAAGAGATAAAACAAAAATTTGCAGCATAAAATGAAAAATATTTGGTATAAAATATGCCGTAACGTAAAAAAAATGGTATGGGACTTTTTGGTGCTTGGGGAATGTAAAAATATTTGGCAAAAGCATCGCAGTTGAGAGCGCAATGCACTGAAAAATTGTGTGTCGGGAAAATTCATAGAAAAAGGAGTTGGTAATGTGAAATAGCAAACAAAAGTCTGGCGACAAATCACTTTTGTTTCACAAATCGAAGCATACGAAATTAAGGCAACATATTTATGTTTCAATAAATAACAAACAGTGAGCGAAATATTTGTAAGCGCAGTTTTTGAATAATTCTGGAATAAATACGAAGGAAGTCGCAAGCAAATGCAGTGAATGGATCTCCTGTTTGTGGTTTTAATATATTATGCCTGTAATTTCGATTTCGAATATCGTTTTTGCCGCTGACCACTTTTTGGTATTTTGATTACGAGTGCAGGCTGAAAAGTAAGCGGCCACGGCAAGATATGGCACCACCACTGACTAACAAATCAATATTGTTCTTCGAATAACAACTGTCAAATGTCCAGCTAACAGAGTATGTTTAGGAGACACTAAAATCGAATCAGCTTTTCATTTTATAAATATAAATAACGTTGATTTTTAAAGCTTCAAATTAAATAGCTAAGAAGGCCAACAGCTGTGATAGCTGAACTCTATTATTGTATATCTTTTGATAATGTTCTTTAAATCTTTAAATCTTAAATCTTTTTTAAAATGTTAAACCAAGATCAACACCGATTAGAGCAGCGATGGGCATAATAGGCAAAAAGAGCCAATTTTGGCTCTAAAATAAATAGGTCCTTTTCTTAAGGAAAATAAGCAAAACAACAAACACATGCAGTCAACACTTTTACGCACATTTTTATCGTTGTGATTTTTTATACGCGCTATGCACGGAATTTTTATGATAATCATTGTTGCATAATCCATTAAGAAAAAAGCAAAAACATCGAAGCGAGCGAACAATGAAACAACAATACGCACATTGAGGACAGGTTCTCTTGTTTCTTTTGACCAGTGAGGGAATTTTTTTGTTGCTTCCAAAATTTTGCCCATCCATGGATTAGAATAATCGCTATTGTGGCTCTGCTCGATATGATTAATAAAATACTTGACAGCGACTCAAGTGATGGCGTTTAACGCCGGAAATTGTCGATAGCATCCATGGCAAGCTAACATTTATGGTCGACGAATCAAGATACGCGAATTTTCTGAGACTATGGGCATCTTACGTGAATGGGTGGAGAAAATATATTATGAATATGTGGGATTGAAGAAGCTCGCTGCCAGATAAGTGAAACTTCTGCTCTCAATCGAAAATAAACGCAGAGGCTTAACCATTTCGTAGCTGTATATGGTGATTTGCAATTGCAATAAGGACTTTTTGTGCCGTTTCGCAAACGTGGACGAAACACGAATCCATAACAAAACACCAGGGGTCGACCAACATGGTGATGGAAATTTTCGTTTGGGATGTTCATTAAATCTTTCACATTGATTGTTTTGAAAAGAGCAGTGTGACTACTGTGAAAAACGTACTCTTCCATCAGGACGAATTACCGACGTATTATATCTAGCAATCACTATGGCATAATTGGATCAATTTTGCTACAAAGTGGTCCACCATATTACTCAGATTATGCGACTATTACAAGTTTTAAAATTTTCACTATATTTATTTCACTCATTGTTTTACATTACACACATCTAAAGAGTGCCTGATTAAAACACAACGCTATTGCTGTTGATTTAAAGGACAATGCTGACAAAATGCAATGCAGTCGTTGACAAATATGTAATAATTTTACCATCAAAATACAAAAAGCAAAGATTTCAACGACCATATGTAAATAATAAACGTAAAAATGAGACACGCCTAACAACAGTCATGTGCACAATAAATCAAAACGCTGCCAGCGGAAACAGGAAATGAAAAAAATTTCAAAATCAAACGTGCAAAAAGAAAACAACAAAAAACCAAAGCAATATGTGAATAAGAACTTTTCTTGTGCTATTTTTGAACACCCTGTATGTTGAATTGTCTGTATGGCTGTATGGCTGTATGCCTGTGTATTAGTGTTTTCAACAGCAGTGCTATAACACAGTACCTCGTTTAAGTCGCTTCTGATTGCGTTTATGCAGACAACAACCGATGATGAACACGTTGAGCAGCACAATGCTCACACCAGATGCAACACCGACCAGCAGTAACATGCCCGATGTACCACCCAATGGTGTTGAACTTGTTGTAGGTGGGCCACCTAACGATGAAGCCGGTTGTGATGGTGGTGGCGCTTCTGTACGTGTAGCCACCGCAATTTCAATTAAGTCGACGTAATAGTAGTGGTGAAAGAAAGAGAAGAAAGAGTAGAAAAAGAGAATGAATTTTTTTCCTCTTACGAAAATATGGAAATGAATGAGTTTTAATAACGGGTACGAAATCTTAAGTGCCGACATGGCTGCCTTCTGACTGTACTCGTACTGTAGCGCGACATCAAAGCGATAAATAATTCGCGTTGGGCTTAAAACGTAGAAACTTTTTTAAATGGCCACTGTTGGACAGGGGGAAAATCAGACGCAGTTAACCACACTGACTGCTGCATTGACTTTGTGCGGTATGAACTTGTGACAATGTATGCGCGTGCTATGGGTAACGCAGCGCAATTAGTGCATTCAAGTGAAATATTTAAATTGTATCAGTTTTTTTCCGAAAAAGTTTTAACGAAGTATTGGTTGAGGTTACTTTTTTTTGGCTGCCGAGATTGCCAATATAACGGAATTTTTCATTTTCACGTACTTTTCAAGGAACAAATCTTTCTGTAGAAAAAGTCGATAATTTAAATGTTAAATTGGGGCACTCTTTACATTTTGAACGATTTTTCAAAAAAAAAAATGAAATGTTCTTCGCGCAAAAATAATTTTTTCTTTCTTACTAAACAGAACCCTAAAGACATTTCTGACGTAGAAAAATTTCAAGTACTTTGAACTTAAAACACAAATCTTCGAGGCATTTTATTCCTTTCAAAAGAAAACATTACGAGAATAGGAAATGAAGTAGTCCCATATTTGCAAGTTTATGTCTCTCAACTTACCTTTAGTATGCGCTCTTTGCAGATCTGGCAAATACTTGCTCTGACCGAGATCATTGTACGCCATGACTGAGAAAAGATATAACGTATTCATTCTAAGGCCATTTATTGTCAACTTGTGACTATTAGGTAGACCATCAACATATTTGTACTGTTCTCTATTTACTTCTCTATTATTGGCGAAAATAAAGAAAGAAAAAATATGAAAATGTAAGGAAACTTCCAATACTCAGCAGCGCTTATTGCTTCAAGTTACCTGTATCTTACACGATACGATGCTTTTAGACCGCCATCAAAACCAGGCGTCCACGCCACCGTCACAGCATCATGTGTTACATTTAAAATATTCAAACTTATTGGTGTATCCGGTTGTGATGTTATATCCAGACGCACAGTTTCCATAGTCTGTCCCAACTCATTCTTTGCAACGCATTCGTAGGCACCATAATCGGCGGGTGCGACTTTTTCGATTATCAAAATTGACTCATATGTCAACGAGTCAATTTTCTTCTCTTCCACTTCATATTTGTACGTGCGATTCACTTGCAAATCTTTGCCATCCTGCCGCCAAATAAATTTTGGTTTGGGTGCAGCCTGTGCGCGACAAGGTAGACGACCACGTTCACCGGTACCGCTAGCAGCACGTAACAAAGTGGGTGACTTGTCAATCTCCGGCGCAACTAAGTATGTGAGAGATAGAAGAAGAAGTTGGTAAATACTTAGTATAGTGCAACAAAAAAGGGAGTAGGGTAGTTAATAGCATTAGCAGTGACAGGCGCAACATTTGACATGCTGCTACTAATTCAGCATCTACTTCCTTTTGGGTGGTTCAAAAAAATCGGCGATGCTAATTACACCGAATAAAGAATCTGGTTCCTTTGAGTTAGTGAAGGATTTTTGTGCAGGTCTAAACCTAGCTCTATCTAAGTTCGAGAAGCTGTAAGAAAACTGCTGAGAGCTTATTACTCGTTTGCATTCGTAAAACTGCTGCAACAAGAATTGCAAGCGATGGCTATGTTTCCAATGTGCTCCTTTGCTGATCCATATCAAGGGGGTTTGAACTACTCTTAGACAAAATTCCACTATATTTTTTAGTGCAGACCCTTGCCGAGTTATCTAATATCACGGCGCTTCTCGAACTCGTAAAATAACCATTTCAACTAGCTCAACTTTTTGGAAGGCACAGTTTCTAAATCATACGAACGAAAATGAACTTTACTCTTGGCATGAAGTGTACTGCACGGCTTTGAGCTCAAACTACAGCCACCACTTACCTCCCCAAGAGGCCAAACCTAATGGTACCGAAAAGCCTTCGTACTGATTTCTGCTCAGTACTGGTGACCTTATCACATACAATCAATCATATTCATTTCTCATCATACCGTATGGACTACATTCTGCAAAATAAAATATACCGCCTGGCCCTATTTTAAGTTAACTTCAACTTGTTCATATATACTTCCTCGTAATATAATTAAATTATTACTTAAATGACCAAACTTCCTCTCACACATCGAATATCGTAGTTTCCCGACGACGCAAACCAATTTAATACAGAAATGCACAGATCATGCACATCATTCACCTGGACAATACTCATATCGTCACAGTCACAAATGTTCTCATAAAAAGTACAATCCCAAAACACATATAATGTGTTCTCATCCCTCGACCGCAGACGAGATCCTTTTATACAAGAACGTATAAGGAAAGCCATGAACCGTAAGCAGGAAGCCCATACTAAGGGAGCGTTCAAGTATTACGTAACGCAATTATTGAAGATCTTTGAAAGTAATGCGCTGTTATTTACTTATATAATAAATATAATATTTATTGCTGTAGCTAATCTAGAAACAGTTTTATTATGCACACCTAATTTCAAAACACCCGTTGTTCGACACCTCCTCCCGCCCCTGTACCGCATCGTATCGTTTTACAAATTGCGTTACGTAATACTTGAACGATCCCTAAGGCTGAACATTAAGTACGCTCGAATGCCTACAGACTAGACGTCCTCGATATAGGTTGACACCATTCTGCCTTTTTCACTCTCTCTCCATTTAGATTTCCATCTTGAAACTATCCTGATTCCTGCAGGACGACATTATCATTGTATACTAATGCAGAGAAACAAACCTTTGTGGAATTTTCGATTAATAAGATTGTTGTCTCTGATATAAATCCTCTACTTTGTGATTCATGTAGGAAATAAAAACTTTAATTTCAGTAGAAGATTATTGTCTTTATTACATCGATCTTCTTAGTCCTTCTGAGACAATTTGCTGAATTTTGTTAGAACCTCAGAGAACTATGACAAATTTTTCCCAACTATAAGATCTTTACTTTTCGGTACACCCTAGATGATATTTTTCTTTGCACTTTGCTATTTATACGTTTGTTGTCCGTCCTCTACTTACATTTGACAATCAACAGTACATCACGAATTAGTTGGATTTGCAACGCGATTATCGGCAATGCAACGAAAGTTGCCAACATCGTCGCGTTGAGCATTTTTAATGTGCAGATACGAGGTTCCATTAGCAAATGTACTTGACGTCTTCACTGTCATATCGTAGCCGAGACGTTCCCATTTAACGTGCTCCTCCGTAAGTGGTTTGCCTTCAACGCTGCATGACAACATGGCATCCTCACCAGGATTTACGACAACATTTTCCGAGACAGCTTTGATAGTGGTGCCATCTTAAGTAATAGAGCAAATAAAGAGAAAAGCGGAAATAAAAGGTAGAATGTTATTACATATCTGGAAGGTACTTCAATGTGAAACCTTTCGGTTGAACACTCCGCATCATACTTACATTCAACCACAACGGTTATGTTCAGACGTGCCGTACCCTGTGAATTTGTGGCCTCACAAGTGTAGATGCCGGCATCGTTGCGATGCAATTTAGTGAAATTCAAATTGGCATCATCCGAATAGATGCGATGTTCGCCATTATTTTTCATCGATATTGGCAGACCATCTTTTGACCAGGTGTATGTAATTGACATTGGATTCGCTTTGGCTTGTAGTGTCACTTGCAGCGATTCACCCTCGACACCAACGGCAGTAGAGGATGGTGGCGGCACAAATTTAGGACGATCTGAAGAGAAAACAAAAGCAAACGAACCAACCATGAAGTCATACTAAAAAACTCTGCTCAGTAAATACTACCGGAATACTTACAGAGCACATCCAAGCTGATGGCCTCGTGCACGCTACGTTTGCAACGCCTCGTTAGAGCTCTGGCATGTATAAACCACTCCGTTCATTTCCTGTGTGACATTCACTTTGAATTCCAGCGTTGAGACAGTGCCGCCCCAAAGGCCAGGTTTGGATGTATTATTAATTCCTGGTGTAGTGTAATGCAGCAGCAGCCGGACGTGGCGGAGACAACGTGGGTGCGAGATGAAGAATTAAGAAAATGGCAGCGCAACAAGAAGAGGCAAAAAATAAATGAAAGTTAATAAAGCACGAGTGCTAGCTGGTTGGCAAAAGTTGGAAGACAACCAAACAATGTCGGTTCGGTTGGTTTTATGTCGTATCGTATGGGTTTGAGCAGGATGTTGGCTGAAAGCAGTTGAAAGGCAACCGAAATTTGCGTAACTTCTGCTACTTCTACTTTTTTTTTTGGTTGCTTTCTTGACGTTTGTGCTGATTTTACCGAACTGCTCAAGTTCTGGTCGCAATTTCTTCTGTTTTTTTTTTGTTACCGCTTATATCTTAGCCAAGTGTCTAAAGAAAAACATCAGTGGCAGTAGCAGCAGTGGCATGATTTTTGAGTTACGCCATTAAATTAACAATAGACTATGTTGCTGGCGCCAACTACCAAGCAACAACGGTATTTTTTTTTATTTCGCTACTGCTGCTGCTGTTGATGACGGCCCCAACAAGATATCAACATATCCTGTTGATCCCAAATCTATTTGTTTGCTTGGTCGCTTGGTTGGTTGGTTGGTTAGTTGCCATAGCCAGCTTGCCTGGGCAGTATGCCAGCCAGACTATTGTCTTGGTCTCAGTGTACAAAATACCAAACTATGAAATTAAGCGCAATGGGCGTTACTTACCTTCAATTGGTATGCCATCCTTCCACCAAGACAATTTGGCCGGCGGATTACTTGAGCTGGAATCACAAATAATTGTGGCCTCAACGCCAGGTTTCAGTTCTTCTGGTTCAATGCGTATCTTCACCGTTTCGGGTGCAACTGAGCAAAGAAATTGCGCAAGAAGATGAAGAAGAAGAAGAAAATTATTAATTATGCGCTGCTCTAGCGTTGGTTTGTTTGGTTTAGGTAACTCACAATGTACACTCAATGTAGTCGATTCAAAAAGTGGTATTTCCGTGGCGCTATTGTGTGCTTCGCAACGATATTGTGCCTGATTATCGGTGACGTTGGCTAAAATTGTGATTTCAGCTGAAACAGATTTGTCGGCGGTGCGTATGACCGAGTTTATCTGAAATTTGTAGCAATAGAAAAACGAGTTAATTAAAAATCAATTAAATGGGAGGTGGAGCAGTCGATTGGTATAAAGTTTGACCAACATCTCAATTCACTTGGGGTCGTTGCGGTTTTTAAGTAATCGCAATTTAGAAATTTGAATTTGAGAAAATAAGCAAACAGCAAGATTTTCATTGCTCCCAAATATAAAATTATGGTATCATATGGCTCAATCTCTATCTATCTCGTTCTCTTGCCTCGGGTTCAATCTTTAATGACATCTCCTTGTGTAATTGCACCATGAAAAAAGCAAAAACAAAACACACACACATAATCACATTAACTTGCCATGAAATGGTTTGTTGTGCTTGCATGATTGCATGCTTGTTTCTATTTGCGCAATTTTTTTCAAGCAATTTTAAGTCTTTAATAATTTGATATTAAATTGGAATATCGTAATAATTTCTATTGGATTGATTGAAGCCAATTATCTAGCTTTCATTTTATCTATATATAGATTATTAATTTATATATAAAAACAATTCCTATCAAACTCTTTGTCATTTAATTTAACTTTCGTACTCTCTTTTCGATCTTGATTCTTAATCAATTTGAATAATCAAATTTGAAATAGGGTCCCTATAGACAATAACACAAATCGTTGGTTACAAGAAAATGAAATATTAATAGTCATAATATATGTTCTCTGATCTTATCTTTATAATACCCGTCGCTGATTATCGCCAAAAAACTGTTTTCACATCAGAAAATAATCGCTCTCTGTGCTAAACATTGCACTTTTCTCAAAAGTTTAATGAAAACTCAAAACAAATGGAAATAAAAATTAAAAACCAGAAAAGAAAACACCTGCACTCGACTCAACTCAATTCATGTCATACAAAATGCAAACATTATCCGTGTCGACACGGTGTTAGCCATGGATTGTCTCTTGTCATTGTTGTCGCTGCTAGTACTGTTGTTGTAGCATATTGTCAATTCTCCGGCTGCCAATGGAAAATGCTGTTGTCGCTAACCGCAGCGAAATGCAAAATACCAGATGTCATATAAACAATCAAGGTGCTTGTTTTAGAGCGCAACAACAACAATAGCAGCAAAACAGACCAACATCACCAGTGTTATATAGTTGGCAACACCATTGATAACACAAAAACACCAACGCCCACAAAATTCACTTACCAGAATAAACTGAGACACAAGGACATGCACAAAACAAACAAACAAATGAAAGAGGCTTTGCTTCGGTTTTCTGGTTGTTACAGGGTGTTATGGGTGTTTTCAAATATAACTGTTTTTGTAAATTGTCGCTTAGTTTACTGCAGCGTTTAATTTATTGACAGAATTCTGTAAGCAACATTAGACTTTTTATCGTCAAATTCCATTAAGTCCCATGGCATAAGAGGCTTCAGGTTTTGATGGGTGTCAGTCAGAATAATAACCCAGTCGTGAGGAGAGAAAAACCGTATCCAGTCTTCGGTAATAACATCTCTCTTCGTAAAAAAAGCTTATCACACTCTTGGATATCACATCGAAGTCTTAAAGTCTCCGAGTTTCCTTGCCATTTGATTATCAAGCTGATTGCTTAACCCTTATAAGCAAGCTGGAACATTGTCACAACTGAACTAAGTATTTAAGAAACTCAATCGACTAACATCATCTCATAACTCTCGTCGAAAGATTTTTAGTCACTATTTTTGGGACTGCTTTGCTTACGGACCAAAGTGGAATAAAGAACTAGGTAGTCTTACCCAACTAAAATTTTAATTTTTCCTAGCTACAATTTACTATCAGCAGCATTTCGCTCATCACTGTTTGTTGAGAACATGTTTCAACTAGGAACTGTAATTAAGAAATAGTGTGTTTGTACTTTCTTTTGTTTAATTTAAGAACAGCCAAACTTTATTTTGACCCATGCAGTATGTGCAATTTTTTTCTCCCTTTTAAAGTGCCATCTTTTTCACTTTTCACGCTCACTCCTTTCAGTTTAGTCGTGACGTTGGCTTAGGCAAAAATATGTTTTGCATTTGTATAGCAAATTTGCAAACTCAGCCACATTGGCTTGGTTCCGAAAAAGGTAACACAAATCCATAACGCCTTGTTGCTATTGTTATGGTAAAATTGCATGATGCTTACTGCAGCAGCATATGGTAATGATATGTGAAGTCCAGTAACCCGTTCCTTTATCTTCAACCTATTCCATCGAGCATACAATTCATTGGCAACGATTTTGCGCCCCAACCATGCATGCGTTTTTTTGCATAGAAAATAAGCAAAGGCTTATAATAGCTATGGCCAAAATGGTCAGCAAAAAAATACAAAAAAAAAAGAAGAGTAGCTCTGTAGGGAGTTTAGTAAAATAAACAATAGAGTGTTGTGAAAAATTAAGAATCGCTCTTATTTCTTTAAATTGTAACGTGCAACTAATTAAATGTTAATCATACGCCATGTTGACCAACAATTATAAGAAAATATTAATGATATCTTTAATTCGATGCAATTGATAACTGTGCTATGCTTTTTTTTATATCACTACTCGTGTGCGCTGCAATAATGTGTAAATTTAATAAAAGGCTGCCAAAGCTAAAATTTTTTTTTTTTTCATTAGAAAGAAATTTTTTCTAAAATTTTTAAAAAAGGAAATTTTTCTAAAAAAATTTTTTTTTTACTCCACCTCAAAGTTAAAAAAAAAATCCCTACTCGTACGTAGTCAATGATGTTGCATTGTGCACATTTATGGGGTGGACACCAACTATTGAAAACAGCAGCGTAGCAGCAAGCAACTGACTTTGCCAAAGAATCTCTGCTTTTGTTCCAAAAACATAGTTTACCCGTAGTTGCATCACAAAAGAGTTTCCGTATAGCGCAGTCCATTATGGACAATTGCGAGACAGTTTTTGAGAAAATGATGTTTGCTTAGTGTGTGCAACTGTGTATCTGTGCTACGGTGCTCGACAAACATTATACTCGATTAAAAAACTAAAAAAGAAATAGAACTTCATATACAACAAGTTTGTTGTATGTGGGGTACATAGTAAAAAAGTATATCATACGACCGACACAAGAAAAATGGGACATTTTTACAGGAAGTAGTGGGTTAGTTTTACATAACTGTTACTGTTGTTTCTATGTAGTTTAAAAATAACTTTAGAAAAAGCATGTTCTGCATTCATTTCTTGTACAGTATGTTATTTTAAAATATTTGTAAAATACCAAAGTATAAAATTTTTTCGATTTTAATACAATAACTGTATTAAATATCACTCATACGTTATGTTATGCACTAGACTTATCATATATTTCCTTTTCGATGCAAATAAGAACTTCGTGGCTGAGATGATTTTTGTAAAGGACTTTTTGTTTTAGTGGATTAGTTAAGTTTAGATCATGGCTGAGCGCTTAAAGAAATTATAGCTGCTTGAGAGAAAAATTTTATAGCATTTTCAATAAAAATGCATTTTTTATTTCCCACTACTTTACACCTATCTTTCGCTAACAGAAACCTTAATTTGCAACATCTTTAATGTCTATCAATTTCATGTAACGAAATGAAAAGTCATTGAAAACAGAATTTGCTTAGCACACTTATGCATTTCAGTAATTTTCTGTGCCTCTCTTTCTCTATATATTTTTCGTTTCTCTTACTGTCTCACTCTTCTATTACTTCATGTAATTCGATGTGTGTTATGCCTGAAAGGTTTCCATATGTTGATAACAACGTCAGCATTAAATTCTGCCACTGTTGCTTTACTTCCTGCTGGTGCAATTTCTGATAACATTGAGACAAAGTATTTGGAACAATAATCTGCATGTAGCAACGTATGCAATTAAAGCTCTAAATTGAGAAAATTTCTGAGAGCAATTACTGTTTGGCTTAAAAGGAGAAAAAAAGTGAAAACAAGTGAACCAGAAATACAAATTGCAGAAACTGTGAAAAGCAAAAATATTCGAAATGTTTGTGAAAACTTGAGGCAATTTGCGACCTACGAGCATGCCAAAACAAAGTATTAAAGTCTTTTTTAATAAAATGTTGCTCATACGTCATGATGCGTAAAACTAATTCTCATTTAAAGTTTTCCCGATATATCAAAGAATTTGTGAATTAAGTCATAAATGTTTGCTTATGTTAGCTCTACAAGAATGTCTTTGTTTAAAGTCTGGCTGCCGAAAGCTTTCTACTCATTTTGTATTTTCTTACATGAATTTTTTTTTCTCTAACACAATGGCTTATGCATTTTTTGATACTTTAACACTTCGCGCTTTCTAAGTTTTAAAATTTATTTTAATTACAAATTTCATTGTTTTTATTTGTCTAGTTAGCTTATACGTTTCTTTTGTCCCTTAGGCTTGAGAGCCACTTGTACCTTTTTTTAATTTGTGCAAGTCAACACGAAGCAGTTATGAAAATGTGGGTCACCAACTTGCACTGTGCAACCTAGAAAGTACCTTCAGCTGACAAAACATTTATGCGACCATTACCATAATGGACACTATCACCACCAACAACACGTGCGAATAGACGATTGTGCCTGGCAACACAATACAGTAGAGTCACAAAAAAAATGTTAGAAATAGTGGCACAGCAACACGTTTTAGGTTTGGCCACAGCAAAGAAGATTTTCGCACGGCTGAGTGTAGCTGAGCCATGTGGTTAGTCTGCACATGGTTTTTTTTTTTTTTTGATCTTCGTGTCGTTGAATACAGTGGATGGTCAGTTTTTGTTGGTGGAATAAATTTACATTTCATCAGCTGTAGAACAATCAAAATTTGAGGGTGAGAGAGCGCAAAGATTGTGAGACTTTTTTTTGTATAATTTTTTTTTTTTAAAGATTAAGGTATGTGCTATTATCTTACGTATAAAGTATGGCTTGGTTTTAAAAAATTCGGTGTACTTTAAACGCTTCAAATGTATAGAAATTTAGATTTAAGATAACTAAGAACACACATTATTAAACTGATTAAATATCGCGCATACGTCATGTTAAACAAAATAGAATTAGCTGCATCTAATATTCGATGCTAGTCAGAGTCCATATGTCGCTGTTGTGTCGTTAAGTATTGAATGCTCTACAAATTTACAACAGTTTCATTAAAGGCCACAAAAAGCATTAATGACACCACCCGCTTTTAGACAAAAATGCGCAATGCCAGTGTTTGAATTTTAGGAAACGATTTTTATGTACAAAAACCAACACTAACGAAATGCGGCAATTTATCTTAATACAAAGAGCGTTCCATAAATTTACTCTGAATCTAATTGTCGCAAGCGTAGACCAACGGATAGCAATTGGGTTACTCGTTTTTGCTTTTGTTTTTGCTTTTACTGTACTTACCCTTTTATCGTTTTTGTACCATGTTAGAGTAGCCAACGGATTCCCGCCTGATGAGACACACAGCAGTTTTTGTACCGAACCCGCTGGTATAATTTGTCCTTCCATGTAGCCCGAAATTAATGGTGGCGATGGTGGATCTAAAAGAAAAAAAAAGAAAAGAAGGAAAACGTTGAAAAAATGTAATCATCTTAAGCAAATAGAAAAAGAACAAGTTACAAAAAAAGTAGTGAAAAAAAAAATTCAAAAAGGAGTTAGTGAAAAAAGAGAAAAATGTAGTGAATACGAGAATTATGAACAAGTTTCATATTTCAAATTGAAAAGAAAGAAGAAAACGTTGTCCCAAACCAAACACAGCGACGGTGGAAAACAAAACGGCTGTGAAAACAAAGCATCTAAATGATTATGACTAACTGTGTCCCCGGCTAAAAACGTAGCAGTAGATTGGGTACCAAAAGAAATAAAAAAAACTACAACGACAACCATGAGCAAGTGGAGAATGTAGTATGGCGAAAAACTGTCTGGACAATAAAAATTAAAATTATTATGTAGCAGTGAATTTACCGCTGTTGTTTTTTTTTCTTCTTCTCTCAGCTTTTTTCATTTTATTCAACCATGCTATTTTTACTCCTATTTTTGTTATGTATGCGCGGAAGTGCGCTTTCTTTTCCCAAATTTAATTTGCGCTCATAAAGTAAATTCTAACAAAAGCCAGCAATGATAAAAGACCCTACCCCAATAGTGGGCGAAAAAAAAGATAATAAAAAAGATGAATAGCGAAAAGAAAAGGAAAAAAATTTAAATTCTTAAAAAAGGTAGTATGAGTAGAATGCGCGGTTGTAAAAGTGTTAAAATATGCTTTGCCTAATTAAAGTAAATTTGGTTTTTTTGCCTATTTTCGCGTACACTTGCGCTACACTTTTGCGTCAATGTCCGCGACTTCCTTGAATTATGCATGGGCAGTAGCGTAGGGTTAAAAGAAAGTAACCAAAACCATCAGGTTGTGTTTGTTGTTTCTATCATAATGTGTTGCCAGCAGCAGCAGCAGCAGCAGCGCAGTAGAGCAGCAAGTAGCAGGAAGTTGTTCATTTGCTATTCGGGCGCTTTCTGACACAGCATGCAAAAAAGCTGCTCATAATTAATTAAAGGCTTAAAATGTGTTGAACATTTTAGGGTTTAATTTCTTGAAGGAAATGTTGGGGTAAGAAATGCACAAGATTTTCTATGTTTCCGAAGGAAAGGACAAAATATTTCTAGAAAATTGAAATAGTCTTAGTCTTACTCGTAATAAAATTTATAAAATGACCCTTGCCACATAAACATTTTCCACCTGGTGAATCATAAATTTTGGACTAACTCTATTGTTAAAGCTAAGAGTGGCCTGGCCGTTGATTTTATAATTTTTTTTAATCAATAATGTGGCTCCTTGTTTCGGAATAAAAACTCCGTGGGCACACTTGCATTAGCTTACAATCAGTGAAATAAGTTTCAGTATTGAGCTTAAAAATATTTTATTTTTATTATATTTTTATACTATTTGGTTACATAGATTTGCACAATTTATTGTACTATAATTAGGCAATTGTTACCTCTAATTGTAAGCTCCGTGGGCACACTTGCATTAGATTTAAGTCAGTGAAACTTATTGACAGTATTGAACCTAAAAATGTTTTTTTTTTTTCATTATTGCACAATAAATACCCAATAATATTCCGCCATTTGGTTACACAAATTTGCACAATTTACTGTACGATAATTAGGCAATTGTTACCATGTCGTTTGTATGAAAATTATAAACAAAACAAAGAAAAAGTCACAGCTGCAGGTACAGGTGCAATAAAATCAAACTTATAACAGATGATTTAACCCCGGCGGCAGATTAAAATCCCAGTAGAAATAAAAACGCTCTGCAACAATAAAATGACACAAATAAAATTGTTAATAAAAAAGCAGCTCATTTGTTGTCAGTTTATTTCATGACATGACATTTGGTAGAAGTGACACACAAACGCGGGCATTCGCTCATTCACTGACTGACGCTCATTTGTGTGTGTCTGAGGGGTTCCATTCATTGTCAGCTTGTCGCAGCAGAATGTGTTAATGGTAGTTTTTCTCACATACACACATACGCACACATTCACACTACCTCTATTTCGCTGACTATTTGCCATTGTTATGTTCCTCTGGCAAACTGTCAACTTTGCAATTTTATTTTATTTAATTCCGTTTTTTCTCCTTCTCCCCTTTTTGCCTTCTGCTTTTTATTTTCATTAATTTTGCCCGTTGTTTTTCTTTGTTTTTATTGCTCTCTGCATTTTGTATTTTGATTATTTTCATTTTATTTTTATTTCATTTCATTTATATCTTAATTTAAACATCAGCAACGACATTGTTGCGCATTAAAACAACAACGGTTGCAACACAACAATAATAACTACAGCAATAAGTGTACAACAATTGCAACAACAAATTGAATATAAAATGGGCTACACATACATAGGAACGCGCAAGTATGTTAAATTTGTGCGACAGAGAAAGGATAATAAAAAAAATACAGAGAGACAAAAAGAAAAAAACAAAGAATAAAATAAACGAAGAAATTAAATGGCGCGGGTTAAACTGTCAGTGCTCATTTAAAGTGGGATAACTGTAACGCACACAGATACACTAGCATACATGCATATGCACCACCAACGGCAATCACACTAGACGCATTTGTCCTGTTTTTGTCTGTTTCGTTGTAGTCAAAGTTGTGTGTGTGTGTGTACGCAAGTTGCACGGTTGTAGCGTAGCATCATTGAAATGTCTGCATTTTGCGCTCGCTGTCAAAAGTAGAGACGACAGGGATCACATTTAAGTCGCCAAAGAATGAATTGGAATTTGTATGTGGACATTGGGAATATTTTTTTAACTGGGATTTAATTTGAAACATTTCCATTTTAATCGAATTGAATTTTTACTTAAAGCGAAGTCATCTTTCTATATTCCTCGTAAATTGAATGAAATATATTGTTGTGTGAACTCTGAATTGACTAATGCAAATGGTAAATGAAAGTTCGCCCACTGGTTGAAATTCAAACATTATAGCGACATTTATTACCATTTTATCTGATTTAATTTCATGTTGCTCTATCCCTATCCCTTTCTATATCGCTTCCTTTGAATTCAATGTATCAAATTTCATTAAAATCGGTTCATTATTTTAGTAGTGAAAACTGTTCATTATTTACTCTTAAAGGCGTGGCACCGCCAACTATTTGAAAAAAATTACATTTTATGCGGCCCCTCTTCACTACAGCATCGCCAACTGTTAAACAAATATTTGGAATATCAGGAATCAATCAATCTCCATACAAAATTTCATCAAAATCGGTGTAGCAGCTCGACTGTTGCAGTGTTTTTTCTCATAAGGAGCGGTACCACGCCCAACGGGGACTTCAAAAGCGCTTTTTGAAATTAACTTTTTAATTTCTTGAAAGTCGACACACGATTTTTGTCTCAAGCGATAAACACCAATTCAAAATCATTGCATTTAACTCTTCTATTCATCTATTTCATCATATTAGTTCCCTACATAAATTTTTAAAATTTCTTTTAAGTAAACTATTCAAAAAAGGCACAAAAAATATCGTCTTGAAAACATTTATCCCTTTATTTATTATCTCAACTTTGAGCCCAAAACAATAACAATTTTATCACCACAAAATATGACCTGATGATTTAGCTCTTCAGAAAAGAACCATTCAAAACTAATAAATTTTTGCTGTTTTTTTTATGCTTAACATACAACTGCTACAACGTGCCTTGTTGCTAAAGCTTTTTTTTATTTATTTACGTTGTTGGTTTTTTTTCTCTTTTTTTTTCTGGCCCGTTTCTAATAGAAAAAAATGTAGTTGAAAAAACCGTCGATTTTTACCTAACCTCTAGTAGCTAAACGAAAAAAAAAAAAAAACTTTTACAAATAGCCTGCAGTTGCTATTTGCTTAGCCAATGTGCACTTAGCACATAGATACACACAAATACACAAGCACACAATGTGATACTAGAAAACATGGATGTAACAACAAATATGGCGTCAACGTCCAACGAACGGTAGCACTGTATGAATGCGCTCGCTACGATGCACGGTTTTTCATGGCATCAGCAGTGGCAACGACAACGAAACGAGTGTTTATTACATTTGCATCTCCGGCAACGTTCCAATTCGATTATTATGGCGTTCATTCATCCTGTACAGCAGCGATAGAGGTGTGGACGTCAGCAATCAAGAGATGCATAGTGTTGTGTCACGATTTCTACGTTTGTGGAATTTAAATTTCACATGCATAAAAAAAATTCATAAAATTCAGCAAACGTGACGTATGAGTAACATATAATTTTATACACATTCGATATAAGATACAGGCTCAATGGCAACGTTAATTATCGCTACTTGCCATCTTAAATAATAAAAACTTATTTGAATTGTTGGCTGCAAAAGGTATTAACCATATTTTGCGAAAAATTGCATTTCAAACCTAAGTTGCTAAGATTATTTTACAATTGTACATTTTAAACTGTACAGTTTTGCGCGTAAACGCAAAAAACGCAGTAGCACAACTCCCCTAAAAGCTATGGGCATCACGAAAAAAAAGTGCTGCGCCATCACTATACTACTGACCTAACTTTGAAGCTGCATAGCGCATGAGGCTATGAAAAATGATCATATGATATAGTCAAATAGTCAAAGTCACTCTACGTTTATGCTGGTAAAAAAGCCAGCAACAATTGCTGGAAAAAACTACAAAAACTAAAACTATCATAATTGTAGTTGTGCTCCAAAAACTAGGTGATGCCTTAAAATTGTGTTAACGCAAAAGCTTTTAGTTAAACTGGCAAAATATTTTGGTTAGAAAACAGTTTTTTTTTTTCATTTTATTCAATTTTCTGTGTGTGTATGAGAATTGGATAAAAGAATTTTTTGAAAAAATTTTTTTCTCAAAGTAAATTTCAATTTTGTTCTTCTTTGATAGCACTGCCAGCAATGCTATTTCAATTTGACTTATAGCAAAAGCTTATACTTACTGCAAATTGATTTTGCGCAAAAACTTTGTCCAAAAAATTGTTAACAGAAATAAAACTCTAAAAGTATGGCATTGTGTTACTCATGTAACAGTTGTTTGAAAAACTAAAAGCTTAAATTCGTTGCAACTTAGGATTTTTGTATTAATATTACTTCACATTTAATTTTAAGATAACTGTGATTAGAATGCTAGTAGAAATTATTTCACAACGGACAAATAACATGGTGTATGAGTAACATTTAATTATGTATGTGCGTAATTAAGTTAAAAGTGCTATCAATTATCTCAATTCCGATGTAAGTTGTAGCCATTTTTGTCCTTACTTTTTAATGCTTATGATATTTTTGAAACAAAAATTATTTTTCATCAATGGCCGCATAGAAAAAATAATTTTTATAATCTTGCATTTCAACTGAATAAGTTGAGTGCCAATTTTCCAAAAGAACTAACGACTAAGCTTGGCTTTATGTGCTTATCTCGTTTATAAGCCCCCCCCTCCGCCTTTATAACAATTCTTCAAAAATTTAATGCGTTTTAACGCTTGCCGTACTTCGCGTATGCTTAATCCCCCCTTTAAAATTTATAGTCACTCGACGCGATGAAAATCCATCTCATAAATTCTTTCAAGTCAACCAATTCATCATCGAAAAAACTTAAGCACGTTAAAATTTTGGGTGCACTATAGCAACTGGCAGCGTCGCACAATAAAGTTGGGCACATGAAATTTGACTCATGGTCTTTGCTAGCGATACTGATGCTGGCATTGCCGCCACAAGGCAAATTAAGTGACTAATATGCGCTATAACCAACTGGCTCACTGTTTCGTTTTTTGGCCTAGTGAAAATTTATACAACCACGCACCACCATGTCGTCGACCATGAGCTCGCCATGTATATGGCATAAATCCCAACCATTTGCTACTTTCCTCATTCTGGCTGTTGTTGTAGTTCATTGCACGATTAATTAATAGCAGCTGCTTCTTTCCATGGATCAGCCCATATTTTAAAAGTTTATATTTTTGCTGCTCTTTTGTATTTATTTTAACGAGCTCTGGACTATGGCTAGTTAAAGTCAATGGAAAATGGCTATGAAGTGTTGGATACGTAAGTGCAAATCACTTTATTATAAGGTCCTTCAACGTAATCCACCCACCGTGGTAGCGTAATATTTTGCTTTTTTCTCGCTCTTGCTGCTTAGCGCTTCATTATTAATCGATCAAATTCGTTTACGTGAAATGGTAAAACAGAAATGCGTTGCTGTAGTATAGGTAGTATGTTTTTTAACCCATTTTATTTTATTAAAAAAGTGCGATTTTTATTTGATGGATTTTTTAAGTCGCGAAATATTTGATAAAACATTTGCAGCCGTTAACCGAATTTCAACTTTTTACATAGCACTTAAAAGTAAAGAAATTTACAAAGGCATAAAGTTTAAAAATTGTATCGAACTTCAGTTATAAGTACATATGTGCAGTCTAGTTATTTACATACAAAAAAACATTTATATGAAATTAAAAGTTACGTATACCCTATGTTAAATTAAAAATAAATATAAATATTCAATTTAGAGTTCGCAATGATCTCATGTGCTGTCAGCTTCATATAAGCGATTTTGGTTCAGCATGGGTTAAGCTGGTTAAAATCCATCAAAATGTGAATTGACTGTAAAAAAAATTAATTTTTCTTTTATTTGCTGAGAGCGCTGCCACAACTTTGGCAACAGCTTGCAACCAATTGGTACGTGACAGTGAAGCATCAAAAAAAAATTTACACTGTAGCAGCACCTCATGTGCTACAATTTTCCACTTCATCCCTGTCCAAACACACATTGCGTTGAGTTTTTCTCAGCACAAAAATCATTAACATATCTTATGCATCCAACAACGAGCAGCAGCCACGTTGGCAACTAGTTAGCTGGGTCATAACATAAACAATGCTGCATACCCTTATTGAAATATAAAACTTTAAAATCAGGGAAGAAAACTGTGCGTAACTAAATTTTGCACACTGAGCTGTAGAAAATCTTACACATGCCACACTACAACATGCAACTCTTTTCAATGTTGCCACCCATCTTGTCATTGCGTGGCACACCCACCCCGAGCATGGCAAGCAAATTATTTTGAAATCGTTAGAGGTAATAAAAAGCAAAACGTACAGGGTAGCCCATCAAAAAAAAAAAATAATTTAAAAAAATAAAAAAACCAAAAAAAAAAATTCGCTAATAAAAAAATGCAATAATTTATAAAATAATGGTAAGGGGCATGTTGCATAAAAGGCACGGAAGTAATAACCAACGTAGCAGAAAATTGTTTGCAAAACATTAAATAAATTTCGCACATTTAATTTTATTAAAAAGAGCAGGAAATCCGCATTGCGATTTTTTAGCACCTTTTATGCATAGGTGTGTGTTGATGCTGCGCTGCAGCTTTGCAGATAAAAATATTTACGCGTTATTAAAAACAACACCTTGGCAGCAAGGGTTAAGAATTTATTAACATTTTACTTTACCCCGATTTGTTTGCACATGTTCATTTTATGACTTGACAAGATTTTGCTTTCACACGCATATTTCTTTTATTGCTGAAATTATTAAGCGTTCGGAATAATAAAATGAAAATGGGAACTCTAAAATAAAGCATGAAGTCGTTGTATTATGTTAAAAACAATACAGTTGGGCAGCTTTAATTTTCACTAGTTTTTCGATCATTTCAAAAAATCGTAATTCATGAGATGGAGACTTGGATCATGTTTTGGCCAAAAACTTCAAGTTCTTCAGTTAAAAATACTCGATTAATATATGTGCATTTACACCGTGGTTGATGGTTGTGCTCCAAAAAAAAAACAAAATCGAAACCATGAAGGCTAAAATGACAATTTCTGTGGAAACGATCTGTTTATCCGAACTTATATAAAAATTCACCTAAACCTAAAAATTGCAGCTTTGAAAATATGAATTGAATTATACTTTTTGAATTTTATCCTGCCCGCAAAACTGGAAAAAATCACATAAAAATTGAACCGCTTCATTATATTTTCTATACATTTTGTGTAAAATATATTCGGCATTGAGTTTTCTTCGATTACCGAAGAAAGAACAAAGAACAAATGGAAAATGACGAAAATTATTTACTCGCTTACGTGAAAGTGTCCGCTGAAAAATGAAAGATTTGTGGAAGGACAGCTCATAGATTTCGCATCGACACAATGCACCATCGCTTAAAGCCAAAGTTATGCAAGAGTTTTTAGCCTAAAATTTAACGGATGTCATCGACCAAGCATCCGTCTGACTTTTTCCCATTTCTGAAGCTAAAATCAACCAATTTAAAAGAGGCAGTTTGAATCGGTTGGAGGCATAAAAGTAAAGTTCATTGAAGAGCTGAAGGCTATTCCTCAATTAGCCTACGAAAAATGTGTGGAAAACTAAAGCTGGCGTAGTTCTATTGTAATCGTTGGTGCCTACTTTGCAGGTGACAAAATAAATGCTAATGAATAAATATTTTTGCTTTGTTTAGCCTTAGAGCCGTGTTTGGGGTACTGGATTCCCCAAACAATTTTCAATACAGAATTGAAAGCCATTCTTTGGCAGCTTTGTTTGCTTGAAAACATGTATATATAATAAACATACATTTATAAATATATACGAAAAAAATTATTTCAACTATGTATTTTCATAGAAATGTTATTATTCTTTTAATAAATAAGAAAAAACACTGAACATGTATACAATTGTCATATGGGGTATAAAGTGCCCCAATATACGGGACTATGATAATTTAACTATTCACTGCTCTAAGGTTAATTAGACAATTTTGAATCATTTTGAAATAGAATATATGTTAGTTCCAGCTTCATATATCAAATAATATTTTTTTAAATAAAAAAGGTACAAAAGCCAACACAAGCAAATACAAAAAGTTGTTAAAAAAAACTGCTGTAACTAACTAAAAATACAGCAACAAATTCTGTTGTAGCAACTTTCACTATGACAATGTCGCACAAAATTCAATTTGCTATGCTTGGCATGCAAAGAACGAACCAACATGGCCTAGGACAAAATGAAACTTTCCACAAAGTCATTGGCTTAGACCATTGTTTAGTCTGTTTTAATTTGTTCAGCTCCGTCTTACTAGCCATATTGTTTTACGAAAAAGTATCGATATTGAAAGTATCAATCAAGTGCTCTCAAAATCGACAAATATAAATCAAACTTGTGGTCTGAATAAAATGAGGAGGTATTACTGAAAAAATACAGGGATAAAAAACAAAAGTTGGATGGGAGCTATTTTTCAACTGTAATTCACGAAAAAATTATGAGAACATAAAATGTTATGAATTATGGCCTTTCGTTACAAAAAATCCAAACAGTATGTCTTATAAGGTAAATGATATTTTAAGTTTAGTTTTGAAATTCTCTAATTTAGTTCTTTCTGAATTACTTTTTTTTAGTCTATTTATATTTAAGTAAAGTGACCAGAAAATTTCTCCGAAAATTTATGGTATTAATATAATTTTTGCAATACATTTAGCATATCTTGATACTTTAAAGCAATAAAAATAAATGATTATGTCATCGATACTCTTTAAAATAAGTACCTTCAGGCTTTAGTAAAACTTTGATAACAATTTGTATCATGAAATTTGTCGGCTCCAACTACCAACTTTTTTGCTGCACTCCAACTATTCCGCTTGCACTCTAGTTGACGTCAGCAGTGAGCGTAGATGAACTAAAAGGTGTTAAGCCCTGACATGGGCATTGACAAAGACACACTGGCTCATATATCGGCACACACATGCATAGCTGTGGGCACCAAAAAACGAGCGAAACCTCAAGCTCAAACTCAATTAACTTTAAACTAAATGGCAACACTGAAATATGATTAAGACAACGAACGAACGAACGCACTTTGTGCTGTAAGAGTGTTGCCGAGTACCATAGACAACACCTGAGGCCTTTATGTGCAGACATACATACACACATACTAATAAACGTACAATACATAAAAGAGCAAAACTGCTTAAGAAAGAAAAAAGACCAATACAAAGGCGCTGTGTTAAGTTGTGTGCAACTTTTGATTAAATTGTATAGTTGCTATTGATTGTACCACATGTGGTTTGCCAGCAAAGCTTTAAACTTTCTCGGCTTGTACGTGAATTTTTATAATTTATTTGTAAATGAATTTGAATTAATTATAAATTGAATTTTATTTTTGACCTTTAACTTCATGCTGACTCTCAACACGTGTCGATTAGAAATTGTAAGGAATTATTAAAACTACCTCTCTTTACAATAAAATTTTAACTATTAAAAAGTTATACAAAACACAGTTGTACCATAAAACAGCATCTCTTTTAACATTACTTTTCACTGCCAAATCTCTACATAACATAGTAAAATTCCTAGCATTATTAAGAGCGGCCAACATTTTATATACAGTGAAATATTTTGCTGCCTCC
The DNA here is from genome assembly GCA_949775025.1 of Tricholauxania praeusta. NCBI lineage: Eukaryota > Metazoa > Arthropoda > Insecta > Diptera > Lauxaniidae > Tricholauxania > Tricholauxania praeusta. Next base: position 120,676,533 of record OX459031.1, on the reverse strand, counting down.
AGTTACAACGATAGCCCTTTCTTATTTTACTTTTATTATATGTTTGTTATTTCCCTACTTCCCTTTCGTCACATAATGCACGAAGCAGCGAGCAGCAAATGTTGATAGAATAAGCTAAAAATCTTTTACAACAGAAATGCTCTTTTATGGCATACTTTCAAATTCAATTCATTTTTTATTTTATTTATATATCCTTTGCGCCTTTGTGATTTTCTAACCCTTTGAAAAGTATAGACATTTCTAAGAAAATCTCACCACTAACTTCATTTTTATTTTGTCATTGCCTAAAACCTGAAATAATCTGCGATTTACAATAAAAGCAAATGTTTCATGCCATGCAGCAATTGCAACTGTTAAACGTATGCGCTTAGAAATATAGTCTTACAATTTTCAAGTTAAAAACTGCTTGTGAGTAAAGATTTAGTTTTGTATGCAAATTTTCAAAACGATGCAAAAAAAAATTATTAAATTCTTAATCGTATAGCTTAATTTTAAATCAAAGTATTTGCAACTTATTGCACTCTTTTACAACGCTGCATAACGTCAGAAAATAAGCAGATAGCTATCGCTGAAAATGCATTCCCGTATGCTGCAGCACGTTCAACCATTGCAATTTATTTGCATAAAAAATTGCGCTGGAATAACAAGAAACAGCAAATGAAAAAAGCAAATCTTCGCCGTGAACACTGGGATTAATTTGGATTTGCAACAAATTCTAAAGTAACAACAAAAAGCTTTTGTTGCGCATTTGCTATATCCTTACCCTCCACAACCAGTTAAATTTTACTATAAATAGCTAAAGGAGAAAGGCGCAACTTGAAAGCTATAAAAAGTTGTTAGCATGAGTTTTCAATTAGTGGGTACTATATTGATAAAAAATCCATGTGGGAAAGTGATTTTGACCCACTTTTAAATGAGTGAAATTGTTTAATTTAAGAAAAAACTCAATTGCGTTTCATATAGAATCTAATAAAATTTAATGAAACTTAATCTCAAAAATTATATATATTAAATTAATTAACTTTATTTTTCTTTCATTGCAGCTAAATCGCTCAGCCGAACGCTAATTAATTTTTAAAATTATTTGGTAAGTTTATGCAAAACCTTTCCACGATTATTAAATTTAAGTAAGCATTCAAAAATTTAACTGGCAGCGATTTTGCTTTAAAAAATTGCTTTTGTTTTTGAGCGGCCACAGCTTAAACTTGCAATTTTTTGGGGAAATAAAATAAGTATAAGATCAAACCATTCCAATCAATGCCTAATTGTATCAAACTTGTGATATAAGAGTTTGAATAGCGCAAAGTGCGAAAAATTATCAAAAATTTTTTGTAGATTCTTTAGTCCGCGAGTAAGCCCTTCCACTATTAGAAAAAACAATAATTCGTATCTAGTTGCATTCATTTGGTACCATTCTGCTGAATAAGAAAATGTTAAGTCCAGTGTTATAATCTGTACAACAGGACGTATGAGTGATATTCTTAAATTTATTTCAACTTATGAAGAGTTTTACAATAAAAGTGATTTTTTGTTTAATAAAACAAATTTCAAATAAGGAAGATCAATAATCTTCATTGCATTTTAAAGTACAATAGATTTAATTATATTCCGAAAAGGTATATAGTGGCACCTTATCATCTTGCATAGGCAAATACGATGAGTTCAATTTTCGGAAAGGCATTTTTTCACATTAGATATTCAATTTTTATGCACCAGTTGTTTCACTGACCAAAGACATCCTTGTTGGAAAGTCCTCCACTTGGTGTTGCAATATTTTTTATTCGTTCGCAGCACATCACAAAAGTGAATCAGTAAATTTTCCATCAAAAGCTGCTTAATTTTTTCCATACGAATGTCTTCATAGTTTTATTTCTTATACATACCTCCCTTTCCTAAATCTTTGATTTATTCTTTAAATAAAATCTCCACAAATAGATAGATCGAAATAGCTTGATTTAAAAATGAAATCATAGCATGTGGCAATAAATTCAAAAAATAGCTACATTAACTTAGTGTGTATAGCTGTTTTATGTTTCTATTTTCAAGCTCTTCTATGTGGGGTTACTTTAACAAAAAATCCATTATAGCGTGCACCCCACACTCGCGTTCACCTTTGTATGTGCGTCTTGCTGGCATCAAGTAAATTATACTGCGAGAACTCCCGCAATGCCATCAACTTGATGCTGTCTATGTTTGCCACTGTCATTGTCACCAATACTGCTGCTTGGCGAAGTAGCAGCATTGTTCCTGCTGTGCCGATTTGTAGCACCAAATGTTACCATTGGCATGAGCTCAACGCTGTTGTAGTCTATTTCGCTGATTCTTTTTATGCTAAGTAAAGCATTACTTACTAACTGAAGTTAAAAAAAAAGAGTTAAAAGAAAAACCCTTTCTCTGCGGCATGGTTATTGCCTACTCGCTTCCGTGTTTTCTTTTCTCTCTAGTTTTTGTTCTTGTAAATGTTGTCACTCCTTGCGCCTTACAAATTTTCAAAGCCTTCGTATCTAATCAAAGGAACTTCATTAGCGTTTACGGATTTTATTAAACAAATAAGAAATGGGTTATAAAAAGCAGCATGCGGGCATTGCGCTACCTTGGCGTTTTAAAGAAAATTGGAAATATTCAGGGTTACCATAAGTAAAGAATATGGAAATTATGCAGCTGTAAAATAAATTAACGATTTGTTGTATTTTATATAAAAAGCAATTTTGACCTAAAAATCGCTACCTTTTTCTTCAATTAACTTCGACTTTAACAGGGTTTGATTGCAACAAACTTCGTCTAGACTGATTGACTTCCACCTAGAATGTTTTCAACTGCCACTGTTTTTGATCTTAGCTGACTTCGTGACTGCACTTCGACTGTGAATGACTTTGACTGTGAGTGGCTTTGAACTTAATTTTTTTTGACAATCACTGTCTTCAGCACTTCCACTTTGAATGATTTTGACAATGAAAGTCTTTAACTTTGGGTGACTTCAACTGACTTCGACTGTGATTGGCTGTGACTGGCTTCAACACTGAAGCTTTTCCACTATGAATGATTTTGACTGTGAGTGGCTTTGAATTTAATTGTTTTTGACTTTGACTGATTTTGGCACTTAAGCACTTCCTCTATAAATGATTTTGGCTATGACGGACTTCATTTATGGCTGACTTCAACTGACTTCGACTGTGATTGGCTTCGAAATTGATTATTTTTGACTGTGACTGAATGATTTTGACTATGACAGACTTCAACTTTGGCTGACTTCAACTGACTTCGACTGTGATTAGCTGTGACTGGCTTCCACACTGAAGCTTTTCCAACTTTGCTCGAAACTGACTTTGACTGTGATTGTAAATAGTATCGAACAATTTAGAAAATGTTTCCAAAAAAAAATATCTTCTTTTCACAACTATCTGGCAACCCTAAGTAGCATAGTGACTGCACTACGCTACCCTACTACGCTACCCTACTACGCCTTACTACCACTTACTTGCTAATTACAAATTGAACAATGAACTAAAAGTCTATGTTAAAGTAGAACACGCATTAATATCAGCAGTAAATGTTGTCAAGAGATGTGGGTTGTAATAGTGGGTGGCCACTTAATTATGCTTCAAAATTATGCGGGAATTATGACTTAATCGCGTTGCATAGAAATCATAGCATCTTGCGTGTCTGGGCAATGGGCAGGTAGGCGATGGCAACAGGAATTAAACATAGCCGTAGATCGACGTCGTTGATAAACGCTCCAACGAGATTGCCATCGCTATTATTAATATCGTTGGTATTTAGGCCTACTTGACTATGCAAGGCAACGCTCTAAGACTGAGAGTTAGTAGCATGACCTTAATTAACTCAGCGTTGTCCCCTGTCTGTTCCTACGTTTGCGCTGCTCTGCTTTGGATATTAACATTTTGTGATAACACGCTGTCTTTGGCCGTTGTTTGCAATTAAATTTTTCAAGGTGATCTGCCTGCGAAAGGAGCACCATTACAGGACATTCAGGTTAAATGCTTTATGTAGATAACAACAGCATTTGGCTCTTGTGTCTTGCGCTGCATAAAGCGTTAATTGTTCTAAAGCATTGAGTGGTAATCAACAACTTGTTATCTTCACAGGAAGGTAATGTAAATTTGATTACTTACATTGAGTTGAGAAGAGTACTTAAATTTTTTCGAAATTAATTTACTGCAGTGTTATAAAACAATTGCGCTTAATGTTTATAAAAAAGAGTTTAGATTTTATAATTTCATATTACTCCTAATGCTTCTTTGCCTAAAATTTGTTTTTTTTTTTAAGAATTTAAATAATACAATTCAATTTGATACAAAATAAGTTCTATTTTAATAACTATACCATCAAAAAAATGTTTTCTAAAATTGCGGAAATAAATTCATGTCAAAGTAACTTTGAAAAATGTGCAAAAATTCAACAAAAAGTCGGATATTGAAAACTTGACAGAAAATTTATTGTACCAAAAATTGATGAATACTAAACGAGCATAGCTTAGAAAAAATTCATTAAGAGCCAACTGCAAAAATTAAAACAAAAAAAAAAGGAAATAAATTTGCACAAATACAGTATTGTGCGGAATTGCACATTTTTCTAGACTGTTGCTGTATAAGAAGGGTATTCACATCTAAGCATGCTTTCAGGCCAAAAGTTTGGCTTCAAACGAAAAAGGTAAATAAATGATAGATCGCGCATTATTCGCAACGAACCACAATAGATGAATTCGTAAACGAATTGCTCTAATTAATGCATGGAATGCCCAGGGTTCAAAACCCAAATGGTACAAAAATATATTAAACAAGAAGATCATATTGATTCATCTGTTTTCTTATAATTTTTTAAAAAAGGATAGATTGATTTGTAAATTTACATGAATATCGGTCTTCGCTCGTCACTAAAAGCTCAATGCAAAATAATACTTAACGATATTTTTTCAGCAAATTTACTTTGTTTGTGGGTAAAGTTTCTGGGAAAAGTTTTATTTCGATTTGATCGTTAATTTTTAAAGTTTTTTTTTTAACTGAATTTTATATCTTGAAAAAATATGTAGGCTTCATTTTATGGGCTTTTTCTTTTTTTTTATACTCTTATCAACCTTTTTCACTCAAAAGAGCTCTTCTTCATGACCATTTGTTCTTTTTTTACAATTTTGTTTTTTAGTATACAAAACTAAACGATAGAGTTCCAATTAAAGTTATTAAAATTTTTGAAAAAAAAACCTCAACCACTACCTGTTACAAAAAGAAAGTTTGCATTTTTGTTTTAATTAAGCACCACACTGTACTATCTATAACCATTGTTGATTTTCGTATCATTTTTTTCAATTTTTGTTGGTTTTTTTTTTCAAATCGAATCTGCACAGCAATGGTTGCAATTTATTTGAACAACATAAATTTTAAGGATATAAGAACAAACAAATAAGGAAACAACTACCAAAACAAACAAGCTGCAAATACTGCTGCTGTTACTTGCAAAAAAAAAAAAGATAAAAACACAAATAGCAACAAAAACAGCGACAACTGAGGAACTTTGATATTAAAGTACAACAAAAACAACAGCTGAAAAACACAACAACCGAGAGATGAAAAACAACTACACTGTTATTTGTAAACATTTTCAAATTCTCATTCGAGAGTTCATAAAAAAACCACTACGGCGAAAAAAACATGTAACGGGGTAAGAGGAGCAAATTAAAAAATTGCAAAATAAAAAATGAAATACAGGAAAAGTTTACAAAGCCTTAGCGATATTTCAGCGACGCTTAGAATTTATAAGCTGTGCGATACTTTTCACGATGTATTTAATTCCACTAATAGTTTTATGTATAAATAAAAGTTTGTAAACTTTTTCTTAGAGCATCACCAGCTCTATACGAGAGCTGCGACATTGCATTTCGTGGCCTCTGTTTAAACTTTGTATTATTGTAAGGCATTACAAAGCAAAGGATCAGGTGCAATATTTTTGTGCCTATGTTGCATCGAAAAAATGAGAGCTGTAAATGAAACAGTTTACATTTTTCAAACGTTAAATAATTAAAAGTCACTCATACGTCATGTTAACCTAATTAACTAAAAATACATTTTTTTTACATAACGATTGAGTTTTGCTTAAGTAGAATATAACTCGATACATTTCATGCGATATGTCTCATTCGCAAAACTACCAGCAGTAGCGCATCATAGGAATTACCGCACCAGTAAAAAGTTGCAAGTCAGCGATTTTGCTTTTTTTTTATTTATGTTAACCTCCTGAAGGAGGCAAAAGGATTCGCATACAGGAAGTTAAACGCGCAACAACATTCAACTTTAAAAAAGCAAAAATTCCAGTGCTTTTTCTAAAGCGAAAAAGAAATATTAAAATATTGTATCAACAATATAAAGCGATGGGAGCAAAATAAACACTGCTGTTGTTGCTGTTGCTGCAGAAAACATTGCAATGGGAACACACACGTAAACACACCCAGACAGATGTTGGCATACAGTCACAACATTTGTGCGGACACATAGGAATAAAGCAAACCGGAAGCATTTTTGCGAAACGCACAAAAAAAAATATCCTTACGAGAAGGAAAATGTAAAAGCAAATATTTCGGGTAGAGAGAAGAGGGGAGCAGAAATGTAGGCTGCAATTGCTGAGCGGGACAAAGCAAACAAGAACAAAAATTAAAAAAACAATTATGACAACCAACTACTATGGAATTCAACTTTTGAGCTGTGAGAAAAGTCAAAACGTAACGTTGCTTCTTGGCGCGTAACTTAATTTAATTAGTTGTATTGCTACGTTATTAGATTAAGTATAACGTAACTACAAACGATAGAACTTTTCATTACGTCACGAAATTTAATGTCACATTACGTGACGTTACAAAATATATCGTTAAGTCACGAAATAAGCGTCACATCACTTTACTAAATGAGATATTGTGATATAAAATCACAAGCATCTCACGCTTGGAAACAACACGTAACGTTCTACAACTTTACGTCAATTATATGTGACGTAATACAACGTAACATAAAAACATAAAATAACGTAACATAAAAACTTAATACAACGTCAATTATATGTTACGTAACACAACGCAATACAAAATCGTAATATAACGCAACACAAAAACGTAATACAACGTAACATAAAATCGTAATACAAAGTAAAATAATAACGTAACACAACGTAAATTATATGTTGCGTAATACAACTTAATATAAAAACGTAATACAACATAACATATTAACGCAATACAACGTAACATTGTAACGTAATACAACGTAACATTGAGTAACGATATATTGCATCACAAAGTGTTACGTTACTTAGCAGCTTGAATTTTAACATAGTTAGAAGTAATATTACGAAAGTATCGAAAAGTGTTAGTTAACGTTACTAAACGTAATAGCAACTTCCTTAAAGAAAAATTTCTGCATTCAACTTTAAGCCCACAGTGCAACAGTGGAAAGCCTCACTAGCGCTAGCAAAATCACAGAACGCTTGAATACACGCGAAAAGCGGAAGCCCACATTTTCCCACATGACGCATGACAGAGAGAGATAGCACAACATAACGCAACGGACACACCTGTCATGCTCGAGGGAAGCTAAAATAATGGCATAAACGACCGACCGTCAACCAAAGCCCAATGACCGACCAACATTTACCAGAAGCGCAAGGTTGCCACCGTTGACAAATTGTGTTGCACAGATGCTGTTGCTACAGCTAGGAAAGTTAAGTTGAGAGTAACTGTCACATGAGACTGACGCAATGTCACTGACTCGTTGTGACGTACCATGACGACGCGACATAACGTTGGCTATGACAAAGTGCAGCTGTCGCACGTGGTTTACATAACGAATGAAACGCTAATTGCAAGGAATGATGACGACTAGCGGGTAGGCATCCTCCCTTTTGACGCAGGGTGGACGGACTACCATTTTATGCTGTAACCGAAAGATAAAAAGATAACAGCGCTGACAGACGACAAACTGCAAAAAGGACGCAAAGTGACGCGCGTTCCCAAACACAGATGATGATCAAAACACAAAATGACGACAGCGATGACGACAACAATTTAGCGCGTGTTTGTAAATCTCCAAGATTGCACGATTTGCACGTATGAGCGATTGTGAAATAAATAAATGACAGTAGCTGTGTAGCAGTAAAAACGACAACAACAACGCACACAGCAAAAATGTCAGTGCAAACAAAAGTAATGCGCAAAAATCAAAAAAAAAAAAATAAAAATGAAAATATTCAACAAAACCACGAACGTATGAAATAAAACAACTGCGTACGCGCGTCATTAATTAACGCTGGCAGCGGCAACAGCAACAGTAGCAACCACAGGATCATCACAGAAAAAAACCACAGCAACAATAATACCGTTATACAACGCAATTGAAATGGCAGCAATTAACGAAGGAAACCAATATCTGCGAGAATCATCAATTGTACTGCAAAAAAAATATGAAATTCAACAGAGTCGAAAATTCTACAGACTTTCAAGTCTCCAGATTTAACTCTGTAGTCGCACGACTATCATGCTCAAGACAAAAGTTAATTATTTCAGCTCCTGCTTTTTGGATTTTCTTTATCAATTCTCGATATTTCGATTTGTAAATTTAAGCATTGACTTTTCTAATCAAGTGATTAACAACTTCCAGCTCCCATACTCAGCTCTAATGGACATGCCTACTCTAGACAGTAAATATTGCTGTCTCAGATCTAAGCATTTTTCGTTTCTTTTTCGATAGAGCTCTGCTCTTAAAGAATGTTTAAGTCTGTTGTTTCAAGTTTATGACTCTGTTTTTAACCGACATTTGAGTCTGTAATTATAGTCCTTTGATTGAAATTTCTATTTTCAACAGACACTGGTATAAGTTTTAAACTTAAAATCTGTGTCTGTTATTACCAGGTATATTTCTTTTCATAAAACCAAAAGCATGTCACCGTTCTCTGAAAACTTTTGTAAGCTACTATCGTTCCTAAACCAAGTTCTTTAATTCTTAATAAGATTGATGACTACCTCCTCTCGGCCCCATTAGGTATGAAAGAAAAATATTTTCAAAGTAAAAACTCTTTCATTTTGTACTCAAGTAAATTGGAAATCTCTACTGAGAACATATTCTACAAGGGAAGTTTACTTGGACACATGTATGTATGCGCCTGGGCGAAGTGACTATTAAGCTATCCTTCAATTCTGATCGATGAAAGAAAATTGACTTTTAGAAAAGTTGCTGAAATAATAATTATTCTCTGCATTGCAAAATTGTATTGGTCTAAAGCAGCGATGGGCAAAATACGAAAAATGAGCAATTTGTGGTTCAATACAACGTCGTTTTTCTTAAGAAAAATAACCAAAACAATAAACACTTGCACTCAGCACCGCTGCTCAGATTTTTATCGTAGTGGCTTATATTTATACGCGCTATGCACGGGATTTGTATTATTGTTGTTGTTGCATCATTCAAAGAAATCGAACGAGCGAACAACAATTCGCACATTGAAGACAGCTTCTTCTTTTTCATGATCAGTGACTTTTTTATTTCTACACTCATGTTGTTCTTGTTTGATTCTTGGAATTGGCTATTGCTTTATTGCTGTATTTTTTTTTTTTTTTTGCAATGAAGATCAAAGTTGTAGTGGGGTTTTTGTTGTTGTCCTACTTCCAAAATGTTGCTCATCTATGGCCTTTAGGATATTTATGTGCAAAGAAAATACTTTCATGAATTGTGGCTAAGGCGCGAAAGCATAAAATATGATGATGGAGAAAAATTAGAATTCTCTGATACTTAGGATAATTCACCACTTAGCTAAATCAGCTGGATAATTGCATTGATGATGTAGTACTCATGACTTGTAACGGAAAGGTCCACTGTTTAAAGACTTTGGCTGACAACTGGTTGCTTGCCTTAATTGATTGTAATGCTTCGAAGTAAATTCACTCATAGACTACTTTTTGTAATTCTTTTATAAACTATCTGTGCTGTGTGACATTTAGCACTTTCTCACACAGCATATTACCACATAGAATTTTGGATGTGCAAAGTAAAGAAAGCAAAGGTAACAATATCAACCAATCAGCTAGTTGATTATCTCAACATCCGCCTTTTTATTAAGTTCATAATTATTGGAAATTTTTGCAAATAATTATGTTGTTGTTGTTCATACTTTGGGCTACCAAGCCAACATATGAATTCACTGAATGCTGTACCAGTAGTTGAAACTTTTGTGGTAACTGCGTTATCATGTTTCGCGTCACTCTTCATTTGTTTCAATTAGAAACGTAATGTCAGTTATTGTTGTTGTCTCTATGTCACTTAGTTTTTGTTATGGCAACAGTACATAGTACTATGCATGAGGGAGGGAGAAGAGTGCTGCTCTGTTTAAGTGCTTCAAATATCAAATCTCTACCAATCTCGCTTCCTTCTTGCAAGTCATGCATGCATGACCTCTCCTTACCTTGTCCTTATTCTTGGTAGTTAGTTTTTTGCACTTTTTTTTCGCTTTGATTTCGCGTCGACAACACGATCTATGTCAAAGTCACATTTATGTGACACTTTTGACTTGTGTACATATCTGTAGCACAAGTCATTTGTGTAACATCACGTCAAACGTGAAGACAAGCAGTAGTTGCGCTGACTTCTACTCCCACCCACTTGATTATTAAACTGATTTTGAAATGCAGCAGATACTAGAGTGTATTAACCTCATTCTAAGTGTAGTGTTGAATATAAATTTTGTTTTAGTTAATTTTTACTTAGGATTTTTGATTTAAGTGAATTGTTTTCTGAACTTTACTTAGTATAAAATACACTTTAATAATTAAATTTTTAATTAAGATTGATTTTTATGTGGTTTCTTGTCTTGCTTAAGCCATGGAATTTTTTTTGGGGATTGGCTTGTTTTTTTTGTACTCTACAGTCGATCCGCGATGTTGTCGTTCATATTGGTTTCTGGGGTCACGATGTTTTGAGTTCATTCACTCTAAGTAAGGAATACGTGTATTCATAGTACTTAGGAAAAATATGCCTTATAATAATAATAATGAAATGTGATCAAAATAGTTGAAGGAAGTTTGAAGGCATGCAGTCAAAAAGAGTGTCTCACTGTTCGCACTTTTATCGTGATATTTAAATATAGATTATTTTTATAGTTACTGAATCAGTTTTGTTAAGTTAACGATAGTTTTCGAAGGTTTTAAAAACAGTTTTTCTTATAATGTTCATATTTTCTCAATAAATGTACTTACATAAAACATTTACTGTATGCGTTGAGACAACATTTTCTGTTAACTGCATGTTAAGACCATGACAAATAATCACCAACGAACGTTTATTGGGTTCAATGACAGTGGTAATATTTGATGTTGTAATCCAACCACCTATAAAAAATAAATTAAAGAACACAATGGTCGAATTAAAAAGAAAGAAATTTTAAAAGATTAAAAGCGTTATATTAAAATCAAATAATGTTGGCCCCATGGCGAAATCAAAAGAAAACACCACAGCACAACAGAATTTGAGTCAAAACACAGAATACTCCTTTGATTTACTTACCATCTGGACTGACGGTTGTCTTTGATGTCGCATTGCGTATCTGACGTCCACCCACCATCCATTTGACCTCGGCGGGTGGATTCGAAGGCGCAGTGGTGCAGGTGAGCGGTACAATATCGCCAACACGAGATTCAGTGAGCCCCGACACTGAGACATGAGTGGGCGCAACTGTCGTAAGTGAAGTAGTAACGTGCGATAAGTAGGTTACAGTTAAGCGGCAGTTGTACAGTTGACGTTGATTAAATCATACGCAGGATATCAATAGCAATGAAATGTACATGCGAAAAAGAAAGAGAAAATTTTCTTGTTTAAAGTTTCGGTTACTTCCAAATATATTTTCATTAACATTTTGTCAGAGGGGCTTTCAAATAACAAACGCACAGCACATTGAAAAATCATGTGCTTTATAGCACCAAGACAGCCGCATAATGTATACAGGGAAATTAGTAGAATTGGCTTTTGAGTGGCAGAACTTCAAACGCGTCACACTCTGTATAAATTTAATTTCAAAAAATAACGTTCGAATGAAAATAAATATACGACATGACAACGTCTGTCAGTGTGTTGGTTGTTTGCTTGTTAGTTGTGTGTGTATATAGACACTTGCACGAAATGAAAAAGGATATTTTATTGTGCTTTTTAATAATTTACACTTAAAAACATCAATATTTGCAAATAAAAGTGATGAATTAAATTTAATATTTTTTTTTTTATATCTGTGGGCATAAAATGAGTGAAATTTAATTCTTTTAATTTTAAATTCATACTTCGCTTATGTTTGGTGTCATAAAAAGCTTTAACGGTCTTCTTTTGCAATTTTTTAAAGTTGCTTTTTATTTTGAAGAAGTTCGAGTGAGGAATGAATTAAAATTATAGCACCCACCCCTTCGTGATGTAGACATCAACTATGTAATGCATTTTTGAAATTAAATTCTTAAGAGTACAAGTATGTTGTACCTGGATGTAGTTATAGGCGTAGTAATAAGTTTTTGCTTGAGTGCGAACCATAACTTAACCCTAAGAACGTAGAAAAGGGAACGAAGGGGTACTGCATTATATTTCTGTTTAAAGTTTTCTGTGCTCTCAAAGTGAATTGATTTTCAGATCAATCTTTTAATTCAAGAAACATTTCTTTAGATTATGATACATGATAATGATACAAACTGTATTATCTTCTAGAAATATTAATTTTCACATGTACTTAATAACTAAAATCTTTATGAGCTGATCAGAGTTCTCGGCTTTAGTCAGGAGCCAAGTGCTCTTTTTGGGCTCGCTAGCTTACATCCAGCACGAGCTGAGAGCCAAAAGAGCCATTGGGGGCCAAAGTAGAGCTCTCGACTCCCGCTCGCGACAAGAGCGCCAAAAATCAAAGAGCCGATAGCGTTTGTAAGGAGTTCTTTTGAAATCGAAATCTAGTTCCAATTGCCCGAATATGAAGCATCGCAGAGATCAAATTGATCGGTTCCTTTATTTCCAGCTGAAATAAAATGACTTCAAAGCATTATCAGAATAAAAACAGTGCAAGTGCAACGAGAAAGCGTGACATCTTTTGTAGAACAAAATAAGTTAATTATTATTTCAAAAGAGGTACCTATTGGAAAGAATATTTCTTTGGAATATTTTCAAGAAGTGCATAGACATTAATTGACTTCAATATCATCTGGACGAAAAGTGAGTTATCTTTCAAAAATAAGCACTGAACCCACAGAAGTATCCAGTTGTTCAGGTATCAGCACAGTTTTCTAAGAAAATTTTGTAAAACTATTTAAGAAGAAATACTCTAGAATTTTTTACTTTAGTTTTTCTATCAGTAAAAGTAGCTGTTCATGACGTATGAGTAACATTTAATACAATATTTACTTCACAATTAAATTTGAGTGTACAGCATCAGAATAGAGGTGGAGATAAATCAATCTATTAATCCATGCATTATAAACTATTCTGAGAAAATAACTTATCCAACACACTATCGAAATGGAAGCCAGTATATGAATGTATTCTGTGGTATGAGAAATGATTGCTGATATCAATGGTAATCTCATATTAAATTCATAAAACCAAAATATTTAAATTAAAAACAGTAAATTTAGCTAATGAACTATTTCATTAAATTTGAATGATTCTTTTCTGCCTGTGATATGTGTATACATAGCTCTTCATCACAGGCACTAACATCAGCTGGCTGATGGATGGTTAAGTGACAACAACATAAACAACGAAATGTGTAAAAACATACAACAACAACAAAAGAAACTGACGTAAATAAACAACAACATGCAAATCACATGAAATTGAGTGTAGCTTAAGAAATGTCCTTGCACAAGACAAACAAGTAGCTTACACGTCACCATTCCGCGGCTGATGCTTATAACTACTTGTCTTTCGGCTTATGTACATTACAAAATCGACTCTGCTGTAGAAGAAACATGAAAAAAAAGCGCTTGCAAATAAATTTGTTTTTCATATTTTACAGGTTTTTTGTTGTTGTTGGCTTCGTCCTTTCTTGTTGTTTGTATATCATTCATTATACATAAATAATAATAATAATACGCATGTTTTTGTTGCTTGCGATGTTGATGTTGATGATGATGTATCTATGCGTATGTGTTTTTGTGCGGATGAGGAGTGCATGAGTGAGTGTAAAGTGCCGAGAAGCAATACATTTGCGCTTCATCAAGGATAAACGACATCGTAAAGTATAAAAATAAAAAAATTGGTAAAATGGAAACAAAACTCAAACTACAGGGTGTTTAAAGTTTCTTAAATATTAGAAAAGAAAATGGGTGAACTGATTTTCAATACAATTTTCAGCTGCCTGCATTGTGTAGTTTTAGACAGCACATTAAATTTTATAGCGTTACAATACGAAATTATTCTCATATATCGTAAAAAACATAAATACCTCAACATGCACCCTATAATGTCTCTTAAAAATTTATTTATGCAGAATTTTATTTGTGTGTGTTTTTTTTTAAGCCAACAAAATTGGAAAAAAAAAATACTCATAAGACTTTCTTGCTTTCCATCACGGTTGTAATTCACTTGGGTTTTCGTGTCATCCTCATCAGTGCTCACAGCGCAGTGCACCAGCAACAGAATCGAAATTACACCCCCTCCCCCCCATACACTTTCTTTCGTATTGAAAGATATAACATTTGTCATGTGCTTGTGCGACTTTTTTTTCTCACACTTAATGCGCGCCGCGCATATTCTCACATATCATAAATTCGTTCATTGCTTTAAATTCATCACGAGTGGTTTTTGAAAAGAAGAAAAGTTGTATCTCTATCCTTGAAATTTGAATATTATTTAATGCACGGTGGGATTTATTAATGTTAGGTTTATGACACACGTCTTAAAGGTTAAAATTTCATATTTAAATTAGTCTGATTTTTATCATGCCGCATGCAACTTAGCAACCAACATGTCGTAATAGGTTGGTATATAATTGGCAGCACAAAGTTAATTTTTATGAAACTTTTTTAAGTGACGAAAAGTGAAAATGCTTTTAAAAATCTGTAGTTCATACATATACTTCTAAGGAAATTTTGTAAAACTTGACACAAATACACTTTATGTCACAAGTACCATATACACAAAAAATGAGCTGACTTGAGTAAGAAATAATCTGAAATTCTTAAGCTTCGTCTTATGTTATTTAGCATTTATATAACCGCAGGAGTAAATCTTAATATGGGACTGAAATTATTGCGCAGCCAATTATCAAACTTTATATTTTAGTGCAGTATATAGGGCTATACATTTGACTTCAATATTTAAGTAATTACCTATATCGAAAAAAAGTTGAAAAACTTTGATCTAAAAGTTCTTAAGCAGCCAAATATAAAATCTGTTTTTATTTGCACAACCTTCTCAATTTAATTGAAATCTAAAAGGTACATGTTACTAA
This sequence comes from Tricholauxania praeusta, assembly GCA_949775025.1. Classification (NCBI taxonomy): domain Eukaryota; kingdom Metazoa; phylum Arthropoda; class Insecta; order Diptera; family Lauxaniidae; genus Tricholauxania; species Tricholauxania praeusta. The sequence goes on along the minus strand of OX459031.1, from coordinate 120,661,068 downwards.
GTTGTATCGGAACCGGTGTTTTGTTGTTTGAAATTTTGCTTTTTTTTTTGACGTATGAGTAACATATAATATAATAAATTTTTTGTCTTTCATGCTTCATTCGATGCATCTTCTTTATATATTTTAATTTTTTATAAGTCACATGAAGTTTTCATAAAAATTAAAGCCAGTTTTTATCATTATCCTTTGAATTTGACTCCACTGTGTGCAATTTACTTAAACTTAAAAAAAAAAAAATAAACGTATGCATAAGTAAGTGTATATGTAGTAAGTGTGATGAGAATGTAGTGGGAATATATTACATTTCCTATTTTCTCTCGCAAAATTCTGCTCCTCACTCATTCATTTTATCTTTTAGTTGTTACAATGTACACATTACACTCATCCGCTTGGTGTTTACGAAATGCGTTGCTGTTAGTAGCTTTTTGTACACTGCGAATTATCCCTAACAAGCTACACTTGAAACACAAATTTGCAATTCTTGATTTGACAAAGACTTTTGCAAGGCTGCTGCTGCTGCGACGCGAGTTGATGCGATGAGATGCGACGCAGCGCTTAACTTGCACCAAACTAAGCTAATTGCTAAGGGATTACAAGGGTACTCCAGCATGTTAGCTTGTGTTTTATAGTGTGCTTTAATAAATGGCTTAAAAATTTTCTGAATACTTGTTAAAAAATTAATGAATTGCAATTGAGAGAAAAATGCATAGCACACTTTTAGGCACTTGGTTATTTTGAGCTTACGCCACCTTCTGGCAAATGTTAAATTTTTGTGCGTGAAAAATATTCGCAGCAGTGAAAATATGTCCTCCCCCGGTTTTTTTTTTTAAGGTTCTTATACGCTTGAACATTACGCAATTAAAAGTTTCTTGGGCTCTATTGTAGGCAAATACTTACACATAACTGTTAGCTCCACTTCTGCCTTAAGTGGTGTCTGTGACATCACATTACTGGCTTCACAGCGAAATTTTGCCTTATTGTCACTCGCCTCAGCCGTAAAAGTATAAATATTTTCAGAGAGTCGGCCAGCAGTTCTTAAATTAAAAAAAAAGGAAATCAATTTGAAGTTAATAAACTTTAATTGCTAAAATTTGTTGGTGAATAATTAATGCTATAATTACCTGTATGCCATGCGTATTTGTGAGCCATTTTTGTACCAAATTAACTGTGCTGGTGGATTTCCACCACGGCTGCGACACATGAGCTCAACAGTTTGTCCACGACGTAGTGTTTCACCTTGTGTATAGCCTTCGATATATGGAGCGCCAGGTGGATCTAGAAAGAGAGAAAACAAATTGTTTCATAAATAATTTCGGAACAAAATTTCATTTTTGTACTTAAATAAATATATAAATTCAAGGACCTGCCGAGAAACGCTTAGCAGGTCATTCAGTGTGATTCATTTTAATTTCTCCAGGTCAATATAATATCTCGAGGACTAAGTAGGAGAGTTAAATGGTTTCTAGAATACCAACAAACAACTTCCTTGTTGAAAGATAATAGTCAATTATCATTTTTGGATCACAAGTTCCTATATTGCGATCTATAACTGGATGATATCGGTTACGTGAGGGTTATTTGACGGTTATGATTCGGTTAGTTCACATTTTAATTTCTTTTGTGAAATTATTGTTTATATCAACCATAATAAAAGATGTTTTATTGTTTTGTCTACACTATATAACAATATAATAAACATGAATGCACACCGTTGTTAAGGACGATGTATCAAATTTTTTCTTGAAAGGCTTACGTTAAATAATCTTTATCTTTAAATCATTGCTTAATCACGCTTTATATTTTACAAATTGATAGAGATACGTTTGCAAATTTGCACTAAACACAAACTCAAAAAAATTCAAAATTTTCGCTCGTGGGTATGTCACATCTCCGTTGGGAAATGTTTCCGGTGTAAGCTGTTTTATGATGCTGCATAAAATTTTATTGCGTTTAACGCAAAAGTATAATTAAAAAAAAAAAAATGTCAATTGGTTTTGTTTCCTGATCTAGAGGATAATTTTCACACAACAATGCAAATTAAATCGCAAAACAATAAAACGTTTTGCATTGCCTACTAATAGGCGCAGTTGGATGAATATTGTTTTCCCGCTGCTGTTGTTGTATTGCAGTAAACATATTTTTCGATTTTAATTAGTATGATCAACATTTTTAATAGCTCCCTTTTTGGCATAAACCACAAATTTGGTCGGCATATTTTTGCGTATTCATTTTTTTTTTTTTTTTTTTTTTTCAGTAAATATCCAAGCAGGAAAGAGTGGTGATTTCATGAAAGGAAAATTAAATCGCTTTCTTTTAGGAAAGTTGCAAATTTGAGTTTTCAAAATATTAAGTAAACAGTTGAGATTTAATTTTATTTAAATTTAGCAATTGAATTTAGTTTGGCTCTAATTTGAGTTGAACTTGAAAACGACTTATTTTGCCATTGATGACTTTATTCTTACTTGACGCAGCCTTGATTCTGACTTGACTTCCATTTGATTTCAATGTAGAAATGTTAATTTGCATATGAATTTAATATATGTTGAATGCTGATTAACTATTCTGTGTGTGACAGGGTATCCGGGTACCCATTTCATTTTAAAATCAAAATATTTTATTGTTGCATGTGCTTTACGAGAACTCCTCCTGACACTATACTAATATTATATTGTCATATAAGTGGTTTCACCTGATCAGTTTGAGAGACTTCATTAATTTGTACAGCTCAAGCCAAAAAATTAGAAATTTTCATACAATTTGCTAAGGGGTACCCAGCTACCCTCTCACCTTGGGAAATGTGATTTTTTGTCAGGCACAGAAGGGTTAAATTGGTTTTTTTTTTAACTTTGATATAGCGTTCTTCTCAGTGTTTTGAGCAAAAACATGACCAAAACTAAAAGCGTCTCATGACAATTTTTTTCGCATTGAGCTATATGTTAACATTAATATTTAACTGTATGAACTGGCATACAATTGCATGAGAGCTTTTAATTTTTTTTTATTATTCTGTGTGTTTGTTGTGGTGAAGATGCCAGTGGTGGTGTTTAAAATAATGTTAATCCTACACAGCAACAACAACAAATAATAATAAAAATGTTCATGCCTCACAACAACAAATTAAACAAATAGCCAACACCAATAGCAAATATACTGCGTTATTTTTTTTTTCAATTTTTTGTAGCATACTTTTTTGCGTCAAACAGTATTTCATTAATTCGCAAAATATAGCAAATAAATTTAACAAAATACTTAATTTGTACACAAAAAATGACAGAAAAAAATTTAAATTTACAACATAAAAAGAGAATATTTTTGTTTAATTTTAATTATCAATAAAACTTAGCATGGATTTAGTGGCAATTAATGAAAAAAAAAAACAAAACAGACATGCAAACTTTGCAGCATTCAGCAACAGTGCAGCTGTGCTTCGTTGCAGTCAGACAAACAGTTGTACAATCGTAATTAAGAGGCTCCCTAAAATCTGCCACATTGGCCACAATTAGCGGATATAAGGTTATGATACAAAGTAATAACAACATGAGTGTTGCCTAAAAAAAAACAAAAATAAATAAAAATGTCCCAAAAACATAATTTTAATTTCATATTGTGGTAATTTTTTCGCATGTTATTTGTATTTAATTCCTGCATTAGTTTGTGTGACTGTTTGTTTGTATAAGTGGATTTAGCATCATGGTTTTGAAATTACAACTACTGATAATAATATTTACTTATTGTTTTTACTTTATCTGTTTATTTTGTAATTTTAATTATCAAATGCCATTAAATTATTTATTTGGTTTATTTTGGGTAATTTTGTCAATATCACTACAATTAAATCATGTTTTTTTTTTTTTTGTTGAAAAACCATTATTTTTATTAGCATGGTTTTGTGAAAAGAAATACATAATTCCGTATTCATTTTAAAACAAATATTAGAAAATTGGTGAAAAAAATATTATTCATTGTCTTTAATTATTATGAACTCTTTTACCTAAACAAGTTAAGCCACTCTGAAATGGGTGCAAGCATTTCTTAATAAATTTAACGCCGCTAAGGAATATGACAGTTAAACTTTTGGTTAAATCCGAAAAAAGTGATGCCACCTGGAAATACGTTAGTAGGTATTTAAACGCAGCAGGTCTGTTTAGGGTGGTTATTTTTTCTGTTGCTGTAATTGTTGTTTTTGTTGCTTTTGTTGTTAATGGCTCCTGCTCCAAAATTTTGCCCATCTATGGTTAATAGCAGTGGTGGGCATGAAAACTTAACGAAAGGGCAAAACACAAACATTAAGCAAAAACAAACGAATTTTTAAAGTTTTTTTGCTGTCATTTCCAAATTCGCCAACAGCACGAGAAAAAAAAACAAATTGCTCTACAAACAAAAACAATTGCTATATTCGTCAAGACACAATGCGGTGCCGTCGCTTATGTCTTTGTATGTTGTTTTTGTTTTCATTTGAACTCACGTCAACGCTGTGCCTCGACAGCGTTGAAGTTTTGCGAATTTTTTTTTCGCTTGCTTTGCGTAAAATAACAGTTCGAACAATGAGGGCGGATAGAGACACTACGTGCCCACCACTGGTCTATAGTACATATTTCATAGATTGAAAAACGTTTAGTTATCGGGAAGCCAGAAAGACTTGTGTCAAAATTTGATAGCAATTGTTTAAGTTGGCTACTTGAACGCCGTGGTATCCACAATAACAAAAAAGCTTACGAATGGACAAATTCTAGATTCAAAGGCATTAGATCAGAGCCAATCAAAAGTGTAAGCTTGGCTACACTGAATAGCTTTCTTTGTGAACTAAGCTTACGAAGAAGGATTGCATAAATTATGATGCATGAAATATAAGACACAACTTTTCATTAATTGGCAAAGCTGTATAGTGTTATACCGTGAAACTAAATAAAGTTCTAATATCTCCATAAGCCAGGAATATATTCCTTAAACAATCGACATGGTGTCTGTAACACTCATAATGTGATTGCTTGCCTAAATTTAAATTCATCTCAAACGCTTAAAAATCATTTACCCTCAAGTGCAAATCAAAAGTGCCTTTAAATCAAGTATGAGTGATGGACTTCAACTTCTTCTCAAGGCTATACAAAACAAAATAAAAAAAAAGAAAAATACTTAATGCCATGGCCAAGCTGACGACAGCCTACGCTCATAATTATTTAAATAAAATGCACAAATTTAGCGCAACTGTTCTTCATCATCATAATCATCAGCATCAGGGTTTATTTAGTGCTTTTTTTTTTTAACCAAAAACAGCTCATTAAAAATGATTTTGCAAAATTTTCAAATCTGTCAAAAAAATGTCATCACACTGAAGCCATAAATTCTTTTTTTATTTCACTGGCTGTTAACATTAATTTTTTCCTCACTTTTTTGTTTTTCTTGTTGGCATTATATAAATACATAAATATATACTTATGTATATATGTATATTGTATATAACTATGAGATTTTGTTGTACATTTTCACATATAAATTTGCATTGCTTTTGGCGCTTATGCCAATGTCGCTGATGGTCTGGACGCAGTTGGCCAATGTTTATAATCCACTTTAATTGGCGCTCATTTATTTCAATGAAATCCACAACAAAAACAACAACAACAAAAGCAGCGACCACTAAAAAAATATGGTCAACGTAAAAACGAAGCTAACTGTACATCCAAAAGCCGAGTCAGATAGAACCACATCAGTCGGTCGAGCGGTTAGTAGCTGTGTTTATTGCACAGTGGTAGAAAATGTGATTTTAGTGGAAGTGACAAAACAAATGGCACATTTCACACAAAGTCGTTTTTTTGTTCTCCAGTACAAAAAGATTCGAGGAAATTATTGTTTTTTCTATATTGTCAATTTTGGGTTTCCATTTGAAGTAGATAGAAAAATTCACACAAAAAATTTTAGCACAAGCAAGAAAAAAAACGCTAAGAATCTGAGAATATATTTTTGAGTAGATGTGAAATTTTTCATAAAAACCAACGTCCTAAAATATGCAAAAATTAAAGTTAACCTAAAGCAAAAGAACAATTTGATACAAAATTAATGAAAAAAGTAGCTGTTTAATAGAAAAAATAGTCCAAATAACTTTCTTCAGAGACTATGAGAAACTCTGTACAAGAAATCCTTGAAAAAAGTCCTTTACGATTGATATAGGGCAAATATGCAAACAGTGAGACAACGCAATTATATTTTCAAAATATGAATATATCATTGTCTATACCTAATGATGTTTCACCAATTATACAAAATATTAATAGCTATAATGCTTATGTGTTATTATGAATCCAGAAAAACTTAGTCCGCTTTTTTAATAGTTAAATTTCCAACCATATTACAGATATACATAACTTATTTCGCGTTCACATTGCCTTGAATGCTTCTTCTAAAGATTTTTCTATAATAAAAAAAAAATATATCAAAAAATAATGATCTAATTTAGATTATTATCGCCGAAAATATTACAATTTTCTGTTTATCAAAAATATAGTGTCTCACTGTTTGCACCCTAACCCTACTTTTTATCAGAAAGGAGTTTTTTTTTACTCTCTTACCTTTTTTGAATGGTTTTTGACTGATAAGCGCAATTTTTCTTAAAAATTTTGTATCGGCTTTACTTTTTTACTCAACTTTTGTTTATGTCAATTTTTTTCTTGTGCACTCAAAGTCTTTTAATTTTTTTTAAATTGGAAATTTTTTGCAATAAATCTCTTGGTTGTTTTCATATAATAATAACTTTCTTGGCAAGATTTCATTCTATCAAATGCTAAATAAACCCTTTGTGAAATTTAAAATTATTCACAAACTGATTTCTCTTTGAATTGAAAGCACTGTGTCCTAATAATACCAGGATTCATAAATCGGTCAAAAAAGAATTAAAAAACCATAATCGTCATCATAATCCTGTATGGGTTAGAACGATATACAGCAGGTTGCCTATACGTTGATGAGTTCCTGTGGTCAACAGTAGCAGCAACTGCATTTCATCTGACAACTGCAAGCTGTAATGCATGAGCAAATTTATAAGCCCATGCTGTTAGTTGGTTCACAAGCGATAGTGGCCTGATGACCATACCTGTATTAAATTTGCTTTTTTCTGCACAAAAATGTGGCAACATCCCAAATGAGCCACAATCTGACCAAAACATAACTAAACTCAATAATAATCGAGTGAAATTTAATGCAATGCCAATGGTCGGCAACAGTAATAGAAAAACTGGAAATGCAGCTACCTATACATACATACATAATCATAATTCCATTTCTGGTCACCTGGGGCCGCTTAACGGAGCACAATCTGGTTATTCACCAACTGTTTTGCACCGCAAACACGCTATGCATGTGGAATGTGTGTGTAAGTGAAAATTCAAATTAATTATGAATTTTTCATTGCATACGCTTAGGCGCAATGCTGCACTATCGTTACAAATGAAGACACATGGTAATAATTTTGTTGCCACGCCCCCAAAACTTCCATCCACCATTGTCACCAGACGGCTAGACCAAACTGTTTTAGCTTTTCAGCGTTTTACATAGTTTACCTCATGCCGCTCCCGTGCCTGTCACAGTTCTCATGGGCATTTTTGTGCGTTTTATTTACATTGCATATTTTTAGTTTGCAATGACGTTATTTTCGCTGTTGCCAGCAATTATTTTCATATTATTAAATTAGTCTGTGTATGTGTGTGCTAGTGAGATAAAATGTACCGCAGCGCAGCACATGTGTGTTTATGTGCTTGTGCGTCTAAAAGTAGGCAATTATTTAAAACAGTTACATACCGGAAATTCTATATTGTTCCAATTTGGCAATGCTAACGTCCATTGCAATTAATTGGCAAGGTGCATGTTTGTAATGTGTGTGTGGGATTGTATGTGTTGTTCCCTTGGGAGCACACAAAATTGCATTACTCCCTTTACTGCATTTCCTGTGGTCGATCCTGCCAGCCTACCTTTGTAAAATCGGTAGAGGAAATCGTTTTATCATTGTTTTGTCGTGCTTTTTAATTACGTTTGCATGGTGAATCGATTGGCAAGCCATCTCCCGTTTATCATATGCTGCCTTTGGTATATAACCACTTTTGTCAATAGCGACGTAAAAAACAACAATAACTATGAAAACCAGCTGTAGTTGCATAAATTGTGTATGGTCTTTAGCGATGGTGCTTGTCAGAACCTCCTGCAAAATGAAATGTTTATCAGCGGCACGTGACCATGGCGCGATTATTTTTTCTCCGCCCACAGCTTAAATTGTAACTATAAAAGGTAACTTTTAGGGGCAAGCCCCGCAGTTCTAGATTGGTTTTATATTTTTAATATTTAATTAAGCGTCTAGGGAAAAGCATCATTTAGATTTATATACGCTTAAAAATATTCATTGAAAAACTTCGTAAATTTAGATTTAATGGGCTAACTTTCTGCACCATATGTTCGTTTATGAAAACATTTATATGTATAGGGTCAGCCAAAAAAGGTTTCATTTGGGTCATCCAACAAGATATGTCATTTTGAATCAATCGAAAAACGAAATAATTTTGTGAAATGTGATAATATTTTTATATAAATTTAAAGTACAAACTTCTAGGACGGTAATGGAATACAATATCCGCCAAATGTTCACCTCGTCTCTGTCTACAAATGATCATTATATTAATGAAACTTTGCATCAAATTGTCACATAATTGCGGCATTATTTCCCGAACAATAGCACTCATATTTCCTTTGAGTGCTTCAGTCGTTGGTGGAGCATTGGCATAAACTTAATCTTTAATACAGCTTGAAAGATAAAAGTCTAATGCTGTGAAATCTTACGATCTTGAGGTCTTAATTTCAAAAAATTTAATTCCCAGGAGGCTTGTAGTCCATTTTCATTGTTTAAACACTTTGTACAAGTGTGTGATCGATCCACAAATTGTACTTATAAAAATATATCTCAATAACAGTTATGTCTTGATGGCTCAAAAATATCACCTCTTGTTGGAAAATACTATTTTATCTTAAATGAATGGAAACTAAAAACAATGCCTCAGAAGAAATTTATTGGACTTACATACATCAATATCGAAAGTGTCATTACATTGCTTTTATATCACACAACCCGGTTTTATTTCAATTTTCTCGACTTGTTTATTACATTCAGCCAAAAATGGCATATGAAAAAAATTTAATGAGAGAAAAATAACATACAAAAAACCATTTCATAAAAAAGGTTATGAATGCAAAATCGTGAGAAAGAAATAACATGAAAGAGAAATGTCATGAGAAAATTATCATATGAAAAAACAATCATAAGGAAAAATAGCATGTGAGAAAAATTTCATGAAAGTAAATAACAAGCGAGAAACAATTTCGTTAAAAAAAAGCATGAGAGAAAAATAGTATGAAAAAGAAATGTCATGAGAAAACTATCATATGAAAAAATAATCATGTTTGAAAAATAATATGAGAGAGATATGTCATGAGAAACTTATCATGTGAAAAAATAATCATGAGAGAAAACTAATATGAGAGAGAAATGTCATGAGAGAGCTATCATATGAAAAACTCAGGTAAATAAAACCAATTTTATTGATTCACCAATACGACTGCCTATAATTACATCACACGGCATTACGTGTTTACGTGAATACTAAAGAAATATACAATTGAAAAGCCGTTGCATTCTCAACTATTTGCACGCCACTGAACGCCTGCTTACTGGTTTTCATGCCTCAATACATACTTATGGTCAGCCGCTAATATTTAAACGCTTTCAAACACCTAAATTCAATCATTCGCAAAAACGTTTTAAATTTCAATTTTCATGCGCTGAAATGCAATATTTTACTATGAGTTTTAGATTGAGTTTTCCGCTGTTGTAGTTGTTGCTTTAATACTACCACTTGGCAAGCCAATTATACACCTGTGTTATAATTTCGCTTTTCCAACTTTTTCCCCCCATCTCATTTTGGAAGAGTTTTTTTTTCCCTTATTATCCTCCACAAAATTAATTTAAAATGCAGTTTCATTGTTTTTGCATATTTGAGTGTTAGAGCATATATGCGTGTATGGTGTGAAATTGTAATTGAAATATATTTGAAAACCACATACTACCTGCGGAAGTTTGTAAAATTTGGTTAGTTGATGCATCGTTAAGTTCTATATGATTTAGTTCAAGGTTTTTAATAACAAATCGTATTCATTTTACAAAATAAAGCTTTTAAATGTACACTTTTTGTGGTAATAAACATATATAAATTTGAAACAAAATTAAATCCATGGCTTAAAGTGAATGAAATAAATGTTGCAGAAAAAAGAAAAAAAAAATCTTTTGCAGATGAACTTTAAGCAAATAGAAAAATCTAACAAGTGAGAAAAATGATATGATACTAAAATATTCTATAAAAATGTCATAAGAGCCATATGTCACGTGAAATAAATTATGAATATTGTTTTAACTTTTTCCTACTTTTAGACAAAAGTATTTCAAATGAGCTTTCTCACACGATATATTCTCCCATGAAATTTTTCTCACATGACATATTGCTTGAAAAAATAAAACAAGAAGAAGAAGAATTCCATATATTTCGGCGGGGTGATGAAGGCCTTTCGTCATTAGGACATCAAAGTGTCATTACTTTTTTTGGAAATCAATAAATCTTTATGATTTTTTTGATAAAAAATATTCGCGAAATTCAATGATTCTTGATTTACGTGAGCTTATTGATTCTGTGCAAAGTTCTGTACGAATGTCGAGAGCCTGTGACCAAAAACTCATTGAATATCCACTTATATTCTAAGACATTGTCTTAAATTAAGCTAAATAAAGCGCTAATGTACATGTTAACAAAATTTTACTCACATAACACAGATAGCTGCACTGTTGAACGCATTGGCATATCCGGTGCCAGGGCCTTATGTTTAGCCTGACATGTATATTCCGTATAATCATCATCGGCATTGGGTTTTAATTTTAAACTCGATGTGGTAGTGAAACGTTTAGGCACCGACTCTTCCACCTTGTCATTGCGACTTTCTGTAAAAACAAAAAAAAAGTTTGCTATTAAATTTATTATAAATTATATAATAAGTTTCAAAATAAATTTTTAATTTATGCAATATTTTGAAAAAGTTTTGTCAAATTTATGTGCAAATATTTGTCATATATTCTATACCTAACGCGATCAAATGGGAGAAGTTTTGTTGCATGGTCACTCATTATTATGCTAACAGCGCGTGTAAATGCTCATTACAATAAGAGGCCTAAGGCAACGCTGAAACACACTGTAGCATATGCTCCCACACATATGAAAACACGAATACTTTCACGTGTGTGCCAGCCGCTTGTTTTACACACATACTTATCGGCATCATAGCTCACTTGCTGTAGTGTAGTTAAATCGAATGTTAGATGTTTGTTTACCATAACACTGAACATTTTTTTTTTCGAATTATTTGTTATTTTTTATATTAATGTTGTCATTTGACGCAATAAACTTTTATAATAATAATAAGGAGGTATAGCTACTACAGCTATAAGTCTTCTTAGCTATGTAGATTGAAGACTAAAATTAAGTAAAAAGCTTATAGTAAAGTATTAAAAAGCTTTATTTGCTTTATTGCTCCAAAAAGATAATATTCAGTGCACTTGATCATGAAAAAAATGTTACTCGCACAAAAGGACCTCGTAAGACTTATAGGTACAAGGATCGCCAGATTGTGCGCAAGGCAAAATGTGATCCTCGTAAGACTGCTGCCGACATCCAACGCGAATTAATTGATCAATACAATGCTCAAATATCCAAACGAACTGTCGCTTGACAATTGGTTGAGGCTGGACTCAATGGACAAATTTCACGCAAGAACCTATTGGTGAGGTCCTTCTGTGCGAGGAACATTTTTTTATGTATCGTGCTTATCGAAATGATCAATTGCAGTGATTACCATCTCATGGACATCTTTTAATGCTCAACAATTGACTTACGCATGGCCGGTGTACAACTTTTGGCCACTACGCATGATTAATGATATGCAAATAAGCAAATTCGGTCAAAAAGTGTTCTTACAAGCAATGACAATATCATTTCTGGAATTTTTTGTTAAGTTTTTCTTTTATTTTTTGCAAATTATTTTTTTGTTTCCAATTAGTTGACTCAGTAAAATCTGTGGTTTGAGCAGAAAATCTCTCATAAAACTTTTTTATGCTATAAAATTGAATTCAATTATGTTCTTTTTTTTAGGCTTATATGTACCACATTTATGTTATGTACAAATTTTTTGGTACACAAAGAAAAATAAATGAGAAAAACTGCTAATAAAACGAATGATTTCGTTTCCAATTAGTTGTCAACAGCAAGCTTATATTAGTAGGTTAGTTAGTGTATAAATCAATATCAATATTACTTGTGAAGAAGCAAATTAATATGAGTAGTACTACTAAGGAGAACAATATAATACGTTGTACAAGTGCTGATTAAATAATCAAATTTCTCGTGCGCATTCCAGTAAACGAGTCAAAAAAATATTTAAGTTGTTGAATCAATGTCAGTATCAGAAGTAAGGTAGCAAATCAATATGAGTAGTACTACTAAGGAAATAAAATGAGTACGTAGTTCAAGCACTAATTGAATAAACGAATACCTCGTGCGCATACCGGTGCTCTATTCAAAAGAAAAATTAGCAGCTGAAATTTTTTTCAAGCTGTTGCTGTGTCAAATGGTTTTTTATTGCAGCCAAGTGTGTAACTCAAACACCATGACGAATATCATGTATTAAATCAATACTAATTAATTTTGCAAATTCAATATTCAAGTACTTTGATCAGTACTAACAGTACTACTCATAGTAACTTACTTCCTTATTAGTTTTACTCATACTCCAAGTACCGCGCCCACTTCTTTACACAACCACTCAACTGAGATTTTTTTTCAGTGAAACTTTGAATACAATTACAGCGCGGCCGACAAAGTTTTTCGCAATGAAACACATGTATAAATACATATACACACACACACACAAACGTCTAAATTTCCAAATCAACATATTAGAAAGCTTCCAGACACAAATGAGCATCCCAACTGTTGCCTGTAAATATAATTTTTTTTTTTTTGTTCATGTTTTTCTTGTTGATTTTTGTTTTTGCTATTACTTTAATTTCATATTGTTGCTGTTGTTGTTGTTGTTGTGCCACATCCGTTTCCTGTTACTGATGCTGTGTTTAATATCAATTTTGAATACATTTTGCAGCAGCAGCATCGCGTTCAAAGCAGCGTATGTAAAACATAGGCATATTTACATGTCTGTATACACATGTGTGTGTGCGTGTGACAAATGCACATGTGTGTGTGTGTGTGTAATTGCTGTGTATAACAGCATATGAATAAAAACTAAATAAATAATCAAACAATAAAGAACAGAGTAAAACGCCTTGCTGCCCCCTCGCGCCGCCCATTTGCCATGTGGTTCCAAGACATTTGCGTTGGTCCTCATAAAACTTTTTCGCTCTTTCTATTTTTTTTCTAGTTTTTTTTTTGTTATTTGTTTTTGTATTTGATTTTTTTTTTTTCCTTTTGTTCTTACTTTGATGAATTGTGGCAAATTTACGCGTCGTAATGTGAATAAAAGTTTTTCCGCAAGTCTCTGTGTGTTTGTGTGTGTGCGCAAATTTCATTAAAGTTTTGATTTGGCTGTTAAGCGCAGCCGGAATTCGTTTGTGTCTGTGCGTGTGTTGAGTGTGTGTAATGCAGCTGTGTTTACATCTGTATATTTTTATGCTTAAAGTAGTTGCATACTTTTGTGCGTCAGTCAGGTATGTTAACTTTATTTTAGTATTTTTATTGTTGGTTTACCACCATTGCATGTGACAACAAATAGAAAATAAAATAAAACTGATGAATATTTTTGCATCATGTGACACATTAATGTCACACACATTTGTTGCGGTAGAAAAATTAAACAGTTTGAATTTTATTGGATTTAAGTTAAAGTCAAATAAATATGTCAATGCTGAAATGTTGTGGCATTTTGCTATAAAATGTATTAGTTGTAGTGAAATTTGCTCAAAAGCTTTAAATTGAAATCATTCGAGAAATTAGTTCCTGATGGTAGTGAAAAATTGCCCAAAGACGAAATGTTTAATTTTGTCAACAAATCAAGGGGAAAGTAGTTCAAGATACAAAAGTAAATATGTTCTGCGACAATTTTTACAAAAAAAGGAATTTCGCTTTTAACCGATGATGAGCTAATCAGTTTAATTCTTGACACTGCTTTCATTAAGAGAAAAGCACGAAATCAAGACTTTTATGTGATGATAAAAAAAAACCTCTTGTAAAACAAATTCTTTATGAAAAATCAGCAGAAACTTATCTTAGTACGACAGGACGACTTCTTTTTTAATTTTCTACATAAATTTTTCTTAGAAAAATCGTCCAAAACTTTGGACTATTTAACTTCTTCCATTTGTACTTATCTTTTTGGATGATTTAAATTTAGTTTTATTTGTTTTCAATGACAACTCAGCATTTTTTTCTTGAATAATCCTCATGGACATGAGCTGCTTTCTTTATAAAATAAAAGCAACGTTTTCAAGAAATTTATTTTTGCCTAATTTCCTCAATTTATTTCTCAAATGAGGGTTTTTGAATGGTCAAAATTATGTATGAAGTTATCATTACGAAAATTAAATCCTTCATCGCTTTAACAGAAAATTTTTTGTGGTGAGACTTCCTATTCGACTTAATTTTTAGAATATTTTTCTTGCAGTGTTTTGTACTATTTCACTCGGTTTCGTTTTTTTTTTTTAATGTAACGTTCATTCACTTCATAAACTTCATAATTTCTATGAGTTGAAGCAAAAAGGATTTCACTTACTTTGACGACTTTCACATTTTTTTTTGCAATTTTACGCCAATGCCTTTTTATGTCACTTCCTCGTTTCTTTTTTAACTTCAACATAACTTGCATGAATTTGATATTCTTGTAATTTGAGGTTTCTAATTTTTCTTTCACCGCTTCAACGCCCTTTTGTCCAGCGACATCGCTGTCCAGTCGAGTGCAGCTCAATTTGGACAACTGCTGTCAAAGTATTTTTACAAAGTCCTGCGTGTTTGCATTCATGTTTTTCCTTTTTGACATAAATTTATCTCATTTTGTGAGAACAAGTTAGGTAAAAAAAAAAAAAATTAAAGTTGGAAAAGAAAATGAATGGGTTTAATAAGGAAATAGTATCTAGAATAGTGGGACACAGTTTGTTGTTACATACCAAACTCACTCACTCACATACAAAAGGCAAAATTTCGCGCAACTTTGCGCAAAAGAATTTCAAACATTCGCGTATGCTGGCTGGCTTTTGCACAATTTTTCTATTCCACTACTTCGCTCCGCTGCCTTGAAGGACATGCGAAATACTTGAAGTCTCGTGTCAGAATGGATGTAACGAGTTTCTAGCGGCAGCTGCAGCAGCGTCTTCAGCACGCGAAACTGTGATGCCGTCGAGGTGTATAGTTCACGTAGTTGAAAGTTTTTAAATTGAATCAGTGGACAAGTAAAGAGGGAGAAAGAAAAATTAAACAAAAATGTGAGTTGGAGCGAAAGAAAAAATTCTGTTTTTTCAAGCATCTAGCAAGGACATTATTGCGCCACTGTTAGAGTTAGTGGCTGCAGCGATAAAATTGTAGCTAGCAGGATGTGCGTTTGTTCCAAAACAGCCAAAGTTACGTGTCGTTGCTGCTGATTGTGAGCTAGCAGTATTTCGCTGCTTATGTGTGTTTTAGGGTGGATTGAAAGTTATGAGAAAGTTGTACCTATGTCAATCCGCTTAAAGTTGATCTTTTTATTAATGATTATAAAGTTTATAAAAATGCAAGAAATATTTTTAAAACAAATTTTCCATCATAAAAAATATGCTCTGGGCTTAATAAGGAAAACTACGTTACAAACTGGTCCATATTTTCTCAAAACTACGAATTGAATTATGTCGAAAAAATCTAAATTACTTTCGCATTAGATCAAAAAAAAAAAAAGAGTTCAGTGCTGTAAATACCCCAAATGGGCGTGGCAAACAATAATTTAAATCAAGTCTAAAGTACCTTTACGGAGAATTCAATAAAGCGCAGTATAGCGATGCTAAGTGAGCCAAACCTCATGTAAATATGAGTAAGATTATTTAAGTAGGCGTGGTGCCTTCCACAAAAACCACGTTAAAACTTTATAGCATGAGAGTTAAAATAGGAATGTCATGAAACTTATTACAGACTCGCTTAACAACTCAATGAAACGATTGAAAAGAAGTGAGTGGGCGTGTATTCCCTTAATATAAAAATAAAGAATTGCCACGCCCACTTCAATTATGTCTCATATTTTTTCGTCAATGCGTAAGTACGTTGTCGTGGGATTTTATGAATAAGTTTCATCACACTCCTATTTTCATAGGACCTCCTCGACTTACCTCAAGATTTTTTCATTATAGAGATCAAAGGTCACTACGAAGGTCCTTTAAATGTATGAAATGTTCATATATCTTGTCAAGGCTTCTGAAGAATGCAAATATTTTGGAATTGTGGAATATTTTTATTCAATGAACCCAAAATTTTGTACTTGAAACCAAAAAATACCATAACATTGGTCACCACAGCTCGGACATGTCTAGCGTCTGCAAATATTATTATACATCACTGGAAAGCTATTCAGATGAGCTCTTTTTTCCACTATCCATTTATTCCAAAGATGTTAATTTTAGAAATTTTACTACTTTTAAACTTGCGGGTATGAATTTTCAGTCCACCTTTACGCTTTTGCTTTGCAGGCGAATGACAGTCGAACAGACAGTTAGATAGACAGTGAAAAAGACAGTTTAGAAAAAATTGCTTCATTCGCGCGCTAACTTTTGAATTATGTCATTTGGAAACATTTTTAGCAACATTATGGGAACAATTTGCGCAAAATGGCTGCTGCAGCAGTAACAGCATCAGTGAGCGGCATGCTTTAACCAACTAAATATTTGTTCTTTTTCTTTGGCACACTCTCGTCACTGTACATATGTACAGTGTATGTAGCTGCTAATTTTGTTTGTGCGTTACATGCGACTACTTTTTCACAGCTTTTATTTTTTGAAGAAAAACAAAAGAAAAAAAATAAAAAAATTCCATTTTTATTTCGTTAGGCTTTTGAGTGAAAACCCGCTCCAGTGCTCAACTTCAAAGCGTTGCGATTTTTTTTTTTTTTACATTCTGCGTTTTGCGCTAAAAAGCATCGCATGGCTGAATGTATTTTTATTAATTTTACAAGAACTTTACAAAAGGTTTTTTTTTTTGTTTTCTTTTTCCCGTTGTCTCTTGTCTTTTGTGTGTTTTCGTCTCTAGCTACTTTTCTTTGAAGTGTCCTTTTAGCTACTAAGCGTGAATGCTAAATTATTTGACACTTCAGAAGTGGCAATTTAAAGTTGCATGGTATGTAGTAGTGGCAGCAGCAGTAGCTTCCTAGAGTGATTTTCTTTTGCCACTTTTTTTTTAACTCATATTGGTGCTGGTCTGTGCATTGAAAAAGTTTTTATAGACAACATTAGATACTTGACTAAAAAGTTTAATTTGAGTCGTAATCTGTCTAGCGTTATTGTAATAGTTAAAAGTTGTGATTTCATTAGTTGAAAGTTAAAGATGAAATCGCTCGGTCTTTGAAACTTGAAACTTTTAGTTGGAAAAAAGAGTCTGTTGGTTATAGTTCTCTTTGTGCGGGTGTTAGGCTGTGCGGTAAAATTTCCACATCAAACATTTTCAATGAAACTTTTAGTGGAAAGAAATTTAAGGCTCAAATTTCGTTCAATTAAAATTAAAACTTTAAGACTTAAGTCAGACAACTTATGCACCGATAGTTAAAAACTTTTATTTTTGTAATTCAGACATTCCTTTTGCTTTCACTGAAATCACTAAGGCAACTCGTCTGACAGATTGTGAAAGCATAGTAATTTCATAGAAGAGCAAACCTCATAATTCTTTCTTTTCCTTTGAATTCTTTGAGATGTGAGATTGTATTGTAGTAATTGCTCGTCCTTGACAAGGCGACACTCACAGGAATTAAATAAAGACTTTACTTGAACTCAAATTATCAGTGAGATGCCTAACTTCTTTAGTTCAACAATTTTTGGTAGATCCTAACTACTCCCTTAAATTTGTACTTTCCGGACAAGCAAATAGCACAATATTTAACAAAAGCTCGGTGACCTGGACTTCACAAAATCCGTATCTCTGGTTAGGTTTTTGAGATATCGTCAAATGATTTTTTTTTTGTCCTGTTTGGAAATGGTGACCTTACATTATTCTCAAGAAATACCGTTTGGACGTAGAATTTTTATTGAAATTACCTTTAAATGGTACTAGGATTCTGGAGAGGTTTCAATGGGAGGAGGGCACTATCGACTTAAATTTTGATACCACCATATACACCGATGGGTCAAAGATGAACATTGTGGGTGCGGGGTCTACTCAAAAGAACAAAAAATTTCTAAATATTTTCGCTTACCGAACTTAGCTAGCGTTTTTCAAGTAGAAGTCTAGTTCCATATATGCATTTCCCACTCGCAAAGATTATACCCCCATTTCATGGTTGACTACTATCTCGCCATTTTAGTCGCCAAGTAAAAGTTGGCCTTATAAACATACAACCAATTTTTACTCGGCGACTAAAACGCGAGATAGTAGCCAACTATGAAAGGGCTGATAATGGAAAGTTAGCAGTCTTCTCCGATAGCTAGGCTGCCATCAAGGCTCTAAACTCGGAGTTGATAAAATTTGCATTAGTAGTACTAAGCAGGAAGGAATTAGCTAGGCTATGGCGTCAGCTGGACATAACCCTCATATAGGTCCCAGGCCATAGCAACATTGAGGGTAATGAAATGGCTGGCGAATTAGCAAGGCACCGTTCCTCTCTTGATGAAACCGGAGCCTCAGAGCCCATGTACACTTCGATTAGTATAGTTAAGAAAACGGTCTTCTGGCTTTTTCTTTCCGAGGCAGCAAAAAACTGGAGACCTCTGCAAACCTGCAAGACATCCAGAGCAATATAACAAGGCAAAAACTATTGACCTATTGTCCAAGAGCAGCAAAGACATCGCGAGAATCACCGCGACTTGCACTGGATACTGGACTATCGGCAAGTTTGCTGATAAACTAGGTATCCCATGCAACCTTTAATGCCGTAGTTGTCTGAATGTAAACGAGAAATAATAATATGTTGAGCACTTTCTCTGCATTTGTTCGACCCTTGCCAATCTTTCTATAACAACCTCAGCGAATTGGCCGAAACTGAAATCGGTTTGCTGCTTAACTACCTCAACAGGACTCACTGGATATAGCTTTTGTTGTTACCAGGGTCCTTAGTAAAATCTTATAATAATCTTCTTGCCAGTTTTGGAGGTTCACGTATGTGGTTTTAAAACGGCACATCAGCGCTACTTAATGGAAATTCATTTCACTGATCCTTTAGTGTTAAGTTCAGACTTGCGAAGATTTCAAGCCTGATATCAGAAGAAACTGTTAATAGATAAGAAAGTTATATGGCGGAGAATCAGACGTGTCAAAAACTATCTTTTTTTGTCTTTGAAGGACAGCTGTGATTAAATTTCTTACCAACGGATGTTATTACTAACGAAATAGTCTTATAATTTAATTAGCACAAATTGAATTTGAAAGCAACAAATAATCATATACCTACATAAGCATTCCCTGTAGCAAACCGTTACAAGCATAACATATTCAATATTTCCATATTATGAATTCCGCAACAATACCAATGATAATTAACCATCAATGATGGAAAATTAAATTTATCAATTATAGCAACAATAGAATTATCGATGGCTCAACTTAAATAGCAGACATTACGGATTATCGCATTGTAACCATGGTGCACACGCACACTCAAAGGCTAAATATCGATGAAACTCCCAAAAAAAAAAAGAAACCTTAAATTAAATTCTCCAAATAATTTTCAACAAGTCATTACGATGATGACTGTGGCATAAAATTTTCGCACGCACTAACACAACACTTGCGACAGCCTGCACAGTGCGCTCAATGGCAAAACCCACAAAAATAAAAAAAAAACCGAACACTTTTTGTGAGAGATCTACGCTAGCAGCGTGTTACGTCATAATCATAATTCATCATTTTTTTGCATGAGTTGCTCTATGAAGACGGAAGGCTCCAACTACTGTGGTATTTTGGTTTTTTTTATGGTGTCTGTTTCGTTGTGCCTCCTCTATTTCTTCTTTTTTTTGCACTTTTAACGCGCCAGTTGTGTCAAAATGAGTTTGTTATCCTTAAAATGACAGAAAAATTTTTCCGTTAGGCCTGATGACTATGATGATGCCGATGACGATGCCCAACAAAACGACCGACGGACCGACCATTCATCCATGTTGTGCTTGATGAGTATGGAAAAAATTTATTTTACCATATTACAAACATTATAATAATTTAAAATGTTACCCCGACCCCAACCCTACTTTAAGAGCAGCCCAAACAAAACGAAATGAGAAAAAAACGAAACAAAGAATTGGAGCCTTTTAAAGGCCTTTCAACAGCAGAGATCCTGAGAAAAAAGGGAACCTTCGCTTTTGCAATTTTGTTTGACATTTGCATTTTTTGAATGACAAGCGAAATTGGTACATGCGAGTCCTGGGCAGAAACACACACACACACTCACAGTCATATGGTTGGACAGACCAAACCAACTAGCAGTCAGGCAGCCTCTAAAAGAAAAAAGAATTATCATTTAAGCACCGTCATCATCAGCATGTCGAACACAAACGTAGAGCGCGTGGTCTGTGTGAATTAGGCAAGGGCCTGAGCTGAAGGGGTTTTTTGCAGTTGAATATTTAGAAACATACAGTTAATGGTTGGAGGGTTCGCCTCCTATTTCTAATTTTATTATTGTATGGTAGTGTACACTGTGAAAAAATGAGTAAAAGAAACGTTAAAGGTGAAGTTCGGAAGATATTTATATAAAATCAGCTGATTCCCGCGACTTTGTACGCGTAGTCTGTTTTTAGTTATTTCTTGCGAATTCTAATAATTTTTTTTTGTAGAGCTATCATATTTGGTTATTCTTCATAAATTCCGAGTTGTTGTTTGCAATGTAAATTGACAAAGAGAGCGAGAGAGTAAAATTTCAATACTGTTGTTTCTCTTCCATAAATACTCCATGACATTGCCATTGAAAAAAATGAACAAAACGCCCACACACAATACATTAACTTGCCATATAACGATTTGTCATGCTTGCATGCTTGTCTCTATTTGCGCAAATCTGTCGCGGATAGAGTTTATGTCCGATTTCGTTGAAATTTAACGAAAAAACCGATTTACTAAGACGAAGAAAAAGTCTGCCTAAGGTTTTTGGTTTTTCTAATTTTCCATATTTTTTCCATGTCTTTTCAATTTAAAAAAAATAAAATGGCGGTTTCGGAAACCAACTGTATGTGATTCCCAATCACCGACTTAAAAAATCTACTAAGAAAAACTTTAAAAATTAAAAGCTTCCTCACAGTGTGCAGCAAAAAGCTCGTTTGGTCGGCACATTTACGTTATTAATATACAGCACGTCATCAGGCAACAGCCGTGACAATAAAAAACGCTTACGAAAATCGCAAGCTCACACAACGATTCCACCACAAAAACATTTTTCCCAAACATTAACATGCTGCCAGAAAAAGGCGCTTCATTTCAGAGCAGCAACTGAGGGAATGAGTTTGATCGGACCCGTGGTACTCATTGAGTGCGTACAAGTGCGTGTTCTTCTCTTTTTTTTTCTGTTAAGTACATCAAGGACATAATTTTACGCTTTTGTTTGTGAATGTTGTAGAAATGTAAATGAAATTAGCGAAGGACTTTTTTTTTTCATTTCATTTCATTTCTTAACTTTCCTCTTTCCTTTTTTTTTTGTGGTATAAGTGTTTATTTAGGCAGACAGCCTGTCCAAAGGATGTAAGCAGCTCGGACCAGGAAATGTAAACACATTACGTACGTAATTTTATTTCCCCCCCCCCCCCCCCCCCCAACTCTCTGTCGCACTTTAACTACAAACCTACAGCCAATAGCAACACCATTCCCATCATCACTACTTAGGACTGATTACATTTTAATGCAAAATTTACACATCAATATTGTTATCCTTTACATATACATAGAGTTTGTTTGGGGGTAGTGGTCTGAAAGCGCCTTCAAAGGTAAACAAATAATAAGGTAAAAATCAACAGCAGCCATGCCATCGATTTGACAGCGGTTCAATAGGGTTGGCAGCAGCAGTAAAAACAAAAAAACAAAAAAAAACCATTAAAAAGATGACAAAGTAGGGTACGAAAAAAAAACCGAAATAGAAAAAGTTATGAAAAAGGAAAAATTTTTTGCCCATTTTCCGATTAAAATGGGTTGTCTTTTAAGCTGATTGTTTTTTTTTTATGTATAAATTTTAACTCATTTTAGGTAGAATGTAGAGTATTTAGAATGCGACCTTAGAAATAAGCAAAACAAAAATTCAATCGATAAACTAAAGTTGAAATCCTAATCAATCCACTTCATAAGTTTTGGTTACAATTGACATAAAACGCATGTTTAGCTCTCCGCCTGTCTGTCTATATATTAAAAAAGCTGATTTTTAGTGACAATATCATGCACAAACTTTTTGTAGATTCGTCTGTTTCAGTTGTCAGCAACATAAACTCTATGAAAATCCGATTTTCAGCCTATAAATCTAACTTTTCCAGACAGAAAAATTCAGACTTAGTTAGAAGCATCAAGTTTAAGAGGCATAAGATTCCAATATAAGTTGATGAAGCGCATAAACATTAGTAGCACCATAAGTACAACACGCGCGAGCACTACGCAATAACTTGGTAGTTGCAGCAACAGCATCTAAACAAACCAAGTCAGTTATAATCCCACAAAAAGCCTTTTAAGAATTTTTAAGCCCGGCCTTGCTTTGCAATAATGTTGATGCCGCACAGTGCTGGCGGCTGAAAAGTGACATTTTGTCTAGAAAACATATATTTACGCTTAATTTGTTGAAATGTTGACTGCAATAAACCAAACATGTTATGCTTTAAAATGAAGGAGCATATTCGCTGTTATGCTTGGAAAAATGTCATACTTTCAATGTCAAATATTAAATATTTTGTATTGCCATTAGCATTTTAAACTGCAAATCTGAAATATCACATCCAATCGTTTCAGCAGCTTAAACTTCACGTTCAAATAAATGTTACAGTTGTAACAATGAATTTTCACACTAACAAATTTCAAAACTTCTAATTAAAGCTGAGTATAGTCCTTATTTAACAGTCTCGGATCAAATACTTTGTGTGTTATTTAAAATTTAAAAAAAGCAGCTACTTAGACCTAAAACTAAAGTGTTACAATTGTAACAATGCATTCAGAAAAGTAAGCAGCAAAAATTTCTCCATTTTTGTAAATTTTGCTTGACCACACTGTGCAGTTGTACCGCTGGGTACAACTAAACATAGTGGACTGTATAGTTGACTTTATATTCCTGTGACTTAACTACATTAAAAGTGCATACACACGCATATATACACATATACATGTGCACATATATTTAAATCTCATTTGCTTTGCACACAGGCTAAAACGAAGTCGAGTTAAAAGCTTTTTGCTACAACTTAAACGAACATCATTGCTAGCAAAATTTTGTTGTCTGACAGTTTTTGGCCTGATAACCAACCGCAGCATCAGCAGTTACATTACAGCGTTACGAGTGATACAACGGTGACACTGTACTGATGCTTTTCATATTCCCACACCATACCGCAGTTGCTATTCCTTTCTATTTGTGTCTTTGCACTTACCTGGCTTATATTCGACATTTCCGCGATACCAAACTATTTGAGCAGCTGGCTTTGCATTTGCCACAATGCACTTTAGCGTTAAATCCTGATTTTCTCTGACTTCAACCTTAGAATTGTGTGCATATCCTTGTATTTCAATGGATGATGGAGGCGCTGTAATAAAATTGCAAAGAAAAGAGAAAATTTATAAAATAAGTTGATTTTAAATTAGAAAATAGTGAAATACTGTAAAACCTCGATAAAGTAAACATTACTATGCTAAAACTTTTGCTAACTAAACACCTTTCGTATGATAATTGAGTGAATATTTTATTTTTACTGATAAGTCTTACACGATTTGTGTAAGGTACTAAATTTAAAAAAAAAAAATAAAAAATTAAATTTCATTGGGTAATACAGAAAAACCATTCTTTACATCTATTGTTTAAAGATAATTTATGTCATGGTCCACAGAACAAGGTCTATTCTGATTTCTAATACCCGATGACGTTTTTTGAGTGGTATTTGGCAAATGAAGCAATTAATTTTGGCTACAACATTCCGGCTAAATTTCAGTCGCCTTGGTTTGATGAAATAGAAAGGCATTCAAAAGTTTTTATTAAAAAAAAAAAATTGTTTTACATAAATTTTGATTATTTGACTTTACGTGGTTTGTAAGTGGCATTACTTTTCTTCATAAACTTTAACTTATTTGAAACTTAAAGTAGATTGGCTTAGTGGATGATATTTAGCCGAAGCTTTTTCAGCAAATCAGTCCTTTGATATTTATTTTGATGGTTCATTAATAATTTCTTGCAACTTTAAGTTAAGTGACTTTAATGAGAGGTTTTACTGTACGACAAACAGTGATGGATTGAGATAGTAGATTGTGAGTTATTGCCGCTGTCTGGCTGGGCCTTTGTCTAGATATTTTAACTTTCTACGATTTTCAGGACTTTTCATCAGCAGACCCCGTTTCCACTCTAAAGAATTTTCTTTCCTAGACTTTTAAAAAGCGCTCTTCAAGAAAAAATATAATTGTATGAGTATGTTTCCCTTTAAAATATTTATTTGTCTAACAGATTCCTCAAAAATTTACTAAAAGCAAAAAAATTTTGGAAAGATATCTACGTTCTGAATTGAAATTTAAAGCGTTGTTAATTAAGTGGGAATTGAATGAATTTATTTAAAACAAATATACCTTACGATAATATGAATGTTATTAAATTCTCAACATATTTAGTAAAATATTAGTTAAACATCTACTGATCGGTACAAAATTTAAGCGTTTATCATTGTCTAAATGCGAATGAAGTCCAATATTAAAATGCCATGATATACGAAAAGATCAGTGTATCGAGCTTTCCAAACATCGAATCGATTTTTTTTTTGAAAATCTTCATTAAGAAATTTATATGTTTCATAGAAAAATATACACTGAACCCAACATATGGTTTGTTAATTATTATCAAATGAATATTTGTGACAAATATGTATTGGTTTCAACCAAAATTTGATTAAGTAATTATTAACAAATATTTTATTTATACAATAGAACTGTACAAATATGCCAAGCGTTACATAAAATCAAATATTTTAATCAGCCATATTAAATATGTGCTAAATATCACAAATTCTTGGTATATAGAATCAAATAATTTTTTCTTTGTACCTAGTATTTTCCTATAGTATGAAGTGATGATTTTTTTTTGCTTTTGCTCATTATATTTAAAATGGTGATCCTATAAAGTCTTGTTAAAAACGAAAAAAAAATTCCTAATGTAAAGATAGCACTTGTTATTGGAAAGTTATCATCAAAAATTTAAGGGCCCTTTTGCAAAGTCTGGCGCCTTTATCTTTTCTGTTAAGCCCGCCACTGATGTTAGCGAAGGAAAAAATCAAGTGAATTACCTCAATTTGGTTTGGATTGACTTGGTTAAGTTCGTTTTGTTTTATTTTAGAGGCAAAAATAACGAATGCATTTGTATTTTGTAAGGGATAAGGAAAAAGCACATTAAGAAATATCAAATGAAGCGTATGAATTCAATTTCTCTCATTTTGCTATTGTCTGCTTGTAATGATGGTAACTCTGTTGATAACTGTGACTGATTGACATTTTAAATTTTACTATTTGTTTTTTTGTTGACTTTTGTTTTAAATTTACTTTTAAGTAAATAAAGAGTAATGTTAGCATACTGCAGTTGATTTTTGTGGTTGGCATTGATTGTAATTGCAATATTTATGTAGTCATCGTTGAAATATTCTAGCATATGATGTTTATTGAATGTATAGAATACGATTTAAAAGCAAGATTTTAATCTTGTCTTAATTAAAAACAGCAACTGAAACCTTGACGTCCCTGAGTCATATGAACTATGTATAAATGTTAGATAAACTGACGAGTATATTAACAGTCCGATCAGCATTATGGTTTGACTGGTCATTTTTAAATATTTAGTAATGTCATTTCTTTTACTGTAAAGATTTCGGGTACATTTTGTTACAGTATGCTACATTTCGTGAAACAGCATAACCATTTCAATGTGATTTTTTGAAATTTATCTCGCTGTGGTCTGTAAAACTCGAATACAGTGACAAAATCACTCAAAGAAAAATGACATTGCAAATTTGAAAATTTTATTTTTGATTTAAAATTGAACATAGTAAAAATAACATTTTTTCCTTTTGTTTTTAACACAAACAAATTTAAATGCATTTTAAATTTGCAAAGTATATGAAATCACTCATTTTTATTTTACGTTACACTTTGTCACTTTGAATCATATACGAAATCCTTAGGCACATACACGTATTTATTATTCGCTTTAAGAAATTAATCGCGTACAATTTTTAATATGTGTGGTTCTATTTTCATTTCAGCGCTGTATATAGCCTACGATATCCTGAATGCCGTTGTCGTAAACAAAACAAAAACAGATTACTGAGCGCGTGTCAAAGCAAACACATGCAGGAATAAGGCTTTGGGGCAAATCACCCACAGCGTAAAAGTGCGCATTGCAAATGCTTAAGAGACATTCAATTCCAACAGCATTCTCGGAGTAAGCAACCCAATTTATTCCGTCTCAATTTGCCGACTTGCTGCTGCATTGTCATGTCAAAGTTGCATCCTTTTGCTAATGAATCCTTGACATTTTTGTGGATGATGATGACGTTGGCGTTGGAAAGGGGTTGTGCTGTTGAAAATTATGAAAATAATTTGAGCGCTGTTTTTGTCTTAACAACAGAAAATGCTTTGATTTTACAGCGCGATGCATGCATTGAAATTTTTGCGTCTTCATTTTGCTCTGCAACTACACAGTGAAAATTATTTTGGGTAAGTGCTAAAAAATTTTAAAATTTTTCAATTTTCAATTAAGATGTCCTTACGAATGCAACGTTTCTGTGTCTCGGTTTTCTCTGTGTATCCTTTTTACTTTTGAGTTTTCCATATTTTTCGTTTTCTTACATTGTCATATGCAATACGCACGCAGTCGCGCGTAAATTTTCCATGCAATCCATGCAAATCAACGTGACTGTCAACTCGTTGGCATCGTCGGCTTATCAAGCAATTTGGCATACCTACTGTTTTAACATTTCCTTGTTATTTATGACCCCACCAGAAAGGAGCAGCTTTAAGAATTTCGTCTTTGCAAATTCTTTTTATTTGTTGCCTTGTATGGTGCGTTATTGAAATACCATAAGGTATTTGCCTACCAACATAAATAGTAAGGTGTGAGGATTGGCTTTGACTTCTTTTCTTTTTTGAAATTCTCTTTTGTACATGAAAATCCTGCTGCGATAAATTATTATTGTTTATTTGAGAATACTTTCATTACCGTATTGGGGCATGTGACTCACATATGCAGGCTGTGACGTTAAAGCGAAGAAATTTAAAAAAAATAGAGGGTGCATTTTGAAGCATAGTCTTGATTCTTTTAAATCTTTCCAAGAAAAAAAAAATCTTTGATAATGCACTAATTTAATGATAATATTTCATAAATTTTTGCGTAGAAACATCAAACATTTAATAAAATAGAATGGGTTCCTATTGTGTCGTCGCCAAGACGTTGATGATAAATTGTTATTTTAAGATAAACTTAACAAAGTTTAAAATTTTTTTATTTTCATTTGGACTAAAGTTTTTAGTAAAAATTTCTTCCAAACCAAATTCTTATGTGATATAATGCTTGTAATAAAGTTTTGTGCTGAGTTATAACATTCAAAAATGCAGCCTCAACTTTGCCTCAGTGATAATCTTTCGAGTTTATAATAAAATTTATTATAAAATATTGCAACTTCGAGAAAATTTGTATGTTTATCGTAAATATATCGTTAGGAAATCCTTAGTTCTACAAATATTCAGCTCTGTGCCAGTAAAAAATTATTTACATTCCATTTTTTTATTTTATTAAACTTCGCTTACCCTGTAAACAAACATATAAACAATTGCCAAAGTCTCATATGTGTCAAGTTCACATGCCTTATCTTGCGCATCGTGAAAAGCATCAAGCAGCTTAGTCGCTGAGCCTTTTGGGGACACATAATAAAATCACAAGTTAAAAACCGTATCTTAACGCCTCTGTGTACCCATCAAAATTCGAATCTGACGCACTTGCCATCTTTATCACGCTCATGTGGAACCAACAAAAAAAAAAAACTGAAACGCGTTCAGCGACAGCATGAAATACTCTAAACAAGACAGTTTTCTTTATTATGCCACAATTTGCACATGCGACACAAGACGACAATGTCATCGCCGCCATGCTAAAGATGTTATGAAATTTAATAAAAAATAAAATTCATTGTGTATCGATAAATACACAAATTATAATTTCGTCTTTCATTGAAATCAACTTTAGTGAGACAGCGCGCTTTAAACTGTTAGAGTTTCAAGCAAAATAGTTTCCTCTCAAAACTTCTCAAGCATTTTAAGCATGTTTGGATATGTTCTTGAAACCACAAAAATTCTAATGATATAAATTTTGATATATCGATATTTACTTATAAATCTTATGCTATTCCTGGTCCCTAAGCTTCTATCGGTATCACCCATTCCATTCAACAACTTATATCTCAAGCGATTGAGGCAGCAGCTAAGGAATGGCGAACGCGATTGTGTTGCAATTTTCAACACATGTGCCACAGTCGTACAGACGAACAAATTCTTGAAGTTAAGTAGTGTGGTTAAATAAGAGTTGCCAACTGATTTTTGGTACAGCTCACAAAAGCTTGACTCATAAATAGCGCTTTCTCGGAGCGCAAAAATAACCCCTTGAATCACATTCAGTACACTTAGTACAGTAAAGAGCAAAATTTCGAAAACTGCTTAACTTAACTTCTATATGTGCTAAAGTCATTCCAAACAGCGCCTAAAAGTGTGGAGCTGAAAACCCTTCCATTTTCATTGTCAATAAAAGACAATACAACACTTTTCTGTATTGCATACTTTTAGGCGCTTATTTATTTTTAACTCAGCACAATTTTATGAACTTTTCAATAAACTTATTTTATTAAAATGTGGCAACTTTGTCACAAAAACATCTCAAATTTCCAAACTCTTGTGATAACTGCTGTTGTTGCTTGTGTCGCGTCGCGGCTGTAGAATTATTCATTTCTGGTTTCATCAAAATCGCGTACAGACTACAAATTACAACAACGTTGTTGCTATGCATAATTCTGTATGTGCTATGATACAGCGCTGCTGTGTGTTGAAAGGCAACACAAGTATCAAATGCGGCGGCAGCTTTAACGTGTTCGCATGTTGGCTGTTTGCTGTAGCTACTTCTTCTTCTTTGGCTTCATTTATGGCCAAATGCTGTTTGTGTTGCTATTGCTATTGCTGGGCTGTTTGTCTTGTTTATGCCATGCAATGTTGTTATTTTTATGAACTGTATTCGTTATCCTTTGACTATGCCTTTTTTGCTCATATCCGACTTCCGGCTTCGTTGTTGCAGCTGTGTGCGAACGAGCGCAGTGAGCTCTTGAAGTGCCAAACTGCACATTGCTGTGGTTCATCAATTTATCGGCATGCTGGCGCGTTATGTCGTTTTACTGGCTTGTGCACATTTGTGTGTTGCTGGAATAGTTTCTTGACTGCAATCGCAATGGCAGCTGCAGTTGTATTACTATTGCCAGTTGCAAATCAAGTGGGGATTTTCCTAAGAAAGTACATAGTATGATACGGAGAATAAGTACGATTCTTCGTAAGTTGTTACTATGATTAAACACAAAAGTATCAGTTGTCAATTGAAAAGATAATGGTATTGGCATTGATATGGAACTATGCAGCATATTATTATGCTGGACTTCATTGTCCTTTTAAGTGATTTTACATATAGATTATCAACTCTATAAGCACGAAAATCAATAACAAGTGGTAAGGAAACGTAGATAGGACCTCCTCCTTCCTTTGTTCGTTTTACTTCGATAATGTAGTTAGTTATCCTGGAGCATTAAGAAAACTGCTGCATAGTGAACAAATATCTTTCTTACATTTGAACGCTCAAGCAAAAATTTAATTCCTTCGACTTTACCATATGACGTTAAGATGAATCCTTTTTTTTCTACGTCAATGTAGTTAAATATCTTGAGATATTTTTAAAACTACTGCTAGACTGATTGCTTGTTTGCATAAACGCTGTTGCTGTTGCTAAAGGGTAACATCAACATCTTTATTGTTTGGTAACTTTAACAGCAACACTCGCCGCTACTTTGCTCGAGTGTTTAAGTAACAAGTCGACGACAACTTCAGAGTGCACTGAGCACCATGTTTGCTGGGCCATTAAAATATAAAAATGTTTTAATTTCTACAACGTCCATTAAACGACTAAACAAAAAAATGAAAACACGCTACTAACGTGATGCATGAAAAATAACAATAATAAAAATTTAGACGTGCATTGCATCCATTATCCTTCAGTTGCAAATGCAAGATTAAAAAATGAAGTAAGAAAAATAAATATAAAATGAGAAAAAAAAATAAAGTTGAAAAGCAGCGTCACTTCTGAAGTGTCAAGAAGTAGAGTAACTGGAAGAAATAACCGTTGCATATCCTTAAAAAACATTCAAACATGAAATATGAAGTACATAAAGGATTGCAAATGGAGTCAGTGTATAAACAGCAACAATTGCAGCTTACGGTTGCATAGATAAATGCATTAGGGTGGCTTGAATTGAGAAAAATTTAAAATTTACTTGAATATTGATCAGAGTCCTAAATATCCAACTGGCGAAAAATTTTTTAATTAGGCTCCCACACAGATATGATGAGTTCTCATATAAATGTTGTAGTATCAAAAGTCAATGATTATTTTTTTCTTTTATCAATTTTTTCGATGGAGAAGAATAAAAAAAGAAAATATTTGCCGTAACTGAGATGAAGTTTCATTATCTCGATCATAATTTTATATTGGCGCAACTATGAATTATTCACAAGAGCTTTTATTTAGTTTTAATTTCTTTATTTTCTTACTTTGGACAATTTTTAATATTTTAATGATTTTTTAAGACGATTTTGCCTTAAAAACAAGTAAGAAAAGACAATAATTTTTGCCGTTTGAATTTTTTTTGTACCGTCCTAAAACACACACATATGTATAAACAAAGAAATATTATGAAATTGAGACGTTGAGCGTTTGTTGACGTTGCGTCGCTAACACACACACACACACACGCACACAAACACAAAACAACAATGGCTTAAGGTACAATTTTCCATTTTGTTTTTTAAAACAGCACCAAAAGGAAGAAAAAAAAGAGACAAAACGAACGCGAAACTCCTTCAGGTAGCATTAAAATAATGCACGTGCACTTAACTTTATGTTCAATTGTTGTGTTTTTGTCGTCTTTTTCTTGTACCCTACACCCTTTTCTTTGCAAACGAAATTCAAAAAGATAAATAAAAAATCATTTCAAACAGCGCACCGTAAGCAAGACATCACAGTGCTTTGTATATATGCGTGTAAAAAAAATATATATGAGGTTGTGTTAGTTTAGCCTTTAGCTAAATTTATTTTCGACTCGAAAATCTCATCTAAGGACAACATGCAACAGAAACAGACCCGAAGCAGCAGCAGCAACAATCAAAAGCCTAAATGAGTAATGACTGCAGGCGTAGGCTGCTGCTGCCTATAACCAAGGACATTCAACTATGGTCGATGGGGAATATGTGTGTGTGTGTGTGTTGGTGTGTGCGCACACCTATGCGCCTTCACACACATATTCACTTCTTCATCCTGTTTTACACTCAGTCTTAGTGACATGCAAATTTATAGCCTGCCACGTATACAAAAGTCTTGCTGCAAATTTTTTCACTTCTCCACCTTCTCTGTGCTTTTATCTCGTGTTGTTGCCCTGTAACGCACCCCCCATGTAACGCTTTAGCAGTTGTCAACGCAGTTAGAAACAAATGTCGCCAGTTGCTGCTGCTACACACACACATATGCAGCACAGTCAGCAACATTATTCTGGCCATCTTTATCGCCAGCAAAGTGTATGTGGTATTTGTTTTTCATTTAATGCTTGAATTTTTGCATTTTATTGTTTAATTTTTTTCGTTTGTTTTGATGCTTGTTATCAATTTTGGTTTGATATAGCTCTCAGTATTTTATGCTTCTATCTCCCCTATTTAGTTTTTATATAAGAAGTTTTTGCTGCGGTCCCTTTGGAATATTTCTACTCTCTATCATTTCGCGGGAGTTATTTTTGGATTAAAATAAATGGTCGTTGTGCAGCACTGGCTTGGATTTTAATAGCATCATGCGATTAAAATGCCACATGTGTTTATGCAGTTCTTAAGTCATTTAAAATAAGCTATTCTCTTGGGGTAAAACTTTTGTTTCCCATCCAAGCTGCTGCTATTTATTCCTAAAAGAATCGATTTTATAGCTTTTGTATAAAAAAATTTTGAAAAACTGCAAACACAGGAATTTCGAGCAATCCGGCAGTATTTTCGAGGGGTTTGAAAAAATTTACATTTTCCGAAAACTTACAGAAAATATTGGAACTGCTGAGGGAACATATCTATTAGCAAGAAGCAGCCAAACTCTGCAAAGTGCTTTAATATTATGAACAGCAAAACTTTAGATATCAATAATTAACAATGAAATGTTTGCCTTTTAAAATAAATTTTCCTCTTTTTTTACGTGAAACCTTCAGTTTCGGTATCACGTTGAGTATAACAATGCAAAGTGCAATTGCATGTTGCGCTACGTGAAATAGTGAAGGAATCAAAATTGCCATAGCACAACTGTAAGCAAAGGGAAGGATCGTCTACACACAGACAAATATTTCGAAATACACGTTTATATTTCATTCATAACTACCGTTAATTAAATTTTCTAACGAAAATAAAAATTCTTTATGCAAGGCAAATGTTTTTCAAATAATTTTTATAAAGAAGAAACAAAAAATATAGAAGAAACAAAGACAAAAATAACTGCAACTGAAAAATTATATTTACACAAAATTGTATGAAAAAGAGATGCTGCATATTATAATCAAAAGAAAAAGTTAGTAACACATGTGAAAAATTATTTCTTAAACTGTGCTAATTGTGTTCATTATTAAGTAAATGTAATGTAAAATGAAAGTACTGACTTGAAAGAAATGATAAGTGAAAGTGTACAAACAGAAGGTTTGGACTTTTACTCAATTGAAACAATTGAATCAATTAAAGTAGTAAATTCCAAGTACAATTACAAATGAATTTGTGCATTCACCTTATTTAAAGTCATCAAAATATGTACAATTAAAATAAAACTAATAATGGGTGAAGACGTTAACTTTGTCCAGCCGAAGCTTATGCTCTATACCAGGCATGACCAGTAGAGCTGAGTAACGGAGCTGAAAATTGCTAATCACTTGATTAACTAAAAGAGTCAATTATTATTATTCGCTTCTGTTTAGCATTTTTACCTTTTGTGGATTTTTGAAAATGATATTTTCATCAAATTTATATAAGAGCTTATCATATTTGTAAAGGAGCCGAAATATTTAAGTTTTTTTCGACTTGGCCATCTCTGCTCTATACCCTACACTGCATTGAAAGTACTCTTTAAATTGATAAGACCTTAGCGATTACGTTTTTGTGCATAATTTATTTATTGTTTTGTTTTTATGTAATTTTTCCATATTAACGAAAGGATGTATGCTGTTTTGAGTAAAACATGAAAATTTGCCACAACAAATGTTTCAAAATTTTTAATTTTTTAATTTTTTTTTTATTATAATTTTTTTTATTATTATAATTTTTTTTTATTAATTTTTTTATTATTTTTTTTTTTATTTTTTATTTATTTATTTTTTTTTTTCTTATTATTAATTTATAAATTTTTTTTTTTTTTTTTTTTGTAATGTGTCAAAGTCATAATGTGGTCTGAATAGAATAGCTTTTATTTTTTCTGAACTTTTAAAAAATGTTTTATGATATCTGTTCACATCTTTTCAAAAATTCAGAAAAAAAATATTGAGATCCCATTTAAGATTTGATATATTTTTGTATAATAAAAAAAATAAATAAATTGAAAATTTTAAGCTTAAAATATTTAAAATATAAAAAATAATATTATCATGAAATTTTGTTCCAAAAACACAAATAATAAAATATATTTTTTTTTTTTTAAAAAAAACTTTTCTCGTAAAATTGTTACTCATAAAGATAAAAATATTATTTATTTTATTTATCATAAATTTTGAAAAATTTTAGTTCAAAAATTGTTCGAATTATGCCGAAATAGTTTTGGTAAATAATCAAATAATCCGCAAAAAAAAACTTAGAAAATTGTAAGCCTCAAGCTGCAATTGCTTTCCTTTTGGTAAAGGATACTCGATATATACTTTTCTATACCTGTCAATCCCACTTAAATGCATTACAAATTAGAGGTATAATAATAACAAGAGTCTCAACTCAGTTAAAGTCAGAATTTCAACATTGCAAAGTAAAAATTAAAACAGCATCTTATGAAATAAAGTCATGGAATTTGATGCTTTTTCGCATAAATAAATAGAGCTTTAAGTTCAAATATTGTGCAGTTAAATCGCAGCCGCACAATTCTGAGCCTATTTGTAAATGTGTACTAAATTTTTGTGTCAAGTGTATTTCCAAATAAAAGAAAAGTGCAAATAGGGTGCAAATAATAGCGTGTAGCTATTTAACGAAATATGCAAGTATTAAAAAAAAAACATAAAAAAAATGAAAATCAAAAGAATGAAGCATCATTTGCCATTGCACTTTTCTTTTGGGCCATCACGTTACACCAGAAGATGTTGCAGCACAAAAATCGTTCCACATACAGCACGCCGGAAACGTGGTGCCTCATAAAACTTTTATACGTTGAAAATTCGAAAAGAATTACCAATTTTTCCATTTGACACAAACTCTGTTGTTGTTGTCGTTGCTGTTGCTGCTGCTTTTTTGTTAAGTATTTGCTTCTTGTTGCATAGCCCAATACTTGCACTGGCTGTTTCATGCTTAAGTTTCATGCTAGGAAGCACATAACAATGGCATTAAATTTTTATTATATCTCATTGTTCGCTTAAGCACCCATGCGCCCCAGTTTGAGCGGGGCTGGCAGATTTTCGCTGCGACTTCGCTGAAGGAGCTGCTTGCTTTGGTGGCCACACACTCTCAAGGAACTGTTTGTTAGCCGTTCTTTTGTAGCCCTCTATCTTATTTTTTAATTTTTCTTTTATTTTGATTTTTTTTTTTTTTTACTCTTTTTGCGGAATTTTCAATATCGGTTGCGCCTTTTTTTATGCGCTTATAATATACATCCCTCTTGGTGCCTTTTATTTTTTTGACAATATCCTTGGGGCAAATTTAATTTTTCAGCATTTTTTTTTTCGCTTAACAATATAACGTTTTTTTTTTCGTTTTTTTTTATTCACGAACATTTTAATTTTTTTCCGCTTGTCGCTTATTTTTCAAATTACGCCATATTTTGGCATCATCGAATTATTGTATTTTGGTCATCGTTTTAATTTTTTTTTTCGCTCTTTCTGAAAAAATCTTCGTCAACATTGTCGATAGGTTAATGGTATCGCTGGGCTAGGTAAATGGTATCGAATTAAAGAATTAAACAAAATTTTTGTATTTTACTCAAAAAAGAATGTTCTTCATTAGAATTGATTGAAGACACAGAAGAAGAATTGTTTTCAAGCAGCATATGAGCAGTACCATCACAAATCGACGTGCTTTCACTTCTTTCAATAATTTAAAGGTAAAAGAATTGATATTCAAAGTCGATATTAGAAGTTAGTTTGAAAAAAGTAAACATCGGCTTTTTGTTTACAAAAAAAAATGTGTGAACTATGTTGAGAAATGAACAAAGTTTTTATTTGTGTTTTCACAATGAAGTCAAAAGTAAAAGCAAATGTCTTATGATAAAACAAAAATTTGAGCTTTTTAAGTAAATTTTACATTTTATTTTTAATTTAAATTTTTTAAAAAACTCTTTTTCATGTGAGCGGTTTTCCATGCTTTTGAGCGACTGTCAAAAAAATTTTTTTTTTGTGATGTAATTTTTTATTTTATTAGCAGCTGTAAGTCGCTCACAATTTCATAAACTATCGATATATTATTGCTTCCAAGATAAAACGTTACTATCATCGAAGACGCAACTTGAGTCCTTGACAGCCGCATCAAATCAGCGAAAAAATAGCATAACAAAGGTCCCGTTTTTTATTATCCTACGTTTTATTTGATATTGGCAACAAGGGGCAACAACAGATTAAGCAGCAATGTTGGCAACAACTTAATCTGCCATCAGCTGCCAGGGGAGCTGATTTTGATGAGTCACTTTTTTTTTTATACTTTCAATGTTTTCGTGAGATTTTCTGCCATTTTTTTTTTTAATTTTTATTTTCTTTTATAGTAGTTAGTCAACCCACCCACACGCGATTTTTATTGCATTATTATTGTTATTACTTTTAGTGTTTTTGTTGTTATATCTTGCTTCAAGCACTAACTGACTGGTTGGCTGCTGCTGCTGTTGCTGCTGCTTCGACAACAACGACGATCGGCCAATTTGCTACTCAGAAGCTTTTGTACTTTAAGAACACAAATAAAGAGCAAAACACAAAAAAAAGGAATAAAAGTGCCAGGAGAAGTGGTGCAGCAGCAGAAAAACAAGCATCCTAAAATTAATGAGCCGCAAATTTAAGGGGACTCAAGTGGCAGCAGCACATTGCAATTAAAAGCTGCTGTAGTGATGGAAAGCAGCAAAGTTGGGAAAACTAACAAATTTCAGTAGTCGGGCATGTTCTTTTATTATGATTTAACTGAAGCAAAAAAAAGTATTAGTTTTTTAATTTTTATTATACACTATGTAGGAGAAATAATCAGACTAAAAGGTAGCAGCTTTAGTTTCGCTGAAACAGCATAAGAGAGCAAGCACTTTGAGGTTTTTTCATCAGAGAAAATCACAAATGAATTACTTCTTATTTTTATTTTTTGTACATAGAAATAGAGCACCCCAAACCTTCCTGTAATTGAATCTTAGTACTATAAATTTTAATACAAACGAAAAAAAAATCATTGAACTTCAATTTCTGTGCTTGAAGTCATCGCATTTCTCACGCAGTCCTCGACAGCATTTTCTGAAAATTTCTTTGATATTTGAAATTTCTCAAACTTTCAGTGAAAAGTGGCGCTATAGCAATGAAAAAAGATTTCAGACTGCGATTTTAAGTTTTTTAATCAATAAATCAAATTTCATTTTAATCCAACATCAGGCCCTTGTACTTATGAACAGCTTTAAGTAAAATCTATATGGTATTGATAATAAGGCATCTGTTTGCTCTTTAAATCATAATTTTTATTAAAAACCTAAAATTTTGTTATATTGCCACATCCACTTTAAAAACTCTAAACTGCCAGCAATCATAAAAGCCAAAGAAAAAAAAATGTTGCCTACTTTTAAGCGCACCGGATTACTATTTGCATTTAAAGCTAAACCCACTTCTTTGTAGCAAATTTTTACGATTTGTTTTTGGGAATTTTGATATTTTTTTTTGTTGTTTTTACTAAAATTTTCATAAAAGCAAATAAAGTAAAAACTTTGCTTTGAGCGACTTTTAACCCAAAATGAAAAATACACTTTTCATTTTTCTTCATCCAAAACAAACATATTTCTGTAGTTGACGCACCAAAGCAAATGTGACCGCTGCGCTTGCTCGCTTACTTAGTGCGAATGAACTCAGCAAAGACAAATGAGCTGAGAGCGAAATTTTGTGAATCTGCTTTTAGGCAAATAACACGCTGGGGAATTAGTGAGATTCCTTTTTTTTAGTTTTTTTTTATGATTTCTTTAACGTATGAGTCTTTGAAACCTTTAATTTTTAAAAAAAGAAAAAGAATCGCAAGCTGAAAGCGATTTGACGCAAATATTAAAATATTTGAAACTTTGAATTTTTTGTTGGTGCCGCCGCATCGAATAAAAAAATGTTAGTCGAAAAAATTTTCAAAAAACGCTTGAGATAATGAGCCTCAAAATTAACCAATTATGAAAAGAAATTCTGCTTATAAATAAATAGAAAGTGAACACATTTGTAAGTGGAGATTATTTCCTACTAAGAAATTGTTGGTTCATAACTTCACTTGCATGGGTTTTTAGCGACTCCTTCTTAGAATTAAATGAAGTTTGATTTTTAGAGCTAGCCAAAGTGGATCAAACTTTATCTGTATAGCATCCCAGCCAATTCTTCATAATCACCCCTATCATGAATATCCGAAGGAAAGCGATTCTTTCGGATTTTTTTTTTTTTTTCTGAGTGCAAAATTTTGCGATCATAAATAATTGAGGAATGGAAATCTTCATATCCAGTCAGTGCTCCCAAAATATTTCCAAACACTTCCAATCAGCCTAAAATCACAGTTGCATTTTTCATATTTGACATTAGATTATCTGTAATTTTGCATATTTGACATTAGCTTATCTGTCAGCTGAACAATTTTATAAATAAAAATGAAGTGCATTTATCTTTATCACAAAAAAAATCACCTAAAATATAGTATAGCATAGCTTGATAGTTTGCCATCTACTCCTTTTATTGTATCTGAATTGGATTCCATGTACTGAAAGAATATCAGTAATTGCTTATTGTTTGTGTTGCTAGCTCTTGTAAATATATTAAAAAATCTTATACCACAAAAAATTACAAAATATTGCTAACATTGACTCTTTCCTCTTTAAATTCCTTGCCACAAAGTTAGGGGAAAAAATTTGCGAGAAACGTCAAAAAATGTTCCCCAAAAAAGTATTGCCGATAACCTCATTTTCCAGGGAATTTTTTTTCACTCCCCAAAAAACTTCTATGATCACAAAACAGGGAATTGGAGAAAAATTCCGAAGGAATGTTTATTCATACTGAGGGTGAATAGCATCTTTAAGGTTTTTTTCTTGTATGGGGGTTGCTACACCCCTTTGATTATATCCGTTCACTTTTGGTCTGATGCTTGTCCAAAACATTTCAATATTTATGTGAAATTTTTTTGCATTTTTTTAAATAATTTTCTCGTTATAGCATATCGAAATTTTTGTTTGAGTGATAGCTGCCACGCCCTTTTCTCCAAATCGCCTTCTTTTCTATTTGTACTTTTGTAAAGTTTTGGTTTCATTAACTCGAAGCATCTGATACAGTATTTTGAAGTTTTTGCTTTTACAGTAGATGCATCCAAATATTAAGACATAATGAAGATCTTACCCGACTTTAAGGAATAATATTCAATTAGCGCAAAAAGAACATGAAATATTTTCATTATATTCCAGAAAATAACTTGGAAAACACCAAAAACTGTAAAGTATTAATTTTTTTTTTGTAAATTTTCGATTCAATGCAACTGCAACGTTGCAGCGCATTATTTTTAATGATATCCGCTTGCTGCTGTTGTCTATCGAACGCGTTGAATATTTGCAACATTGCAACAATGTGAAGAAAATTCTGCAAGTTTTTGCTACTTATGTTGCTTGCTGCTGTATTTCTCTCGTACTATGTACGATATTGTTATCATTTGCAAGTCTGAATAAATGCTGCATTAATAATTTATGTATAGAAATCGTACTTGTGTTTCTACTGTTCTATGCACGAAGACGTTGATGATGGTACTATTTTACAGCGCACACACAGGACCTATTCGATACGGA
The DNA here is from genome assembly GCA_949775025.1 of Tricholauxania praeusta. Lineage (NCBI taxonomy): Eukaryota > Metazoa > Arthropoda > Insecta > Diptera > Lauxaniidae > Tricholauxania > Tricholauxania praeusta. The sequence continues at coordinate 120,621,108 of OX459031.1, read as the reverse complement.
GCAGTGTAGAGCGCCTATTCGTTTGTTCTTTTCTAATGTTGCTGTATAGCACAGTCTGTCTGTCTGTCGTCTGTACAGTGGGAATAATTTAAAAATTATATCTTTTCTTGTAGCTAAATTGTTACATAGCTTTTGGTTTTCTTATGCTTGGCTATTATTCCGCTGAGATTGCAGCTGCTGCATGGGTAAGAAAGTTTTACTTGCATTTACTGTCGTAGAAGAAGTTAAATTATTATCGACTTCATAAATGTCAACATTGCGCATATCCTTGAATTTAACGTTATCGTTTTATTTTTTGTACTCAAATTGGAAAATGTTGGCATTGCAGTAATTTTAAGGCTAAAAGTTTAAGTTGTGGGAAAAGTATTATAGTGAGAGCGTAATGTTTTGGAATGATTGAAGAAAACTTTAAAGGAAAGGGATTTTTATTTGTAAAATTTTATTTCAATTTCCTTGGAATTTACCAGAAAAAAAAAAGAAAAATATTGTTTGATATTGTGGCTTTATTTTGTGAAAATATTGATTTTTTTTAAGAAGATAATTTTTTTCTAAATACTTTCATTTTCTGACACAGTTTTCTTATGACTTTATTTTGTTACCCTTCTCCCTTTAAATGCTGTTTTATTTTCCAAAAAACAATAAACAAATTTACCTTAAATGCCCTTGTCATGTAACAGCAAAGATTTAAATTTTGAAAACAAAATCCTTGACATTCTAGACAATTGTTTAAATTTAAAGTTAAAATATCTGACCAATATTTCAACAATCCTTTTGAAATTCTTTCTACTATTTTTTTAGCTCAGCAAAGCCTATATGTTCCCTACTATCTTCGTAAAGCTTATTTAGGCCCTTTTAAGCTTTCACTTGTCTTTTTGCCTGATTGAATTCCTTGAGCTCAAACAAATTTGGTTCAGTGCTTTGTGAGAAGCAAAGGAATCATCGGAACGCTTTATATGTGGAAGAAGTAATGGAAGCTACCAATGCAAATAGCCAAAGGGTTTGCTTCTTTTTGTTGCTGCGCTGCGTTGTTGTTATTGTAGCTGTTGAAATTGTTGGCTTACAACAAACTGTAAAACAATTTGTCTGCATTTTTTCCATTTTTTTTTCTGTGCTGTTGCTTTTGGGGCTTTCCAAAAAAATTTGCACTTTTTTTCTAATTGTTTTCTTATTTGTTTTAACAATATTTTTTGAGTGCTTGCGTATGTGTGTGTGTGTGTGTGTGTGTGTGTATTAGCAGCTCTTTGCTTTTGCATTTTGCCATGGTCATTGTAAACACAATAGCACACACATGCATATGTATGCGGCGTTGTCATGGAAATTGTCAATTTTCAACATTTTCCGGCATTTTTTTAGTAAATGAAAGCATAGAAAATCAAAAAAAATCCAAGTAAACAACTGCGTTTTTTTTTTGTTGCTTTATTTTGTTAGAAAAAACTATAGTTATTAGTTTTAATTTTTTCGCTATGCTCATGCAAATAGGGTTATATTTTTTAAAAATTTTGTGTCAGCGTTGGTTTTTCACCAGCAAAAAAATTAGAAAAAAAAAAGAAATTGACCTAAATTAAAACGAAAATTTGACCAAAAACAAAGGGGATGTTTCAAAAGAAATGTACAAAAAAAACACTGGTAAGAGCGGTAATAATCTTGTGTATTATGTACTACAAAAATGTTCCAAAAAAAAATTGATACGAAAAGTAAATTTCCCTCAAAAAAAATCTGGAATATAATTCGTAAAACTGTTGGCTATTTTTCTGAAAAAATGTAATGTAAAAATTTGATATCCCAATTGCAGCGTTAGCTTTCGGCGAAGTTGCTTTCATATATGGCATTTTAACTCTAAGAAAAATTTCCCATTTATTTTGTAAAGAATTTCATTGCTGTGACATAAATTATTCCATTTTCCAGGAATTGTTGCAAAAAATTATTATTCCCTAAGTTCTTGACCTCTTAATTAATAAGTTTTTTTTTCAGAATTTTCTGCTGCTTGCGGTTAGACTTCGTTGATTTCAAAATATTTGCTGTTTTAATGTCCCAACGGCTTTTTCAAGTGCTCGAGTGCAGATACTGCAAGCTCCTGATTTACTTTGCTGTTTTCCGAACTTCACTAACATCTCGGGTAAGTCCTTACGTATTGTAAAATATAATTCAGCGTCGAAACGCATCGGTCGCTATTATGGCTCGATATCAGTGCAAACGATTATCTTCTCGAAAGCTTGTCAGAATCTAAGTTTAGCCAGTCACAAAAACATTTCAAATAAAGTCAAAATTAGAATGCTGGACCCAGCGATTATTCCTATTTCAAAAAATGTTTCGGTTTTTTCTAAAATTCACAGTCTCCGAAAAATTTTTTTAGACCGCTCAGTTTGTGATTGCTAAAATATTCAAAGCACAAGGAAGGTACCTAATATACAACTTGCATACACGAAAAATTTAGCTAGCAAAGAAATATCTTCAAATAAAATTCAAGCGCTGATTCGACTTTAAATTGAGGCCGCAAATGCAGCCTATGCATCAAAAATCTTTCCCAATTTTTCTCGTCGTTAGATAATTGAGTTTGAGACTCTAAAAATTTTATATATAAAGGTTTTTTTAAACGATGAATATGGATTTGTCTGGGAATAGTTCATATTGTCCAACGGAGTTTTGGACGCATTGAATGCAAAAAAAGTTTTGAACGCCTTTTTTTCGGCCCCTAAAAATGATGACAAATATACGCCACAAAATTTTTAAGTGTAAACATCGTTCATTGAGAGAGTAAAATCAAATGTGGAGAGTGTAAAATTGTAAAATAATCCTTTAATGCAGGCATAGCCAGTGGAGCTGGGTAAGGGAGCTGGAATTCGCTAATAACTTGATTAAAAGAGCCAATGCGTACATTTGCAAGCTCAAAATTCGCATTGAAAATTATAAAAGCATTATCTTATATTGAGCGACAGAATAGTGGGATCTAAATGTTGACAAAAAAAAAACATGCATATTGGCCACAATATTTAATTTGTATCGTTACCTTAATATAGAAAGGCCCTAACTAACATTTTTTTCAAAATCGAAATTTTTATAGATTTCGGTAGATCACCCATTAAGACACCATTGACAAAAAAATGTGTGAGCTACGATTGAAAATAAATCAATTAAAAGCAAATAAAAAACAGCCATTATTCACTTTAACTCACAAAAACTTTAATTTTTATTAAGTTTTTTCGTTCTCCTGTAAAATAATAAAAATGTAAGATGGGGCCTTTCTATATTAAGGTAACGGTATTATTGTTTTTGCTTCTGTTAAGTATTTTTTTCCTTTTGTGAAATTAAAAAATCACATTTTTTATCAAATTTATATGAGAGCTCATCATATTTGTAAAAGAGCCGGAATAACTAACTTTTTTTATCGACTTGGTCATCTCTGCATTAATGGCATTACTGCCTTACAAGTGGCTGAGCTTCGTTAGAGAGTATATTAATTTAAGTATACGAAACGTGAAACAGCTTGAAGTAAAAAATAAGTTTTGTAATGTAATGAAAATAAACAAAGATAAAATAGTTTCACCCACATGAGCTCTCAAAATACAAACTGCTGTCACAGCGGTTTTAGCGTTTTTAAGTTTTTTCAATTAAATATGCGCCACTGCAAGCAATTGCTACAGGCGGGAAGGACATATGCCTATGTACAGCATACGACACAGCACTGTCAACAAATCCAATTTCATGTTCATTTACATTGCCACTTTTTGCTGCGCCGTTGTAACCCTTGCTACGTAGGGTACGACGAGTACATGTCAAATGCAAACAACATTCGTGTGCTCAATTTTTCTACTGCTACTTTTCCACGCTCAACGTATTTACCCTGTCTTGCTGTATGTAGTACAGAAAAAATGCATACTTATATCTCTGGCTAGCATCCTGAGCCTATTCAAACACCGTAAGGAAACTACGAATAGCATACATCACATTAATTGCCTCTGGTCATTATTACCCGTAACGAAAAAATGCAAACAAAAAAAAAAAAGAAATGGCAAAATACAAAAAAAAAAATGAAGCATATATTCCTACGTTGAACCTAAAATCACTGAGCCATTAAATGTGCAAAGGACAAAAAAACACAGGAAATATCTATTAGAAGAGTTTGTAGAAAACAAAGCCCCAGTGCTAGATTGCAAGTGCAAGCACCAGCGTTGCTATTTGTGTTGGGATCACTGTGATACTCACTTTTTTTTAATTTTGCTGACATCGAAAAAAAATGCTATTTCGACAAATAATTTTTGCACAAATTAGGCTTTTTTTCGTGAAAAATCAATGCACATTAAATGAATTTTTTTTAAAAGAAAAATAATACTTTTTTTGTCTGAACTCCCTATATCAGTGATGGGCACATAGTGGCTCTATTTGCTCTCATTGCTCTTACCGTTATTTGACGCACAAGCAAGCGAAAAAAATTCGCAGTATTTCAACGCTATCGAGGCACAGCGTTGACTTGAATTCAAATGAAAACAAAAACAAAACACAAAGGCATAAACGACGGCGCCGCATTGTGTCTTGACGAATCTAGCAATTGTTTTTGTTTGCAGTGATACTTGGTTTTTTTTTGTGCTAATGGCAAATTTGGAAATGAAAGTAAAAAAAAACTTTAAAATTTAGTTTGTTGTTGCTTGATGTTGTTGTTTTGCTCTTTTGTTAGATTCCTATGCCCACCGCTGCTCTATATAATGCCGCTCATGATGCACTATACTTAGAAAATGTGGGTAGTAAATAAAGTAAAGCAAACGTATTATGAAATAAACGTATCAAGCACTAAACGTAGCGTAGAGTAGAGATATTATAAGGATAGCGTAAGGTAAGTTAACTTATCATAAAGTTAACGCATCATGAGGTTAACGTATCGTAAAGAAATGCCATTGTGAGGTAAATGTTTCGGAAGTAAAAGTAAAATGTATGTAATTAAGCAGCAAATGTATAGTAAACTTACATTATATACTTGCTCTAAGCTCTAAGCATTATAATAATAGAGTTTAGCTACTACAGCTATTGTAGCCTTCTTAGCTATTTACCATTGAAGCTTTATACCAAGTAAAAAGCTTATTCAATGAATAATGGAATAACATTGTAATGGAAAGTTGTTGGGTGCAACGCCCACTTCTGAAGTCTCGCTAATTTTTCTCAAAAGCTTGTTCAAGTTATTTTAGTATTTATGAGAGATTTGATTTCACTGCATCAAATAATTCTCTTAATAAATCGTTTTAAATGTGTTTTTTGTATGGGCGGTAGGCGTGTCTGTGAACCGATTTCACCGATTCTTATACAGAGCTTTTTCGAATTATTCATAACGTTTGTGCGAAATTCAGTTCTATTATCTTCAATAAACATAGCGTTTTGAATTTTTTGCTTGAATGGGCGGAGCCACACTCTCGTGTCGAAATTTGCAATATTTCTTCATAGCTTATCCAATTTTTTTAAGTTTTCAGTATATGAGAAATTTGGCTGCACCACATCATCTCGATATTGAGTTTTCAAGGTATTATTTATATGGGCGGTAGGCGTGTCTATGAACCGCTTTCCGTTTTCTCGAAATACTGATTTCCACAGACAAGTTTACTCACGTACATTGCTTAATCAACCCAAGTGTGACGATTATTAAGAATATATATACTTTTCATACCTACCGCGCCCTCTTTTATGCGTTAAGCACGAAATGACAAAGTGAACCTTATACCCTGAAGGTAGGGTATAAAAAGAGGTAAATGCGGCTATGTTTACAATAAAGGCTTCTTTGTTATATCCGAACTAAGCAAAGCAAACGAAGGCGAAATTTTATATAATATTTAGTCAATATTTAGTGCTTCATAAGTGCTAAAAGTGTGAGAATTTTCGTCAACTAAAGATCACAACTTGTTAACCTCGTGGATCCTCACTATTGAACATTGAAATCCTTCTGTCGCCAATTTTTTTTTCAACAAAGCACTTTGAGAGCGTTTGAAAAAAATCTGCTGACGTTAATGTTTTTCTTTTTTTACTAAAATTTATTTCATTTTTTTATTTAAAAGACACAATAAACCACAAAACAAAGAAATTCTCTTGCTGGCAATGTACTAACTATTGTTGATGATAGCCTGAAGAAAATATGAATAGACCTTTAAGTAAATCTTAATTATATAAATTTTATTTAATTAATCCTCGCCTTAGGGGTATGTATCCCTAAGAGCCCCCCTCCTCTGATCAAAAAATCGTAAGCATTAATCATAGTGAATATTTTTTTTTTGTCGATAAGAATTCTTGCTATTCAGCAACTTTTCTATTGAACTGAACGCAATTTTTCTCCGAAATAAGTAATAACAATAATATTTACTTATCCTAACAGCGCTTTTCTGAGAAAAAAAATTTCATTTTTGAGGCACGTTTTTTTTTTAAAGAAAAAGAAGTAAATTCAAGTAGAAATTTTCCAAATTCTACCAAAATCCTTACTTTCTCTTTAATAATTTCGTTTGTTGTCAAAACTGGTAACAATAACAACTGACAATACAAATCTTTGCCCGCCAGTTTTTTTGTCTCAATTTTTTCCAAACGTGTGCTCTTTTGCCATGGCGATAAGAGTGTATTTAGCATAAATACCAGTGCACATGTCAGTATTTATATAAAAAGAAAAAAATTTATAAAATTCGTCGTATCACTAATTGTGTGTTGACTGTACTGTTGAATTGCTTTGTACTTTGTGCTGGATTTCTTTTTGCCTCGTTTATTTTTTCTTGGTCGTCAACATAATTCAGCTACAGCCTTTGCTGTTGCGCGCCTTCTCGTTGCAAAATACGCAATTGTCAGCTTCATTTCTTTGATATTTTCTATGTTCGTTCTTTATTGCGAAAGCTCATAGCATAATTAACTAAACAAACGTCATTAAGCATATGTCTTTCTATATGTATGCGTATGTGCTTGTTGTGCCCTAGAGGGTTTGTTGGTGTGCTGGTATTTTTTTTTTTGTTTTCTGCCATAGCTGTTGATGTCTGTGCGCTGTCTCATGAAGTAGCTAACAAAAGGAAAGCAGCCTTTAGCCTTCGCAGCGTCATCAACAATGTTTAGCGTAGAATGTTATAGTTGCGTGAGACAAATATTATCTTATGAAGTTTTCACACTGGCATTAAAAAAAAGAGCGCGTTTTTCATTTTACACGTTTTTGAGCTACGCACCAGCCAAAAATGGCTCAGTATGCATATACAAATCAAATGTTAAAAAAAACATCTCATACCTTGTTTTCTTACAACTGTTCAACTTGAAGTTTAACTTAAAGCCAAAATGAAAAAATACGTTTATATGGAAACTTCTAGCGGTGGCATAGGAGAAGCTAACGCAGCTGCCGTCAAACAAAAACGAATCAGCAAAAATGCTATAGTGCCAATGTGAAAGCTATTTTTACAAATGCAATACAAAAACGAGATAAAAGTAAAACGCGTCGTTTTTGATGCCAGTGTGAAAGGTTTATTTGCTGAAAACAGTTACAGCTATAGTAGTTCAGTATTTCTCTAGAGATATTCATGGCAGACTGCACTTATGGCCTTATGCCTTACAATATATTTGCTCTTTGTATATTAAGTCATTAGGACCTTGCTGTTTATTTTATTGTTGTTGATTTCTTTTTTTTTTTTTTTCTTTTTTTGTTCATGTTTTTGCAATATTTAGGTACGTATGTTTTGTTAATTCTTCTACGTTGATTTTGTAGTAGGGCTGCTGCTGCAAGGAAAACAACGTTGTAACTTGTTCTCTCCATAACTGTGTAGGTATTTTTCGTATTTAATAGTTTTTTATCTGCAATTTTTGCCTAAGTAAAGAAACTTCTAAGCAAACATATCCATCCAAGATGCCAACATTTAAGGGGCCTGTAAACATAAATGCCAGCATTCCAAATGATTTTTTTTTTTTATATATAAAAAAGGAAAAGTTGTAGACTATGCCTTGCGGGAGCATTGCTATCATGTGCTAAATTAGTCCTGAATTTGTTTGGTATCAAATGTTGTATAGAATAAATAAGATATTTAAGTTATTTAACAAAGGAAAAATTATCAATTAAGAATTTGGAAAAAAAATTGTTACATAACTTTTAGTTTGGACAAATTGTGTGGAAATGTTGGGTTATTTAATTGAAATGAGTTGAAAGCACAACTTATTGATGATATTTGACATTGAATGATCAAAAAGTTATTTAATTTTTTTAATTTTATATTTTTTTTAAAGTTTTCTTATTTAATTGTTTAAGGAATATTCATGTAGTGGCATTAACAATTTTATATAGTAGTATATTAAAGTGAGTATAATAATAATGGAGTTTAGCTACTACAGCTATTCGCCTTCTTAGCTATTAAGCTTAAGGCTTCAAATCAAGTAAAAAGCTTATTAGGACTTTATTTTGAAAATAAAAAAAACGGCGGGTTGCACTCCGGGAGTGCCGACAGAAGTGAAAACAAATCGTTTAATGGCAAGTTAGTGTGCTAGTTGGTATGTGTGCGTTTTCTTTTTATATGGCAATGCAAAGGAAGACAAAAACGGAATATGTATTCAAATTTTACTCTCGCTCTCATTCTCAGTTTGTCAACGCAACAACGCGGAATTTGAAAGAAACAAACATGTAAGCATAACAATCGTTGAATGAGAATGGAATGTGTCAGTTAGTGTGTCTGCTTTGCTTTTTGTCTTCCACTTGGAATATTTATTTAAAAGAAACAATAGAACATTCAAATTTTATTATCGCATTCATGATGGGGAATCCCGATGACGGTCGGTGTCGCGAGTTTATACTTTTTTCCTCAGCCGCACAACATGCCATAAGAAGTTTTTACTTCAAAAATTGCTGGAAGAAGTATATTCGGCTCAGTAGCCTCAACTGTGAATAATTAAATTTGATCTAAGTATTCCTTATGTTTGAGAACAAAAATTTATTCTGATTGCATTAAGAAACATCATTGCAAATTATGTAAGTATAAGAAAAAATCAGGTAAAGAAAGTACATGTACCTGTGACTAAATAGCTTAAACATAATTGTTCTGAAACTTAACTTAAAAATCTGCTTCTTCCTACAGACACTATGACACCACATTTATCAAAATCGGCTTATTCCTTGCCGAGTTATGGCTGTTAGAATATTCAAACTACTTATAACGCCATCTAGTAACAGTTTATCAAAACACAAATGACTTCAAAAAAATCTGCTTGTTCTTAAAAAAACAATTACACATCATTTGTCTAAATCGGTTTAGTAATAGCCGAGATATAACGTTTTAAAGTTTTTCAAAAAACCAAATTTGCTTGCTGCTGGTTCATGGTGGCCTGGCATTTCAGATTTTTCTCTGCTTTGGGCTGCTGGCTCTGCTTTCGGCTGCGCTAGCAGAGAAGAATTTGCTGACTGAGCAACAGCTAACCGGAAGTCAACATGTGCTACAAATTTAAAAATTTTTTCCAAAAAATTGCATACTTTCATGGGGAAATTTTTTTCAAAAAAACGTTGCCTACTTTTAGGCGCTATTAATAATTTATCTCTAAAAGTATGCAATACTTTCCGACAAATTTCAAAATAGCGCCTAAAAGTAGGCAACATTATCTGAAATTTTTAAACCGTTGCCTACTTTTAGAAGCAATTTTGAAATTTGTCAGAAAATGTTGCATACTTTTAGGGGCAAATTATTAATAGCGCCTAAAAGTAGGCAACGTTTTTTAAATTTTGTGAAATCGAGTTCGTTTTCCAAGTTTTCAAAGTTCTAAGATCGAGATCGTTTCCCAAGTCTTCAAAATTCGAAAATCAAGTTCGTTTTCCAAGTCTTCCTAATTTGAAATCGAGTTCGTTTCCCAAGTCTTCAAATTTCTGAAGTCGAGTTCGTTTCCCAAGTCTTCAAAATTCTAAAATCGAGTTCGTTTCCCAAGTCTTCAAAATTCCAAAATCGAGTTCGTTTCCCAAGTCTTCAAAATTCCAAAATCGAGTTCGTTTCCCAAGTCTTCAAAGAACATTCAAATTTTACTATCGCATTCATGACGGGGAATCCCGATGACGGTCGGTGTCGCGAAATTATACTTTTTTCCTCAGCCGCACAACGTGCCATAAGAAGTTTTCACTTCAAAAACTTACAATTGCGACTGAAAACTGAGTTTTACGCAGCTACAAGATTTCGTTCCAGATTTTTTTCACAAACCATTTTTTTTAATATTTATTCGCTGTGGCTTAGGAAATTTTAAATTCTTCTTCAAATTGCTTCTCAAGAAGAAAACAACTTTTTACGTACCCAACTAAATGCAGACACTTTAACCTGAATTCATTAAGCATAGAGGCACTGAATAATTGAATTAACATTCAAAACTAAAAATTCAGTTATTTCCAATTTAAACAGGAATAACAAATACCTCTTGCATATGCATTACACTTGATTGATTGCGCAAGTGATTGATAATCAACGAAACCAAAATGTAGAAACCGATATGCAAAGCACAAACTCTATGTAGTTAAGACAAAGCAAACTCGAATGCAAATCAAAGGAAACTTAAGAAAAGCAAAGCTTTCCTGCCAATTTAATTACCGCTAAATTCTAAATACTTTGACCTAAATTCTCAACTATACTCATGCAACATACATATGAATAGTGTAGGCAACAACAAGTACACCTGAATGGTTGGTGATGCAACATCAACATGTTGTTGTTATTTTCATCTTCAAGCGAAGATTCGTCGCTGCACAAATGAAATTCATGAAACGTTGCTTCGTGCTTGTTACGCTAAAGTGTACTTCAGAGGTGCATAACACAAATTATATTTGTTATGTATGTGAATAAGTGTTGCCAACATGATGATAGCTAACAACAGCAGCAACTATACCATTAACAACAGCATCAGCAATATTAGCGCAACGCGAAGATACAACATAAGCTGTTTGAAGACGACACGCCACGCGAACTGAAGTATGCACTCTAAATGATTCCAGTGTAATGCCTTTATGAGAGCGAGAGAGAGAATACACAGACAGACGCATAATGAATTGTTGGCGAAGAAGCACAACCGATTGTAGGTAAAATAAGCGCTTTGAAGAGTGGAAACACTTGCGGAACTTACTTGGTTTTTCTTTAAGAGAATTTCGCTTTTTGGGTTTGGGATTTTCAGCGACATGAAATCGGCTGATCTGGCTTTAAGTCTGTAGTTCTGGGTTGAAGTTTGCTTCGAAAAACAAGTGGCAAAACTCTCGAAAAAAAACAGATCTTTTCCAACTTCCCTGTTCTTTTAGTCGAATTTCGATAAACCCGTAAATACCGGATTATCTCACAACGATTTGTCTTTCAAAAAATCTGTTCGAAAACTATATTCTTTACATGGAAATGTGTCAAAAAAATTTTAAATTATCGAGGCTCGATATCTGATTTACATTATATTTTCTATATATAAAACAATAGTTATCTTTCACTCAAAATCAATAGCTTTATCTATGTACTTACATATCACGGTTAGTTTAGCATTCGCTCGTATCGCTGAATTAAGTCGCGCCGGTCCCACTTGACACTGATATTCAGCATCATCGGTAATCGATGCGTTCGATATGCGCAAATTGTAAACACCCTGTTTACGATCACCTAGCACCGAGTAACGTGGAAAACCCGGTATCACAGCTAAAAACCCCAATGCAAAACCGTCTTTTGTCCATTGCACTGCACCAGCCTGATTTGTTACTTCGCAACGCATCATCGCTTCGGCACTTTCCAGTACCTGTAGATCATGTGGTGTAATGCGAAATTTCTGTTGTTGTCCCGTGCAGTGAGAAGGCAATGCGGCAATGAGGAATATGATGAAAACTGTAATAAAAGAAGAAGAACAAAATTAATTAATATAGTTTATATGATATATTTTAAAAGATTGAAAAATGGTTTTAGTAAAAAGTCATTCGTGTGAGGTTGCTTGAGCCTTTGCCACTGATAAATAGCTGAGTTTTTGATATTTAGATTTTATTCGTCATGGTGAAATATGCATGATGTTCTTCTCATCAATGTTATTGATGTAAATTAATAAAAATAATAGAGGTCTTCACATATGGTAAACGATTATTTACGAATGGTAAATTGCAAAAGTACAATACATATAATAAATTTAATAGGGGTCTTCACACATGTATATGATAACTTACGAATGGTAAATTGCAAAAATACAATACATATAATAAAAATAATAAGGGTCTTTACACATGGTAAATGATAACTTACAATGTTAAATTGCAAAAATACAATAACATATTATCGCAAAAATAACACCAATTGTGAAGACCTCTATTATAGTTCATTCGAAATGAACAGTTTTTGATCCTTTCTTTTTGTTTATGTTACATTTCTTGTGAAATTTTAACTCAAAATAAAAGCGGCGTATGTTAATTGTTCGCGTGAAGCTTCGCGCTTCGAATAACTTAGCGCTTACAATATAACTGACGTGCTGCGCTTCACTACACTTTTTATATGTTAAAGGCTTACATTCATTCACTGTCATTAATATCCCATATTTTTATAAGCAAATCTTTGCCTACCAACTTGTTACATTTCAGTATTTTAAGTTTAATATTAAAAGTTGCGTTTGCATTAAAAAAATATTTTCTTTTCTCTTAATTAAAAGTTCATCCTTCACATTTTCATCATGCAACATAAATTGAAATTGCAATTACTCATCTACACATGTTGGTGCAACATGCAAGAAAGATATAATGAATGTTATTTCTGCATCTAATTTTAACAAATTAAAAAAGAAAATTAAACCAAAACTTTGGAAAATTCCAAGAAAAAGGAAAACTCACGTCATAACTTTTCTAGTGATTTTCATCTATGAACACCAGTGTCATGAGTAAGAACAATGCTGCTTTATCTTCAACATCCGCAGCAGAAACTCTGATTTTGGCATAATTAATAAAACAATGTTTGTCTGACAAATGTTGTAATTTTACAGTCTTATCGAGAAATTTTAATTATTTACCACCTATAGTACACACGAACTTTTCGCAGCACAAAGTGATGATGCTTTTAGTTACACCATCGTCGACAGCATCATTTGTGTTATTGCATGTGTGATGTTTCACTAAAAATTGATAACTTACACTACTCTTGTGTAATAGAGCTAAGTTTTTGTTAACAAAAACTTTAGATAGATGCAGTGACTTTGCAATTTCAGTAAAAAAATACGCATTTCTCGGGCAGATGAGGTTCCACTTTGTTCTCTGCTTTATGATCACTTTAACCCGTGATCCAAGGCTATTTATTAGTCCCTTCATAGTCATCAGTGCGATAAATGATAAATTTTACGTTACCGTAAATTTAAAGCTTTGTACCCTTATTATTTTTTATTTTTCTTTCATTTTACAAAACTCAAACGCATCTATGAAAAACTTTACAATAAACGAGTCATAAGAACGCATTTATAGACAGCACCATACAACAACAAGCAACCCAAAACTTTAACAACTTAATAAGCATTAATAATAACAACGGCAAAAACAACAACCAGCAACATCAACATAATGAGAAAAAATAAAAAAAAAACTTATATATAAAAAGCAGACATTATGAAGCCTACTTTTAGGGGCCATTGCGTTGCATTGCTTTTTCCTAACAAACGCGAGGCTTCATCATGTCTTGGTGCCTTTGCTGCACACAACAATAACAAAATTTGTGGTAGGTTTGCTGCGCGTGTTGCTACTGATACTTTCTCTTTGTAGCAGCTCGCCAGAGTTACCACTACCAACTTTATTAGCGCAAAGTTGTTTGCTGCTGGCTGCAACTACCACCACTACTTCTACAATTACTTATACTACTACAATGTAGTGGCGCCCTCTAGCGTTTATAAAGTTTTTCTTAAACCTTTAATGAAGTGTGTTGGTGTGTGAAATTTGAGCGCCTGATGTTGGTGTCTTGTTACACGCGTGTATTGCACAGTAGTTTATTTATATTATAAATTTTGTAAAAAATATTTATAGCTGTGTGAGAATTTTTATTAAATTTGAGTATTACCCCCGAAAAAAAACAACAAAAGAAATATTCAAAAACTTTTGCTCAAACGAAACATAAAATATGGCACCAAAAAGAGCCAATTGAAATTTGACTTGGACAACTATTAGTCCAAGAGCCGGCTGTAGAAAAGTCGAGTGTATAAGATTACAGGATGGGATGCATGCCAAATGATAGAGCTCGGCGAGCCTAAATAGAATACCTAGGGTTGCCTTGCCAAAGCCTGTCCCGATGGCCGAAAATGCCCGAATTTTAGCCAATTTTATTGTTCTAATTGAAACTGTAGTACATAACAGCTCGAAATGAATGCCAAATGATGGAACTCGAAGAGGCCTAATTATAATATCTGGAATTGCATTGTTGAATCCTGTCCCAAACATGGGTTTTCACCGGTTTTTTAGGTCAATTTTCATTAATGAAGATAACAGCTTGAAATTTGTGCCAAATGATAGATATCGAAAAGCCTTAATAGAAGATATAGGGTTGCCTTGTAGAATTCTGTCCCAAACATGAGTTTCCACTCATTTAAGAAAAGTTGACCCCAAAAACGGGTGTCAAATAATGTTTGGGACATGATTCGACAAGGCAACCCTATATATTCTATTTAGGCTCTTCGATATCTATCATTTGGCACGAATTTTAAGCTGCTATCTTCATTAATGAAAATTGATCCAAAAAACCGGTGAAAACCCATGTTTGGGACAGGATTTTACAATACAATCCCAGGTACTATATTTAGGCCTCTTCGAGTTCTATCATTTGGCATACATTTCAAGCTGTTATGTACTACAGTTTTAATTAGAACAACAAAATTGGCTAAAATTCGGGCATTTTCGGCCATCGGGACAGGCTTTGGCAAGGCAACCCTAGCTCATTGAGCTCTATCATTTGGCATACATCGCATCCTGTAATCTTATACACTCGACTTTTCTACAGCCGGCTCTCAGTCTATATGGTTGTGGAATTTCTTGTAATGAAAGAAACTGTCAACTTGCACTTTTTTAATACTCAAAGAGCCAACTGAGTTTTTTAGTTTGTGCATCGACTTTTTTAATTCCATAAGAGATAATTGAGTTTTTTCGTTTGGACATGCTTGCAGTGAGTTTCTCTTTTTTTATGAAATTCTTAATTAGCTTTCTTAATCAAGTTTTCAAATTTTGTTTAAAGAAAAAGCAGCAAAAATTCAAAACTTTTTGTATGGGAGCCAAAAAAGCCTATTGAGCTTTAGATTGGATACTATTGAAAAAAAGTTATTTTCGAGTTCAATTCCAATTTTTAAGCCAATCCGTAGTTTTTGTGATATTTGATTTTACGCAACACAGCGTACTTGTAATTTCCACATTATTTCCTTATTATTGCAACATTGTACATCATAGCTAACAACATTTTTGCACCTTATTTTGTAGGTGTTTTTGTTGTTGCTTTACGTATTCATATTATTGTTGCCTGTGAGGTGCAACTTAATTTCATTATGCAACAAACACACACACATATAAATATATACAAAGGCAGCAGCACACTCCTTAAATACTCATATTCGTCCTTGTTGTCGCTAGCATTGTGTCTGCACTTGTTGTTGCTGTATTTTCGCCACATTGGCTGGTTGTAGATGTTGTCAGCAACGTTGCATTTGCTGCTGCTGCTGATTATGAGCTGGTTACACTTTGCTGTTGTTTTGTGGCAAGCAACCTCATCGTTTTCTTTTATGAAGTGTTGTTATTGGTGTTGGTTAAAACACGCGCTACCTTGGCTGTTGTGCCTCTTAATCATGGTCTTTATGGTTGTTGTTACAGTTTTTAATTTTCTTGTTATTTTTTTGTGCAGCAAAAACAAACTCACGTTGCAGTACATAATAAGAGTTGCCAACTATCTAATTCGATTATACTCTGTTACTGGTTGTGTGCAATGAAAAAGCAACCGACTTTCGCCCTTATAAAAGAAACGAAAATATTTAGATTAAACTTTTAAATTTAATAAAGTTTATGAAAATTTCTTAAACTATTGATTTGCTTCCATCCATTGACTCCAAGCCCAAACACACAATCACAAGCTGTCAGTCTAAATAAACACAATATCCATAACCAAATGCGTTATCCCTTAAAAGAATCAATTTAAAAATCTTCATAAATCTTGTTGTTTCAATTTAAAAGTTTTAATTTACTTAAAACAGTTTAAAAACTTTTAATTTCCGTGCGAAATTTGCAATTAATCTTAAAATTATAATTAAACACAAACTTAAAATGTAAGCACTTGATTCGATAAAAGAAAAAAATTGAAAATAAAATGCGTGATGTAAAAAAAAAAAATAGACCGGCAACATTGTAGCTTCCACTCACCTAGTTAGGTGTATAGTGTTGCCACCTAAACATGCTTTGTTCGTAAATAAGATTTTTCTTTATTGCAACAAAACAAAAAACGATTTTGCAAAAACTTAACAAAAATAAGCGCAATGATGTGTACAAAAAAAAAAAACCATAACTTGCTGGGAAAGTAGTGGCAGTAGAAAAGTGTGGGGGAGAAGGGATGCTAAATAAAAGATACAGTGTACTTGAGGATTTTTTCTTCTTCTGCTTTCATAGTGCTTGTTGTGCTCGTTTTAAAGTAATTATTTTCTTTTCTTTTGGTTTGGATTTCTCGTTTTTACTACTCATTTTCTATTATTCTACTCATCGTCTTCCTGCTATTAAATTTTAGCGAATGTCCTTGAATGGAGAATGATGGTACCTCCCAATGTTTGTTTCTTGAGTATTTGTTAGATAAAAAAACTTAACTTTTCTATAGAATTTTAATTTTTTTCTTTTAATTTAATTGCTGAATTGAATACAAATTTGAATATTTACTTTTTTAAGCATTGAAAATAATTCGAATGAATTTCAATAGAATTTGAAAACTAAAAAAGTACTTTAAAAAATTGGGAATACTGCAATCGTTGAATAAAATGTGCACTTTAATTAATGGTCAGTAGTTTAAGTGATAAGATGTTCAAGGTGCTGCAATTCGCGTTAAGAAATGAATAAATACTTAAGTTTTGTGCTTAAGTGTTGTCATATTGTAAGGTTTATTCGAGCGAAATTTAGGTTATCTTGGACGAAAGTGTATTAGAAAAAATGTCTCAATATAAAAATATATTTAAGTACATCTTAGAAAAGAATTCGAAATAATAGATTTTGAGTTATTCCTAATGGGTTCAGTTTTTTAATTAAATCATTGAAAGTAGTCTGATAAAATGGTCGCAGAGTCAGCTTAAAATTTCTAGCATTAAAATAACCTAAAAGATATTTTAATTTAATTAATTAATTACACAGTCCTACAACAAAATTCCTTTTTAAAGTACTAATAATGTTTCTATTAGATTTTTGTGTGCTGATTACTGCAAAAATAGTGAAAAAATCCAGTCACATAAGGTTTTTGAGATATTCTAACCTAAAAGTGCAAAAACACTGTTTTTTGACATATTTGAGAGGTTATGTAGAACTGTGTTTTTTTTTTTGCAAAAAGTTTGTGTGAGATCTTAAAGAGCAATTCTTTTTCTTTCAAATACCGTTGAGTTATCTGAAATATCTTTTTTTTTCGCCGAGTTATCGCATTTTGAAATTTTCCCTATACCTGAAAACATTTTTATATGAAAAGATTTGAAAATGTGATAACTCGGCGAAAAAAAAAAGTTATTTCAGAAAACTCAACAGCATTTGGAAAAAGAAGAACTGTACTTTAAGATCCCATAAAAAAAACACGGTGCTACATAACCTCAAATATGTCAAAAAACCGTGTTTTTTGCACTTTTAGGTTAGAATATCTCAAAAACCTTACGTGATAGAGCAATTCTGTTCCCGGATTCGTTTTCAGGGTATCCTAAACCACAATAAATCAGCACTCAAGTCAAAAGAAGAAAAAAAAAGTTTCAATTTGTATTTGTAATTGCAAATTATTTAATCGAATTTACAGTCATTTGCAGAACCAATATTTATGTGAAATTTCACAAATCGGTTAATGCTTTATAAAAAAACATGACCAAGATAACAAATGGAGCAATTGGTGACATATGTTTCGGCTATTACCACATATATAAATCAGATCAGTTTTGGTTAATTTGTACTGAGATTCGAACCCCTGCCATTCCTTGAATTATATGTGGACAGCCGCTCATAATACTTGAGCCATGAGAGGTTCTGCGAATGACATGTTCAAAGTGCCCATTATATGCACACAAAGCGCCATCTGTTATCTATTTTGTCATTTCTGGTTTGCTGTATAGCTTTGTTGAACTTGCTATGATGTAGCTTTTTTTCGAATTTCATGGCTTCCGTCACTTATTTTTGAAAAATGGATGAATGTATAATCCTATATAATCTATTTAGGCTCATCAAGCTCTATCATTTGACTTACATTTTATGCTGCAATCGTAAACCATAAACTTTTTTCTAATAATTGTTGATCCAAAAAATTGGTGGTAACCCTTGTTTAGGACAGGATTTGGCAAGGCAACCGCATATATTCTATTTAGGATCATCGAGCTCTGTCATCTGACATACATTTCAAGCTGTATTCTTATAGACTTTTTATTAAGAAAAAAATCGGTTAAAAGTCGGTTTTTTTCGGCCATCGGGACAGGCTTTGGCAAGGCAACCCTGGTAGGTTAGTTTCACCAAAGTACATTTCTACCTTTCCTGTACATCCCATCCTGTAATCTTATACACTCGACTCTTCTACAGCAGGCTCTCCAGCTAATTTGTTGTCGACACCCTGAGAATTTAAAGATTCTGGATACTTGATACTTTTTACTTCATATAAAATGTCTTTCTTTTTTATTAACGATAAAACCTGTTTTATATAATTTGAAATCACTGCATTCACTTTAACTACTCGCTAAAAGTTTTATTTTAAAAAACAAAAATACAGCGAGTAGACAAGTTAATTAATTTTCACAGTAGATCCAGTTAGCAACCACACTAACGTCACAATGACGCTGTTGGTGTTGTTAGCAATTGCTTTGTTGGTGACGAAAGCAATTGTCAAATGAAAATCACAACTGGACCAACTTAGTTGCAAAAACAACAACAACAAACATAACACTAACCAAGCATTTTATGTCTTTGCATTTCTATTAAAATCGTATGACTTTTGCCATCTTTTTGTACGAAACTTTCATTTGCAGTTGACAGCAACAGTAAAGTAAAAGAAGTAGAATTTTCATTGCTAAAGGCAGGCAACAATTGTGGGGACACGATATTTTGTTCTATTAGTTGATATCATTTTTTTTTTTGGCTTACGATATTAACTGCTGTACGATCTTTGTGGAGAATTTCCTCCTTTTTAGTTTGTTAAGATATTACTTTAATAGATTTTCTATGAATTATTTCAACACCAATTTTTGACATTGTTGCAAAAAAGTAAACAACTAAAAATGCAATCGCTTTTATTTTTCATCGTCGCAAAAAAGTAAACAACTACAAATGCATAAAACGTATAATATGTAATACAATTTCTTTAAGGTGCTCAAATATTTTGAAATAGTGAACAGATAATCGTTCAAATTTAAATTTTTGGGTGGTGCCACGCCCTCATAAAAAATTACTTGTTTACTCATAGAACACAATCCATATTAGTTTCATAAAGAAACACTGAAGCTTCTTGATGGCAATAGTAGCGAGCACTTACACATAAAAAACCGCTTAATAAGGGGATATCTTTGTTAGTAATATACAAAACTTATCTTTCCTATCCGAAGCTAAACCTTTTCCTGTGGCTTTGGGCTGTCAGAAGCAATATTCAGTACCGTTTTTTCGATAATTTTTCTCCAATATCAACTTTATTCTTCAGCACGTTGTGCCCAACTTCTTCGGTAAACCCTTGCTAGTAAATAACAAAAATCTTTCGATACAAAAAATCATCGCTATTTTAGCTCAAAGGATTGCTGCAAACGCAAACCGATACATATCAATCGATACTTTAACACCAAGTATCAAAAATCGTGAAAGAAAAGCAAATACCATGCAATGCGCATTGTAATGCGAAACAATAATCGCCGCAGCTAATAAAGAGTAGAATGCAAAAAATAAAAAAGGGAGCGTATAACAAAAACGTTCGCACAGCTAACAAAAACAATGCCAACAACAACTTCAGGCGAACAAAGCAAAACTTTTTAATGAAAAGCAAACACATCACAAACAGTTCCAGTAGAACAGCGCAGCGCAGAGCAGTAAACTTGGCCAAGAGGCGATGTTTACCAAAGTCATTCAATGTTGGTCAGCGGAAATTTGGATAACTAACAAAGGGAGAGAGTGAAAGAATAAGTTTAAAGTAAAAAAATGTGAAAATAATTTTTTAGCTGTTTTTCAAAGCCCAAAATTGAAGAGGGAAAAAATCACAGTTGCAGCACTTCGAAAAAAATATAAAAAAAAAAATTCGCTCACAAGCGACTGAAAAAAAATTGTTTAGATGCACTCAGTTTTATACCCCACAGTTGGTTTTATACTCAACAGTAAAATGACGTGCTGTTGCCTTAGTACTTTCAGTTAAATGACTTTAGCTTTTTGTTGAATTAGTATGCTTCCTTCTTCTGACCAAGGGTGGTCAAAGAATTAAAATCAAATCGAGACGATATTTTTGCCATATTTTTAAAATTTTATTTTAAGCAAAATTTAAGCAAAGGAGATATTGTCAAAAAACTGCTTTGAGGCGCCATTTTTTCAATATAGCGACGCGAGCGGCAACAATACAAGGTGGCAAAGTTAAAGTTCGGAAAATGCACATCAAAATCTATAAAATTACTCATTTTCAAAACTACCGGAAAACTTTCCAGGTAACGTCTTTTTTTATAACCAAATGACTGTACTAACAAATAGCAAAAAAATATATCTTATCATTTATAAATATAAGAGCATTTATCAAAACTTTATGTCCTGTAGTTGCATATTTTGTTATAATTATTTAATAAATAATTTATTTTTTATTAACTATAACGAAAAAAACAGTAACATGTGCAAATAGCAGGTCAGACCATGGTTTCGGTTTCCACTGCCAATCTTTCATCAGTGACCTTAAACTTATACAATCTCATGCTTGCTATATCTTGCCTTTTCCACGGACATGCTATGAATTTTAGCGAATTTCGAAACAAGATACTGGCTAAATTCTTCTTTCATACGGTTTTATTCTTGCATCTCATTTGACTATATTGGGTTAAGGTCACTGATGAAGAATATGTAGCTAGAGCCGAAAACTTGATTTTGATATTTTTGGACTTTTTTGGTGTTTTCTACATACATACATCACTTTCAATCATTCTTTAAAATGATTAAAAAGTACAAAGTTTATACCTTAGTAGATTGATGCTGCTCACACAAACCAAAAATTTTTATTTTTCTGTAAGACCTTGATGTTTTTTTTTTAGTTTTTTCGCCTTAACTGATTTGAAGTATTAAAACAAAAACGGTTAAAACATTATCATACGCTTAACCTTATTTAAACGGAAATTTATGTTTTGCTTGAATTCAACCCAATGTTTCTTAAAGAAGTCAGTGTTGTAACGCCATAGTACTGTCTTCGCTTAAAATTCAGAGATTTGTGTTTGCCGGTTCAGGCATGATAGTACTTTTTTTCTTTTTTCATTCTCCTCTCCATAATATTCTGTTGTTATTTTCGAGCTTTATCCAAATTTACACCAAATTGAGTTTTACTGTGTTTTATCATAGAGATATTTAGCTCTATTTGTATATCAGCTCAGCTGCAAGCAGGTTCAATATTTTTTTGTATAAGAAAATGAATTATGGAGACGATACTCTAAGCTTTGAAAACCCATCTTTTAAATATCAATTTCTTCATATTCGTAAAAGTAACAGCAGTTTGAAAAATGGGTGTTTATGATACAAAAGTAGATTACTCATACGACCCGTTATCCGATTTTATCACTTGTGGATAACAGAACAGCACTTTTCTTATGATATTTTCAAAAGTTTCAAAGCACGCTGCTTTACGATAATGTGAAGGATAATAATTTGAGTTTGGTCGGAAAACCAGCCTTTTATTTTCGGCAAGAAGTTCTCTTTTTCGCCGGCTCTGATAAAAAGGACTTTGTCAAGGCATTGGATAGAACTGACAGTATCCTATAGTTTTGGAGTTTTCCCCAAGTCAGTTTACAATTATGCGTCATTCTTCCTAAATTTGCATCAGAAAAGCATACTGAAATTTATCGATAGACTACGGAGAATCTATCAACACTTCGACTACTTTACGATCTCCAAAATTTTCTGAAATTCATTTAAATGAAATGTAAAATAAGTAAAAATTTTACTTAGAATTGCACTTATAAAGAGCATACGGCCACATTTGGCATTTTCTGCATGCACAATTATGCTAAGCTGTCTTTAAAGTAAGACATATGAAAACAAATTTAGCGTAAACTCTAATGCCATTTACATATTGTATCTTCAAGGATAATCGAATTTTACTATGACCACCACACATGTTTTCCTCGTTTTTTTTTTCTTTTTCTACTACGCATTTTTTTCTTTTGTCACTATACATGTATTTTAATGTTTTTCTTTGATATTTACTGCTGGCCTCAACAACAACTACCACAACTACAACTGCTAGCGGGGTTGATTGCGCGAGTGGTAGCTATTAAGGTTTCAAATTACCACAACAACGGGTCAGCGACTAACCATGCAAACACTAAGAATTCAAAGACAAAAACTAAATGCTATTCAATTGCTTTTATATTAAGCCATTTAACTATTTAGTTAATATTTAAGTAAACAAGTTACTTGCGTTGTTTTTAGTTCGGTTTATCGCTATAACCTTGGAATATACATATTGTGCTAGCGTGACTTGATATCATGCGCCATAAAATTGTTTACGCGCGCAAAAATAATTTTGCAATAATTGTCGCATGGTTGTTGTCTATAGTACATAACCCCCACTATTTCGATTATTTAATTATGAAGAACAATTTTCTTAAACTGTTGTTCTTCTGTTGACTATTTTAGTCACTTTCTTCAAATATTTGTGCTGTAATATACCGCACCTTGAAAGCCTTCTTGTGAAATTATGGTTTTCATTATCGGAACTGTGGATAATTTTGAACGTACCTTTTGCTGCACAATATTTGCGTGCCAGTAAGATAAAAATTTGGTTGAAAATTTCGCTGCCGTTCAGATGAAGGCCCAAATTTGTTGTATTTAATATTGAACATGTACCTTTTGTCCCTAGAAAATGTTATCCTTGAATAGTTTAGCTCATGAAAAACGCCGTGAATTTTGCCATGGAACATATTAAAAATTATGGTCATTTTTTAAAGAAAATCATTCCTTTGATGAGGCGCATTTACAGCTCACTCGATTGGTAAATAAGCAAAACTGTCATTACTGTTCTCAAGCCAGTTCACAAACTATTCACGAGGAACCATAAAAGTAATAGTCTGATGTGATATGTGACACGATGGGATAATCGGTCTATATTTTTTCAAAATAATGACTTCCAAAGAAGAATCAAAAATCAAATAAATATTGTTGCTTTACCTTATTTCGATTTTGTTTTATTGTAAGAAAAGAATACATCACACTTACTGGTAAACCCTTTATAAGCAAATATTTTTGAATTGAAAGCAATAGTGTTTTTTAATCGCAGGTGCCCTAAAGGGCCGTTCATTAATTACGTGAGGTGTTTTTTTTTGAAAATTCGGGCCCTCCCTCCCCCTCCCCTTGGTGAGTTTTAGTGAGTTCTGACGGGACCCCCTCCCTCTCTTCCATGAGACTTTCCTTATAATTTTTAAGTGTAATCAGCTATAATAATGTATAGTCTCTGCATTAAAAAGTTGACGTTAGATTTTTATTGACTCCCCCCTTGTTGAGATTTGGTGAGATTTCTCTGGACCCCCTCCCCCCTATTTTGACTCACGTTATTTATAAGTGTCCCCTAACAGCAAGAATGTTACTTTATTTGTTTCAAAATTTTTAGATCCGATGAAAACAATTTAGTTTAGCTACTACAGCTTTCAGCCTTCCTAGCTATTTAGCTTGAAGATTTATATCAGGTAGAAAGCTTATTAAAAATAAATTTTAGAAATGAAAGATTATGCTTGTTTTTTTATAAATTTTCTTAAATAAGAGCTGGAATTCCAAAAATCTTAATGCTTGGAAAAATTACTTAATATTAGAAAAAATTACTAATATTAAGGAAGAATTTATATATAGTATTTTTGAATGAAGTTAAATTTTCTTATCTTGCATTTTAAGCTTAAAGAAAAATTTGATTTGTTGCATGAACTTAAGTTTATTAAAATAAAAATTCATATGATAACACACAACGGGACAAAATTATGAACTGACATATTTTTGTAATATATTACACAAAAACCACACAGGTACATGCAGTTGATGCATTTAAGTGCAGCACATACAAAGAAAGAATGACACAATTAATTTATGTAATTGCTGCATATTTTTATATAGAGGAGTTTTGCTTTTGTTACCATACAGAGACATACTTTCTAATGGGATTGGCTTGGAAAGCTTCGAAATGTTGTCACAACCAAACTGAGGCACAAGCACAGCTTGCCAGCAATCATTTTGGCTGACCAAATGTGTGTGTGTACGACACACAACGTTGAATTTTTTATGCACATGCGGCGGTTGCTAAGGTACAAAAGACCAGAGACCAAAATTCTGCTTTTTCTATATACGAATACCATATGAAGCTACTTGGCCAGCAGTTAACCCTGGAATAATGTGTGTGTGTGTCAGTGTATATGACTTGCTGTTGGTGTGTTCATATTGGCCAGACCAAATTGCAGTAGAATCAATAAAAAAGCAGGATGCCAAAAATGTACAGGAGAGATGATGGGCATTAGCGAGAAGAGAAAAATTTAAAATTAGAGAGCATAAACCACAGTGTAAAAGAGTACATAAACCGAGCAATGAAAATTACTACCCCCCTCCGACATTATGAGTCATCAAAAATAAAAAAATTGCAAATTGATTCTGGTCAAGTAGAGGGAAATATTTGAGAAAAACGTAAATTCATGCAAATTAATGGTATTGCCAAAAAAGGGGGGGAAATTTCTCTATTAACACATATGTGCGCACACATACATACATACTTATAAATGTGTGTGTATGATGACATTGCAAATAACTTGGCCTTTGCGGCTTCCGGTATAATAACATTAGCAACAACAACTCAAACTCTACACTGAAATTATCGCAGCTCGTGCGTTTTTTTCTTGGCACAAAAACTTTGGCGACATTCAGCAGCATCCAAAAAAACACTACACTACACTCATGTGGCGCGATTTAATAGCAACAACATTGGAGATGAAAAATTTTTGCCAAATCATGCGACAAATCCGTGTGGGAATACGTGATGTAAAAATTCATTACTTTTTTTGGCTGATTTTTTTTTTTTTTTGTAACTCAATTAATTTTTGCCGGCTCGTTATTTATATATTTTCACCAATTGATTAATATTTGCGCAAAATACATTTTTTTGCTGATCAACAAATTTAACATTTTTGCTGTTTAACCCATTTTTTAGTTGAATGAATTGCATTCAATTCAAAACAATTTTTTTGCTGATTAAAAATTTTTGGTGCTGCTCAATCAATTTGATTGCCGCCCAATCAGCTTTTTTGTTGCTCAGTTAATCCTTTCATTCCATTCGATTTTCCGCATATGTGGAAAGAGAATTATTAGCATTTACATGCAAAAATTCTTCGTCAGCTCCATATCAAATCAATTTTTTAGGCTTCTTTATCGAAAATTTTGAAATTAAATTTCTCAGCGTCATGCGGAAACTCAATCAAAACAGTAGAAAATTGTTACTAAAATTACAACAACCATAAACAAACAAAACTCAAAAATAATAACGCGCTAAGCCCTTATGCGCCACATTTCAAATGTTTTTATTTTCATTTGTGGCAATGTTTATCCATCATATCTGACTAATTGGCGTGTGAATGTGAGCCAATCGATTAGTTAAAAAAAAAAACCCTTCATTGTAAGTTGCGGCTTACAAAACGTCGCTCTATGGTGCTACCAACAGCGCAGGTGACAGGTAACATAACACAACATCAAATCAAATCAAAGTCGAAACAAATGTGCGCTTCCAACATCAAATAAATGACCGTAACAGATACATGGAAGCACATACTTTAACATTTTGGCTTAAAAGTTACCACATAAAAGCATTGCAGCAATAATACGCAGAACGATAAGGGGTTATCATAGACGAACTGAAACACGCACACTCGCCAATTGACAATTGCTGCGGAGTAGTCATAACGATTTGTTTTTTTCTCGCAGACTTTTTTATAAGGTAAAATGCTATCAATCCGTTCGATGCCGGAATGCAAACTTATATATTATATTGAAATCACGAGAGCAAATTATGTCATTTGAGAAAACTATTTAATCTTTAAAGCATGAAAAAAAGTGTTAGCCAATTTATGTCTCATTCTCAAATTTTTCAATAATATCATGACAGAAAATTAACATACGAGAAACACTTATCAACAAAACTTAAATAATAGCCTTTAAGCTACATACTTACTAGAAAACAATGTTATCTAAAGCAAAATTATATCATGCGAAAAAATTATAAAAACACTGTAGCATCATACACGGTCATGAAAGAAAGTAATGTAAGCCAGTAATATCTTGAGATAAAATTTTTTCAATGAAACGCATGAGAAGAAAAAAGCACAAAGCATGTCATAACTAAAAGACAATTACATAGCCACCACTTAAATTTGACGTGACTGTCATGAGAAAAAAAAATAAAATAATCAAGTAGATGTCTCGAGTGAAAGTTTTTTCAATAAAAATCGTGTGAAAAAACTATAAAATGAATTTTTTGAAAGTTTTGTTGAGAAAAAAAATATATTTAAGAAATTATTGTGATGGGAAGCATGAGTATATCATGAGATAGATCTGCATTAACACTAAAACTTATAGAGCTGTAAAAAAATAATGACTTAAGCCGATAAATGTAAGCCGCAAAAAAAAATTCAAAAAATATTTCATGAGAGAAATTATATCATGAGAGAAATTATGTCATGAGAGAAATCATGTCATGAGAGAAATTATATACTCACGTGTTTTGAATGCAAATAAATTATTATTTCAAAATTATATTTTTTCAATAGAACATGTAACAATTTTATGTGAAGCGAGAGAGTACAAAATCTCTAAAAATGAATTTAAAATATTGCCTTATATTTTATTTCTTATCAAAATCTTACGCTCTACCTTACAATATGCAAAAAATATCTGCGCACATCACGTAAATGGCAATTTAGTGGATGTCGTAGCGTAACCAAAACGCTGCTACAACACAAATACAATGATACAACCCTGCCACAACAACAACAAGCAATAGTAAAAATAAAACAAATCTAAACTATAACAAAAATGACTTAAAACAAAAAAAAAAAAAACTCAGCCGTGCGTATGTATCGTATAACATAAACCTTCGCATAACCATCAGCATCAGCGTAAAGTGGAAAAGTTAACTGACGCAGCATCAGTAACAGTAACGGCAGCAACATACGAGTTAAGTTGACAATAACCTGACATATCGAGTCGAGACCCAGTCCTTAGGAAACGCATCGCAGCAGCGGTAGTTTTGGGTTCAAATGGCACAAGCCTGCGCAGGGAGGTTAAATGCGTAAAAGGGTTTTGTTTCTATTTGAACCGATTTAATGATACTTTACTTCACTGCTTTTTTTCTACCGTCCTTTTTTTCTAAGCTTTGCATTTAAATGGTGTGTTCAACCAGCTTTGACTTCGTGCTCATGGTAGCTCAGGGGGGTAGTTTGATTGGGTTTAAGGGTGATGATGATGGTGTCATTTGAAGTGAGTTTACTATGAGGGATTTTTTTCTATGCTAAATGTTACCATTGCGATTCGTTACGTCGCCGCTACATTTGTTATGCTTTGGCTGGAAAGTTTAGGATATTTCTTTTTTTCTTGTTTTTTCAGTGGGAATCTTCCACGCGAAGTTTCAAATATTTTAAAAAATTTTTACTTATTATTTCAAGCTTGAAGCATTGGAATGAAAATAATTTCAACAACTTTTCTTGATCGATCACCGAAACGATTCTTCAATTGTTTGAGTGGTCGCTTAAAATTCTCATTTTTTTTTTATTTCTAAGTCTTGCTAAGAACTTTTCTTTTAAGATAAAGTGCAGGTTAGTTATGAATTTGCCCGTTGAAATTTGAGCTTGCACCGATTTGTGTCAGTTGTGAAAATCAACACACTGATGGTGTATTTTTTAGCAAGTAAAGGAACCAACCCTCACATACCCAAGGTGGGGTCAAGCAATAAAAAGAGGCTGTCAATTGTTTTGGCAATTTTTTAAGTTACAAATTAAGTTGAGTTTTATTGCAGCTCTACGGTTAACTGAATAAATTGACTATAATCAACGCAAATACTGAAACAATCGCATACGAGCACACGCAAAAAATAAAAAAAAAAAAATTCTGAAAAGTTGGAAACAACAAACTACAGTGGGACAGAGGGCGCTGCAAGCAATATCAAAGTATTTTTCGACAAGAATTTAATTGGAACGAGCACAGTTTTATCACCATAAATTTTTTGCTAAACTAAGTTTTTTTTAAAAAGTATTTAATGCTGATGGCATCACAAAGTTTTCCGCTTTTGGCTTTGCATTAAAGTCATTTAAAAATTATGTTACCTAGTGTCATCATGTTAAAAGAAATGTGAGTCTCTAAGGTTGCTAGCATTGCCAATTAATATTATAACGTTTAAACGCAACCAAAACCACCACACATACCCACAAATAAACTGATACGCACTGGCAATTGCAATGCAGCAATTATTTTGCCAAATTAATGTCAAGTTGTGCACAAAATTAACCGAAATCTACAGAAAACTGTTGCACGATTGTCGGCGTGTAAGCGTGTATACCAAGTGCACCGGATTATATTTCCATCTACCTGCTGCTGATAACATACAGGCAACATAATTTCATATGAGTTTATTGTAAAAGCTTAACCTCAAAACAGACACATGCAAACTACTTGCGTACAAATACAAAGGTTGTTTGATAGCACAGTAGGAAATTTGCGTTGGGTGACTAAAAGATGAATTTTGTTGTTAACAAGATTTTGAAGCTATTGCTTGAACTAAAGCATACATATTTTATAACATCTTAAGCCTCACTTTTTTTCGAGGAGAATTTACCAGTATGTTTTCCATAATATTGGTTCTTAGTATAAGCAAATATTATGTACTTCTGTATTGTGTATAGAGGAAAGTGCGAACAGTGAGACAGTCCAACTATCATTTTAGCAAGACAATGAAATAAATTGTTTTAAGGATTTATGTAAATGATTTATAAATATGTTTGAGCAGTATAAATTATTTATTTAATGAAGTCATTTAGTAATTTTGTTTTATGATGCACATGACATTGAAATATTTGCTTTCAAAACGTAATTTATTCGCTGTCTCATTGTTCACACAACTGGCAAACAGTGAGACAGTATGGTTTTCACTTTAATTTCACCCTTAGTGGTGTTGTTCTAATTCTATTCACTAAAATTTTTTCAACAAAATATGCCTATAAATAAAAGCATACATTTTATTAAGATTTCTTAAAGAATTTTAAAAATGTGTAAATTAAGAAACTTTTGCACCTTTTCGCTAGAGAACTCATTGAAAGCATGCATACTTTTCTTACTGGGTATTCAGCTGTTGTTAAAAGTTATCATACGCCATGTTGTTACTATGGTAGCGAGTTGTTACAACCAGTTTGGTTGGCATAAGTAGATAAGGATTAAGTATTTTTAATGACGGTCTCAAAAAAAGTCATAAGTACGAACTTAATTACGTTCCCAGAACTAATTAATATGAAGCATATTCAAAGAAAAAATTTATAATTCCTTTAAAACGACGAATTCCAGTTTATTGGTGCTACTTGATTTTATAATTCACAACTTTTGGTAGCTGTTATCAAAGCTCGACATATTTTAACTTTATTTAAGTAAATGTTGCTCACATAAATCGGGTGGCCAAGTGTTGAAAGACTTAGCTGCTTAAAGCAATGTGTAAAAATTAAATTAAGGTGTAATATTTTCTAGCTTTTTCTGCGTAAATTGTTCTGGGGAAGCTGAAGATGCAGGAAGTGATTCTGCAAAATTTTCCAAGTTATTTAATGACATTCTCTAAACATGTGTCAGTTGGTAATTTCTTGAGTTTCCAATCTATATTGCATCACTGTCAGTAATTAGTTAATACTCGCAATGAAGAGTCGAATAAACTTGACTCAATCACTTTATGCATAGTTACTGGCTCTTACACATGTGTTCTGATTATGCTGCAACACATAATACTCTCCAAATGATTTTCTCATTTGCATATCAAATAATCGGTATGTCTTTCTGCCTCTTTATCACTCTGTATGTGTTTTTCTGCAGCAACAGCATCAGAAGATGAGTTAGAATTTTATTTTTCCACTTTTGCATTTTCATGCTACATGCTAAAGGCAGCAGCTGTTTGAACAAGTATTGCTAACAAAAACCAACAACTAGCAGCAACAGCTGCTGGTGTTGCTAACAAATTTTTCACTGTATTTGCAGACTTTCAACTTGTCACAGGTAGCAAAGGAAAAAAAAAAAGTTGCGATAAGAACTTATCTCCCACACCACCCATTAGTAAAACTTTATTTTTATCAAATTTACGGCAACAACAGAAGCAACAAAAATTCACAGACATAGACGACAAATTTGCTGTTTTACTTTTCAAAGTTATCGTTGTTGTTGTTATATGTAAATGTTCATGCAAATTAAAGCAGACGAATGACAACTGATTTCCTCTTACTTTGCCCAAGTTCGAGGCAATGGTCCTGCTCGTGCCGACATCGCTACCACTTGACTCTCCACTCTTCTTGCTTGGCAATTGAAATTGAAAAGTTTCACATTTCTGGGCCAAGTATTCTTAAACTTTTTTTTTTTTCTGTATTTAGAAATGAAGGAAAATTTTCTTTTAACATGAAAATTGCGGCCTTGCACTTAAGTCATCATAAATTACTATAGAAATGTTAATCGAATTAGAAGATTTATGCTGTTATTGGTCAGTTGAAATTACTTTTTTAAGCAATTTTAATAAGTGAGCATAGCATAAAACCAACCATTAAA
Source organism: Tricholauxania praeusta (assembly GCA_949775025.1). Classification (NCBI taxonomy): domain Eukaryota; kingdom Metazoa; phylum Arthropoda; class Insecta; order Diptera; family Lauxaniidae; genus Tricholauxania; species Tricholauxania praeusta. The sequence continues at coordinate 120,589,964 of OX459031.1, read as the reverse complement.
AATGCCAGAAATACTGAGGGACCATAAATATTCGGTACACTTAATGCATTTATTATTAACTTAAAACATCAAAGTGTTCGTTGAATGCCTACAAATATCAAAAACTATGAATAAATTGCTGAATAAATTGCAACGCAAAGCAGCACATCGCACGTGGCTTTGGATAGATGTGCATTCCAAGATGAAGTGACAAAACGATTGCCATGATTTTTTGTCCAATATTAAATCTTAATGAGTTTTCTCAAACTCCTCGATATTACATATACGACTCGATAGCTTGGTTTTACTCGCTCAAGCACAATAACTTAAATTGCTTTACGCAGGCTGGTGTTCCATACATCAATTTCACCAAATTGAAATCGATTCAGACCTTATTGTCAACCATATAGTTTGCAAAGCTACTTCATACAAGAGTCACTCAAACAATATTAAAAAAACGGCTAAAAGAATTACGTAGAATAACCGAAAACTTCCGTGACCTCTCTATTTTTTAATATCAGCAAACTACAAACAGCTATAAGGTAGGGAAAGCGGCAAGGTCTTTTAACTCAGTGGTCGCTGATGATTCCATTAAGCAATGATCGAAACTAGCATGCCTAGCTTTTGTTTTTGTTGTTGTTGTTTTTCACTTTATTTTAGTGTATTTTTTTTTTTACACACACTGTACTCAACAGTAAGCTCAGTAAAATTTTTTTAAGATGTAATAGAATTTAACCCTTAACCGGCACCAGTCGTTCACGACCCCACTGAAATTTTGAAAACGTTTTTCGAACTAATAAATACACAAGTTTAGCCTCATGTAGAACAAACATGTTTTGAAAAATACCCTTTATAGTCATTGAATTTCATAAGATAGAGTCATATCAACACTTCTTCACAGTTATGAAGCCTGGAATTGAAAATTTGCTTTTCTATAAACTTTTTTCAACGTGGGAAAGACCCCAATGTGCCGGACTGTTATAAAATTGATGTAGTGCCGCTAAGGGTTAAAAGTCTTACCTTCTACCCACAGTATTACCCTCTGCTCCTATTGTTCTCTAATAAAGGAGTTTTTTATTTTTTAATGTGATCGAGGATGACTTTTTTATACTTTTTTTGATTTTACTACCAATCTCTGTTATGAAGTTGGTCGCAGGCAGTCATTTGTATAGATTTTTATAGTTCACATATTGTTTACGACTGATTTTTACTTGCGTGTACATATAGTCCACTCCACTTTTTTAGTTCGAATGGAGCAGTTAACAAATTCATAGAAATGATTTATGTTCCGCACTTATAATTCTTAAATGGTTCATACTAAGTGTAACATATAGATTGCATGACAGTTATTTCGAATTTGGCTGAATAACTGGTCTTGCCATTGTTCGTAAATTAGTATTTCTTTTTTAAGTAAATACTATTCATACTCTAAGAGCCTCTTTAAAAATTCATTTGACGTTTTTTGCTACCAGTTGGTACTCTAGCTCCTCACGTCACTTTTCCTAAGTTTTTTAAAATTACGTACTTCTGCATATTAATGTTCTCTTAAATAACAAAACATTGTTTACCAATATCTTCTCAATAGTATTCCTTCCTTGAGTAGCTTATTTACTTAGGTCGAAAAGACTTCCGCAAACTTCATTCATGTCAATAAAACCGTAAAATAAAACCGTGAAATTCAAATAAATCCTAAACAAATAAGACAATAGCAACTTTATTATTAAATTTAATATGTAAAATATTAAGCCATTACTATGAAAACGTAAGAAAATCTTAGGAGAAAAGAAACTTTTATTTGCTAATAAAAAAGTCGTAAAATAAAAATCACTTAACTATGGCACCATAAAAAAAAAAAAAGTTAACGAAAAAAGAAGAAAATTACAAACTTAATAACACTCTTATAAAACTAAAGTCAATTGAGCTCAAAATCTTAAAACAAAAACAAAAAAGAAAAATCGCTTGCATCAAATTAACCCAGAAAAACTTAAAGTCAATAAGCGCCTCAAGGGAGGAAGAGCTACAGCTACAGCTTAAACAACTAACTACTACGACAACTACATAGCACCGCAAATGATGCTTAAGAGTGAAACTTTATCCATTACGATACCGAAACCCATGCTTCAATCCCCTTCCCCCCCCCCCCACACACAACTATATTAATATTAAATGAAATTTTCTTTTGAAAATTTCAAAACCAATTAATAAATTGAATATATGAATGACAATTCGGCGAAAATTTCTGCTATTTAAGCGAAATGTAAAAAATAGTAAAAAAACCGTAGGAAGAGAAAAGAGTTCTCATTCTTTTACTTTCTGTTTTCATTTAGCGCATATCCTTGAATTTCAAGCGGAATTTTATTTTTCACATGTTTTTGCTTCACAGCAGAAAATGTCCGGGTAATTTTTGTAAAAATCTTACAATTTCTGAGCTGTATGAACGCGTGTGGGTGGTGAGTGTGTGTGTGTTACATGTAGCAAACAATACATTAACAGTTTCTTGTTACCCAATGAATTAGCAAACGAAAAACAAATAAAAATAAATAGCCTTACTAGGGGTGTTAGTTGGGTGATTTCAGCGGTACTAAATAACCCAGTGGGAAAGTGAATTCCGTGTGACAGCAGTACCAAAAGAGAGAACTGTGTGGTTTAGTTTAATTTAAAGGAAAAAGAACAATATCTTTCACAATATTGAAAAATTTAAACCAAAAGCAACAAATTTATTGTTTCTCGTTTTTTTTTTTTTTTTTGAAACACCACAAATGATTTCGTAAGCACTACAAATGTCGAATAAGCTAATTGATTGAAATTAGACTGTGAACGCTTAAAATGAAAAAAATTTGTTAAGTGAAGGTTTCTAAAGGATATTAATGTGCATAATTCGAATCTTGCGTACGATTTTTACTGTTGTGTCTCGTTTTTGAGAAAATCCATGCCGAAAAATGAGTAAAAAAAAAAATATATTTTACCATTTTTTTTTTGTTTTTTTTTTTTGTTTTTCTCAAATTTTCTGTTTTTACTAAAGAAGATTTCAAAAATTGAATTATGGGTGGTAAAGGTTTTTCCTAAATTCATTTATCTAAAGTTTTTTCTAGTGATGAAAAATGTTGTACACTTAACTTTGGAAAAGGAAGGAGCAAGCTTTATGATGAGCACACACTTATCCATATTCGATTTGCTTTTACGCAAATACATTGGACTTAAAATTATTTAAAATTTTGTTTTTTATATGTCCTTCCAAAGTATCAATGTTTTTATAGCACAACAAATAATCTCAAAAACCTATTTCCTACCGGTTCCAAACATTTGACACTCGGTCTTTAAGTTGCCAGTTGTGCATGTGTGCACATTTGTATGCTTTTATATGTGTCGTATAATTTTCATATCTATGTGTTGCGTACATTTTCATTTCCTGCGTCTTTCTACTACGAAAGAAAAAATAGAAATTGAACCGAAAACCATGCAAAGACAAAGTTAAATAGATGATCAAAAATAGAAAAAAATAAAAGAAAATCGTACAAAAATGACGAGAAATTTTTTCAAGATATTTCCAAACATTAAATCGAAGTGACTTGAATAAATTTCATATTTCATGTGAATATCTGTTAAAGGAATACGCATACGAATCTATGTATGACACTGTCTCACTGTGTATGTGCGCTTTGCTCATATCTGTGTGAGAGTATCTAACTAATGTGGCTAATGGTACGCGGCATGTTGCTGCTACTGCCATTACTGTGACTGTAGCGTGACGCGACGCAGGAAACGCTGAAACCAACAACAAATAAATGGGTCACTGCTGAAGCGGAAGCCGAAAAACTCGTAGAAGCGAAAAAAGAAAAAACAAAAACAAACGATGAAAAAAATGTGTGGTAACACAAGCGAAGAACAACATAAACAAAAACAAAGATGAAAGACATGAGCATGAAAAAAAAAAAAGAAACAGTCACCCACAAGAAGAAAAAAGCAGCAGCTTTAAAGGAGCAATAGAAAGCAAAACACATACGCGTAGCAATAGCAGCAGTTCGAATAGCAGCAGCAACTTTTTCTTTTGTTGCTGATGCAGCTATTTTTGGCTATTTTGGTGGCTGTCGCTGCCTCCTGTGCTATGTATGCTCTCTGTTCAAGTCGTCCTTGTCTTAGAAAATTTTCATTTTTATGGTTGCTTTTTTTGTGATTTTAGCATTTTGCTATATTTCCTAGAAAACAACAACAAAAACTGCTTGCTACGATATATCGTATATTACTCCCCACGAATATTCGCTTTTGCTATCGTTTTTCTTTCTTTTTTTTCGTTCATTTCCTCCGCTGTCTTATGATCTCCGAAATATTTGCAAAGTCTTTGAAAGTTTCTTTTCAAGAAAACTTTGAGTTGCCTTAAAATATGCAATGAATTATTATATTTATTATGTGCGTTTGTCGATAAATTCGCAAATATCAACAGCACAAAATGCAGAAACATAATTTCAGTATAAAAAGTAACACTGCTTCCTGCACAAAACATAGGTTTTTAAGATACCGGAATATTTAAGGAGTTTGGTATTAAAGAATTTTTTTGTCTTCAGTTTTATTTAAATTTTCGGGAATATCTTTCAAGGAAATTTTCTGAAGCAAACTACTCTTAGTTTTTTGAATTTGTTTTGAACCAAATATATGGAGAGGCTTTTAATGGACAATACAATAGAGCATAATTTTTATTTACCCTCAATTTATCGTGGCCAAGTCCATGTCTTTTTTTAAAGCATATGGTTTGAATATTTTTTAAACAGATTCCAAACAAAAGCATTTGAAATTTAAAACTTTTTTGTACTTGTTAATGCAAAATAAGGGTTGGACAAATATGGAAATTTGATGGACAATTACTTTTGCGTGCTAAGTTCACGTTTTTCGAATATAAAACTAATTGTGAACAAACGAAAAAATGCTGGGCTATCATGGACTTCAAATGAGTAATCGAAATTTTCTTTTTTAAATAACATTTTGACTAAATTTGGAGTAACGGATAAACTTGGCCAATTGGCCAAAGTTTACAATTTAATAGCACAAGAAACGTTTTGTAATGAAGTAGTTCCATTGAAAGCTAGTAATCAGCATCGAAGTATCTTTTATTTGTTGTATAAATTCACCTTTTTAATATACCGTAAGTGCATACATATGATAAGCTTTCCTTATCATTTCGTAAAATTGTATTCAATATTCAACAAGAAAAGTTTTTTTCTTTGCCTTCAAAATATCGTAACTTCCAAAAATTTTATTAACTTTTAAGTAAAATGTAACAAAAACAGATGAAAATTGAAGGGAAATACCGGCGAACCGGGAATTTCCATTCACCTTTTTTCTTTTTTTTTTTGTCCATGGACAACAACTATTGCTGTCTTAAACGAAAACAAAAAACAAAAAAATTTAATTTATGGTCCTGGTCCTCTGAGTCGAATTGCAAAGCAATAAAAAAATTGCACGCGCCATTTTTATAGCGTCACATTAGAAATTGCAGCGAACAGCGCGCACGACATTGCAGCAGTTAGCGCACTCGCTCTTACTTGCACGCTTTGCTTATCTTCTGCTTTATCTGTGTGCATCGCATTGCACTTCTCACACTCTTTAACTCACTCACTTGCAACCAGCAATGTTGAAGTTTTATGAACGCAATTAAAGAGAAAAAAAACGCCATTGCTAGCGAAAGGACCAACTAACTCATGGTTATTGTTTTTGTCGCTGCCGTTGTCTGCTTTTAAGTCTCCATGAAATTTTACACAGAAAAAAATATTTCGGATTTGCTCCGGAAACGGAACTAAAATTCAAAGTTTATTTCAGAACTATTGCGGAACTATAGCAACCCAAATTCAAAGCTCAAAGCAAATTCCATAGCGAATTCCGATCATAAGATTTGGTAGAGCTATTGACATTCAAAATCGAACTTTAATTACACTTCCAAACTTAATCGGAATCAGAACAGGTCACATAATTCTTTTTTTAAGAGAAGAATTCTTAAGTTATTTAATTTTTGAGTCATTTGGAACCATGACTTTGGACAGTAGGGAAACAAAATGCCATTTAAAATATTCAACAAAACTTGATGCAAGTCTTAATGTTGCTATCTTCTAGACAGGCTATTTGTTGTTTGAATTCGGCAACATTTATTCAAAAAGCTTTTAAGTAGTATAGTCATTTGAAATTTTTACTTTATATGGCGTACAACGTCCACACATCGAAATCTGTCCACAGTCTAGTGCTTGCCCGAACTATTCCTTGCTGTGGAGTGAAATTTGTTTGTGTTACCTAAACTTCATTTTCTTTTTGGAAATTTCTTTGAATTTAGTTTACTAACATTAAAAATTAAATGAAAGCAACCTTCAAACGTATAAATACTTTTTTTACATATAAAAAAACTATAACAGTAAACTAACACATAAGCTAACCATTCGTCAAAATGACGAAAAAGAAGCCAAACTATCAAAATTTAAAACATACACCTACTGCACAACACGAGAAAGCTTTCGACGCCGACTGAGTTGGTGTGTGAGTACATGTAGCTAGTTAAAGCGAGATCAGTGAATATCTAACAGATGTTCGTCAAAATGACGAAGGTTCATATAAGGTGAATGCGGTGGTTGATCGATGGAACTCGTTGAATTTTTGGCTCAAAACTCTTCCACAATAATAGTTTTATGCAATGGTGCATTACAAACGAAATAAATATACCATGTAGGGTTTAAAAATAAAATTTTAATAAATTATTCTCTTTTAATAAAGAATTAATGCCCATAGACTTTTCCGAGTTATTAAAAGTTGACTTCCTCTTGTACTAAGTTGTATGAGATCAACTGCTGATATGGAAATCCACCATTATTAAATAACTTTCTCAAATGCAGCGTTAGTTTTTAAACTGATAAATTGCAAATTTTTGTTGCAACTGCATATCACAGATTAATTTTTCCAAGCTTAATAGATACTACTTCTACTATTAAAAAATAATAAAATTTTCTATGTAAAACTGTGCCGTTTTTATTGCTCTGCATATTTCGTGCTGCTGTCGCTGTAGTAAATTTTGTGCAGCTATGTACAACAACTTTGTTTTTAATGGCATTGCCCCATGCGGCATGTAACCAACCAGCCCACTTTTTTTTTTACTGTATACCCAAAAGTTTTGAACTTTCGCTTATTTTCATCTATTTGAGAATTTCTTTTTGTGTCCCGAATAGGAATAAAAAAAACAAAAATTCTTTAGTGATTTTTGTGCTGCAATTGTGATTTGAAAATGTTGTATTTGAATTGGTTGCACTTACGGCAATGACTACTCCTGCTGCTGCTGCTGCTACCTTTTTTCGCTGCGTCTTTACTTCTGTGATAATATTTTATTATAATGACCATTGCAATGGCCGCGCTTAAAGTGAAAATTATGAAAATGATAAAAATGTTGGCAATAAAAAAACGAGAGAAATGGGACAATAGAAAAATGTTCTGCCATCTTCTTTTACTGTTCCAACTACTTTTTTTTTTTTGTTCAATGCATTTTGTGCATTTTTCTGTAGGACTTGAAAAAATTCAGATTTTTCGCATTTTCTTGCTTTGATTTAAGAGTTGTAATATTGCACATAATGGTGCATTATATAAATTAGAAAAGAATATGGGGTATTTATTTCTACAGATGATGATATGCTTTTTTAGGACACTACTTATGCGTTTGAGCTGCTTATTAGAAACAAAAATCTTAAATCCATAATTGTAATTTATTTGTCTGCTATTTGAAGTGAAGTATATAGGCAAAACAGTCCAAAAAATAGAAAAATTCGTACTATGGAACTGTAACCTTAACTCTTAAATGCATAGCGTACCATATATGGTACGTAACTAAAATCATAGACAAGTCTCCACAAACAACCTGCATCGTTTTAAGTTTTGCTCCAACTTGCAGCAGGTATTACCACCTTTCTAGACTGAGAGCCGGCTGTAGAAAAGTCGAGTGTATAAGATTACAGGATGAGATGTATGCCAAATGATAGAGCTCAATGAGCCTAAATAGAATATCTAGGGTTGCCTTGCCAAAGCCTGTCCCGATGGTCGAAAATGCCCGAATTTTAGCCAATTTTGTTGTTCTAATTAAAACTGTAGTACATAACAGCTTGAAATGTATGCCAAATGATAGAACTCGAAGAGGCCTAAATATAGTACCTGGGATTGTATTGTTAAATCCTGTCCCAAACATGGGTTTTCACTGGTTTTTTGGGTCAATTTTCATTAATGAAGATAGCAGCTTAAAATTCGTGCCAAATGATAGATATCGAAGAGCCTAAATAGAATATATAGGGTTGCCTTGTCGAATCATGTCTTAAACATTATTTGACACCCGTTTTTGGGGTCAACTTTTCTTAAATGAGTGGCAACTCATGTTTGGGACAGGATTCTACAAGGCAACCCTATATATTCTATTAAGGCTCTTCGATATCTATCATTTGGCACAAATTTCAAGCTGTTATCTTCATTAATGAAAATTGACCTAAAAACCCGGTGAAAACCCATGTTTGGGACAGGATTCAACAATGCAATTCCAGGTATTATAATTAGGCCTCTTCGAGTTCTATCGTTTGGCATTCATTTCGAGCTGTTATGTACTACAGTTTTAATTAGAACAATAAAATTGGCTAAAATTCGGGCATTTTCGGCCATCGGGACTGGCTTTGGCAAGGCAACCCTAGATATTCTATTTAGGCTCGTCGAGCTCTATCATTTGGCATGCATCCCATCCTGTAATCTTATACACTCGACTTTTCTACAGCCGGCTCTTGGACTATTCACATAAATGTCTCTTCAGCTCTCCGATGTCCGAAGTGGTCGAACGTTGTGTTAACAAATAATTTTAAAATTGACTCTCATCAATGAACTAAATTTTGATAATTTCCATTATTCATTTGCATATTTCATTATTATTCATTTTTCATTAATTTCTAATAAAAAAAGATTCTAAAATAGAGTTTTTCATTTCAAATATATAGGTTTAATGCATCGTGTACCATATTTGGTACACTGCACAAATCACACTTTTTGAGCTTTTCCGGGAAGACGGTGCATTTCCCAGGAAAATGAATGCCAATTTCGTGGTCAGCATTTGATTTTACATAAAAGGAGCTTGGTCTCCATATTATGGGCCGACCCTATGCATTTAAGGGTTAATCCCATATACGTATGAGAAATAAGTGATCGAAACGAAACATTTCAACTTACATGATGACGCTTTAAATCCGAAAACAAAATACAAAACTTTCTTTAAAAAATCAGCTGTTAAATAGTTGATTTTTTCAAAAAAATTATCAAAACGATGTATTTCCATTTTATTAGATTTTTGCAAACATATATTTAAGCGAAACTGGCTCATCAATCGAAAAATCTTTATCTTATGTAGAAGAAGTTTCAGAACGAACTTTTTCCACATTAAACAAAATTTTCTTTAATAAAATTGTGCAAATAAGCATCAAAACCTTAACTTATTCCGCATTTCTATCAAAAAAAAACTCTTCCATTTGTAGAAAATTGCTGCAGAGTGACATCGAAATCATAGCAATTCTTCCAAATCGAAACATTTCCAAAAAAACCAACATCAATGAGAAATATTTCCATCATATATCAAATTCTTGCATAAAAACGAAACATTTCCAACAACGACCATCAATGCGTAATATTTCCTTTACATAAAAAACTCTTGCAAAGAGACATCAAAACGAAACATTTCCAACAAAGTTCATCAAAACAAACAATATTCATATTAAATTTCCACAAGAGGACATTAAAATTTAATAACATTTCTATCTAAGCGGAACATTTCAACCGAAAACCATCAACCATTTCCATTATTAAGATACCAAAACGAAACATTTACAATGCTGCTGCTATGAAAATATATTAACTTCTATAATATATGTACATCAAAAAGAAGAATTTTCATTTCATCAAATATTTGCAAAAATATATAATAGAATACTGTGACAGTATTTTTATCTAAACGTCATATCTCCAACAACGTCTAACAAAACGTGCGCGTTAGTAACTAATTAATTCTTTTTAAAAAATAATTTATTTTACTATGCACATGTGGCACTTTGTATTTTAAATTTCTTCATCATCTGTACTTTCTGCTGACTTTAAATTTAATTTTATTATATCATAAACTGTAAATCCTCCATAGACCAATATCAAGTTTTGCAACAAAATGCTACCATCACTTTCTTCAACTTTTTGCATTGATTCGAATGCAAATTGCATTATAATGGAAAAATGTAGTAATATGGTTTTTGGTAGTGGTGTGGCATTGGAAGTTTTGTTGCATAGCTTCAAGCGCAATAGAAGCTTTTGTGTTTGTTAATTGAATATTTCTGTAACAGTTTAATTAAATTCAACTCAAAATTGCATTGCTTTTTGAATTTTATGCAGCTCGTCTTAAAGAATTACATAACATGATTCAAGCTTATGATGATGTTGATGTGTGCAATTTGATGCTCGTTATTTTATTTTTTAACTTTTCTAAATGAAATTATATTTTAATATGGGTTTCAAAAAAATCTCTTTATTTTTTAATTATATAAAGTAAAAACAAAATTGTTTGTGGATCGTAGTTTATAGAATCGTAGTTATTGTAAATTAATGCAATTTGCCATAAAAGATAAAGGATTAGTCATAAAAATGTTTAACTACAAAAAAAGGATTCATTGAGTGAATTAGGTTGCTTCGGAGACAATTTGTTATCAACTAAAATAAATGTATACCTGGAAAAGTGCACGACCCATGGCAAAACTTTATATGGTGAAGTTGAAGTTAGTATAAAGCTATACTTTATTACGGTATTTTTTGGGAAAAAACTGTTTAAAAAAAAAAATTAAAAATATGTTTTGATTTTATCAAGCAAAAAATTCTGAACTGAACACACTGCTAGCAATAATGGTAACTCCGAAAAATATCTGAGCTCCATGACCTAACGAAGTTCATAAATTACGTGAAATGGTTTTTTTGAAAATTTGGAACCCCCTGCCCCTCCCCTTGGTGAGATTTTGTGAGTTCTGGCGGTACCCGCCCTTCTCCCTTCCGTGAGACTTGCCTTATAATTTTTAGATGTTATCTACTATAATAATGTATACTCTCAGCATTAAAAAGTTGACGTGAGATTTTCGTTAACCCCCCCTCCCCTTGGTGAAATTTGGTGAGACTTTTCCGGACCCCCTTCCCCCTTATTTTGCCACACGTAATTTATGGACGGCCCCTTAGCTCTATTACTTAGAAAGTTATGAAGAAATATTTGTGTGAAAGTAAAACTCTAAAAGAACTTTGTTACACCGTAATTCATAGGGTGTTCAAGATAGACCCCCACTCCCGGATGACAATTCTAATCTAGACCACCCCGACTATGCTATCGATGATAGATTATGAAGTCAATGAAGCATACGTGTAGTCTTGTTTGCCTTTTCGCATATTTAGTCCTTGATGATACGGAGAGTGACCATATGATTCGTACATGAGCGATTTGTACTGATCACAACGTAGTGATTTCTCACTTTTTTTTTAATACACTTGAGCTTACTTAAGTTTATAAAAGAACGAGTTAGGAGTAGTAAATTTTGCCTGAAAGAGTAAAGCAACTGTCACTATTGTTATGAATTCAAATTATTAATCCTTTAAGCCATTCGTCAGACTTTCTGACTCTTCTTTCGAAATAACTTCGGAAGAGGAAGAAAGTAGTCGAGAAAAACAGGAGCTCAAATCAATATTCTACTCTCCAGTTTACCTCAAAGTTAAGGCATAACCTTTAAAAGTCAAAACATTAAAAAAGAGTTTTTGCAATAATACCACTAATAGCAAAGTTTAGCTACTACAGCTATTAGCCTTCTTAGCTATTAAGCTTAGAGCTTAAAATCAAGTAAAAGTCCTATTTTATCCTATGAAAAGCTTTCTAATGATATACAAATGATAACCCAAATAGTTGTTGCAGCGAACGTTATATATTAAACCTTCACGTAAACAACATATATAATTTTTCCCACTATATTTCAACTTTAAGAGACAAACAACTTTGGTGACATAACTCATTGATCGATTAAATTTTCCCACCAATTAATTGAATCGCCCGTACAAAAAAAGCTTAAGAGTTTCATAATTTAATAAATCAATTTGTGTACATTGATTTTCAATTTCGTTCCACTTCATTCAATCAAATTCATAACAAATTCAATTTTGATACAACAAAATCATCTCGTTGCTACTAAAGGTACTTAGTGTAATTAACGTGAGAGTGTATAGTTTTCATGTAACCATTGTTGTTGCTATAGTTGTCATTGTAAGCCTATGACCATAACTGATTAACAACAATTGCTATTGTTTCATGAACAACAACAATAACAATATAATGTTAAATCCCTATTTCAAAACACACAAATAGCATTGAAAACACAATTAAAACCGATGTCAAATAGCTGCACCTTACAAGTGTAACTACGTATGTGCACTTTTACGTCTTCACTTTGCCTCACCGCTCGCTTCATACAAATTTAAGCTAAATGCTGGTAAAGCAAACAACGTCATAATTTAAATTTTCGCCTTTAAAGTTCACCACCATCACCTACCTACGTACTCGTATAATACTCGTACAAATTATATGAATTCCTATGCCAATAACCGAAATTTCTTGAGATTGCACTAAGTTGACCCTTTTGTTAGCCGCAGACACTTTCGGCTTCTTGCATTGTTTGCATGCTGTTGCGGTTGTCGGGCGGCAGAGCATAAATGCAAAAGACGCAGGTTACGTTCGAACGTAAATTTCGTTGAACAGCTGGTTTGCTCTTTAAAGAGATGGATGAGTTGAATGGTCGGTCGGTCGGTCAGTTGATTGAATGTGTTGTTTTGTTGGCTGCTCATTGTTTTATTGCATGATACAACCCGCATGACGCAGTGGTTGACAATGCTGTCGGCGTTGAACTTTAGTGCAATGAATATAAAAGAAATATGAAAAGAACAGGTTTTTGCGTCATGACAACCGACAGCATTGTGCTGTGTTGCTTTTTTTTTCTGCTGCCGTTTAAAATTTTCTACATCGAACTAAATTTAATTATGGTCTGGCAAATTGTTTGAAAAGATGCGAAGTGAATAGGGTTTGAAGGATTTTGAGACAGTTAACGTACAGCTCAAATTTTCAATCAGTCAGACAGTTTTTTCTAATTTTCTTAAATGATACCGCTACTGTTATTGCGGTTGTAGTAATTGTTGCTGAATAGAGATTACACATGCTGGTTCAATATCTTAGCCTCTTCAGTTTAGATGCAAAAATTCTTTGAAAAAATTTATCAATAAAAGTGCACATATCGCAAGGGCCAAGGCAATATTTAGTTTTTTTAAAAAAAAAAAAGTTTCGATATACAAACTTTTTCTTTCAAATTTAGAATCGTAAATAAATCAGGCTTAGTAAACTATCATTAAAATATGCCTTGCAGCTCCAGAAGTAGTAAAATTTTGAATTTTTTCATAAGAAATGGCTTCTTTTGCATCAATTTGTATGTTATCTGCTTATAAAATTTCATATCATCTGCGTTTTAAGTCAGCTTTTTTCAACATTTGATACAATGTAGGGGAAAAATTGACAAAAAAACATTCTCTGGTCTGAAACCATTTCACAAGAATTTATATGAAACCGGTTCGAACTATTCTTGGAAATTGCAAAGTTCGCTATTTCGTTTTGCTGTAATTTCCTCAAAATATAAAATTTTAATTCTATTCATTTCAAACTTTCTGTAAAATCCAATTTTTATGTAGACTTTTTTTTTGACTTATTTAGTAACACTGAGTTCAGTATCCTTTATTTAACTCTAATACCAACTTATTGGCCCCTTTCATGAACACTGCCGCATGTAGCACTTTTCAGCGCAGAGGTTAAGAGGCATTTAATTTTTCTTTATTCTTTGTTTTTTTTAATTTTATTTCGTTTTACTTTAATTTTAATATAATTTTTTCTTGTGAAACACCAAAGCAATTCATCATCTGTGACAACAACACACGAGTGTTAGGGTATGAGTGAGTGAATGCGTGCTTCGTGCGTGTGTATGTATGAGTGTTGTTGTACTTACACTTACATAAACACACGCGCCGCACACATCAGACACTGGCAATCTGTCTTGGCAAGTGTCAGCTTCCAATTTGCTGTAGTAAAAAAAGAAAAATAAACCTCTTGTTGTTGCTGTCATTGTTTTTATTGTCATTGTTGTTGTTGTTGCTTTTGTTTGGCAAACAACACACGCTTTTGCAGAAGAAAGAAAAAGCATTTTTGCACTCTTTTGTATTTAGTGTTTTTTGTTTCGCTTGTCTCTGTCTATGTGTGTGTGTGTGTGTGAGAAACACTTGAAATTGCTGCCATTGTTTTATGTTGTTTGTTGCGCTGTTGTTTTGATTGTTGTTTTTTTGTTTTTGTTATCATTGTCAGCTCTTCAATTGGCAACTCTTTAACTTGATGATGACAATAACAAAAAATGACAACAGCAACAACAACGAAACCGTCACAACACTTAGGTACAGCAATATGTCAGCCCAGTAGGAAATGTTGCAAAAATTTATTTTTTGTCTAATTACAATTAGTTAGATTTTCTTTATTTTAAAAGAATCAAAATAAAGATATTTTATTTCATACATTTTTGTTATACCAAAATCAATGCCTTCACATTAGATTAAAAGTTCGATTTTTCTTCATCCTAAAGTACGATAACTACTCAACACAAGATTGGTTTTATCTGATAACTTCTTCGCAAATGTTTTATTTTTCAAAAGGGGTTGCTCTTTCCACACACGTGCATCATTAATGTTAGCGTCCATCTCAACAACTCAAGCAACGCGTCCGTAATCTAAGTCACCCTTGAAGCTTTTGTTTATATTTTTGTTTTTCTTTACCTACTACGGTCGTTTGCATTGTAATGTTAAACCCTTTACGCTACGAAAGATAGACAGGCAGACTGAAAAACAATTGGACAGTTTGTTGTACTTTCGCATATGCAAAGATAATTTGTGAGAACAATTATGCATACATGCCCAGTAAACATTTTTTAATCGCAAAAGAGTTATCCTGGTAAATTCAACGATCTTTAAATTCATGCACAGATTACTTGGCAAATATATGCAAGTAATGTACCGAAATCTGTAAAGTACTTAAACGATTATTCAAACTATAAATCTTAGCAACAATATGAACAGTGCACTAGTTAAGTCCCACAAGCAATATATTTTAGGTCTAAAGCACTTAAAGATAATGAAAAAGCAATGAAGCTATTAACTTTGATAAATTTTTGGATGTAAGAACATCTTCACTAGCGTGTTTGAAAAGAAAATCTATAATGGAACGAATTGGCTGAAGAGTACGAAACTACATTGCAACGCACAAGAAAATCTTACATTAGCTTATGCATTTTAAACTTTTTTCTTAACTTTTTTTTGACTTTGTCGAATTTTTTCGACTTATTAAATATCTCTCGACTTTTCAACATTTATTCGAATTTATTTGAATTTTCCAATTTTTTCCGACTTCTTCAAGCATTTTTATCTATTTTCATTTTTGATCTTTCAACATACAAAATACTTTTTGACTTAACCAACATAAATTTTAGATTACACTGCACAACAAAATTGCAACTTTTGTCTGATAAATGACTTTTATCACATGATGTATACTAATTTGACGTCGTTAATTCTGAAAAAAACCCTTCTCTTTTTCGTAAGAGCTCTTGAAAATTAACTATGTGGAACACATCTGTCTCATATGTGTTGATTTAAAAATGATAAACTTTATTTTGGGACAACAAGGAGGTTACACAAAGTTTTTCTTTGCTTGTAAGATAGCAGAGCTACAAAACAACATTGTATTAAAAAAGATCGGGAAACGCTAGTTCCATGATAACAGAACTTGGTAAACCCACCTTTAGTATCAAAGGATCTCATAATTGTGCCTCCATTACATAGAAAACTAGAACTTATAAGACAATGTGTAAAAGGTCTTGACAAAAATTGGAAATTGTTTCCTTTTTCTATCAAAAAAGTTTCCAAAACTGAGTGCAGAAAACATAAAAGCGGGCATTTTTGACAGGCCACAGATAAGATCGTTAATAAAAGACTTAAATTTTACGCACATTATGACAGAGACTGAGAAAAACGCATGGAATTAGTATGTTCGGCTTATTTAAGATTTTTTGGGAAATAAGAAAGATATGACTATTCTCAACACGTCGAACAAATAATGAGTCACTTTCAAATGGTTGGATGTAATATGTGTATCAAGTTACACTTTCTTTACAACCACTTGGACTATTTCTCCGCCAATCTTAGAGTGAAGAAGAAGGTGAGCAATTTCAGCAGGACCTTCGTACGATGGAGGAATGCCATTAGGGCTACTGGAACGCACACATTATGGCTGACTATTGTTGGAGGATTCAGAACAGCTCTCTTTCAGCTTCAGCAAAGAAGTCAAATAAAAGAAAGTCTTTTTCAACTTAAGAACTAAATCAAATAGGATTATCTTTGAATATATATTGTTTTATTATCAAAAGGCCCAAGTGTCATATTTTTTTAACTAGAGCTGATACAGAAATTTCAGTCACAGATTTGAAATTGTTTTTAAAAATTGGACTTATATCATGTTGTGCTGTGTTATCGGCTTTCATTTGTTATTAAAATTGGGCAAAAACGCAAAACAATTACAACTTAACCAAAATATTCGACTTCATCAAAATTTTTCGACATTTTTAAAATACTTTGGGATTTCAAGCGTTGTTTCGAATTTTTCAATTTTAGCAACATTTTTCAACTTTCAACAATTTTTGAAGTTAGTCGACATTTATTGATGTTATTGATATTCCAAAGTTTTTAACTTGACATCAACTTTTTTTTAGCACTATCAGAAACGTTTTGAACATATCCATATATAACGAATTATATTTGCTTTGTTTTGTTCATTTATCTGTCCTTTTTTTTCATCATACGAAAATTTTATGATGCAAAAAACTATTTCATGTAATGGATAGAAAATAACCCTTACAATTAATTTATTAACTAGCTGCCGATTTTTGGAATAACTAAACTTGTTCGGTGTTAAAGAGTAACACTAATTAAAAATATTAAAAAAATTGAGAAACTTTCTTACTTTAAGCTGACCTCATTTGTTCGTTTAAATCACAAGAGAAATTACAAAGCAAAGTTCTAACAACATAATAAAAATTTCTCGTTTAATAAGGCGCTTGAAAAATAAAACTCCAAAGAAAAACAATAAATCTGATTAGCAACTTTATTTCCTTCGAAACACCTTTATTTTCTTTTTAACTAATTTTTAATCAGTTCTTGTTATACCGTACGTTTCCTGGTTGTCAGTCAGACAGTCAGCTTCATTATAAGCGACGTGTTTGAGCATGTCAGCACAAACAGCTGCTTATTAATGCAGCAACTGTTGCTGGTTATTATGTTTTCGGTAGCAGCCAACACAAATAGAAATTCTTGGAGAACATAACGACAACGACAACGACGACAACTTCTAACAACCTGTGTAACACAAAATGAGATATAACTTTTATACCGCATCCCACTTCCTTCACAAACGTAGCGCACGTGAGCCAACTAACTCTGACTGATACGCATTATGCTGCGCGCCACATATTAATTAAGTTTCAGCTGCGTTCTAATAACCTTTCAATAGTTTCATACATTTATTTATGAGTTGGTGTGTTTTTTTTTCTCCATTTTTTTGTATGGTCTGAAATGCAGACGCCAGCAGTTTTTGTTGCTTTTGTTATTTTTATACAACAATTTAATAGAGTGCTTTTCATGTACATACATACATCAAAATTATATAGAATGATTTAGTACTGAATTTTTTAAATTGAATTTTTTTTCTCAGAAAATTTGTTCCAACAACTAAGTGCATTAATAATCACAAAGTTGCTTTGCAAACTTTAAGTTTTTATTTGAAATGGAAATTCTTTTTTTTTTTTTGTGCTTATTAAATTCACTTAAAGTTTTAATGAAAATTTGATGTTGCTCACAAATTCTAGCAAAATTGAATTAATTCAAATGTTAAATTAGTTTTATGACATATTTTTCAGTAGCTGTGCTGTTTAATGAATTAAGTACAGTATCCTTTGGCTGTTTCATGTTAAGTTTTATATCTTTTTTGAACTGAACTTCAATACTTTCCCCCATTTTTTGGTTAAATTTAAAATTTTAATTTATAAGACAGCTTCTTTTTATATGAAGTTCATATTGGTGTTTCAAGTTTTTCACAGAGCCTAAAATTTCCCCACCTGAAAACCATTTCGCATCAAAATCTGCACACTTGAAGAATCATTTCAGCTCAAAAGTTTCAGTTTTTTAGAGAATTTTTGGAAAGTTCTCGAAAAATTTTTTTGCACTTATCGAAAATTACCCGAGGTAGCTATTTTTTACAATATTGCGCTCATAAAAACTTAGCTACGCTCCCGACAGGTCAATTTTTCATATCTTTAACATTGTTCGTATTTAATCCCGGTCGTTTCTAAAGATCACCATCGGAAAATTTATTATCCCAATGGTAAATCGATGAAGTGCCCTGATTTTTCATGTATGAAAAGCCTTAACCCTTTGTGTTAAATGTTTCACAAATGAAATTGTTACTGTGATATTTTGTTTATTTGATTGCTGGCTGCCTGCTTTGTATATGAAGCTGTAGGCAGTCTGCTTGCTTTGTATATGGAGCTGTAGGGGGGATGTAGGCAACTCGCTAAACTATACAGGCACTTAGTAAGCGATGTTATAAGGCAATATGCCTGTCGTTTTTCACACACTGTATATAGAGATGTAGGCATGCTGTTTACAAAACGGCCATCCCTTTGTAAAAAGAATTTACAGTTGTGGCTGGAGTTGTAAGCATTACTGCCAACAATGAGTATAACTATTCAGCGATGTTGTTTATAACATATTTGCCGCTGGGATGTAGGAAATTTTTTGGGATATTGGTTCCTCTCGAAAACAAACTTTTACTGAAGGTCAGTTTTTAAATCCAATTTGAATTGCGTACAAATTGAAATTAGTCCAAGATGGGTTATGAGAAAATGCCGTAGTATTGTTTGTATAAAGATTAAGGAACAACAAAAAAACTGACATAATTTTCTAATAGAAGAAAACTGCCTACTTAGTTACTGTCGCCATTTTCAATTTATCAAAAAGTGTCGGGGTACACAATACGGACTGCGTGACTTTACTTACAAACATAACACTTAAAATTACTTTAAAGCTTCAATTGAAATAAGTGCTAAATTGAATCTAAATTAGTGCTTCCCAAATTGGTCTTGGAAAGCAGCAATCTTCTCCAATAGAAAATTGAGCTAAAAATGAAGTCATCCATTTAGTTGGAGTTAATTTATTTTGATATCTCTTGTCCGTTACGCTTAAAGGTAAAACCAATTACCCCAGCTTAGCTATTAAGCATAATTACAATGTCAATCAAAGCGCGTAAACATCCAAAACAATTAAGACAATAGTTACAAAATTGACAAGACACAAAACACCCTGTACGCTGTTAACATTTGTATATAGTTAATTTATTTGATGACGGCGCAAAAAAAAACACCGACGACTGACTGATTGTGAGAAAATGTCGGCGGAAAATTATAAGAGCCATCAATTGTTTCAGAAAATGTATGTTAAACAAAACTTCATCAAAATAATGAGCCAACTAGAAAACAGAAAAGTAGAAGGGGTTTGCTCTCCATTGGCTAAACTGAAAACGATTGCATGTTTACACAATGCAAAACTTTGAAAATGCTTGTTTCCCCAACAACAGCAACATGGGCGCCCAATAGGCAAAAGGAAATTTCAAAGTTTTCTACTCGTGCACTTCAAAAATCCCACGGATATAAAGATACAAAGATCTATTGCAGCTGTGTGTGAACATACGTTCATGGAGACGCAAGAACTGCAAGAAGAAAAACATTTTAACTTGGCCAGAATAATTAAAAACTTATTAAAACAAAATCGAGCGATGAGAAGCGTTTCCCAATATACACGCTGGGGATGAGTTTAGGAGCTGATGAAATGTAGCTAGCTACATATGCCAGTGAAAGGAGTATAATGCTGTTGCTGTAGAGGAAAACGACAAGTGCAACGAAGCGCAACGCACATGCGACACAAAGTAAACGAAATCTATGTTGGTAGGTAGTTAAGGCAACAGCAGCAGTAGAGGAGATAAAAAGGAATCATGAGAAAAACATGAAAATATGTGGCACAAATTGCAGCCCTTTAGGAAATTGTGAAAAAGGTGACTTGCACTTGCAATAAGTTGAAAACTAACTTTTTTATGAGCAAGTCGGGGCACTAAGGTTTTTTCGTTTGATATTGAAGTTGAGTAGAGTACAGCAAAAATGGGTAGTCTTCAGTAGAGAGTGGGAGAGAGTAAAGTTAAGTAAAGTAGAGAGAGAGTTGAGTAGGGCAAAGTAGAGTAAAGTAGAGTAGAGTTGAACAGTGCCTGGTTGTGTCGAGTAACATTAGTAGAACTAAGTGGGATTCTATAAAGTCAGGGTGGAATTTAATAAACATAAGTTAATCTTAGAAAGCTCTGAGCTGATTAGTCAGTGATGAGATACTTAGGAGAATTTACAGTCTGAAAAAAAAAAAAATATTTGATTTGACAGCGAAGAACATGGTCTGATGTTTCCGGCAAATGAATTTTTC
The DNA here is from genome assembly GCA_949775025.1 of Tricholauxania praeusta. Lineage (NCBI taxonomy): Eukaryota > Metazoa > Arthropoda > Insecta > Diptera > Lauxaniidae > Tricholauxania > Tricholauxania praeusta. The sequence continues at coordinate 120,569,282 of OX459031.1, read as the reverse complement.
AGATCGCCAAGTTCCGCCAAGGACCCCACCCTACTTGTATGGGAAAGTGGTTTCAATCAATTGCTCCCATTTTTGCAGAGACTTAATTTTTGGCATCCTGAACAAAAGTCTCAACCGACACGACAACATTCTATGACAGAATTTTGAGTTATTTACCAATAACAGTCTCATTTTACATGCAATGTCATATCAGGTTATCGGGAAAAGGTATCGATATCTTGAAAACCAAGCAAGATATCGATTTTTTTCGATAAAATTTTGGATATACTTTGACGTGCTCGTTTGAAAATTACGATTTCCATAGTGCCGCCAACTGATGATAGTTTTCGTTGAAAAACCAATAACTGTCTCTTGAACAGATATCCTGAAAACCAAGCGAGATATCGATTTTTTTTTTCCAGTAACATTTTCGATATACTTTGACGTGCTGTTTTGTAGATAACGATTTCCGTAGTGTCCCTAACTGACGATTGTTTTCATTGAAATACATCATAATTAATCGAAAATATTGAAGAAAAAAATCGATTTTTTGCTAAATTTTCAAGATATCGATACTTTTGTCCGATAACCTAATATACCAGTCTTCATAAAATAGAACTCTTATTAGCATTGGGGATTGAATCAATTTTAGTTGATATACTTAAATTAAACAAAATTATGCTTGTCATCTAAAAGAACATTTTCTACAGGGACAACAGCGTAATAAGTAGGTAAATGTATGTGTAAAATACCCTACGCCTTGTAATGACTTAAGTGAAATTACTGAAGCGTGCTCAGGTGAGTGAGCGAGTCAAGTGAAGATGGAACCACGACGTTCACACGCGGTCTTCATTAATTTACGTTTTTATTTTTATTTTGTTTCTTATTAAAATTTTTCTTGCTGTTTATTTTCTTACCCCCTTATGCCAACTCGTTTTAATTTAATATTTTATGATATTTTGTTGCTGTTCTTGTAACAAAGCGCTTAAGGTAGCTTAGGTCAGGTCGCCGGGTCATTATTATTATTTAACAGTGGAGACCAAGTGTTTGTGCGATGACTTTTGTAGTAGGGTAAAACTTACAAATACCGTCATTAAAATTAAAAGGTTTTCTATCTGAAAAATTGAAGAAATTGTGGCATAACATAAATAAATTGGACTAAAATTGAATGTCAAATTCGTACTAAATTCAGCGTCTGTGACGAAAAAAAAAATATTTAGATATTAAATGACGTCACTTCACCTTAACTTACATTGTGTACAGCATAATAATAAACATAAAATAATTATGCAGACGCTGCTACATCGTGTGGCATGCAATGTGGGCTCACTTGGTGCAGGTGCAGCAACAGAAAATTGTTAAGATAAACTCCCTAAAATGCGACACAAAAAAGACCAGCACAATAATCATTATAATGGACTGCGCGTACAGACAAAAAAAAATTAAATCATATTGAAAAACATCAGAAAAAGGACATTCGTGGAGCAAGCAAAGGCAGCAAGGAGCAAAGTCTGTTTCTCATTTACCATTTGGCTAAAGTCATTCACCGTTCGAAATAGCAAAAAAAAAAAACAAGGAGATGGATAGCTAACATGCGCCCGAAAAAAAAGCAGCAGTACTCCATGAGAAGCTGGTGAAGCCAAAAAGATATAAAAATTTTGCCAAGCAAAACGAAGTAAAGTAATTAATTTCGATGGAAATGCCATTTTGCAGGCTCCAACTACCGCTACTGCCAAGGATTTCGCACAAGAATCCTGCAGGCTACAACAGCAATAGCAACAACAGTAATAATAATGACGACAAGCCCCATTATTACTCTGCTGCTGTTGTCCACTGACATTTAAATGCGGCGGCAGCAGCAGCTGAAGCAGCAGCAATTTTAGCACGAGAGCAGGTGACAAACGGCATCGCATGCGAATTGTAGCCATAAATTATGTTCAGACAGACAAACAGATACTCAGACGGACGGACAGCAGCCCGGCTAACATACAGACAGTCAGAAATTCAGCATAGACTGATGACTCTAAGTGTTGGCATTTTGCAAACGAAGCTGCTTTTTGCATGTCGCACATTGACATCTGCCTTTTTCTGACGACAAAAAAAAAACAAAAAAGCACAAAATTGATTCCGCTACAATAAAACAATAATAAAAATTACACTTGTTAACAAAAAAAAATTACATGAACACATTTTTCATAAATTAAAAAATTCAGTTTTAAATCAAAAAAAATATTTTGGAGATTGAATTGACTTGCTGTCTGATTGCGATTTTTGAAGACCGACCTGTCAAAATCACATGATAACTGACAGTTTAATTTTTTAAATGGAGATTTGCAGTTTTCAGAATAATTATTACATATAAATCAAAGCTGTGAATGAATGCATTCATTTTCAATTTTAGCAGCGACTTCAAATGATTGCAGCGACTTCAAGTGATTGCAATGAATTAAAATTGTTTTGAGGTGACTTCAATGCAATCAAAATTCTTCCAATCATGATTCCAATCAAAAATGTGACGTCACCAAAATAATGGCACTCTTTTGTGATAGAAAAGGCTTCAAACTTATGGCATTAAAGTCTACAGGTGACTTCATTTTTAAATAGCTTCACTCTGAATGCTGTATTTTGGCAGTGACTTCAATGGATTTCAATTGCAAATGAATGCACTCTTTCACAGCTCTGATAAAATTTTATATAAACTGCAAGCTTCTAAAAAAATTCTAAGAATAAAATCGTAAACTCTTAAAAAATCTCAAAAACTTTGCAAAAAAAAAATAGAGTACGCTCAAAAAACTTTGCTATCTAGTGTAATCTTGACTTGAAAATGAAAAAAAAAAACGCGAAAAAAATGTTGTCGAGCATCGTTCACTCACTCACTCACTCACTACTTTTCACGACTACAAGTAAATAAATGAAAATGTCTGCAATTTCATTTTAAAAAGTCAGCAGCAACAACAGCAGCACGCGCTAAATGCGCTATCGACAAGTCGGCAGCTTGCTAACAACAACAACAACAACAAAAAGCAACAACAAGCAGAAGCGGCAATATGTCGCTGCTGTTGTTGCACGTGCCGTGCATTTATTTATTTGTAATCGATTGCGAAAAATTAAGCCAGCAACTTGCAACTGCTGCTGCAGTTTGATGTTGCTGCCAGTTTGATGTTGCATCTTTAACTATAGTTAATGCCGTTGTTTCTTTTTTGTGTTGTTGTGCCTTATTTGCTTTACCGCTTTAATGTGATTTTTCTTTGCTTTTTTTTTTTGCTATCAGTCTTACTGACGCGCTATGGACAAACATATCAGGTGCAACTTAAGAATTTCAGCTTTTGTTTTGCATAATTCATTGCTGTATTTATGGATAATTGCTTGGCATTAAGATATGAGTTTTTGCGGTTGTTTGCTTTTATTGCAATTAAATTGAGTATTCAGTTTGTTGCTGAATAGCATTGGTAAAATTAATTTTGTGCACAGTTGCAGATACATGACATTTTAAAGATATGGCGCAATAAAAGTTATTTAAAGAAATGACTTCAGTGGAAAAACATCTGTGTAAAATTTGCCATAATAGAGATAATTGTAGAGAACATTCTTTTGTCAAGAAAATTATACTTTTTCGCTGGATTTCAGAAGAAATTCGGTGTGTACACGAAAAAACTTGGACGACGAAGTATTTCAATCAATTTATTGATTTTTTGCTTTATGATTCTTAAGTTTTAGCGAATTGATGTCGCTATAAATCTGTTAATGACCAGCAGAATATGCCATTAAAATTCAATATGGGTTAAAGTAGCAAATTTCATATTTTTCATCAAAAACGATGCATGGGACAAAATTATTGAGTTCATAAATTGTTATTAGCAAAATTCGTTGATAACATTTTATTTGCTTGTAACTAAACAATGTAATCAATATAGAGCTTGATTTATTGGTAACCATTCATAAACCTTTATGTCAACACAACATTGCTGAGGGCGTTGCATTCAAAAATCAATCAGGGAACAAATTCAAAATTAATTTTTCAACATATCAAATTAACGACGAAAATTGTATCTCTAACAGAATACTTTTATAAAACCACCAGGACTAAAAACTGTCAACTGTATGATACCTTTTGCACTTGCAACACCACACAATTGACAGCAGCACATTCGGTATAACTACACTTAATTGTCTGTCAGGCACGCAATTTCGGTACAAAACCTCAGAGTCAAATCTTATGGTTTTTTATTTCTTTTTTTTTTTTTTTTGCTTTGGGGCTTATAAACATCCTTTAACTTTAACTTTTGCTTTTGCCTTTTAACATTTTACAATCAAGAGAAAACCACAAAAATTACAAGAACACACTTTTGACAACATTTATCACAGGAGCAGAGACAAGACGGACGTAAAGTGAATAGAAGTTGGGTGAGCGATACAGTTGGTGTAGAGTGTAGAAAACAGCGCAAAGTATCAGAATGTTGTTAACATCATTGTCATTGTCACCAAGAAGCAGCTTGATGGTGTTGCTACTATTGGTGCAAGCAATTTTTGCTTGCACAGTGTTGTGATGAGTGCGATGACGACGACGACAACGACATTGCTCGACAGTAATCAAGGATGATAATATGTCATCTTTGTGCGAGCGCACACACACACACACGCATACGCATTCGCATACAGTGCGAAAAACAGAAAGGACAAACAGCGAGAGAAAAAAAAAACGGAATGTGTGTAGCAATCGCACCGAGAAAACATATGAAAGACAAGTGTCATTTTGTAGTTTTTTGCTTTAGCTGTTCTTGTAGGATGCAAACACTTCTCACACACATTGTGTCGAATGTCAACTCTTATGGGTTTCCATCTCTACAGCTGCTGTTTCCATTGGTGCTACTGCTTGTGCTGCGTTTTAATTTCAATTTTTCTTAGCTTTATGCGTCTTACGTAAATTAAACAAGCGCGCAAACATGGTTGGTACATTTTTCTTATACACAAGAAATAATATTTTAAGCGAAATGTCGTGTATTGTACAAAATGTGTGAACTGTTATTGTACTGTACAAAATATTCCTGAACTATAGGAAGTATTCGTATACTTTTCGAATTTTTCGTGTACTTGGAGAATTATTTGTGTACTGTGCGAATTCTTCGTGTACTGTACGAATTGTTAGTGTACTGTTCGAATTGTTCGTGTACTTTTCAAATTTTCATGTACTTAACGAATTTTTCATGTATAAGTACTTTTCGAATTTTTTGTGTACTTTACGAATAGTTCATGTACCGAACGAATTGTTCGTGCACTATAAGAATAGTTGTGTACTTTTCGAATTTTTCGAGTATTGTAGGAAATATTTGTGTACTTTTGAGATATTTGTGTACTCTACAACTTGATGGAGTACTGTACGAAATTTCGTATACCGTAGTTTCTGTGTATTGTTCGAAATATAATTTTTGCGTGTTCATGTAGGTACCTTTACATCCAGAGCTGCCAAGTGGCCGCCTTCGATCCTGCTAAGCCAAGAATTACATGTCAAAGCCGAGGACCTTGTAGAAATGGAATTGAAAACTCTCGAAAAAAGCAAAAAAAAAGGATTTTTTTGTTCCAGACTAAAAATTTTTTTTTTAATATTACTGACCAAAAAAAATCATTGACTTTTTCTCAGGACGGGAATTCCTTCTTTTCTACTTGGAAACCCTGGTTACATCAAGCACAACAATTCTACTAATTTACACGAACGATAGAAATATTGGTTAATAGTTTAAATGTTTGTTTACAATTGATATAATGTCCAACCAATGGGTACAGTACGCAATAACTAGTAGAGTACAGCAGCATTTTAAATAATTTTGTTAGAAAAACCTATAGAGCTGACGCTTAAAGTTTTTCCAGTGTAAACATCATGTATTGCAACATAGCAGCAAAATGTATAATCTTCGTCGCATAACGCACTCAGCTGTCAAATTGTAACGCTAACATATGTCAAAGATATTTAACGTAAGCAGCACAAAAAAATACTTCTATTTATCTCAGTCTTCTACGAGTAGTAGCGCAAATGTCCGTCCGACGTCCTTCACATCAGCAGCTACTGCATAAGCTCGTTTTTTTGCTTTATCTCAATTTCTATATTTCGCCTCTTCATTTTCGTTGATTTTCTTGACTTTGTCAATATTTTAGTGGAATGAAAATGACAAAAATCGCAATCGCACTTGAAGTCGCACAAGCAAATGGAATTGTTTGCCAAAAAAAAAAAAATTAAACTTTGACTGACTAACTGACAGACCAACTGACTGACAGACTGCCTGACTGTGCTCTGTATGCGGCTGACTTAAAAGCATCGATTGCTTACTCACACACACACACACACACACACATGCACGCACACATCCAAAGTCAAGACAAACACTTTTCATCATTATTTGCTCGAGCTTTAGATGGATAGATAGTTGAATGGATGGTACATTTGGAGTAGGTACTCATAAGTGCGAAATTTTTTTGTGAAGCTGCACATCTTTTAGTCTTCTCAAGTGTATGAGTATCTCTTCTTTTGCTCTTTCAATGCTTGAAAAAGCAACCAAGTATCTCTGTCGTCGTCGTTGTCGTCGTCATCGCTTGTCGCTAAAGTTGTTCACAGATAAAAGCCAAGTCTGTTTGTTAGTAATTCAAATATACTGTATATATATGAAAAAGTTATGAAATCTTTATCATCATCATGTCAACCGTATAAAGTACATACATTTGGTAGCTACTACTACAAAGAAAATATTCACATCAAAATTCCAATAAAATTTTCTTATTGACTTCTTACGAGAACAACTAGTGAATTCAGTGAATTTGTAAAGTAGCAAATTTTTATTGGCAATAAATCAAAAATTTTGCATTTAAATGAATTGAAACAAAAAAGTCTGAAAATGCTGTTATTAAAAATTGTGAGATTAATGCATTATGTGAGCTACCAAAATCAGTAAAGGATGCGAGGACATTTTTTGAAAACTTAAAGGCATACAATGTACTATAGGACATTGTTTCAATTTTTCGGGCATTATATGATGCGATGCTTAAAACGTAGTCTTTTGCTATGCAAAACTTAATATGTATATAACCTAGTAAAGGTTCGCCAAAATGCAGTGCTCTTCACCACGTTAACAGCAAAAGTGCACTAAGCTCTAAATTTTTATTAAAAGGATATCCCACCCATATATACCCACACTGACTTTCACAACATTTACTTAAAAAGCACTCTGTGAAGCGTTTTTAAATCTATATTTATATGGGAGGTGTCACACCCTTTTTTCGAAAATCGCTACATTTTGTTTGATGCTAGGCCAAACTTTTTCTTGTATTTGTGTGAAATTTTGTCACATTACCTTAAAAAACTGGCTCAATATCACGTTCCAAAGTTTTTGTTACCATAGAATGTGCCACGCCTTGCTTGCTGATATTTCCCTAGTTCTTTTTCAGAGCTTTTCTGAATCGTTCCTTTTGTTTGCTTAAAATTTTGTACCATAACCTTAAGTAATTCTCTTATTTTGTAGCTTTTGCTTGTATGGGTGCAGCCACGCCCTCATGTCAAAATTGGCCAAACTGTTGTATGATACCAGATCGAACTATTTCTTGTATTTTGAAATTTTTTTCCATTACCTTAAATAATTCATTCTTTCTAAGTCTTTCAAAATTTTTTTTGAGAAATTCGGTTACTCTCAACAAAACGTTTGAAATATTTTACTGGTATGGGTGTCTCTTAACCACCCAGCGGTAAGTCGATGAAGTACTCTGATTTTTTATGTATGAAAAGCCATATCCTTTGTGTTGTATGTTTCCCAAATTAAATTGTTATTGTGATATTTTGTTTACTTGCTTGCTGGCTGCCTACTTTATATATGGAGTAGTAGGCAGTCTGCTTGCTGGCTGCTTGCTTTGTATATGGAGTTGTAGGCAGTCTGCTCGCTTTGTATATGGAGATGTAGGGAGTCTTACCTGTTAGCTGCGTGCTTTGTATGTGGAGATGTAGGCACCTCGCTAAGCTATACAGGCATTTAGTAAGCGATGTTTTAAGGCAGTCTGCTTTTCGTTTGTTACACATTGTATATAGAGATGTAGGCAAGCTGCCTACAAATCGGCCATCACTTTGTAGAAATAATTTACAGTTGTGGCTGTAAGCTTAACGATTCATCAATGTTGCTTTTCAATCCCATAAAGCTTGTTCAAGGGTGTAACCTGTGTGCCGAATTTCATTCAATTTTTTTTCCTTGATTTCCCCATATTCGTGATTTCCACAGACAGGTAGACAGGCAAAGCTTAATCGACGCAGATGATGACGCTGATCAAGAACATATACACTTTTCTATATCTGTCATGCTCTCTCTATGCGTTTCAAACGGAATAACAAAGTGAGTATACCCTCTGTGTGAGGTATAAATTAGCAGTGTTGAAAGACAAATTGGCATATTAATAAAAACAAATTTACACCAAAATCTTATATCAATAAAGCTCAAATCCTCAGCGCCCCTTGAAGCAAAATGAAAAAGTTTGTAATATTTTTTGGAGCAATAGAACGCTGAGTATACAACATAGCTCCTTTACTACAGAATATATCATTTTGATTTTTCAATAAAATTTTAATATATTCAAGACTAATACAGCACATTTTCTGAAATTTAAACTTTAAATTCAAAGATTTGTCTAAAAACATACACAGCACATCAAATTTCATTACACAACCGTTCGCCATCAAACACACATACACAAACGTGTGTTAAAATATACATACATATACAATAAATACATGCAAACAATGATGATGTTATTGATTCCGCTTGACTTGTCAGCTGAGCAGCTGAGAAATCCTTAAGCGTCGATTATATGTAAATGGACCGCATCAATTTGAAATTATATTCAGGGAAAGCAACGGATGGATGATATTAAAATTTTTTTTATAGCAGCATGTTAACGCTATGTAAAGTATACGCGTTGCCAAAAAACAGCAGAACTAATAAAAAGTTGAACTTTTAAGAACTGGCTGAACGTTATGGTAAGGTAGCTGTGGAGTAAAAGTTCAGATGCAAAGTGCGAGTTCTTACACCTTAAAATCAATTCAAACTAATAATAATGAAATTCATACGTTAAACACTACAAAGTGTAAGGCAGGCAGGCAAAAAAAAAATGTTGTTGCTGACTTTTAGGCGCGCGTGTGTGTGTTAGCCGAAAAAGCAATAATTTCCAATTGATTGACTCAAAGGCAAAGCAGCCGGAGGCGTGGAACACTTTAAGAATTCATAAATTTCTTAACATATAATTGAAAGATATTATTTTGCACAAGAGCGATTGCTTAGGGGATGTAGTGCCAATTTGGGCAATAGGGGAAGCAGCGCTGGCAAGAGTGTGAGCTTTATAAAATTATAAAGCAAACGTAAAAAGGCAATGAAGTGTAGCTCATTCAAAATGTAATAAAAATGTAAAGTGTATAAGTTGCTCTTACACCTTACTACTTCTTTCTTCCCTCACTGCTGCAACCGCCCCAAGCAGCAGTCGCAAATCACCCCCCTTATCCAGTAACTACATATAATGAATTCAATTATTGCCCAGCTATCGATGAGTTTTGTAGCTATAAAATTGTTGCTGCCCTGCCAATTTCAGTTGCTGCTGCAGGTGGCAAAATAAGGGAAAGTACGATAAGCGGGAAGGGAGGGAAAAAACCAAATTATTCAGCAGCACCTCAGTGAATTTTTTATCGTCGTTATGCTCGGTCGCTATAGTGGTGGTGCTGGCAGCACAGCATGGAAATGAAAATGAAAATTGCGATCTGATGCGATGCGAAAGAAATAAATGAAATTCTAATGCAAATTTCAGTGTTGCTGTCCAACCAAGCAACCTATAGCAACGTGTCCTTGTTGTCCCTGTCATAAACCATTAGCCTTGCGCTACAAATACAGCTACAAATTTTCTTTTTCCCCCTAAACTTAACGCTAAAAGTATTGCTGCAGGATGCGCAACAGCAAAAGATACTCTCGAACATGTTGGTAGATACAAAGATACGTGGAGTATCTGTATCGAATTTAAATCAATTGAGTTTTTTTTTTCTTTGCTTTTTTCTTTTTCTTTATGTTTTGCGCTCTCTCTTGTTAGTGTGGGTGACGTTGTTGTTATTGTTGATGTTGTTGTTGTGTTTTTATTGAAGCAACAAGAATTTAAATTAGCTAGAAAACACACAAAAGTATCTGTAAGATACACAAGTTGCTGTTTGGCGTTACAGATACATATGCAAATACATAAAAAATGCAAATGTGCTACGCAGAAAATGTACAAGAAATGCGAAATAAATAACATTAAAACAGCAGCGGCAAAATGTTTTTTTTTCCCCCCTTTTCCTAATGTACTACAGGGTGGGTTCAATATTTTTTGACGAGCGATGAAAAAAGGAAATTTAGTTAATTTTATGCCCAATATGATTCCTTCTAAACTCATAAATAATTGAAGGCAAAATTAAAATTCAAAATTTTCCAAATGTAAAACGAAAGTACTAAAGCATCGTTGATTGTAATGTAGCTGATAATGAAAAAATGAGGGCTTTTTTCCTTGTTTTTCTGTCGAATTCATCTTCACTTTGAATATTTTTTTTTTGAATTTTTTGAACCAAAAAAAAATTAAATCTGAAAGCCTTAATTTCAGCCTTTAAGTAAATGAAGTTGATCAAAAATTTGACTAGAAAGCTAAAGCCCTTATAAAACTATAAATGTCCTTTCAGCTACATAAAAAGTTCGAATTTTCTAATAAAAATTTCAATATTCAAAAATGAGACAACACAAAAGTTTATGTCGCTTAAACGTTGTTTCATGTTCTATACCATAGATGGGCAAAATTTTGTAAACAAGAGCCACTTACAACAAAAGCAACAATTTCACCAATACAAAAAGTCCCCTAAGTTTGATCTCGATAGCAAAAGATTTTTGCTTCAGCAATAAACTAAAAGCCAATTCCAAGAATCAAACAAAAACGTCGTGAGTGTAGAAATAAAAGTACACTGATCAAACGAAACGAGAGAAGCTGTCCTCAATGTGCGCATTGTTGTCTCCTTGTTTTCCAAAACAATTAACTGAGTTTACCTTATACAAAGAGTATAGTACTTTTTCCATTAGCAAAGTTTATATATTCTTAAACAGCGTCCGGTAATGTCCTTTTGAGACGTTTTCGTACACTTCTGCTGTTAACCCATATCCCAGGGTAACTATTTGGAAATTTTTATTTTTGAAGATGTCAAATTGTTTGAGATGCTCTAAGCGCTAAAAAATTCAAAATCTTGAAGAAATAACATTTTCCGAAAGCGCTGAAAAATTCATAAAAAATTTTGGCTAACAATTTTTTCCGATCGACCTCAAATTTTTTTTTCACTCAATTTACCACCTCATTACAATTTTTTTTAAAAAAAAGTATGCTGAATATTTTGGTACTAAAGTATATGGGTTATTTCAGTATAGCTTACTAACTTTATTTTCAAAGGTGCCGGAACGTTAAACCAGATTTCATTTTACTGGCTTCTTTACTTAAGCTATCGACCTAATAATCGATTATATTTATGTAGGCGGTTCTACTTTGACATGTCAAAAGCAATTAAATGAATCAATTTATATTTGAGTAAATTTTCCCATGTTCTGGAAATCTTAAAGCAAAACTTTAAAAATCTACAAAAGTCTTTATTTATAAAGTGTGATTTTTCATAGAAATTATTTTGTATTTTTCTTAATTTAAACACTGATGTTCTTTCAAAAGTTCAGTCACAGATAACGTTTTTATGAAAACGTGAGTTAATTTGGTTTTGGCTCTTAAATACATCAACAGATTATAATCAAATTTTGCCAGTGATTTATTTGCTGATGTCGTTATTCAGATTTTACCGAAATCTTTAACGCTCAATTTATTACAAAATTAAAATGTTCCTATTGATTTCCAAATTTTAAATCAAACTCCAACGCCCTGTATAAAAATTAGCGTTAAAACAAAAGGGACCAAAAAACAAAAACATATCTGTAAACTTGAAAAGTATCTATAGGGCAATAAAACGTAAGCGGCGCAGCCTAAAAACGAACATTAAAAATGCGACAAATGTAGCGAGAAAAATATGGAAACCAAACATTTTTTTTTCACTTTCCTTCAAAACGTAAACAAAAACAGCAAAGTCAATATTTTCTTATGCTTTTGCATAAAATGATGCGTAGCTAAAAAAAAAAAAAAGGAAAAATCGGCTGCAACGAATATATCCATAGCGTACAAATTTACATACCCCTGCAGCTATTTGTGGCAGCAAGCAGCAGCGTAGAACTACTAAATAAATAAATAAATAAAAAAATATGAAAAACTCAAATGTGACCAAAATAGCACAACATGGAAATGTTGTTTTGCTTACCACATGCGTTGCATGGCAAAAGACAAACGCAGCAGGAGTCCACTTGAGTTTGTCTCTCCGCAGCAATGCAACGCACAACAAGTGCAACATTTAGCTATGCCATGACATTTGTACCGACTATGCGTAAATTAAAGCCCCTACAACGTTTGAAGTTGAGTTGTAAAAATGTTGCTGCCGCTGCTGCTGCTGTAACATATACTGATTGTAATTACATGCGAAAACAGTCGCTAACTAAACCTGAATTGGCAGCAATTTTTCTGTTTTTTTTGATGCTATTAAATTTGCAATTTTAATTTATTCCAGCAACAAATGTTGCTAATGTGCGACTAATTAGTTTAATTGCAGTTGTGCTAAAAATTTTGATATTTTTCGTGCCAAAAAATTTGAGTTGGATTAAAATAATAAATGAAAACAGTTCAAAATTAGAAATTCAAATTTATTTAATTAAAATGAAAAGTAAATAATTTATATGCCCCACATGATATAGTATCAAGCAGAAACAGAAATTCAAAAATTCATATTATATTTTTTGCTTTGAATGTTGACTTGATATGCGATGAACGCAGCTCTAAAGAACTTCTTTAAAATTGCCAAAAAGCCCATGTTGATTGGTCCGAGGAAATTTTCAAAAAATACAATCTTTGTGCATCAAAAACCACTTGTTATGAATCGTGAATTTATTCTTATGAACCAGAATACAGTGCTACAGATCAATCAGTTCTGAATGGTACACAACTATTTGTTTCTCAAAAGTCTTCAATGAAATAAGAAAAACCAAAAATCATCGTAGGACTATTCTTTATCATGACAACGTAAGCTCTCACAAACCGGCCGAAACAACTCAATGTATGACGGGTCAAAATATCAAATTGATGATCCTCAATACAGTTGTGACTTGGCAGCTAATGTCGTTTTTTCGTGTTTTCGTTTAGATAGGAACTGGATTTATGTAGTTGTGCCATATGTGGCACGTCATACACTTCAGGGTTTTTCGATTACACTCCTCAGTTTGCTGCTTTATTCCATCAGACTTTGACATTCTTTTGAGTAAGCAATATCATTTTATATCTAAAAATAAAACCTTATCGAACGGGTTCAAGACAGGAGACCAAATTAACACGTTTGATAGCACGATTAATATGCTTAATAGAGGGACACCTCTCTTTTGAGATGATTTCTTAAATTAAAAATAATTTTTCTGCGTAGTTTTAAATCAACATCCTTTAACCCTTGGTGGCACCATGGGGTCGTGAACGACAAACGCGAAAAATGTTGAAATCAATTTTCGAACAAATGAATACTCATGTAGCACAAACATTTTTTTTGAAAAATATCCCTAATAATCATTGAAATTCATAAAGTAGAGCCATCTCAGCTTTCGTTCACAGCTCTAAGTCGTTGAATTGAAAATTCGTTTCTTTATAAATTTTTGTTCAACGTAAGGTCATGAAAATCCCCAATGTGCCGGATTGTTAAAAAATTTAAGTGGTGCCGCTAAGGGTTAAAAGTCTTACCTACTACCCACAGTTTTACCCACTGCTCCTATTGTTCTCTAATAAAGGAGTTTTTTATTTTTTTTATGTGATTGAGGATGACTTCTTTATACTTTTTTTGATATTTTTTACAAAGTGTGAAGTAATTCTTTTAAGAATTTAAATAAGCCGTTCGTTACCAGGTAGTCTCTCTTCTTTCTAAATGGCTTCAGGAGGGGGGAAAATTATGGTACTACAAAATTGGAAAATTTCAAACAACTGTACTATTTACTTTTTAATACAACAATCAAACATTTTTACCACCCAAACAGCGTTACATGCAGTGGCTTACATAAACAAACCTATCAAGCAAAATAACACTGTTCTTCAAAAAAAATTTTTTTTTTTTTTATACAGTCTAGCTACTACAGCTATTAGCCTTCTTAGCAATTTAGCTTGAAGTCTCAAACCAAGTGAAAAACTTTTTAAGGCTCTCTCTAAGAAATTAGATGTCAGCTTTTTAATTAGAGGTCGCTGAATACGAATATGTAAACCAAATTTTCACATCAGGTCTAGTTTTCAAGATATTTGGGGTTGCTTCAACCCCAAACGTCAACTTTTTTTGGGGACCAACTTTTTTGCGAATATTTTTAAATGAAATAGTTGAAAAGGTTAAGCTTTTCTTCTCAAACCCCATTTTGAATTATATCGATAAATGAATAAATTTCAAAAAACGATATGTTAGCGAAAAAATTATAATCGATATAATTTAAAGTGAGACTTAAAGGGAGTTTCCAACTCTTTAGTTATATATTCAAAAAAATGTGTTGCCCCTAAAATAAATATACGACATAAATATTTTATTGAAGTATGACTTATGTAAAAAATAAAAACGTTGCAGACCAATGTAATTAAGCTATCATATGATACAAAAAAAAATCAATTAGTAGCTAAGGTATAATGAACTGAATAAAATATTTTTTGCCTTAAAGTAAAGATTAATAAGATGTGTATGAAAACAAAAACGAAAGGGAAAATAAATGGTGTTGGTTATGCTCTCATAAGATTTACAGCTTTTTTTTTTGTGACTCTAAAGCAAAAGTGCTAAGAAAAACTTTTCAATTAACCCCATAAAGCTAAACACAGTTAATGGCTTTACATTTTAGTAATGAGAAAACCTTGTATTTAATTGAGCCAAATTTGTTATTAGCTTAAATTGGTAATAAGCAAAAGCTAGCGTGGTAGAGGTCAAGAAACATTAAATCATTTTATTTGCTTAATGTACAAAATATTCCAACGGATTTTTTCGCAATTTAACTCTCAAAAAAATCTCATAAAATTGGCGTTGGAATATGCACAGTAACTAATTACAGCTACACTGTGAGAAAAAAGTTGCAATTTCTATTTCGTTTTATATTTTTATCATGGATTTAAGAATATTTCAACATATAAACCTTTATTGTAAAAGCCCTTATTCTTGATATTCTTTATGCCAACTTTTTTCTCAGTGTATATACTTCTTTAAAAAATCAGCAAATTGACTCATACAAAAACAACTGCATAATATTTTTGTTTAAATGACCTCGTTGAATATTTTCTCTGATTTAATTTTTTTTTCATGAAACTGCGCGCAGACTCATTTGCTGCCCCTATCTGCTTGCTCTTTGTATGTGCTACTGCCATAATTATGAACTTTTAAGCGCACAACGTTGCGTAAATAACTGAAATTGAATGTGATAACTTTTTGCGCAGTACTATCAATTTTTTTTTTTTATATTTATCTGCAAGTTGTTGCGACTAAAATTGCCCAAGACACACAAGACAAAATCGGTACCCACGGTTGCTTTTAAGCCAAAATCAAAATTTAATTTAAAAAAGATAAGCTGTAGCAATTGGCTAGCTGTATAAAGCAGCTGACAAATTGGGTACTAGAGTTGCCAGTACAGGCTAAAGAAATCATAATAAGGTCTTGCGTATGTAAACATTTTTATTTTCGCTTAAAAGAAGTTCAAGGCAGTTGTGTGTTTTGTTTTTTCAAAAAAGTCATTGTAAATTCAATTTTTGGTAACTTGCTTGAATAAATCAAACCATTTTTATTCTTTAAACGCATAAAAACATCTTTAAATTATAAAAAAAAAGTATAACAAAAAACTTACGCAAAATCTAACCATTCGTCAAAATGACGAGCAAGTTGCCTTAATTGCAATATTCAACATATCACCACAAGAAAAAAAAAATTTAAAACGCATAAAAACGCTTTTAAATTATAAAAAAAAAATAACAAAAAACTTACGAAAAAGCTAACCATTCGTCAAAATGACGAACAAGTGCATATTACTCAATATTCGAAATACGCACCCACCACCACAAGCAACTTTTTGGCAGTGACTAGATTGGCGTGAGAGTACATGTAGCTAGGCGCAATAGATAGAGAGGTGAATACATATCTGTCTAATGTTCGTCAAACTTAGATGCATATAAAAATAAAGGTGCTGTGTTTTTCATAGGAAAAATCGTTCACAATTTTCATTGAATTTTTTTCAAGAGGTAAAAGCTTAAGGTCAATTATCACAGCTAGTTATGTAGTTACTGACCAACTGGTAACTCTACTGCAAACTGAGCGATTAACTGAAATGATTGACGCGTAGGTGGCGCTTTTTGTCTGTCCTTTTGTCTGTGATTAACTTGGCCAAGTGTTGAGGTGTCGCACATACAAGACTGTAATAACGAGATTTTGCTGCTTTATTAAAATTGTGGTTTCTGTGTTGCTCTTTGACTGCATGCAGCTTAATTAGAAACACAAAACAACTTTGCCAACCTACACCAGCCGTAGTACCGTGTTGGCAGACAACAAAACAAACCAAAGTCCAATTTTGACATTATTTTCTGGGTTGATTATGGGCAGGTTTTTCTATTTTTTTTTTTTTTTTTTATTTCCTATATGTACGTTCTATGTGCAATAAATGCGCCTCGTGAAAGTGAAACGCTGAAAAATTGCGTTGGCTGTTGTCAACTTTTGAAAAGGTTACTAGTTACGACTACTCGTATTTGTGGGTAGCTCCATCAACATCACACTGGAATTGCTGGAAAAAAAATTTATCTTGACAGTGTTACACGCACCAAGCGTAGTAATCCGCTTAAAAGTGGTTCTGCACTTGTTTGGCAGATTTAGCGGAAAAATTGCGTAAATTTGTGTGTTTTTTATGGCGTAGGTTATTAAAATCTTGCCGCTTGCCATAGATTGAGCGTCAAAATTGTGCATTGCATTGGTAGCATGTGCTTGAGTTGCAGCATGTTACGGAAATTTGTGGCATGTCTGTCAATATTTTTTTGGCGCTACTTGTAAAAACTATCTTATGGATAACAGATACTGATAATATGTGCGATTAATTATTTAACTTCTGACTTTTGTCTGGCTTGGTCTCATGGGAAGTCTTAGATTGAATTTTCATTGATTGCTTGCTGAAACGCACTAAAATTGTGCTTGAATTTTAAACAAAAAAACTAGATAGATGGGATAAAATGTTTAATTTTTACTGATTTTTTAGTAGAATAGCGATTAAATAGCGATTAAACAGCGATTAAAATATAATTGATATTTCAGTTGAAACTTTTAAATATTGATCCAGACTTTTAGTTCAATTTCGATGAAAACTTTATTTATGTTCTTTTAACACAAAGAAAATCTATAAAAAATATATATTCCTAATATTATTTTAAGTTTGCCAAAGCTAACGAAAGCTTAAGTTAAACGAGATAATTCAAAGCAGTGAAACTTTAACTTTTATAAAATTTTGTTTTACTTTAATTAAACAATAATCCGCTTCTGAAAACTCCCCATTTTTAAAAATTGATTAAATTTTCACCAAAAAGCGCATAAGATAAAAAGTTGCTCCAAAATTTAAACAAAAAGTTAACAATGCAGCATATCAAATATCAGCTTTGCTTATTTTAAAAGGGGCGTTAACTGCTAACATCATCAAAAACAACCTCGAACGCGAGCAAGTAAATCAAAAAGTAGCCACTTAATTTCACAGTTATAACAATTTATGACAACGCTGAAAATCAACTATAGAAAAAATTGTAAAAAAACGCCTCGCATTTTATTTGAACATAGACACCAACTCAAAACGCTATGCCGAGCATCAACAGAAAAACCATCAATGAATCTTCGAAGTCAGCAGTTACACAAATGGCATCTGCAATTTAGTATCTGCGTATACAAAACGCACGCGTGTGTGTGTGAATGTGTGTCTTGCGTCATGCGAGCGGTGTTAGACTAACAAAGTAATAATTTTATAGTTCATGATTACAACAGCGACAACGACAACAATCGTACAAACAAAAATAAAAAAACAGCTGAACAATAAACAAAACAACGCAACAGCAACCCACAATCATAATCGACGCCATTATAGATGGAAAAAAACAACAACAAAAGTGACAACAACCAGCAAGTTGTAAAGATGGACAACTCTTAAGCGTTGGCACATTGCTTTGCTACATGACAGGAGCCATATTTACTTCTATTTTTAATTACAGTGGTGGCGTTAGGTAAGGTGAGATGAGTGGAATTGAAATGTGATGAGGAGAGCTGAAGTGTATTGAGGAGAGCTAAAGCAAGGGAAGCTGAGGAGAGTTGTGGTGCGAAAATGAGACAAGGAGCTGAGCTGCGGTGAAGTAAGAAGGTCAGCTGAGAAGAGCTAAATAGTACTGAGGAGAGGTGAAGGGAATTGAGATGAGGAAATGAGCTGAGGTAAGATGAACTGATGAGAGCTGCGGCGTGGGGAGCTGAGGAGAGCTGAAATACGGAGATGAAACAAGGATCTAAGCTGCGGTGAAGTAAGAAGGTCAGCTGAGAAGAGCCTGAGGAGGGGTGAAGAGAACTGAGATGAGGAAATGAGCTGAGGTGAGATGAATTGATGAGAGCTGTGGCGGGGGAAGCTGAGGAGAGCTCTGGTGAGGTAAAGTGAGAAGCAGGGCTAAGGTTAGATCAGGAGATAATCTGAGGTAAGATGAGCTGAGTCGAGGTGAGTTGAGAAGAGGTAAGGTAAGAAGCAGAAGTGAGATTTTGTGATCTGTAGTGCCGAAGTAAGTTTAGTTGAGGTGAGATCAAAGGAAGGTGGCGAGTGTAACTGAGGTGAGTTGAAGTGAGCTTAGATGAACTAAAAAACTCAATAAAAAATTCATTCCTTGCTCTGCTACATAGTTATCAAAATCAAAGAAAAATTTTCATGGATAACAATTGCAAGGATTAATAAGCTCTAAAAAGTATTTAAAAACAAAAAAGTATATATTTTTTTCTATTTAGTGTTCCTTAAAATTTGCAATTCAAATATAAAATATTCTCAAGATAAAGTTAGCAATAAGCTTTTTGCCAAATATCACTTCACGTCAAAGTACTGTGCCTCAAATTCAATATCAAAAAGAAAAATGACGTAAAATTAAAAACGGAAAAAACAACTTTAATCGAAATCGAAAAGCAAAAACTAACACGTATCTAATGACAAGACTTTGGGGGCGTTTGGTATTGAATTGAATTGATTTTTCCCAGCGTGGACATGACAACAACAGCAGCAGCATTGGGCAACAACGACAACAACAAAAAAAATGGCCAAGAACAATATTTAGCTTATTAGAAAACAATAAACTCCATAACAAACGAACACAAAACAAATGGCAAGCGATCAGCAACAGCAGCAGTAACGTCATCACCATTAGCTTCACTTTCTGACTTCGACCATAGAGAGTAGAACTCTAACTTTCTGCACCACAAGCGGTCTACAAAATGTTTTGGGTCTTGTCATTTTGTACGATGATTTCGTCGTCCAAACAAGACAATCAACGAGGGAAACAGGTTTTATGCGTTACGTGATGCTTCAACTTTGTACATTAAATGAAAATGTAATGAAACGTAACGCAATTCGCTAGTGAACTAGAGATGTGTCAATGAAAGGGCGAGTGATTTGGGTACTCAGTTTAAGGAAAAGTAAAGTATGAAGATCTTAAGGCAAGAAAGCTACAAATCAATGTAATCAAAGAAAATTAAACATAAACTTAAGTCAACTTTGAGTAAAAGTAAGTATGCAATATTAAGAACAAAAGCGTTAAAAATTTAGTGAAAAAAAACCACTGAATGAAAATCAAACAAAAAGAGAGCAAATGTAACTACATCAAGGAAAAAGTTAAGAAAGATTTGAAAAAGTAAGCAAATAAAGTAGGCATTTTTGTATCTTTGCAAAAAAGTAAGCAATTACAAAGTCATCAAAACAAAATAAACTAACATGAGAAAGTAATCAAAATTCAAATAGTTAATGCATATGAAACAGGAGTGGCGTTTAAGGGTCATATGAGTATGAATTCTTCATTCGAATTTTTGGAAAAAAAAAAGTTCTCCAAATAATAAAGCTCTTGTTTTGCCCACATATGGTAGTGATATCGTATACGACTTAATTGCAATCACTTTAAACTGACTCATCGTTCTCATCTCTATCAAACAACCTTAGCTGACTAAGAAAAAGGTACTACTTTCCTCAACCTCTACAATTGGACGCGCACATCGAAATGAATGAATGAGCGAACAAATGTATGAACAGACAACAAATACAAATTCGATTCGCTCTTCAGTAGCTCAAGCTAAAACTAAGCTAATTGCCGGAAGTTCAACAGCATACGTACGTCGTGAGTAGTACAACAAACGCCGTTGTAGCGGAGCTGTCGATAATGGTGATGACGGTGATGGTGATGGTGATGGTGATGGTAATGGTGACGCTTACGGTTACGACGACAACAATGTTTTGACCATACGGTCATTTGGTCGCTACTGCATACAACGATTGCAAACCTATGATCATTAAAATCGAACGCAAATTGTGAAGAAATCGAGGCTCGTTTTAGACGTACTGGCATTATTGTTGTTTCTATTGTGTTTTCATAGCTGTACTGTACAGAACCCCGTATGTAACGAGCTAATTGGAAAATTGCAATACAAGACAATGTCAGACCTAATGAAATATTTGCTGCTAAAGAATTTCTAGGAAACTAAGAGCAGCAACAGATTTCATGCACAACCAATTGGCATTTGCTCTTAAATGGCTTCAGTTTTGACCGCATGTTAACGAAGACAATAAATAGTAAGCGAACAAATTCTTTCAAATCAGCGTGTATTGGCTCTTTCTGAGCAAAAACAAAGCGCTTTGTGATTTTCTCGCAACTCATTAGCTAATTTTCTAACTGGGAGTACCAGTCAATGAAAGAAAACTTGGTGGTGGCAAATATTGCTATGGCATTTCTGACCAGCATGAGCCCGACCACTAAAATGTCACCACACGATATATTATTAATTGACATTTGCTGGTAATGCGCTTAATGTTCTTGATGTAGTTGTTTTTGGTTATTTTGTGGAGGTAGCTAGTATACTTTTATTGGTTGACCCATTCGTATATTGCTGGAGTATGTTGTACTATAACTTGCTGTTTTTTTTTATTGAGATAGGCCAACCACGATAGTAGCAGTAGGGGATGAGGCAACAGCTTGCATATTCAAAACCACAACTTGACCTCATTGTTTTATGACCAAAGGAATAACGACAATGGGTACAGAAGGCAACGGAAATGAAATTTTTGGGTGTTTATTTCTACGCTACACAACACTCAAAATCAGACAGGTAGTCAGTCAGTTCGAATCGAATGACAGAAATAATTGTAGCTCCATGACGTCAGTATAGTGTGGTTACATGTATGGTTGTTGACCTAATGCAAACAGTGGCGTAGCTAACTAATATGCCCTGACTTCAAAAAAAAAAAAAATAAAAATCTCGCTTAGAAGGCATTGAGGTGATAATTTTTGCTTAGATTGCTCTTTAGTACAATATGTGATAACTCCAACAAAAACAAAAAAAATTTCAAGAAACAATAAAACGATTAAACATGGACTCAGTTTTATTCATTGCTAAATGAAATCATCAGTGACCTTTGAGCCAATAAGTGAGAATTTCTAAGCCTGATGTGTTTTTTGACTTCGCTTCGTTACACTTTTTGCTTGAGTTCTCAACAGATCTATGCAGAAAGCTAAACACAACCGGATGGAAAATTCTCACTCATTGACTCAAAGGTCACTGATGATTAGCAATGGATGAAACTGGCTTTAGTGGTTTTTCATAGATGTTTTTTTTTTTGTTTTTGTAATTTTTTGGAGTTATCACACATTATACTAAACAGCAAGCTTAGTTAAATAAATAAAAATTATTTTCTGTTCCGACAGAATAAAAAAAAATTTACTTCTCGGTGTGCTCACCAATTTAATACACATTTCCCATTTCCAAAATTTTATATAGTAATTTAATTTTTTGCCCCACTGCTTCATTGTAATGTCCTTCAAATCGCAACGCTACCGCCACTATGTCTTGTGGTTGCATACTCGGGTTAATAAACGTATGCACGAGTGCCTCAGCTGACTCATAAACTGAAAACTCTCAGTCTTAAATCGAATAGTTGGACTGTCGCACCCATTTGTCTTTTTCCCCTCTGAGGAAATGTCTGTATTCCCTTCATTATTGCTGTGGTTTAAAGCGACGCGCTGATCATCCTGTGGTGCGGGCGTTACAAGCGACATGGTTGGTCTTCTACTCTAACTCATGCACATTGTTATCATGTTGGACACAATTTGCGTGTCGCTTTTGCTGTTTCTGCTGCTGCTTAAACTGCCGCAGCTAAAGTGACAATTAATTGACTTGTGTCTATGCGCCCATGTATACGCGCTACAGGTGTAGCGGTTCGACGAAATTGTAAGTATGTTACTGTAAAGTATTAAAACTTACCACTGGGGTAAGTTAAATCCCGCTGACTAAATGCCTGCTTGAATGAAACTCATGTTATTATTAGTACTTGTGGTTTGTGACTTTAATTAGCTTAATAAATCTCATTTTTTGCTTTTGCACGGTCCTTGCATAGTTCATTTGTGGGTTGTGGTTAGCCCTTTTTCATCAAAGTGAAAATGTCGGCTTGTTTTGTAAGCCATATCCCTAAGGCTGTCAAATGAGACCAATTTTATGTGGTTATTGAAAATGTCACATGTAAATTGCAATCAATAACTTACTCAATGAACGAAGGTGTAATAAGCTTGCTTTTTCTTTCATCAGCAACCCATGGCCGTCTATTATTATAATTGTAGAGCAAATAAAGGGTTTCATTTCAGGGGTCACTGAGGAGAAGAGAAATCTTCAAAACGACTTAACCTTATAAACTCAAGTTGAAACAACTCCACAAAAAAAAACATTTAAATCGTCTGCATAAGAAAATATATGCGTAACCAGTTTTCACAAGTTCACGAAATTCCTAAATATTTTGCTTTACTGCTTAAAGTTGCATGCAAAAACCGCTTTTGTGGCGCAAATCATAATACACTTGCATTATGTGCTCCAAAATACCAAACAAAAACCAGACTACTGCTACACAACCTGACAAACAATGAAACTGTGTTTTGTGTTATTTGTTGGCAACAAAACAAACCTTACAGGTGCAACTACTTTTTTAAGAAGACAGCGCGCTACAACAAAAAGCTAAAGAACAAAATAACTACAGCTGCATTCACTAAAGTAGCAGCGGCAGCAGCAGCATTGGCCACAATGGTTTTTTGCGAGCTTCACAAAACGCATAACGCCTGCTCTGTGTATAGCAGTTAAGCAAAAAAACATGAAATGAAAATGAAAACAAAACAGACGCTGTCTCGTACATATGTTGGCAACACAAAGATGACGATGATGCCAGTGATGCAAAGTCATCTGCGACAGCAGCAACTAAAAAACTACAGTATGCTTAGAAATGAGTAGTGATAGATTCAGATATATTGCACATGAATATGTCTTACTTCGAATAAGAATTCCATAAGAGATAATTGCAGAATTATTTTTTTGTGGAGTTATTGAAGGATACTTAAGCGTTTGATTGAAATAAAGCGTGCTGAAAGCGGAATAACGCTCTTAAAATTGAAATGTCATATGTATTTTTAAGTCAAAAATTGAAACAATGATATAAAGATGATTTTTTAAGCGTTTGGTTTTTGAAAATTGAAAAAAGTACAGAAAATTTGTAATAATGAATGAAATATTTATTTGGAGCGATATATTAATTCCCGCCATTTACTTTTTAAATATTATTATATGTAAATATTGCCCGCGGCTACACCTGAGGTGGTGCATCCGTAAGCTTCAATTACGGTATACTTTTTCCAGCACTTCGGCCGGTATCCCACCAATGGCAGTTGTAATGAGCTTCGTCGCTGAAGAAAATTTTTCGGATTTTCATATTCCTCAGAGTGTACGAATTTTTATAAGAAAATTCAATGATTTTCAAGCGCTGTTCGTTTGTTAGTTTATTCATGGTAAAATGGCAAACTTTACTGAGCATTTTTAGTGTTGACACATGTTACGAATCACGCGTGAGATGTCAATAAACTTACACTGAAAAAACAAATAGCAAAAAATCACCCTTACAACACCTTCAAACTTATATTACCCATGACTTAGCATAGCAACCATACAGATTTTGTCCATGCAATGCATAGGCTTATAAATTTTGTAAAAATTTTCAAAAATTATTGAATTATAGTTCACAATATTCCGATCGATTACTTAAATTAAATGCTACTACTTCCATTGACAACAGCTGACGCTCAATTCAAGACGTCAAAGCTACGACACGAATTCATTGCATTGCGCACCAGTCGAAGTTAGTTATTTCTCTATCAAAACATTTGAGAAACCGAGCCGGGCAACCATCACATGGACAAAATAAAAGCCATTTTACTTGTAAAATGGTAAAAAAATATTACACTTCCATTGATTTCCTACAATTTTTGAAGAATCATCTATATTTATTGGGGCCCGCGTGATTAAATGATTATGAAGAGATTATGCATAAGTAAAGGATTCAAAAGAAGTGTTGACTATAAAATCGTTTCTTAAAAATGTTTTATTTAAAAGATATTTCATTAAATATCTCGTCATTTCAAAATATAATTGAGGGTATTCCTCTAAACGCGAAGATGCCTCGAAAGCTGTGTAAGCTGCGTAAACTGAGAACATTTTCGAGTCTCGAGAAAAATTTGTATGAAGAAAAGTTTACGCAACCCTCGAAAACTTTCGAGGCAAATTTGATGCGAGAGCAGCCTCGAAAAGAAGGAATCAGTGAACCAGTGTTGCTGTTTGTCGAAATAATTTGCTGCCAGTTTGAAACATCCTTAAAAATTTGCATACACAATTTCATGTTGTTTTCCTTTTTGTGTTTTGATATTTATTAACTTAATTCTATTTATTTCGTTACATTTTTTTCATGGCTGCGGCAAAACTGACCAAACTGTGAAATTGCCATTCCTCATTCGTTTGCACGTTTGCATTTATAGAAGTGATCCCGTAATCAATCTCGAAACTTTCGAGTTTTTGCGTTAGAGGAATACCCTAATTATTCATACAATTCATAAAAATATACAGATTTGTTACAGTTCAAACAGAAATGATATAACATTTCCGAAGAGAAACAATAGATAAAATGCATTCGCGATCTGTTGTTTTTGCAAATTTTTCAGTTTTAACTGCACATTTTTAGGCATATTTTATTTTCATTTTTGACAATATTGGTAAGACGATATAGGTTCAGAATGAGAAAAATCTTCAAAACCACCACCAGAATTAAAAAAGCTCTGGTCTGAAATTATCATCATTTTTTTAAATTCATCTGATTTTGAAGAGAGTAACTGATACGCTTAATGAGATTTTCTCTGCAAGCATATGGTGTTTAATTTGCCGAAACGACAGGAGTCGGATATCGAGGTTTGAGACTTTGCAGAATTTTTTTTTTTCACGGATTAAATACACATAAATCATTTTGGCTATAGTCGAAAAATCAACTCAACAAAAAAATATTTCTGAATTATTGAGAAGCGGCATTTCGGATGAGAACTTTACAAAAAATCAGAAATGATTGCAAGCATTGAGATCCCATTTCGATTTTAATACTTTTCCTTTGTTTTTATTAAATTAAAAATTGCGAAATTTGAGTTGTGGCCAATTTTCAATTATAACTCACTATTAAATTTAACCCTATACATAAAAATAAAATAAAATTAAACTAAAAAGGTTTTTCTTAATAGACAAAAATTGTATGTTCCAATAAACTTTTTCGTAAAGTTGTGTTTTACAGAACTAAAAAATATTTTAAAAATTAATGATTAATTTAATCAAATATTACAATGAAAACATTTAATCAAAATCGGAGACTTCAAGACTCAAACGTTTTCGTTTTGGCAAAGTATGCCCCACACCATAATCAAAATGATGAGCATCGAAGTTGAATGTAATTGAAACAAATAGTAAATACTTTTTAGAAGGGATTTCATTCAAAAACAAATATTTATATTGCTTGAAAATTTATTGTCAAATCTTTGCCTCAAGTATTTTAAAAATTTTGCTCATAAAGATTTCATAAAGAAGTTGTTAAATTTTTGTTGATTTCGGATTAAATATTCTTTTACGATACTGCCTAAAGAGAGTAATTGTAAAGCAGCACCCTTTAAAAGTTATTTTTTCAATAAATATTTATTATATATATTTTTATTGATTGCAAGCAAAACAGCTTTTAAGTCACTAAAATTGCTTACTTTTTCATAACAATATTGTTCCTAACTGCTTAGCAACATACTGTATGTTTTTTTTTTTTCGAAAAAGCACTAAATTACTAAAAAAAATTAAGGCAAAAAGAAAAAACTCACCAAAGCAGCTGAGCTTAAAATTTGTAATCCATTGCTGCGAATGCGAATACTGCTGCTGACCATGTTGCTGCTGCTGCTTTAAATGTTGCATGCCGTATGATGACTTTACTTTTGTTTTATGTCGCTGCTGCTGTAGTTGTCTTAAATGAAGAAGTCTTTTGCTTAATTTCATTTTGTCGTTGTTGTCAGTTGCTGTCGTCGTTGTTATTTTTATTGTTATGTTGCTGATTGTATGATACGCTGCTGCTGATGCTGCTGCCACAGCTTTTGATGATGATGACGATGATGATGTTGCTGCTGCCGTTTGTTTTGTAAAAATGTCGCTTTAAGCGACATGCAATCGTTGCTGTCGTCTTGTTGTTATCCCTTTTTTAATTTTTTTGTTTTCGTAATTTATGTTGTTGGGAATTCTGTTGCTGCTACAGCCTTTCACTTTATTTTCCAATTTTAATTTTTTTTTTCAGAAATATTTTTTAATTTGTGTGGGGAAAACTTAAAAAATACTCGCACACCAAAAATTCTCTTGCTTTCTGTTGCTGTTGGCAATAATTTATTTAATATTTCACTCTTGTACTTCTTTTTTTTCTATTTATTGTTGTTATAATTTTTTAATTTTTAACACATGCCAGCAGCATGAAAAAAAAATGTCGAACGAAACACAAAAGCGCCGAAAAAAATTCGCCGCACGTTTTGCAGGGTGGTGGTGTTGCCAAAACACAAAAAAATTGTTGGTCTTTTAAAAAAACATCTAGGACAACGACAACATTTTTAGTAGAATAAAATATTGCTAGCGCTAAAGTTGCTTTGAACGTTGTGGGAGATCGCCACAGCGTCAGTGCCAGTGGGGTGGCACTTTGATAGGGGAGTCGTCTTCTAAAGGAGGCTGAGTGGGGGCGAAATGTTAAAAGGATTCGATTTCCAAGTGAATTTTTCTATTCACTTTTCACTTTCATTATGGGCTAAGCTAAGATTTTTCTTTAATAAAAACATTTTCTACGCAATTTCTATATGAGGGTCTTCGTTTTCTGTGCTGCCTATTGTTGTTATTGTTGTTGCTGCAATTTCATTACAGCCACCGAAACCAAAAATATGATGACAATAGCGACACGTTTCTTTTTGACCATTGTTGTTGTTGTTGCAACTTGTGCATGTTTTTGTTGTTGTTGTACCTGACTTTATGTTGTTGCCTTTTGTACCTTACTTTTTGTTGTTCTTGTTTTTGTTTTGTTGTGTTGATTGTGTGCTGCTTGTTTTGCATAAACAGCGCCTGCTAGCTTTAATTAAAAATTATTTGTAGCATACTCTAAGGCGTTCCACCAATTTTTTGCGTTTTTATGCTGCTGATTAGCAAGCAGTAGTTTACTGTTATGTTGATTGTGAGCAGATGATATAGCAGGCAGTCTGCCTTTTTTTCAAAGGAACACGAAACAAACAAGTGGGGCGTGTGGATGTTTCAGCACGTAGTTTTGCTTTTTTGACAGCACAGCGCCTAAAAGTTGACAGCAAAGCAAACAATAAAATTCCGAGAAGTAAGTGGAGGGTAAGGAGGGCAGCACACAGTAAAAGCCAGAAAACCGAGAAAAAAAACAAATAAAACCGACCGTACGTCCAGAAAACCACGCGCGAGATACACGCGAATATCTCCAGCAGATACAAGATACGAACGTGTTTTTTGCCAAAACAAAAAAAAAAAATTCGTGAAAAAATTGGGAAAAATCAAGGATGCTGCTGCTGACGTCGACGCAGAATACGCACGCACACACGAACACTGGCACAGAATTTGGATTTCTTTTTTATTTTAATTAAATATCAATTTTTTTCGCTTTTGCACAAAAAAAAAAAATTGCACGACTTTCGCTTGTTGTTGTTACTTGAACTTTTTTACAAATTGTAGCTTCAAACGAAATTTTGCTTCCGTCAATTTATCTGTGTCGAGAAATATTTCGGTGAAAATAGAGATTTTTCACTACCATCTGATAAATCAAAAAAGCACACACGAACGCGACGAACGCATTTCTTTAGTATTCCGTTCAGAGCGTCACCACGGTATCAGCATTAAATCCGAACTAACGGCAATTTCCGCACAGCGAACTCAACTCGAAAATGCAGACCAACACAACGAAGACAACGTCAACGACGACAGTCGAAAGTGATGACAAACGCAACGCAGAGCAAGAAAAAAGCAGAAATACGCAAGCAGACGACGACGGAGGCTGTGACGATTGTAGAGGGCGCTTTACGCGCAACACTCTCTGATTTGATTACGGCTATGCGCGCAGAGAGCGGTATTGTTCGAATTTCGAAATCTCTGCTCTAAAGTCAACAAATGCTACACGCAATGCGTATCAGAAAAAAACTTCTGAAGAACAAAACAACAAAAAATCGTTCTCATAAGAATTTTCACAATTTCGAAATTCGAAGTTAGGACTTTTTCTTGAACTTGTCTCATTCGAAATATCTACTGGTGCTCTTGAAATTTTATTCAGCGAACTAAAAAATAATAAAAGATTTCACTATTCTCTGTTTTGTTATCAAATTATCGAATTCGAAGAAAACAGCCCCAACTCTCGAACTCGAACATTAATATGATGAGTACCCTGAAACCTTTTCTATGCTCTTGATGTCTCATTGAGCTACTCAGCGATTGATGTCTGCATTTTTCTTATCACATATTGAAATATATTCGAAACTTCGAACATAGGATTGTGTGGAAGTGTTTTCGAAGTTCTGTTCTCTTGTTTTTATTGAAAATTTTGTATGAACTTCACTCTTCATTTTCAGTGTGAAATCACAATTTTTTTTATATTATTGCTTGCTCTAACTTCGAATTTCGAAATTCTCTTTATTTATTTACACGACCGCCCTCTCTTTTCGTGCGTATTGGAATTTTTCTCCCTATTTTGCAGCGCATGCCCACCGGAAGCTGACAATTCAGCGGAAATGCATAGCAACAATTTGTACGCTGTTGTTGTGTGATGTCTAACTATAGTGGAATTTCGAATTTGAATTTTGACAGTTTAACCCTTGCGCGACAAATATATCAAGTACTCAAATTATATATAAATGGGATGCTTTTAGTATTAGAATTTTTAATGATTTTCTTGTTATTATTTACTGCATACAGTGAAATTATGCTAAAAAATTCAAAACCTTATGTATTGGTCTATGAAGTATCTCTAAAGTAAATTAACTTTCATTCTTCGGATCTGGATAGTGTTAGATTGTGAAGTAATATGTTCTCTCAGAATATTCTAAGAGAATTTTACTGTCCACACTCCCAAAACGGGCAGTTACAATCTTACATAATCTTCAGCATTTTTTTTGGTTTGGAGAAATCCATGATCAGTATATTGAAGTCAAATACTGCCGAAGTGATCATTGTCCTCAAGAGGTTTTTTTTCTATTATGTTGCCAAAGAACACTTCGAACTTCCTTGACCTCTTTGCAGCGATTAAGGATTTTGCCAATACCAATTCATTAGCCATCAAATACGTCATATCCGACTTTTTACTATCAATACGTACAAACGTCTATTGAATTTCTGAAAAGCGCATAAGATTACTTTTAAAACAAGCCCCTGTGAATCTGTGAATTTAAAAAAAAAACGGAAATCGGAACCTTTCTGTGGCTCTCTTTCCGACCCATAAAAAATTTCAAAATTGTTGTTTTCGATCCAGAGATATAAATCCTGGTGGCCTTAGTCAGCTGATAATGCTGCTCTTTTAATCTTACCTTATAAGATTTTGAAGCTTTTATCAAAAACAATCCGTTTTTTTATTTATCTCGTTTTGGTGTCACATTTTAAAAATAACTTTCACACTGGCATTGCCGCGTTTTCAACTACTCGTTTTCGTTTGACGTCAGCTAGTTTTTAATGCAATTCAAAGTGAATATATGTGATATCAAAGTTCTTAGCTCATCGCAAACATAAGACTCAAGAACTATGATAAAATATATATCATTGATGTGAATGTCCTGATGCGGCTTCTGACTAAATCACTGACAGAAGAATATAAGAACCAATACGATAAAACAAAATAGCATTGGATGTGAATTGACAGCTTCATCATGAAACAAATACAAAAAAAATATTTAAAAAACACATTGTTGCTCACAACTTTGATGCCTCTTTACTTAATTTGTCTTACTATTTTTGCGCAATGTTGCTCCCCAATGAAGACAACAAACTTTAATTTGAGAATGAGTTAAAAAAGATGTTGATTTAAGTCGCTGAGCGCTAATCAATACTCGATGATACTCACATTAAACACAACCTACTAAGAGCGCATAAGTTGTAATTCGAACTTTAATTTCGAATATTTAATACAAACATCTTAAATACAACATGTCAGCAATGCAACTTACAACATGTTGCGACCACATGCTGTGCGCTTGAAAATGAGAGCGAGAGGTTTGTTATATAAAAATTTATGCTGTCCAATATAAAAATTAAGGCAGGTTAAAAGTGAGGGTCTGCACTGAGCTTGGCTAAGCTGTTTTGTTGTTTAATATATCTAATAGTTTATCATATCCTTGTGCTGTTTGAAGCAAGGGAAATTTCTTGTACAATTAAACAGATGTTTGCTCAATTATTTATTAAAAGGGGAATAAGAAAGAGATGAAAAATTTCGGACTAGCGAAGTTTGAAAACATGCGGTTGCTGATATATAAAAAACATATTTTTAATAAAAATTAATATGAATTTTTGATTAAAAAACACTTGGTTATACGTATTAAACAGATAAAGGTGAATCCGCCGCACAAAAATATTCCTTTTGGTAAAAAAAAAAATGCTAACAAAAGTTCGTATAGATTGGACTAGGGAATATAAGTAGTCCGCCTTTGAGCTAAAGTTTGAAGAATTCAAATACTTAGATACCTTTATATTTCATATACACTAAATGCCAGTAATATCGTGGTTTGAAAATTGCAGCATTATAATTGGCAGCTGCCAAGCTATCATATATGTATGTCATACAAAGTGACCTTTTTTAGTTTAATACTATGGATCGTTTAGCTTTCGTACAACGCATCAAAAATTTTAAAATTTTCTATAAAAAATAATAAATCTACCGTAATTACAATTCGCTTTTTAAATGGAGATTATGGTCGTGCTTGAATAACCGGTATTGAATGATGATTTTCTCAAACAAAATCTTCAGTGATAAAGCTCAAAACCCTCTCTCTATCGATGGTGAATAAGCAATATTATCGAACATGGGGCTCTTTAAACCAATTAATGACCTCTGGAAATTGACATTGTGTCCACAAAAGGTAATTGCGTGATTTGTATTATGCAGTGCGGGTATGATTGTCCCGTATTCCTCTTACTAATTATACCGCTGCAAAAAAAAACTAAATACTTTATCCAAAGTTAACTTAGGATTTGATGATTTCCCAGAAAAACAAGTTTTATATCGTATCGAATTTTAAATATTTTGCAAGTCGTGTGCATTATCAGCAAAAGCTGGGCGAACTTCAGATATATTTTTATATGAATGTAAACTTTTTTTATCAAAACCTGCCCACCAAAACCCTTCCGATATCATAAGATAAGCAAAAATTTTGTGTTTTAAAAAATCAAATATTGCACGGCTCACTTCACAGACATGTTTTTATCCCGGAACAAAAATTACTGTACTGTCGATGGAAAATGTCAAAAATGCGCTTTAGATAAAACCACTTTGTCCCAGAGCATGCTTGACTAAAGATGTTTTGACACTACTAAAACTTATGCCAGTTATCGATGGGACAGTATAAATTTTTTTTTAAGCAACACCAGTAATTTTTTATACTTTTCATTTAATATTGTTATATCTAGTAAAGCTAATTTTTGTAAGCTATAATGATACTTTTTATGTCATGCTATATTTCTTGGATAGAAAAATATATAGATATAACTTTTACGTTTGATAAGTAATTGCTGAGAGGCAAATGTGCTATTTGTATGTCCATGATATCACTTCTCAAGCTAAGTTATTCTTTTACCTAAATAAAGGACTTTTTTGTTTTATTTTGCAGACAAAAAACTGCTACAATGAAGACACGTAGTCAAATCTCAAAATAATGGCAAGTTCTTCACGCATTCAATTTTATAAAAATAAGATTTGTTCAATAAAATTATTACAACACAAACTCAAGTGTTGAAATGTCAAAAAGATTAAAAAATTAGTAAGGAAACCGACTCCAAGTATACTTTAAAGGGCATGTACTGAAAGAGATACCTTTTGCAGTCATTCATTTTTTCTTTTTTTTTACATTTTAGTAACAAGTTTCAGTGATATATAAGTCATTTCACTTCCGCAATTGCTAATGTAATCGAATTGTACTCACGGCACTCTTACCCCTAGCAAACACCTTTTGCTTAAGGGACCGCTGCAACAGTAGCAACACCCCCAAGCCCATTTAATAATTTGAAACCGCTTGATATTACGCATCCTTCTGCAAGTCTTCAGTTCCTGCTACTGCTGTGCACTGCCAAGCGTAAATTTATTAAATATGAAGATATGATGCAAGCAAATATACACACACACACACATTTTTATATATGATATACACTGACAAAGAAGGACCGATTGAGGGTATGAGCGACACTTGTTACATTTTGCTATTTTTGCTGGACTGCTGATGTTGCTGCTGCTGCTGCCGCCGTTTTGTGTAACGAGTAGGATGTGTTAAGGATGAAGACGACAACGACGTTGAATATAAAAATAATTCATAGAGTCGAAATGAAAATGTAATAAACTCAATGACAACAACAGCAATGACAGCAACATCAGCAGTAATAGCTGTAGCAAACAGCAAAAAGAACCAGCATACAACACACACAGTCATTCAGTCAGCCACCGAGCCAGGTATCATAGATGGATACATATACACGCATATAAATAAGAGGACACAACCAGCAGGCAATTTGAGCTAGGCCGCTCATGGAGAAAGCCTAAAAGCCTTCTCAAATTCAGCTTTCTATGCAAATATACTTTCCAATGAGTGACCTATTTGCATGATGAAATCTTCTTGCAATAAAATGCGTGCTAACAGGGTGTAAGCTTGAAGTCATAAAATCTGCACTAAATTTTTGTTTTTGAGTTGTTGCTTATAGTTCTCAACCAGTTTACGTGAATTTGGTGAAAAATAGAATATGGCTGGTATTCAAATATAAGAAATGGAAGAATATCGGCATTATATCCTCAATATATCGTTAAAACTTTTTCGTAAAAATTCATGCAATACCATTTTTTTCTGTATCCTTTGAAAGTTATCAAAACAAGCCTGCTTTTCTCCATTCTACCGAAGATTGTTTTTTAAGTCTTCCTCGGAAAGCCTATTTCTAAGCCTGAAGTCTTACTTTTTTCGGTCATTTCATATAAGATAGAAAGTAAATTTTAGGGAATTTCTTAAGTCCTGCATCTTCTCAAAGAAAGCTTTCTAATAGCGCTACTTTCTGCCCCTTTTTTTTGCCAACTGGGTACATAGGTACACAAACACTTACGAAGGCACAAACCCAAATAAACATATACAGTACGCATTGCTTGAGGTGTAAAACATCTCTTGTTTTTGTTTTTCTTTTGTCTGTTTTTGACTTTGGTTTTTGTATTCGTTTTTGCTTTTCTACTTCCATTTTGTATTTTGCTTTCAGTCGCTTGTTTCATTTTTATTGAGTTATAAAATTAATTCATCATTATTGAAATATAAACAACTTCTACAAGTGCAAAATTCACACACACCCACATACATATATTTATAAACAAACAAATGGCACATACATATGTACATTAAGGTGGTCCTCAAAATAAAATGTAAGCTTCAGTTAGAAAATGTATTTGTATAGAGAAAAGCAAAGTTTTGTAGACCCAGATAACCGACCCCTATAGGGGATTTCGTATGACAAATTTCGCCACATTTTCTTTATTTCTTGGTGATAAAATTAGATATCACTCTTTCTATCGAAAAATATTTTTTTAGGGCAATGTTATAGAAGAGAAAAAATATATCACTGCACTTCCCATAAATCAAGAAATGCGCTTTCTAATCTCAATCTATATAATAATAATATAATTTCAATCTTTAAGCCAATTATATACTTTCATCGCTATGATGTATTTTTGGCGCTTGAGCTCACTCTTTTATGCACTATTTTTCTGACTTTAATTTGGAACCACCCTAGTGTACATTTGTGTGTTAGCATTAATGGCTGTGTTGTCATTTTAAAATTATTTTTAATTGCATCGTAGAATTTTTTTTTATATAATTAAATTTTCAAAAAAAAAGAACACTTCAGTAATAATAACGTAATGGCCAAATCACTTGGGTGTCATGATCAGCGTATGTTTTTTCTTTAATGGAGATAAGCAAAAATATCCAGCTTCATGAATTTTGAAATTTTTCGTAAAGTTTGCATTAGATGCTAGTTTAGGGACTTCCTGCGGAATCTTATGGCTTTCGTGTATGTATATTATGAAAAACTTGTGCTATCAGTGATATTGAAAATTAAGTGATTGCTTAGATTTTGATTTACACTAGCTTCTTTCAGTAGGCGTCGCAACAAATAGTCTGACAATATAAGAGAACGAAAATTGACATAAAAAAACAAGAAATTATTATACCATTTACCGAACTATTACCCGGACTTTCTTTGAATTTATGCACGCCGAAAGAGTTCCGCTTAAAAAAATTTGCAAAAAGCATTTTTAAAAATATCGATTTCTGAAGTTATCGATATATTGATTTTTTTTAAGAGTTTCTGTCTTTCGTTTTAAAAAAAATTTTATCACATAATGCATCATTTACCGATTTTCGTTGTGTATACTTGTGAAACCTGCATGTTATGTTAATTAAAAGATTATTCATCTATGTCAGGTAACCAACCTATTTTCGTTCAATTTCAATTTATTAGAAATAATATTCGTATACTGGGAACAAGAAGCTTTTATGATACAAAGAATATTGGCTTAACCCTTTCGTGACTACTGGGAAAATACGTACCAAATACTTTCAATGCTATGTTCTACACTTATTGTCAATGAAAGCTCGTATTTGAAGTGTCCCAATTCAAGTTTTTCTTTATGCAAAATTATATTTAAATATATATTATTTCTAACACGTGTGTACCATTGGCAGACCATGTTTTTTAAACTACTATTTTCTTATTTAAAAAAAAATTCAAAATGACGTCTGAAGCCGAAATAAAACTCCGTCGCGAAAGAGTTAATATAATTCGTTCGAAAAGTTTTTCTTTCATGTAGTGCTCTTGCAACGAATTTCATTGTATTCTCTTAAAAAACCTCGTGATGTGAGGAATTACAGTTTTGTTTTCTTGCTGTCATATAATCTCTACTAGCATTTCATTGCGTTCTCATAGAAAAATTTCGTCATATTTATTGCTCTTGATACGTCAAACCCTTTCGAGTATAGTTTGCTGCACTAAATGTCACACTCAACTGTCTTTATTGCCAGTGGAAGAAATTCTTATTCCAAA
Source organism: Tricholauxania praeusta (assembly GCA_949775025.1). Taxonomy (NCBI): domain Eukaryota; kingdom Metazoa; phylum Arthropoda; class Insecta; order Diptera; family Lauxaniidae; genus Tricholauxania; species Tricholauxania praeusta. The sequence continues at coordinate 120,533,215 of OX459031.1, read as the reverse complement.
AAAAAATCTCGCATATCCGAAAAAATTGTTTTTTGGTAATTTAATTACATTAGCGAAGGGGTTTTAATTTCAATAAACGGTTTGAGTTTATAGTTCATTACCACTGGAAGCTATGTGGAGAGACTAAGAAACCCGTAAACTGCAGTCAAGCCATGGAGCATCCGCCACAAACAACAATCGTTCAACAACACAAAACAGCATTTTTCCAATCAAATGAAACACTATCTTCAAGCATCGCTGCTTGATGTCCTCCTGCATTGTCTAATGGTGCTGGACGATATGCTAAGCCGTACTGTCACTGGGAACCATGGCATCTAATTGGGGTTATCTAGATCTAATTTCAATTTACATCAAATTACAAATATTAGAATCAAATGTAAAATGAGTGTATTTTGTGAATCGTGCAAAAAAACTTTCGTTCATTTGGCCACCAACCATACTTCTATCTCAACTGAGATGATGAAAAGACACTGGCAATAAAATGGTCACACTATAAGGATAGATGCTAAGGAAACGTGTCGATCAGCACTTTGGTGTAACCCACAGAAGTGACAGTTGCAGACGACCTCAAATGGCACATTATAGAGCAACGAGTCAGGGGTCAAAATCATTTTAAAATCATTTATGCCCCATGCTCCTATAGAATCTTAAGGATATCAATCATGTCTTCATGCATTTTCCTCCCGGATAAACCCTATTTTTGCATTTTTTTTAACAAAACTCTTTGACAGATTAACATGAAACTTCACAAATGTTCTTATATTTTATTGTGCCAATATTAGTAGCTCTAATTGAATCAGAATATTAAAAAATACAATTATCGTTTTCAAAAAGTTAGTTTCAATTTCAGACAACTATAAAAGTCGAAGTACTTCTGTGAATAATAATGCTTCGATGTAACGATTTGTGGGTTTTATCGCACATGTTATTTAGATAACATATTATGTTATAACATGTGGGGTACAATCCATAGCAAATGCATCTACAGCGACACCGCTTTAGCGCTCTTATACCTCTATAAATAAATTAATCTAACAAATAATGTTGTTTAATACAACATGTAGTTAAATATTTATATAATGGCTATATTTTTACAAGAACAATACTGGCATTATTAAAAATTTCTCTTAGGATAATACTTTGATTTTTAAAGTTGCACTACAGATTAAATGTCGGCACATTAAACCGAAATGCATTTTCTACTACGATTCCTGTTATTATACCCATTTAACGTAAGATTTAAGTAAATATGTTTTATTTTTTCTGCTTGTATAGTAGTACCTATAGCAAACATTAAAACAAACCCAAGTTATTTGTTCGCAGTGGCGTTGTTAGTTCGTATACTATAAAAATAAAACGTCGCGCCGTTAATTTTTATCGTTCCCTTGGCGGCGAACTCTTTAACACCCAGTTAATAAAACGGAGAAAAAAATCCGACTAAATAACCAACTGACGTTATGTCGACCAACCAACCAAGCAACACTCGCTAGCAAGCAAGTGTTGTCCAACAACATCATCAACATCGGTTATATCGAATGTGCGCTACTTGTGTTTTGGTTGATCTCTAGGGTTAAAATTCCTTTTTACTCCTACTGTTGATTATGGTGCTGCTGCTGCGATGTTATATATTTTTAACCCATTTTGTGCAGTAAATATTTTTAAAAATATGAGCAATTAATATGCTTTTATTTTTAATATCGAAGATGAAAACTTAAGTTCACATTCTTATTGACCTGTTTTTATCGGTACGAAATTTTTTCCGATTTTTTAAAAACCTACAAAATTTTTTTTACAAAAATGGCCTCCACTTGGGAATTTTCATAATTTTTCCAATTAAAATTTCCTCTTAACGCATGTATTGAAAACATACTGTGAACTTATAAAATCTCCCCTAAATCCACACATTTCCAGTTGCCAAAGTCTCAATGTACCATCGGCTCAAAACGTGTTAAACTTTCAGGTGCGCACGATAGCTGCACGGCGGCTATTTCGACGGCGTCGTTGGTAGTTAAAAGTTATTTTCTAAATTTTATTGTAATTACGAAAGTTTTGAACTTTTGTTTCAGCGTGTTAAGTACACGGAAAAGTATCTCAATCTTTGGGATATTTGTTTGATTGTTTGTACGGTCGGCGGCTTTGCGCGCCGCGTATGTTTGTTTGTCTGTTTATTCAATTGTGCTGCATGCACAATAGCGTTATAGTAGCACTAAGCGAACACCTACAAGTAAATGAAAGATATTTTAAGCCGCAGCATTTTAATTGCTATTGTAGCTGTTTTACTTTTATCTGTAACTGGTGATAATCTTCCAAAAATTACTTGGCTGCGGCCGCCGCAGCAATTGATATCATGCTGTGCTCAGTTATGTTTTTACCCGCCAGGTAAAACCAAATTTATAAACTAAAATATTTTATCATTAAAATTTTGATTTGGAATTTTTTCGCGCCAAATTCTATTCGTTTTGTTTGTGTAAATGTTTATTTGTTTTGCTGTTTGTTAGCGTAAATGCGGAAAAAGTTTTGCAGTATTTAAATTGTTTTGAATTTAATTGAGCTGCCAGCGTTTTGAATTATTAAATGAACAAAGTTTGCGGAAAATTTCTCTCATTTTTTTTTTCTTTCTTTCTTTAATTAATTTAAAGTAATTGGGGAAGTTGTTGAATAAGAAGATAGGAAACGTACAATGATAAATATCTTTGGTAGAGTTCAAAAGGGTTGTATATTTTGATCAGAGCGTTTTAAAGGGGACGCTGCTGCTATTCAAAAGTTCGAATTACCGCAATAGTGCTGGATAAAATTTTACTTTGAAAATGAAAGATGGTTTTTAATGTCAGCAAATATTAACCATTTATCTTAAGCTTCCACTAAGTCCTTTGATGTGAGAGAAAAGGCATTAATAGGAGGAGAGTCTTTGTCAAAATAAAAAAAGTAATGGGACCGAAATATTTCTGATTTTGCTGTTCCTTTTATGGCGAAATTATTAGCCACGTACCGCTGTTCTTGGCCAGATTTTCAGATTACAGGAAACACATCTATTCTTTATTTTGTCTCCAAATTACAGACGACTGTTCTGTTCTGTCCAGGGTTATTTTTTCAAAACATATCCTTATTCTTATGAAAAACAAAAACGCACACGCAAACATTTTTGACTTCCGCTATGTCGGTTTGTTGTGTTGACATGCGACTTTCTTGCACTTACAGCTTTAACTGCAGATAATAACAACAATACTGCTTAATATTGCTTAGAGAACTATGAACTTTTTAGAATAAAAAGTAGCCTATGTTCTAATCTAGCATATACGCCGTATATCCTTTTGAATTAATCTTAATCCATTCAGCCGTTTAGGCGTGATGGAGAAACAAACATCAATGCATTCACATTTAAAGCATTACATAAGAAAAAAAAACGGCTGGAATTATTAGATTGGTGACTTAGGTAAAATGATTGTGCTAATATTCCACATCATCCCCTCATGTTTAAAAAAAAACCACAAATACTGCAACAAGGCCTCAGGAATTAATTTAAAAAACCACGAATTTAAATTTCCCAATTTGTTAATGTTTTGAAAAAATTTCTCATAAACTTTTTTTTTTTTTTCATTTGCAAATTAATTTATTTCAAAAATGCAATTAAGAGCTCAAAATATAAATTTATGCAACTTTAATTGATTGATGCACTCGCATGATGCTGAATTTGTTGTATTGTATGTTTCATACTTTTCGCAGAATTTCATCAGCAGACAAATGGCAAAATAATTTTACAGTCGATTTTATCGAACGTGGAGCAATGAAACAATAATGCGATGTTCAGTTGACAGACAGTCAGACAAACGAAATGAAATAAAGATTGACAGTTTGTTTGTTGCATGTCGTCGCTATGCTTAATCAAACCAAATAGCAGCAGCCGCAGAAATCAACTGCAAATTTGAAATACCATCAAACTCAAACATTTGAATCAAACTGTCATATTTGCGTTCGCTTATGAAGGCGTTTAACCCAGAACGCGACCACGACCATGAACATGACCCTTGAAGGGTCTGCTGCTGATTTACTTGTTTGATTTTTTTGTTGTTGTTGTTGTTCTTTTTTTTCTATTGTATTCTTCTGTTTAAGCTGGCGGCACTTGATAATTAAACGCGCGTGTGGTAGGCAGCAGCGGTGGCGTGTCACTGAGAGTAGCAGGCATTAACAGCAAAGGCGTTAATATTGCAGCAACAGCAACAGCAGCAGCATCAGCATCGAAATTGCTGCTGCATAAATTATCATTAAGCAATACAATAACAACAACAAGAATAATTGCGTTTTATAGAAAGACCACCACTATACGATGGAGTGAAAATGTCACAAAATTTCCTTTTCTTAGTGATTTTGCATTTTCTATCATTGCATTTGCATCTGCATCTGTATTTGTATCTGTAACTGTATCTTTGTTTATATATGTCGGACATACAGACGAAAAACTATGGAGTTTGGGTTTGAAATATCTTTTATTCCTCAATGTCATCTCCTCTAACTTCAATATGATTTTTACCGCTTTTTCCAGCGATTCTTCACTTCATGTATCCAACCCCTGAAATGGTTCTGCGGCAGACCTTGAAAATACTCCTCCACGGCTTCTTCATTTGATGAAAAATCGCTTTCCAATCAGAAATCTGTTAGGGTGTGGAAAAGGATAAAAATCAGAGGTAGCCAGTGTAAATGTTCCAACAATTTGTGCTTCAATTTATCCAGTTTTGAGCACATTTATTAGAAAATGCATTGACATGAAGATAGATGATTTTTTTCTTCGCTAAAGCAGGTCTTTTCTCACAAGTTTTTACATCCAGCTGATCCTAAAGGTTGCAATAGTATTCTCCTTTTATTGTTATACTTGAGCAACAAAATTCCTTTACCAGCCGAAAAAACTGATGCCATAATCTTTTTAGAAGATTTTGACTCCTTTGCCTTTGAATAACCGAACTCAGTTCCGTCAGATAGTTGTAGTCGTAGTTCAGAATCATAGCGGTAAGCCCAAGTTTCATTCATAGTGACAAACAGTCGAACGAAGTCAATTTTATTCCGTGTAAAACTCCTCAAACTTCACAAATGTTCTTCTATTTAATCGTGTGTTTTACTTTTGATCTTGCATTTCAAATCTTCTGGGACAGTTTTTGCATCATAATCTTGATAAGGTGTCTTACTTCTTTTAATTTTCGTAATTTGTAGCCTGTGTACCTTATTTTCTTCATCATCTATCCCTTTTTTTCGAACTTGATCATTATATCTTTAGTGGAATATACAGCGATGGGCAAAAGACGAAAGATGAGCCAATATTGACTCTTTACAATAAGGAAGTAATTTTCTTAAGCAAAATAAGCAAAACAACAAACACAAGTTCTCGACCCTGCTATATACATTTTATTGTTGCATCATTCAGAAAAAATCCGAGGCGAGCGAACAAGCAAACAACAATGCTCACATTGAGGACAGCTTTCCTTGTTTCGTTTTATCAGTGTACTTTTATTTCTACACTCACAATGGTTTTGCTTGATTATTGGAATTGGCTTTTGGTTTATTCAAGATTTTTTTTTTTTTCATATATTCGATCTTGTATATTTTATTTGCATATTAATCTGAAACTGTAACTACGAGTAACTATTTTTTTTTTTCAGAATGCTTAGCATTCTAGTTATCATTTTCAAAACTAATGTTGCATTTTCATTCCACCGTATCAAAGTGAAAAAAAAGGACTTTCCCTTTTTTTTCGTTCATTATTTTTATGTTCTTTTTTCTATTTTTCTTTACCCTTCATTAGTCGTGGACTGGACATAGACATGGACTTCATTGTGCGGGTCAATGGTCGCAACGCCTTTCTGACCGAATCGCAACAAAACAGCAACAGCAACAACATTTGCTTCAATTATATTAACCCGCACCGCTGACAGTCTACTCCACATAAAAATTTGTAATAAATGCAACCAACTCTCATCAACATCGCGCATTGTCGTACGCTGATGGTCTTCTCATGTCCATTTTCATAATTTTTAATTATTTTTAATTTAATTGTTGCGCCTCGCGTGCGTTTATGAATAATAAAACGTTTACGCATTTCTTGAGTGATCTTTTTAAATTAAATACGAATTTAATAACAAAAAAATTTCAATGGAAGAAGAGTCATAAAAATTCAAATTTCAAAAGAAGATAACAAAAATTGAGGAGCACTAAACTTAAACTAAAAGATTATTGCGGGAGTCGTCAGCCGGATATGCGCCGCTGTATCGTATAGCTCACTTGAATTTATTAATTTGGGCAGTAATTTTTTTTTACTGAACTTTACTTTTTTATTAACTTGTTTTGGTGTATTTTTTTTCGTTATCAAAACTCCACAGCACCTTTACAAAAAAAAAAAAAAATGGACCTTTTCATTGCTTGGCTGGGTTTTCATTTGAAGCTTTGCTGTTGTTGTAAAAATTTTACGTGCTTTTTATGTCTTTATCATTTTTTTATGTACTGTACCGCGTCGTTGCCGTCGTCTATCTTTGGCTGTTAGTCACCCTTATTGCTGTGTTGGTTGCGCTTAGATGAAGAAAACCCTTAAGTCGCAATTTTTTTTTTTTCCTTTCAAGTTCAAAAATTTCATTGCTCTTTTGTGTATTATATTGGACGGCGCTATCTGCATAAATTTATGAAGACTTACAGTTGGGAAATTTCTTAACAATTTCGTGTAGAAGGTGCTACAAATTCACGCGCTATAATGATTACTGTGGAGCAAATTAGTTGCAACGCCTTAGTAGTCGGTTTTTCTTGTTTTCTAGGTTCGAAAAAATATTTTTATGAACTAAAAACATAAATTTATATTGATTTTGCTCATTTAAATTATTTGTATGCCGAATTTCAACGCCATGTTGAGTTGATTTTGGAAGACCCAAAAAGTCACTTGTGAAAGCTTATTTTTGGCCATAGCAACTTTTAAGTTCTTAGAGCTCGAACCTCCGCATAAGAAACTGACCTTTTATGCTCAAAACAACAACTTATACATTTCAAAAAAATTTGACTAAAATTTCAAGGATATCTTAAGCAGTTGCTTTTCGTATTTTCGAAAAATTATCTTGGCCTCAATTCTTGTTCTCCTGTGATAACACCAAAAAAGCTAAAATAAATGAAATCATCAGTAACCTTTGACCTGATGAGTGAGAATTTTTAAGCCTGATTTGTCCTTCTTTTTGCTTCAATTTTGAGTAACAAGAACAAAGACAAAACAAAAGAAAAAAATTTGGCTTTTTTTCACTTTTTGTTTGAGTTCACAATAAATTTATGTAAAAAGGAAAACATATTAGGGTTATGAACTCTCACTCATCAGCTCAAAGGTCACTGATGATTCCACTTAGCAATGGATGAAACTAGTATGACTAGCGTTAGCGCAGTTTAAGCCTTTGGAGGCTAGCTTTGTACAGTATAAAACTACCAATCAACTGATATACACATAGGCTGTGTTATCGTACAATAATTATAAGCTATACAGTACCAAAAAAACACCAAAATTTCGGACGAAATGTGACCAAATTTGTACAAATGCACTATTCAACGAAGCATTATAGATTTTATAAATCGTAGATTATTCCATGAAACTAAGTATATTCACATTTATAATAAGAATAGAGTTTAGCTACTACAGCTATTAGCTTTTTTAGCTATTTAGCTTGACGCTTTGAATCAAGTTATTCCAGGAAATCTTCAGTTGTTGCGATTTTCCTATTTTTCTCTGTCTTATTTTCATCCTTATTTTTGAAAAATTAATAGCTTGTACCTAATGAGTTGGTTAAAATTGGTATTTTTATAATTTTTTTAAGACAAGAGATCAGCTGTTCTACTCACTCATCTTTGAGCTATTATTTGGGCAAGTTTTGCTGTACGTAATTAATATTTAGTCAACTTTCGATGAGAAATGTTTAGGTACCTTAAGTAGGTACGTCCCTATAGCTTGTCACAGATCGCTAACAATGAAATTAGTTGCATCATCTATGCACAATGTTGCGTACACAACTTAGCTTGACTTAAAGTGATTAACAAGAGCGATTTTTAAGTTAACAAAACTACAAAAAAAAATTATTAATAAACAAAAAAAAAATTAAATATACAAATATTTAAAAAAAAACAAAACGAATTTCATACAAAACAGAACCTTTGACATTGCACGCTACTACTTGTGCTGATGATTATCACAGCATGACAGGGACAACAACAATAAGTATAACACATCAGGAGGCATACACTCATCATCGTCGTGCTCATGCCCATGCTTAAGTCCATTGTTTTGTCGCCGTCAGCAGGTAGCATTCATCAGAATCAGCAGCAATAACGCCTGTATAAACAGCATCCGAGTATTCAGCGGCAGCCTCAAGTGGCGATGCTGCTGCTGTTTTGCTATTCAACCTGCTCAATTCTTTTGCATCTAATGATGAAATCCAATTACAATGTGAGCGACCAAATGCTCGAGTTGGTTGCTTCGAATGATGAGTTGAATTTTCATTTGCTTCTGCATATAATATAGGGCTGCCAGCATTTAGTTTTTATTTTCGAATGAATTTACTTGGATGTGAACTGAGCGGTTTTAGTTTATTTACGGGTTTATCACTGAGACAAACTTTTAATTTCAATCTTTTTTAGATTTCCAACTAAGATTTCAGTAGCAATTTAACTTTCATATGAATATCTATGAGATATTTTGAAATATATACTCTCAAATTTTATTGTCTCTGATATTAGGTCACAAACCAGTGGCAAATCGATGAAGTACTCTGATTTTTTATATATAAAAAGCTATACCCTTCGTGTTGTATGTTTCAAAAATGAAATTGTTACTGTGATATTTTGTTTATTTGCTTGCTGGCTGCCTGCTATGAAGTTGTAGGCAGTCTGCTTACTATATGGAGATGTAAGGGGTCTTGCCTCTTGGCTACATGCTTTGTATGTGGAGATGTAGGCAACTCGTTAAACTATAGATGCACTTAGTAAGCGATGTTTCTAGGCAATCTACCTTTCGTTTGTTACACATTGTAAATAGAGGTGTAGGCAAGCTGCCTACAAAGTGGCCATCTTTTTGTAAAAAGAATTTACAGTTGTGGCTGAAGTTGTGAGCATTACTGCCTACAATGAGTATATCCGCATAGATGATGTATAGAAGAATCTTCAATTCATCGCGCAGAAGATTACTCTTTTAAACTGATTCCAATTTCATGCAGGCTTCAAATTTTCTCCCAACAAATGGCAACCCTAGATGTTAACAAAAACAAAATGCCAGCTCTAGTTGTTGTTGTTGCTTTTGTGTTCAATGAAACCGATTTAAATGCGTTCGAAGTGAATTCGAACAAGTCGTGCCACCGCTAACCAACGTACGTGTGAGATTTTTACTTGGGTTAATTAACGCTTTCATAGCTTGACTGTGACGACGATGACGACGACGACGCTGTTCATGATGACAACAGGGATCTATGATTCTTTTTTTTTCTCTCTCTCTCTCGACTGCTTTCCTTTCAATCTAACGCAATCTTCTGCTGACTGCTTGGGTTTTCCACTTGCGTTGCGTTCAGAGATGGAAATTGTTGTTGTCGTCTAGTTGCCAATCATCTATTTCAAAGAATGTCACATATGTCACCTCACGTACAGCTCAAAATCGCTTTGTTTACATTCGACTTATTTTTTTTTTTTCAGTAGCGTCTTATCGTGGATTTTTGAATTTTCCCAGATTTTAAAGGGATTTTCGGTTTATGATTTTTCTGGATGATGGTAATTTTTGGATTTGAATTCTTCTGCATTACGAGCTCCACACCTTTGTCTTGTGTGTGTTAATTGCCTTATCTCATGCTAGCATGAGAATCATAATCAATATTATGCTTTCGAAATTTGGAGCACAGCTTCTAATGAGTACCAACCCAAATTATGACATGACCTTTATTTTTATTGCTGTGTTGCCTGTCATTGTTGTTGGTGTTTTTTTACTTGTTATACAACTGAGATATTTTTCGGATTTGTTGTAACTTTTACTTTATTTTTATGTCTTATTAACGTAATGTCGTCAATCAAGTTCATTTTTATTGCCGTCAACTATTAAATTAAGCTTTTCTTCTCATTGCTGTTGTTGTTGTTGTGGATTTATTTTTGATGATTGAGTCATAAGATTTGCTCTAATTTATTGTTCTTGATGCTAACGATTATTTTGGGTGAAAGTCTTGAATGCATTTTCTACTAAGTATAATATTGTAAATGAAGTGTAATCGTAATTGTTGAAAATCTTATGATTAATAAAATAATATGAAGATATCCTACTCCTAAGGTTCATTTGAGTGAAAGTGAAAGTAGAAACTTCATTACGCTATATAGACACATGGCTCTATATTGAAATGTCCTCATTTTTCAGACATAATGGATTTTTCTATATGGGCTCAAATTGCACCTTTTCGATTTTCTTTGTAGTTTTTCTTAAAAATATGATGACATGATATGTGGTGATCGTGAGCATATAAAAAAGCTCGGATTCAACTGGAAATTGATCACCAAAAATCGTGTGAAATGACATAATGACATAATTGACGTGTGACATAATGACATAATTGACGAATCTGTACTGCTTGCAATAGCACCTAAAAGGCGAATAATAGCCGTATTTTATTCGCCAAGTTGCTAGCTATGTACGAAAAAGACTAAAAAGTCGCTAAGTTTCCTACTCGTTGTTTTTACGAGTACTCGTTTGTTGTTTTTTCCACTTTTTTTCATTTCAAGTTACTTATTTTTGCCGCCTGACGTTTTAAAAAATAGACTCTCCAAGATATACCTTTTCTTCTTTTCATTTCAAACTGCACAATAGACATCATACAAATCTGCTGGGTAGCCCTGGCATTTAAACAACTTGCTACGTATGCATAGCAACTATAATATCACTCGTTAAGTTTGCGATTTTGTATTTGCTTTCCCATACAGTTATAGTTGCTAGCTAAAGATAACTAGCCGCGAATGGCGAATAAAACGCAGCTAATGTTTTGTTCGTTATGAGCGCTTTGTAATATTATAATTAAAATTTTAAATTAAAAAACTCCGTTTGCGTCACTGTCAAAAACTACACTGTTCTTACTCGCTCAAATATTATATATCCAGCAACTGTTTCTTCTTTTGGAAAGGGTTAAGTATTCTCTTAAACAGTTAACTTAAACATCCTACTCAAACTAAGACTAGCAGCAATTCAATCAATTTCAAATCTGTTTAATATTTATTGCAAAATTATAAACAGTACAGCGAAGAAAACATAAAACTATATTTACAAAATAAAAATTAACTACACCGCAAAAATTTAAATAACGTAGAAATTCGTAATGCTGCTTAAGCTCCTACCACAGGCAACACTTGCAGCTACCAATACATACAAACAAAACAATAGATTTGAAACTTATTTGCATTGGAATTTGTATTTTAACAGCATCAAAAACACGCAAAAGAACACAAAACAACAGAAAATTCAACGAAAATGGAACTGAAAGAATGAAGGCACAAAAAACAGAAGTATCTGCAGAGATGCTCATTCATCAGATCTACTTGAGCGCAAATTACCTTCCACAACCACCCTCGCATGCATACAACAAATACTCACACACAAAGTAAGGATAAGAAAGCTCCCACCGACAACAATAGCAACACGAGTAATACACAGCCAAGGGCAACAATTTTGCATTATTTTTGAAAATCTCAAGCAATATTTTTGCAATAGAAGAAGAAAAAGCCAGTAAAAAAAAGGGGCCAAGGCACCAAAAAAACAAGGGACTACAACCCCGCTGAATCAAACCGAGTCACATCAAATTAAATTCAAAAAGAAGCGCAACAGCCACCTACAAACCTCACTAAACTGAATGAACCGAACGAACGTACATTCTCCCATAACCTCCCAAGCCAATTCAATCGAATGAAAATAAAATAAAGAAAGAAGACACAGAAAGAAAAAAAACTTTAAGCCACTGGCGTTACCCTTAGTTACCCGTCAAGCAAATGTTCATTCAAGAAACCCAACCGCCAAGCAGTTCATTCTCAGACCGCCAGCATCGGGCAGGAGCAGCTCTGTGTTTGCCTCACCTTCTCTAAACTTTGGAACAACATCGCTCGCTTACTCGCTAGGCAACATCATCAATATTATTTCCATGAGTTTCATATTCGCCTGCTATTGCGATCTAATTTAGATACAACAACAGCAACAACAACAAGGACTTTAACAACAACAATCCCAACAATACGCAGCATTACAGCAACAACATGACGAGGGAAAACAATAGCAACAACAAATGTTTTATTGATTTATTTTGCCAGTTTTACTTTAAGTTGTACGAGTACTTTTTTTTCGACAACCTCATATTAGGGTGGCATCAATAAACCAATTTCACCCCCTACACATTTGATGTGTTCTTTGACACTGGAAAAATTATTTTTTTTAATAAATTTAAAAAATTTGACATGTGATATATCTCTTAAATTTAGAACTTTTTCAATTAATCTAAAGAATCTCTGGCTTTTTTTCACGTGATCTATTGTAAGCTGTAGACTTTCCCTCAAAATATAATATTTATATAATTTCTGGAGCTCTGGTGAAGTTTCAGAATTGTAGAGGATTTGCAAAAAATTTTGAGTTGAATATGAAATAGGTGCCCGCGTATCCGGTCACACACAGAAGGGTTAAGAAAACTAAATTGTTTCACGGACAGAACTTGGTAAAGGGTGTTCAGTATAATGACTTATTTTCGAGCAAAATTCTCTACTATAATACGTTTGAGCCGGTCGATACTATAGTGGCTGGCAGGCTTATATGTATTTTTTGGGAGCGCTTACACACATAAACCAAGGTTATTCTTATCCATACAATAAGTTAAAGCCCGCTTCTCTTTTTCTGTTTTATACTGGCCGGATAGAGTCTAACCGTCCTACATCCCAAACTTTCAATTTAGTGACTGCACTTACAATAATAATGTTTCTGCTCAAAAACAGCACAAAATATGAGATAGTCTAGTAAGAATCATAAAGATTGTAGTGTTTCCTAAATTAATTCTATTATATTCAAGATAAAGTAATTTGTAAACAATTTTCTTAAAACTTGTGAATTACTTTAAAAAGTAAACAAAAAAAAAATTTTAATATGCTTAAAAATGTGTTTAAATTGAAAATATCCACACAGTATATTTAAGAAATTGCATTTGCTTTTAAGCTTTCTCATGATCTAGAGTGCAATCCATATATGCCCAGTTGATATAAAACTCATAGACTAAGCTCTCACTCAATTTTGTTGAAGTCTCATAAAAATTTTATCAAAATTTAATTTTTTGACTTTGGCAAATGTTTAATAATTGCTGTGTTTTATTCGCCAAGTCGCTATCTATTTGCAGAAAAAACGACCAAGTCACTAAGTTTCCTACTCGTTGCTTATACAAGTACTCGTTTGTTGTTCTTTCTTCTTTTTTTATTTGAAATTGCTTCTATTTCCCGCCTGACATTTTAAGCAATTGTTTTTCTGCAAAATAGCTCTTTTTCTTTTTATTGTAAAAAGCACAATAGACAAAACACAAATCTGCAAGGTAACCCTGGCATTTAAGCAACTTTCTTTGTATGCATAACTTTACTATAACTATAACTACTATAACTATACTCGTTAAGTTTGCGACTTTGTTTTTCTTTACTCATAAACAATACAAGCTAAATACTACAATCTAAAAAGGGAATTTTTCGACTATTTGCCGTACATTGTTTGTTAACTGCCTGACTCTGTGGCAAAAATATTTTCCAGTGTACTCTTTATCAAGTTAATTTTTTATCATTTATTTCTGTTCGCAAACTTTTTGCCCACTTTGTTTTTTTTTTTTTTGCAACGCGATATAAAGAAAATCCGTTTTTCTTTGTTCCAATACACCCAGAAAAACCCAAAAATCTTTGCTGCTTTTCTTGTAAGGGAAATTTATTTATAATTTATTTTGTTATTATTGTTGTTTTCGTTATTATTTTAATTTTGTATACTGCGCTAGACAACCTTAATGACAATGAGCTGAAAATCATTTTATTTCATTTCTTTTATACTTCATATAAAAATGTCCTTTTACGCACACAATGAGCGCTTAAAATTAAGACGCGTAACCATAAAAGTGTGAGTGGGGTGGTGCTATTTGTTAGGGATTGAAAGTTCTGCTATAGTGGGCACTTTACTTGTTGTTAATAAAGATACAATAAGTTGTAAACAAATTAAAGCCGATTTTAATGGGGTTTATTTCTTATTGTTGCATTTTGAATGCTGTGGAAGATACATTTTGTTGGAAGAGATTAATCGAAATATTAAAGTTTTGAAGGCATGGTATGATTTGTATTTTTTCGATTAAAAAAATTAAACAAAATTTTTGCTTAAACGCCATTTAGGATCGATTTTATAGAAACAAAAATGTCAAAAAAGTAGGCGATGTTTCTAATGTTGACCGAAATAAATATATAGGAATTATTTATCGCCTCATTGAGGAAAATATTGTCGATTGAGGCCGCAGACGACCGTTTCAGTAATGTTTGAGTTTCAACTGAAACCTGCGATGAATTAGTCAAAAAAAAAACTTTTCTATAATGTGCCTGTCTTGACGTTTTCTGTAATGGAGATTAAATTATTAAATATTTTTTTAAAAATGTCTAGAATATGACAAAAACTAGTCTATATGCGCACCTGAGGTATAGCACAAATATATGACATTTTGTATGATAATGAATTCAGAATAAATAAGTCAGCAAAAGGCGCGAAACGATATTAATACAATAAAGCACAAACTTAATATCTCGATAACTATACCAGTTATGACATTATTTCTACACAGCTCGATTTAGGTGGCTTGAAAATACAGAATGGTATTCATAACTCATTCTTGTCTGCAGTTCATGTAACAACTCATGTGCCGCATTGTCTTAGACTTAGCACTTTTCCCGCACCCCAGACATTCAGTTGTTAATGAAATTTTTGAAAAGTTTCATAAAATTCTGATTTATGCACGAAAATTGCAAATCAGTTGTTTATTGATACTGTTGTCATTTTATCAATGAGACTTTAAAAATCAATTTAGCAACTGAAGTAAAAACAAAATTGCATAGCTACTTTTTCTAGAATTCGAATTCATGTGATTTATGTAGTCAAAAATTTATTATTTACAATAAATCGTAGAGGCTTCACGCTTACTGACAAACAATTCATTTGCGATGGAATCCATCGTTTTTCCATTGGTTTTATATTTTTTTTTATTTATTCTTCTTTTTTTTTTTTTTTGGAATACCACAAACACATGCTTTTTGTATTACCCAGACCCTCGAACAAATGACACACACAAAAAAAGAAGGTGGACGATTGTACGAATGGTGGGTGTTTTGTTTTGGGTGCTCTGATATCACAGAAATAATTCCCACAGCTTTACCCATCAATGATGGCTTAAGTAAACAAAATTTTGATAAATCAGCAGAGAGCATAAAAAAGCGAGAAAAAAAGACGACAACAATACTAAGTAGAAAAAACAAATAAAATAGCAAAAGAAATAAAATGAAAAAGATATAACATAAAATGAAAAGAAATTGTTTATTTGCGGAAAAAGAGATAAATACTTGAAAGTTATGTCTTTTTCGCATCACAAACGCACCCGTACAATCCTGCTGACTGATGTACTGTCGAGTCAAGGCCTCAGCTATCAGCAAAGAAAATGGGCTGCTGACAAACCTGATAGCAACGGTAATTGAGTGAAACTGTCTTTGAATTTCTGTTATTATTTTGAAGAGGTAAAGAAAATGTTTCTTTCTGCTGAAAATATTTTAAGCTTCGAGAGTTTTTATTTTGTTTTTTCAACTAAAATCTTGAATTTAAAGTGCTAAAATGAACTTAGAAATAGACTTATCAGATCAAAGTATATATAAAGTCATATTTTCATGTGGGTAAGAAAATTCTCGGCCTAGCACGTCGGGGGCTCCTGGTAGGTATAGTGATTTGTTTACATGGGAGCTGCAACCCCCTTATTATCTTAATATGTTAACTTTTTGTCTACTGCTTGTTCAAACCAGTCCTTGCGTTTGTGTAAAATTTAATCGCCTTATAGTACATCAAATAATTTGTTGGTTCCATTGGAGGTACCACACTCTCTTATCGAAATTCAATCGAGTGTCCAAAGCTTGTCCAAACCATTTCTAGTATTTGCGCAAATTTTTGTTGCATTGCCTTAGACTCTGTTGCAGTATAGCTTTTGGCTTCTCTGAGAGGTGCCACGCCCCTTTTTTAAATTCGTTAAATTTTTGACCAGAGCTTAACCAAACCACCTCTTTCAGTAAAGCTTTTTGTGCTCTGGGAGGTGCCACTCCCTTTTTTATTAAAATTCGTCCAGAACTTGTCCAAATCATTACTAGTTATTGTACGAAATTTGATTTTACTACCTGAAATAATACTTGCAGTACTATATACCGTTTTACTTCTGTTGGATATGCCACGCCCTCTTATCGAAATATGCCCAATTCTTATCTCTTTTATCGCTAGTCCAAACAAACCCTAATATTCGCGTGAAATTTGATTGATCTTCCTTAAATTACCTTGTCAGTGTAGTATTTATAGTATAAAGTATTTAAAAGTGCCACGCCCTCTTGTCCATTATGCCCTCTTTTTGTATGATGCTATTTAAAACCTTTTAGTGTGGATCATCATTTGGTCTAAGTGAATCGGTTCTTAAAACTGACTGCCATTACCATCTTACCTAACCTAAGGGTCATTGAGTTCTAACCCGGTGCCCAAGGTCCACAGGATATTAATTTATTAAAATACAGAAATATGCCGTTTTTTTAAAAAATAATCCAAACATTTTGCGCTTTACTCAAATCCCTTAAATATTTCAAACTCAAATATTTCGATCTCATTTTAAGCCAGCGACGACTTATTTAGACCATAAAACTAAGCATCAAATGGTTAATGTCAACAACAGTGACCCAACAAATGGCAACAACATATAATGAAATACCATGCTCGCATTGCGATGCAGCACTTACGCCTCTTTTAAGTTTCCATAATGCAATGCGTTATGACGAAAGCGCGGCTGAAAATGCATTTTTGCTTTTTGTACGATGACGTGGACAGTTTGTGATTTTGTTTTTTTTTTTTATGTTTTGGATAAAACTTCGGATGTCAGCGTGTTGGTGGTCAACAAAATTGCTCAAATATACATAAGCACACATACAACTCACTTACATAAATAAAGAACATATTTTAGCTTATTAGGGTGACTCTAAAAATGTAGAGATATATTAAATGTTATTCAATTTTCTATACAAAAGAAAGCAAAATCTATTGAAAATTCTTGGTCTACATTAGTTGTAGCCCAAATGTCGAAAACAGTATTCAAGGGGGCGTGAACTCTAATAAAATCGGAATTCTTTACACTCTACCCATTGTCACGAAGAGTGAGGTTTTCACTTTAAGTTTACCTACGCACTAAGCTCATGAGTGAACCTTATCACCGTCGATCGTCTCGTTTGCTTTTTTTCTTAGTTGGCTTTCTTTTAGTCTCACTTACACGGTGGGCTGGAAGTAAGTTGTTTTTAAATAATTTAAATTTTTGAATTCCTGATGCGGTGCTGCTTATTTTTAGAGTAAGAACTATTAGATCCTAAATCCTAAACTAAAATTTATTCATTAGTTTGTTCTCAACATTATTTCGTTCATATGGGGAGTACAACGCCTGTTTCTTGCAAATTTACTCAATTTTAGTAGGCTGAGAGGTTTTTCGAATGCTTAAGATTATCTAAGGCTTAAAATCGAATTTGAATTAACTTTGTACGGTAATTTCCATGATACAGTATATTGTTCAAGTGGGAAAATCCACGCCCACCGATGTAATCTCATCCTTTTCCGGTCGAGTAAGAGTTAATGATAACTGTAACCACCACCAGTAACGTGAATTTCACGAGACACATGCATTTTTTGTCATAAGTTGGCTTCTAAAAATATATTTTAAGCGCTTTAATATCTTTTAAGAGCCCTGCTAGGGCCATCCTAAAGCGCCTATAAGTGGAACAAACAAATAACAAGGCGGCTAGAGCAAGTAAAATGTGGTAACTATTTTTAGTGGCACCACAAAAATATTTTATTTCGCATTTATTACGCTTGTCGTATCATACATGCATACATACTTACGTGGACACACTCATGCACTTATGCACACACATAAATAACACAAATGCACAAACAACAACAACAATGGCATATCACACATGCTTTTGCAGTGGTCCCAAAAATGGTTTTGTTATTAGATGCGGTAATATTTTTTTGGCTGTTAAATAGTGAGAAGAAAAAACTTAGGAAAACACTGATACACAAACACAAACACAATATAAATACAAAAACCACATACACATGTTCACTGTTAGCCCGGTTTCATGACATGACATGTAATGCTACACTATGCCTACTGACTGCCCAGTGCCTGCCTTGCACTGTCATATCGCTTACCGCTATTGGAAACAGTGGCATGGTTTATTCTTCGAAATAAAATGACATTTTTTTGCAAGAAAATGTCAAAGATACAGCTAATAGTTTTAATAAGTGCCTAAAATTATGCTGCAAAAATGTCAATATATTCCTTAGTAATTACTTTCGAAAAGTAATGCTTTTTATGGTGCATATTTTTAGGCGTCTTTTCAAGTCAGCATGCGCATGCTACCACGATTATAATTTTAAATTTTTTACCAATTAAAACTAAAAATATTTCCACTATGCGGTATTGCTTCACTCCTTTTCGTCTGTTTACGCACAACGACACATTAAAAGCGGAAATGCACAGTTTCACTTGACCATTTTTAAAATGGCGTTTCAAATGGCAGGCATTCATTTCGAGCCGCCTCAGTGTTGCAGTGCCCAGCAAGCAGCAATTGTGCCGTATGCCGTAGTGTAAACAAAACACAGCTGCTGCAACATTGCTACTGTTACTGTAAACACATTGTCAAATGCAATAAACTTGCAAATAATTTCGTTGTAGTTTAGGAGGCTTAAAAATTCAAATAGGCCTAAGACCAAAAACACAATCAACCATAAATTGAAAGGCAAAATCTAAGTCTCTTGTGTCAGATTGCCGCTTCTGAAACTTCTTCATATGTAGCGAAGTAATTGATTGGCAAAGCATGTGGCTTATGTTATAGAAATTAAATTACAGATTTTTCGAATTTTTCCATTACTTTTCTCCAACACCATAGATGATGCTTATGATAACATCATTAAATCAGCTATTATTTTAAGCCTTTTACTGTTGTTGCATAGATGCAACTAATTAAATTTGAAAAACAAAATGAGTTAAAGGTTTTTTTCGTAGAAAAACTCAAACCACCACCAGGGCTATCAAAAGATGAAGAAATTGGGTGGTAAAAAGGTCGCTGATTCAATGCCATTTAACCTGGTAATCTACGCAAGTAACTTAAATAGGGGTAAAGAAACCGCGTAGATGAAAGTCTTCGAACTAAAAATACAAATAAGTAGCGAACACCCTACAAGCGCCCCAAACATTTCACTCAACCCGCACACGCAGTGAAATCTGCTTATGATGGGTTAGGTTAGTGGGTGGATAGACGATTTAATTTTGTGTTGAGAAATATGCGACCGGTTAAAAGTTAAATGAGATTCGATACTCGTTACTTTTTGCTCATGACATTTACTTGTAATTCGTAACAACTTTTTCAGTACATTTCAACCATTTAAATTTTTTTTAGTTCTTCAATCTTGCTTAGTTCCTTCGATTTTTTTCAACTCCTTTCAGCTTTTTTCACTTTGGAATTGTTTCCAATTTTTTTACCTTTTTCTTCGACTTTTTCAAATTATTACTTTGGCAATTTTTTTCAAATTTCTTTGCGACTTTTTCTAACTTTTTCAAATTTTTTTAAATGTTTTTTGGTCGTTGATCAACTTTTTTGATTTCATTAACATTTTTCAATTTTATTCGTCTTATTAAGCCTCCATCAATTTTTTTTGACTTATTCAACTATTATTTCAAATTGTTTCTACTTCTTCCAGTTTATTCAATTTTTTCGACCTTTCGGAAGTTTTCTTTTATTTTAATGTTTCAATTTTGTTCTATTTTTTCAGATTTTTCTATCCACCACTATTGAAAGATTTAACATTTTCAGCTTATTTAGACTTTTTCAAATTCTTGCGTCTTTTTAAACATTGTTCCACTCTTTTTTTGTGCTTAGTTACTTTATTAATAGACATTACTCGTTATTTTTGTAATTATGTTTTGAATTGGATAGTGCAGTGCCATTTACTCGTTACTTTTCACTCTAAACTGCTTCAACTACAAACGTCTTAGTCTATTAGTTAATTTACTTTAACTAGTTACTGTTACTCGTTACTTTAAACTTGTAACATTTTTGAAATATTTTATATGATTTTGAAACATTATTCCAATTTAAAAAAAAATATATTATGAAAATTTCTTTGATATTCTAAGTAAAACCGTAAAACTTTCCACATTCCTCTATAAGTAGTAACAATGTCAAACTTCCTTTTTGAATTCCTTTATTGATTTGTTTAGCTATTTTATTCGATTCTGAAAAACGAATTGTCATAAAAGAGAAAGGGCGATCGAAGTGGAAAGAGTCGAAGCAGAAAAAGCGCTGTAAAAAAAAACAAATCAGTGGCAAGTGATGAGGGTTTTACGACAACAACAACGACGATGACTATTGGGTATGAATGTTCCTTGAAGGATTTTTTTTTTAACGTCATATTTTGTTATATTTTGACACTGATTGTGGCCTGTGAATAGCATGGTAGCGGGTGG
Organism: Tricholauxania praeusta; assembly: GCA_949775025.1. Lineage (NCBI taxonomy): Eukaryota > Metazoa > Arthropoda > Insecta > Diptera > Lauxaniidae > Tricholauxania > Tricholauxania praeusta. Next base: position 120,512,399 of record OX459031.1, on the reverse strand, counting down.
AAAACAATAGGATGAAAGACTACATTTCGCGAAGGAAGCTGCTTAAACTTACCAGCCAGAAGGTTGACTGGTTTCTAGGTAGCTCTATGTTGGCAATACACACTAATACTTTTTTTTCGCAAGGACTTTAAAACTGTTTACACAGCTTATGTTTATTGTTTTTGGCAACTTTTTTCACCATTTTCATTTCTATTTTTCGTTCGACGCATAATATTTTGGTGCAGTGTAAAATTGTAAACGATAGAAAAATAAACTCATTGAATAGCAAATGATGAAGTATGATAACGCAATATCTACGCTGCCGATCTTTGTTTGTTATTTCTATGAAATCAGCACAATGTGCGTACTTCTGTGGCCTTTGGCTTTGACGAATTGTATTACTATTGATGGATAATGTATTTTTAGTATTAAAAAGAAAAAAAAAGGAAAACATTTAGCTTTGTACAATAGAAAAGCTTTCGATCAAGGTTTTCTTAGGAATTGTTTTTCATGTTTTGTTCTCAAGTTTAACACGAAATATTTGTTGTTACATTGCCATGTTAATAAATTTGAAGTTAAATACCACAAAATCTGTTGGAAATTTGACCTTAATTTAAATAATTAAGAAGATATCAACAAATGCCAGCGACTGCTTTTAAAGACAGCAGCCCTGCCGTACGTTGCAATGCTGCAATTCTACAATTCTTGGTACTTAAATTGGAAGTTATCATTTCCATCGTTTCAACTACAGCAACAAACTATGTTGAAATAATGAGAGAACACAACAACAACAAAAATAGCAACTACAAAAACAGCTATCAATTATGCTGCTTAAATCTTTTGAAGATTTTTACAACCCCTGAATTCATCCAAGAGTTCTTACCCATTTTACGATGTCGCCACGCTGTAGTTCTAATTTTGCCAAAAGCACTCATCATCATCATCAACAACAGCAGCAGCAGCAGTTGCTTTAAGAAAAGTCGTTAGAACAACAATAACAAAAACAAAACAACATGAAACCGCCATTTGTAATTAAGATATTTCACTTGGTTGGTTGCATTTCATGAGAACTGCAACAGCAACTGTAGCTGAAATTGCAACAAGAGTAGCAAAAACAAAAATAACATTAGCAAAATAGTCACTGACAACACAGGCACGTGTTGCAGAAAGATATCCAACTTATTTACATATGTATGTGCTCTACTCTTTCCCTTAGTATTTGTTATTATACTCGCTACTTCTCACTGTATACCCGAAATCAATGCGGACTGCGTATTGCGTGTAGAAAATAACGAATTAACCCAATCGTATACCGAAATCAGTATGCTGCGCCGCTTTCTTCTGATTGGTTTCAAATGCTACTCGTTACTTTTTATTTCCGCACACCTTTCGAAATTGGGAAATCGAATGTCGATGCCGTATTCACAGTATATTTCATAAATACATGACGATACGCAATACGCAGTCCGCATTGATTAAGGAAACACAGTTAAAGTTTGATTCGTTATTTTTAATCGATACTTTTAACTCGTTGGCTTGTAATCTTAATATAAGTGTGCTCACTAGTTAGTTTTAATATTTTATCTAAACATTATTCGTTATTTTCTATCATTAGTTAAATAATTGACTATTTTTGTCGGTACTCTTACTCTTTGGTCTCAGTACCAATTTTTTTCTCGTTGTTTTTTTAACTCGTTGTTTTCTACTACCATTTTTTTCTTGTGATTCGATGTGCTTAGCTTATTACTAGTTGATTCTTCGATTGTTGAATTGATGCTCTTAGTATTTCTACACGCTACTTTTCAAATATTTTTGTAATGTTATTGTTGTTTATTGTTAATGGGTTTGTTAACTCTTATTCTCATTAATTTTCACTATATACTTTATCGCTAGATATTTCTTGTAAGTTTTTACAAATCACTTGATATAATCCCATTTTTTGCCACGTTTAGCTAACTGCTCGTCAGTCTAGCTATACTTATTCCATTTTCTGGAATTTTTGTTGCAAATTTTTTCTATAACTATTTCACTTTAATTTTTTACTTTTCATTTCAGTTCCAAATTTACTCGATGACTTTAACTGGTATCTTATACTCGCTTATCTTACTCGTTAACTTTTTCGCTACTTCTTTCATTCGTTTCTTAGGGCTAGTTTTCTTTGACTACTGTATTTTTAAATATTTAACACCGCATATATGCTGGAAAACTCACCTACTTACTTACATACCTATATAGTTGGCTTAAAGAAACATATCTACATTTCCGCTTGTTTAATTGTTTCTCTTTTTTAATAAATATAATTTAAAAATAAAACCTCGAGATTTCAGTTTTTTTCACTTCACATTTAGAAAGAGACAGAAAAACGTGCAAAAGCAAATCTTCTTGCTGTTGTGCCAGCTTTAATGGACTGCAGTATCAACTTGCATTGTGCCAAGCGCGTGGTAACCAATGTTTCCTTTCTTATATGCTGAGTGCGCGCATAAATTAGAAATGCAGCACAACACCATTGGTAGAGGGAAAAAGAAAGATGCAAAAAGAGAATGAGATAAAAGATCGACTCGAAAAAGTAAGACACATTGCATTGGATTAAAAACAGCGTTTTTTTTTTTTAAGTCAACTTTTGTGCCTGCCGCCTTGCCTATCTATCGCTGTAGCGGCATTGTGCGCGCCTATAAGACGGCAACGCTTTTCCGCTCAAAACGTTGTTCGACTTCATGCGTACATCACAATGTATAATACCTATATAAATTTTGCTCCATTTGGATAGCTTACAGTAGTAGTTGTAGCAATAGTAACACTCGCAGCAGCCAGGCATCATCAGTAGTAGAAAAATAGAGCAGCAAAAGCAGCTCATAAATTCAACATGATTGCAGTTGCTACGGCTGTTGCAATTGCTCTGCAGCTTTTGCTAGGCCATTTTGCTGTCGCTTTTCTTGCATGTTGCAGGCTAGGAAATTACACTAGGACTTATGCATATCATACTACTATGCGACAACGGTAGCGGTTTATGCAAACCTTTTGCGATACACGGAGCGAAAAATAATTTTTTTGTGAAATTTAAGTACTCTTAAAATTCGAAAAATGAAAAGCTTATTAGTAATTTAAAAAGAATAAACCCTCGCAAAATATTCTAGAAACTCTGCTTCAGTCGTGCCTATAAAATTAATATGGAATTTCTGATCTCGACGGCAAAATGTGAAAGGTTCATGTAACATTCATAAGTATGACAATTTTTCAAAAATTTGGTTATGGATCGTAGGTTACTCTAAAGCAATCAAGATAGTAAATGTGAAAGTAAATCAAAGAACATTTTAAAAGACAATACAGACAATTAAGACAATAGCGACAATAAAGACTATGAAGCCATTTAAAACCGTAAAAATATAATGACAGTGAAAAAAAATAAGACAATTAGGACAGCAATGAAAAATTCCGAAAGCTCACTTATGACAATTTTTCAGCAATAAGCTTATGAATCAAGAAGAAGACAATAGAAATATTAATGACAATAAAAAAAAATTAAAAGCAATAACAAAAGTAAATAAAATGCAATAAAGACAGCGAAAATTGTAAAGATACCGAAGACAATGAAGACAGTAACGACAATAAAGTTAGTTAGTTTTAGACAGTAAAGACAATAAAAATGAAGACAATAACGACAATAAAGTTAGCTAAGACAATAAAAACAATGAGTAATAAAGAAGATATGGTTGCTTCTGGTTTCATTCCCATGTAGGTTTTCAAAAGTAGACTTCTTGTCAACAATTTCCGCCAAAGTTTTTTTCTAAGTTCTCTAACATTTTTCTTCTCAGTGTAGCTACTTCATATTTCAGCGCTTGTTTTTTGTCATTTAATTCATTTACTTAGAGTTTCAATCTTTTTTTTTTCCATGCTTTTCTCTATTTTTTATTACAATTAATTTCTTCTGCTAAAAACTCTTTCTACTGAAGATTTGTTACTTCGTTTTGCTATGACCTGGAAAGCACATAAAAATGTCCTTTATTCACTATAACATTTTGCATTATTGTTAGTGCTGATGTTGTTACTGTTTCTGTTGCTGCTGCTGTTGTTTTCATAGTAGCAACAACAGCAGCACCCTATTTTGCCTGTAGCAAGGCTCGTTGCGTTTTGCAACACTGATTGTTGTTGAAACACGAATTTTACATTTTGCCGAAACAACAACAACAACAATAACAAAAACATTTATTGTCGTTGCAAAATGTAGTAACATTTATTATTTGACAAGTTTTAATGGAGAGGGAGGGAGGAAGGGGATTTAAATTACAACCACAAAACTTAGGTTCCTACTACCTTTGTGTTGTTGGATTAAGTAGTAGTAGTTTTTTTTTTTGAAAGGAGTGAGTGACTTAAGTTTGAAGTACAGCATTAGTGCTGGTAGCGCATGCCAAAAATATTTCATCGTTGAAAAGTGAGTCGGAAATGGAGTTTAAATGCTTGTGGGTCATTATTATCAATTAATTAAGAACCTTAAAGTTTAAAGACTTGCAAGGGAATAACCCTTCTTCTCCTGCTCTACTTGGCACATTATAATTTAAGATTTACTACACTCAAATAATCCTTTGCTACAGATAATGCTGCGAAGTGTGTTGCTACAAAATTAAAGACCCAGACAAAAATCACTTAAACCTCACTTAAAAATACAAAATATAAAATGAAATAAAATAAAACCCATTAAATTTACAAGAGATTAAATCATTATATACGATAAATTCAACCAATTATATGAAAAATTGTGAGGAAGCAGCAGCAGCAGCGCAGCATCCTTTGCCACACAGTCCAGTTGAACAGATGAGCAATTTAATGCCACTGATATATTGAATATTGAAATACGAGACCATCACGTTGAATGTTCGAGCCCGCATTTTTTAACCTTTTTTTTCACAACAGTTTATACTTTGGGTGGATATTTTTCTTTTTTACTTTTTTGGTTTTTTTGTAACGAATTGCAAAGATACAGCAACAACATAAAGTAAATAAGATGAAAAGCAAATATTTTCATGGTACATCCACACGCTTTTATGCACAGAGGCTCGACATCAACAACTACAGTCGGCCATGCTAACCTTATGCTGGCTAGCAGTGGCCCAAAATCTCAAACACGACCCATTGACCATGCAACAGCAGTAGGAGCAGCAGCAGTAGCAACATTAATGTTGCTGCTTAAATATTGAAATTTATATTTAAAGCATTTGGAATGTGTTTTCGAGTAATGCGTTAAAAACCAATATAAATGTAACCCCAACTCAATGACCTCAACACGAACAACCCCAACTTTGGTACTATATACTGACATGACCTCTGGCAGCTCGCTTGTGTGTAGTCAGACTGGTGCTACTACTCAACGAAAATGTTTAATTTATGGCATTCTGAATATCCAATGAATATGAAAATCCACTTGCGGATGTGTCCAAACATAGCCTGCTCCGTGCCAGTAAGTCCAGTTCAGTCAGCTACTAGTGGAAGCGTCAAGTGCGAGCGCAGTTGTTGAGTAAGTTTTGGTCAAAAGTTTTTCCTGTCGTCGTTGTTGGTGTTGTTGTTGTTGCATAGTGAAAGGGTTTCAAAAATATTTTCTATTTATTTATTTGTTTCGTTTGTAATACTTTGAGGTTAACTTTATGGGCAATTCCATAGCACTATGATAAAATTTTCAATTTTGAATTTGAGTTTAAGTCAAATCTTATTTTTTTCTTCTATATAGAAAACCAATTGCCTTGAGTCTACAGCGAAAACCAGGTTTGACAAAGTAAGGACTGTCCCAGAAAAAACTTGCACTTTGTTTTTTAGTTATAAAAAAATACCCAGCAATTTTTTTGGTTTTTTTATTTTTTTATTAATAATGGCTAGTGTTCAGAATATAAATATCTAAAAACTAATTAACAATTTTGTTTTTTCTATAAAAATTCTTACTTTTTTTTTAAGGCCCTTCATTAAATTTTGCACAGTTGTTTCATCGACAGTACGGCACGATCTTTTCCACTTAAGTCTGAAGTCTTGAAAATTTTTTGCAGTCCTGCCACTCTTTCGAAGATCTCTTTTCATTAGAGCCCAATATCTTTCAATTGGGCGAAGCTCTGGGCAGTTAGGCGGATTTGCTATTTTTGGTACAAAATTGATCTTTTTACTTGCATACCATTCCATCGTAGCTTAAGAGTAATGAGAGGTTGCTAAATCTGGCCAGAATATCACGGGACCCTCATGTGCACAAATAAATGGTAGAAGACGTTTTTCGAGGCACTCGTCTATATAAACTTTGGAATTGATTGTGCCTTGCGTAACAAAGAAGCTGCTTCTGAGGCCACAGGTTCATATGGCCTGCGAAACCATATATTGCTTCGGAAATTTCGAAACTTTTTTTTCTTTGAATTTACTAGGCACATTCCCCTTCTTCGGTGATGTATAATATTCGTGCCCAGGTAGCTGCTTAAAATCTGCTTTAACGTAAGTTTCGTCGTCCATAACACAGCAGTCAAATTTAGTCAGGTACCTTTCATACAATTTTCGGGCTCGCATCTGAGCCATCAACTGCTTTTCATCAGAACGGTCTGGTACTTTTTGAACTCTATATGTCTTTAGCTTACTTTTCTCCTTTATCCTTTGCACAGTAGATTTTGATGTACCTGCTCTATCCGCCATATCTCGCACTGACGTGTTGGGATTCTGCCTAAAAAGGCGCTTCACCTTCGCCGCTACCTTTGGGTTAGAAAATTCTGGTTTTCTGCCTGTACCCTTTTTTCGTGAAACAGGTAGACCCTTCTTATAATTAGAAATAACCGTTTTGACAGTTCTTTCTGATGCACCAACTATTTTTGCTATAGCTGAATATTTTAACCCTGGATTTTGCAGGTATGTGGACAAAATCAGTTCGCGGACTTTTTCTTGCTTGCTAGACATCTTTGTCGTTAGAAGTGCTATCTTCAAGTGTTATACATCATATCAAACGTCACTTTATATGGAATAAATATTTTGTCTTTTTAGACCTATAAGATTATCAGGTAGAGTATAATCTTAAAAAATAAAAGTGCAAGTTTTTTCTGGGACAGTCCTTAGTTGGGTTGTTAAAAGAAAAACGAATTTTCTGGCTTGACTTACAAAAGATTTTCTTTCCAAAGTATGTACAAAGTAAATTCCTTTAAGTCCTGCATTCATGTAGTATAGTCTTGCAAAAACTCCGATCGTTGGTATGAATCTGGTCACATAATGATTCTACTAAAATGTAAAAAAGGACCTCATTAAACGTGCAAAACCATAGTGACACTATTTTGTTTGTATTTTATGATAACTATTAAGATTCTAGCGTAGTCTTCTGTTTTCTTTGAATGCCGCTTTTTTGACTCTCTTGAAGACATTGTGCAAAAGAAAATTGTATTCATCTTGGAATCAATGGTATAAGCTGGGCGTATTGTGAGATCAACTGCTGCCAAATGATGATAAGTAGTTGTTATCTCCAATCCTAATTCAAGTTTTAAAGGTTTATCACACGGCTCGTGTGGGAACTCCTTAACATTTGATAGTTTTCCAACTTCGAATTAAATTCCCTGTTCTTTTTTATTATCGTTTCGATTTAGTTGAATTTTTATGCTCCATTTTTTCTATTTCTATTTGAACTTATAAGTTTATGATGGATTTATGTAGATTCGCTTAATCATTCATCATATATAGTAAGGGGACATGGAGTTGTGTCTCAGGTAATTGTTGTTACTTAAATTTTGAGTAGAGAAAAAATCGACAACCCATTACTTCTTATATTATTAATTATCACTTTAAAAACTATGCTTAGTACAGCCCGAAAAAAAATTAATTATAAGAGTGGCAAAACGGCGAAATTGACGATGTCGCTATGATTCGCAACTGGTTTATGCGAAACATAACATAAGTACAGCTTCATTGCTTCAGTCGGTAATGTGTCGTTTACGCCACGACAATCATTTTGTGAGCTCGCGAAATCTACTTCGCGATATTGGTGGCTGAGAGACCTTTAATAGGACTTCACACCAATATTGACACCACGTCGAATCGAACCTTGCGACATACGTGTAATCAAAGCATACTTCGCAACGTAGTTAACCGCACAAATATTTATAACGATTATTACGTTCATCGCAAAAAATATCCATTAAGGATACTGAATAATTAAGTATTGCAGTATAAGGAATAAATTGTCAAAATAGTCTTAAGGACAAAACGTAGTGATTGAACAATAATTGAGTGAATCAAACGTTTTCGTAACGATATCTCGAGAGGAATCTCTGGAAACCGACCCTAGAAAACATTGTCACAGTGCCATAACACTGGCAAAGCAGTTAATATATAGAGAACGAACTTCCGAGTGTGGAACCCATTGGATCGTAAAGCTTTCTGTGCAAAAAATAAAAAACCTACGTTGAAGATGTAGATTTTTTCCGAAAGGATACTTTTTTTTGGAAATTGCGGATGAAATTTTATTTATTAAATATCCCAAAAAGTATTACATGGCATCACAAAATAAAAACCGATTTTACTCATTCGTTTGATCGTAAGTTTCACTTTTTGGCACAGGAAGTTTTACGATTCAATACGTTCCAAACTCAGAATATCGTTCTTTATATCTGCTCCTTTGCTTGTACAAAAAAAAAATGTTAAATTTACGCAAAAATTATTTTGCTCACTTTTCAAAAATTCCTGGCTTAATGCTTAAACCGCTTCGATAGTCAACAGCTGGTCAGATGCAATTCTAATTTCTTAGCTGCCAGGAAATATTACACTTAGCCCACTTTTTCATGGAATCGTCTCTTTGAACTTTACGTACAACTTTCTACAACAGCTCCTTTTTCTCCTGCTACAATCTTTTGTTGTCTTGCTTGCCATAAGGGTTAAAAGGTCGGTCGATTGATGATTTAACTTCTTATTTACACCAAAGAAAAAAGGGATTTGTGTTGCCAAAATCAAATTCATAAATAAATTTTTCTCTTGGATGGCCCATATGTGGCCTTTGTTTGACTTCTTGGTGTTATATTCAATAGCTGGGCTGGTTGGTTATTTTGTTTCTATGTCAAAACCCAAGAAACCAAAACAAGAAAGAAAAAAAAGGACACAAAATCCTTTCGCACTCAAATTACTTCTGGTCATTGGAAATAGAATACAGATAAATATTATTTAAATGTAATAAAGGATAATGGTATGCCTGATTTTTGTTTATACATAAGTCTGTCATTAGTAACGTTAGTAGAATTCATAAATACGTGCCAATCCAAACCAAGAAGCAGAGGTGCTAAGAACTTTAAGCTGTGAGATTATTACACATAAATAACCATTGTAAACAATTATGGGCTGATTGTTGTCAAAAGTCTGGGGAGTGAGTGAGTGTTTTGTGAATTGAAGTAAAATTTGAAAGTGATGAATTTCTTGCAACATGAAACTAATTCTTATATAGAAGACTGAAATTGTAATGCTTTTTAATGCATTTAAATTTTATATGCAAAACACATACAATGATATATCAGCTGGGGCAACATTATGCTGTTCTACTTTTTATATAAAGTCTTATACAAACGCCTGTTCTAATTACATATTGCTATTAATTGCAGCTCCGTACTCATGTTTCCCAAAAGTCCAATAAAAATGCAACTATTTATTAAAATTTCTTAACTTCTTTGCGGTTGCATACGGCTGACCAAGCTAGATTATCCTTTCATATAATCATATTTGCTTAACTATTTTCCGCTTGAAAGCCATGCCGAAGTATTTACCTATAATTAATTTCTTTGGAATCAAAAAAAGACCCCTCTTGAAAATGTTGTTGTTACATGAACATTGCGTGTCAAGCGCAAATTTGAAATAGCGACAAACTGCACCCGTCAAATGGGCGTGACCGACATGCACATGCATACACGACGACAACGACTGCACGTATTTGGAGCAGAACCAAAGCGCAAAATTAAAAGTGTTGCTCTCCTTTGGGGGATGCTAATAAATATGGCTGACATTTTAATAACTAATAATTTCAAATTAAAAGTTATGGTATTTGCACACATACATACATACATACGTACGTGTGCACACATGAATACGCGTCGTAAATCAAACAGATGTTTGAGGCTAACACGCCTGACTTTGTGTCACCAAGAAGGTTGTGCAACAGAGTAGCAGCAGCATATCATGCATAAATTGTTTAAGGTAAAATAAACACAAACCTATACAGACATACATATATGTAAGTATGTGTGTGTACCTTCACAAGCAAATAAACAAATGAACATGCCTGTGGACAAGAGTGGTCATTAGTTGCATATTTGATATATATATTACTTTATCACTGTATCACTATATCACTGATAAATTGAGTGATAACTACTTAATTTCATAAGTTTTTTCGTTATTTCGATATTATTTTCCTTTTTTTCATCAATGCAAAGTGTAAGGCATTTTCATTCGGAAAAACATTTTAGATTTTGCAAGATTTGTATGAAAATTTTGGAAAAAAAGTAGTATCCTTCTTGAACTGATCAGTGTGAATACGGTGGGAACAAATCTTGAAATTTAAATTATGTTACATCGAAATGCTTTTTGGGTAGCTTTGAGGTTGTTATTACCCATCTATTTTCATTCCTAATTATATCTCTTCATCTGTCTATCTTTTAAATTTTTATTTCTTGATCTTCCTCCTTCCATATCGTCATGTCTTTCTATATCACTATTTTTCTATCAGCAAATATCTCTATTTTTATGTATGTCTATCTCTCTCAGATTCTTTTTTCAGATTAGGGTCACTGATGAAGGCACTGTGGAAGAAATCGAAACCATTATCTGGTTTTGCTGCCTACTGACATTGCTATTTTGGAACTTTATATTTTTGCTAGTTCACATGCTTCACTGAACATTGAGCTGAATAAAATGATTAGTAACAATTTGATTCTTTTTCTGTTATGGATGGTACCACGCCCATTTGTTATGTAACTTTTTGTTTGTGTCAGAAATTTTCGTTTGACCAATTTTCACAACATTCAATTAGCAAATATTATTGAATAAGAATTTAGATGCCACGCCTACTAGTCTTAGACTCCCACTCTCCGTGCAGAAAATCTTTTAGAATTTTAGTGTCTTCGTAGCAAAAATTAATAACATTACTGTTAAAACTTTTCTTTTGTGGACAAAACGTTTTTTTGCCCACAGATCTTAAAGATACCTCGTCGACTTGTTCAAACACGCCAATGTTTTTTCGGCAGACTTAAGATCAATATCTCAAGATTAATAACATTTTCTTGAAAATCTTTTATAACATAAGTTCCTATATTGTGTTTCAGTGGTACCAATTTTCTAACGTTCCATACTCTTCGAAATAACAATTTAACTTTGTGAAAGTTTCCTCACACCTTTAGTGAATTATATAATCTATATTTTCTGGTAGACTCATTACCTGAATTTACGAACTTAAGATCTATGAAGAGTTGCATTATCTCGCCAAAGCAAAATTTTATGGAAAGTAAAAAAAAATTGGAATTACGACGGCTGATTTTTTTTATGTGGGAAGGGAAACTTAGCATTCGTACTTTACGACTCTAAACTGAACGATTTGACTTGGGTGTTGATTCCCAGATTTTTATATAAAAAGAAATATATAATTTTCCATTTTTCGGAGCTGTTACACGCATTGAGAATATTAATTTTGAAAAGTTTTTCCTTAGTGGTTCGCTATGTTTCTAGAGCAAACAATTTCGCCTAGATGTTGATTATCGTTCAGAATGTAGCGTCTTATATATAGAGCGATTACTTTAATATTTCACTTCATCTGTTGAGCCACCCTAAATATTGCACACATATTTATGTATGTTTACCACACATTAAAATTTTCCTCAACCCTACTAATGAGACCAAATGACAGAATGTCAGTCAAAAAACGAAAAAGAAGGGACCGCCACAGTGACAAACTGTCCAACAACCTGTAGCATCGTGACAACACAATCAGCGGGGCGTTGTTTTATGCCAAAAGCAAAAACGGAAACAATCAACCCACCTTTAATTTGTAAGGGGTAAAATTATTGAGAAATGTTTGAGTAGATTAAATTCAAGGGATTCATGGGGTTGCAGAAGCAGCAAAAGTTGAGCTGCGTTCTATGCATTAAGCACGTTTGCTTATCTCACAGATGTTATGAAAACAACAATAGCGACAACCACAACAACAACAAAATGGTAAGAGTACGTAATCAATATAAAAACATTTGCTTAAGTTATAAGCCATTTGGAGAATGGTAACATATGTAAGTTGAGGTTGGGTTGTATAGAATATTCATTAAATTTAAAAAGTGTCATTAGACATTGATGCGTAAGAAAAACTCATTTCTATTGTTGGCTGGATTAGAACACTACAACAAGAGATACGTGGTACAGATGTTCACTTAGTCTTATAAACTTTTTGATTTTTTATTTTTGCTTATGAAAAGTCTTCAAAACTTCTAAATTTGGCGAAACAAAGTTCAGTATTGTTTGAATTCTTTGGTGCTTGAATTATTCAGAAATCATGCCATATGCAGGAATTGGTTTGAGTATAAGCAAAATCCCAAAAAAAGATAATTTTGAAATCGATCAAAAAGAAGGCCCAAATATTAAATTAAAGAAATAATCAACCCAGTCGTATTCCAAGCAAGGTACCCTTTTTGTCTGTTTTTCCTTTGTCGTACAGTCACTGATAGAAGACACATAGGGTTTTTTGAAAAAGCAAGTAAAATATTTAGAAAATAATCTCATATTGAAATCGCTACCTTGAAAATCAAGCTCAAAGTCAGATATACTCTCATTTTTACGGCTTTTTGCATCTATGACGTTGGAAAACCATTACTTTTTCCTGTAATTTGTCATTTACGTTGACAAAACCAAAACATTTTTCTCGTCTCGAAACCTTTTTTTGATTAAATATTTCTTGAGGAAGATGTTGTCAAAAAGATTAAGAATTTTTTTTTTTTTTTTTTCTTAAAATTAAGACTTCCTTGCTTTTCCAATGAGAAATTGTCTTCTACTTTTCGAGACAACTTGCTTTCTTTCCCAACGTTTTCAAATCTCTGAGCAAAAAAAAAGTTAGCTAAGGACCTGTGTTTACCTTCTCAATATTTTTTTAAATTCAAAAAAAAAAAAAAAATTTCTCACTTTTCTACCGATAGTCAAACAAATAATGCACCAAGCACAAACAAATTATACTGATGAAACGCCACCTAAATTGTTGATTTTCCGCCTCCTAAAATCTGCAGCTCCAATCCCGTTTTTAGGTGTATCCTTTGCTGAATTCACAGACTTAAAATCATAAATTTTCTTAAATGCCCATTTTCAAAAATAGAACACTTTTCTTCTTCGTTTAAAGTTGAAATAAAGTTCCTTTCAAAATTCCCCCCAAAAAACAACAATGAACAACAAAGTTGTCAAAAGAATTTCAATATCGTTGTTACCTTGCTGTTAGATGCGTCTCCGCGCGTCATACGGTTTGTGCATATATTGCATTGCATACATAGACAACGCAAGACTACACACATAGTCTACATAGATAGAGGTAACATGTTGCTGCTGTAACAAAATCTAAAATGAACAATTTTGCGTATCACTAGCGCATTCATTTTGTAGCGAAATTAAAAATACCGAGAAGTATGAGAAAATATGTGGGTATTTCTATGCTGAAGTAAAAATTCACCAGAAATATGAAAATTTGTTATACTCCTGTGTTTTGTGCGAGAAAACTTTCAGTTTGTTGAGTACTTCACAGCAGGTTATTTCAAAAAGTCGTACATTTGAATACAACTTTTTTAGAAATATAGTAATTTGAAAATTTTAGTTTTTAAAGTTTGTGAGTCAGTTGAAACGAAGTTATGTTATTTTGCTGCAAAATTTTATATAGTCAACTTTATGTTTAAAGCAAATTTTTGAGCTACAAATTCTTATCAAATTTAGTTTAAGCCAGCGACATATTAAGATAGGGTTTTTGTCTCGTACCTCAAGCTCAAGGTAACCAGATCAGCAACATCTCTTCAACATTTTGCATCTTTTGGCTTTTAATCATTGGTTTGAGCACAGTAGAGCCAACACAGTAAATTCGAGTATAAAGTGGTCCGAATGCTATGTTTTTCCATTTCCCATTTCAAGCAATTTGTGAACTGGGATTTTAAGTTCGACATATTTTAGCCAAGAAGGGTCTTTGAACCCGCCATGTTTAATTCAAACTGCAAAAGAAATATGAAATATACGAAAACCCTCATGAATACCTCTACCATCCCATTATGTTCACTCTGATAAGCAAAAATCTGCGCTTGATCACGACTCGAAGCAAAAACTATGAAAAAAATCTTGAAATTAATTACACTTTGTGCAGACAAATTAGAGAAAAATCGACTGATGTCAAATTATCGTAATATCTCTCGAATCTGCCATCAGATTTTGGCCCACACGTCAGCGTTTGGATATAACAATCAGTTAAGCGGTAATTAAGACGGTTGCAAACGCTCTTCTATATACAACTTTTTATTTCAAGTTTTAGAAGGTTGGTGTCTGAAGCTTAGTTGTTCCTCATGAAAAGACGAAATTTTCTTTATCGACACCAAACCTTAACCACCCTCATGGAGCATTTTAGTATAATTTTTTGAAAAAATTTACATTTTGGATAAACGGCTGAGATTTTTTTCATATAAAAACTGCGGGGGGGGGGGCTTAAAATTCAAAAATAGTTCATTTTTTCCGTTTTATTTTTCTTCAGATATGCAATTGGTTTATTTTTTGTATGCTAAATCTTAAGAGTATAGCAGAAAACAGATCCGAGTAAAATTTTACTACGAGTCGTTAGGCCCCGGCCCGCGTAGTCCTTATATGTCGCGGGAGAAAGTTCAGCTCTTAGTGATTTTTTTTATTACAGGTTGCATGTGAAATAGCCCACAAAACATGTCGTAGTTGTTAGCGTATTTTGCAATTTTTATCCTTAACAAAAGCTAATACATATGAAGATAAGGTTTGTGGCCTGAAACGATATTAAACCAGGAATAATAGGAATTTTGCTTATTTTGCAATTTTAACAAATGATACTGCAGGCATATATTGAAAAAATAAAGAGAACAGGCATGAAACGTGTTCTTTAAAAAATGTGCTTACTAAAGAGTTTTGATTTCAGTTAAAATTTCAATTAATAAATGTTATTCTGCTGACAAAAAAACGATGAAGAATGACAAAGTATGATCCATTTTTGTCAATTAAATACAAAGGATTAAAAATTTTATAAATTCAATCAAAATATAAGATCTCTTAAATATATCTTAAAGATCTCTTTTTTTCTTTTTTGTTCGCAAAACAATGTCCCAAAAATCCTGCAATTCCCGGTAATTTCAGAAATTTTGGTATAGCTGTGACATGAAATTTCTGGCTTGTTCGAGTGAATCTCGACTGGCTAGCCCTGGCCTGTACGCACATATGTTCCGTCACATATAAAGTAACAGTCAAATTAAGTGAGGTATCCTTTCTATTACTTTTTGGTTCGGTTTTGAGCCACTCACTGCATTCACCGGAATAGTCTGTTGCTTTTGAAATTCCCTAGGTCTGCAAGCTACTTTTTTCTAGCCGTCATATTTTTGGAGCTCTACATCAGTGGTGGGCAAGTAGTGTCCCTATCCGCCCTCATTGCCCGCACTGTTATTCGACGCACAAGCAAGCGAAAAAAAAATTCGCAGAATTTCAACGCTATCGAGGCACTTCGTTGACTTGAATTCAAATGAAAACAAAACACAAAGAAATAAGCGACAGCTCCGCACTGTGTCTTGTGTTGCAATTGTTTTTGTTTTGTAGTGCAATTTGGGTTTTTTTTTTTGTGCTGTTGGCGAATTTGGAAATGACAGCGAAAAAATTTTAAAATTTTGTTTATTGTTGCTTGATGTTATCGTTTAGCCTTTTTGTTAGATTTCCATGCCCACCACTGCTCTACATGAAGAGTTGCTTTACCTATGTCACTATTATTAGGTTTTCTGCATGTACCTTTTTTTTGTGGCACTAGTTCACCCTTATTTGATTAAAAATATTCATTTGTAACTTTTTCTTGACTGCTTTACAGCTTCAATTATGGCTTAAAGCTGGACTTTTTAATCGTGCCGCACAAAACAGTTTCGCAGCTGTCTAGTCTGATCTCTAGTTTTGATCAAAAGTTTACTTTTCTGTGACTGTTAAATAAACGCGAACTAATGTTTCTTACAGTGTACGATTTTTTGTTTGCCCCAAATTCAAACTTTGTGTGTAGTTTCTTTTTTGTTTACCGAATGTTTCACCAAATCCTGCGAGTTATGCCTCGCTAAGTTCATGCGTGTGCGTGTGCTTATGACTTGGAGCTACGCCTGCGTTTCTGGCGTAATAGTGTGTGTGAATGCGTGCAACAAACTTAGGAACAACTCAATGTTTTTACCGCTACCGCACCCAACACTTTAATTAAATTTGCAAAGAACCGTCTCTACAGGACTTGAAAGCTGTTGATGTCGAGCTTGCTGCTGCTGCTGCTGCATGTGTTGCTATTGTTCAGCAAGGTGATGCTGTTGCTGTTACTATTCGGTTACGTGTTGCGCCTGTGGTTGTCATCTTGTGTGCAACGTGTATGCGTATTTTAAGGTGGCGACAAAAAAATTTTGTTTTTAGATAAGGCCTAACATGCGTTGAAAATAAATAATTTGAGCCATAAAAAAATATCAAAGCGGTGAAAAAACATTTTTTTAAGCGATGAAGAATTGAATTCATACTAAAGCTTGTGCGGGAAAAAATTTTTCACATGAGTTTGAACCACCCTAAAATGTGCGAGTGTTCACTTTACAAGTATTTCCTATTTTCTAAGCATGCGAAAGCTTCCGTACACACACGCACATAAACAAATAAACACATAAACTAAGCACAAACACATATAAGCCGACGCAAAAGGATTAAACTGCAAAGTGCCACAAATTGCAATAACGCCGCAATGTTTGCAAGTGTTGCACGCAAGCACACACACACGCACACCAACGTACACATGCAAATCTAGATACACAATAAAACAAATGCAACAACAAAAAGCATAGAAAATAGCGCTACATCAACGTGAAATCAATTATGTTCTCGAAAACTCGTAAACTCGATGTGCAATATGCGCGGTTTCCCATAACCCAGTGCATCTTATAAGTAAGCACCCTACCCCCCCCCCCCCCCTCCCTTTGCTTTCTTTATTTTTTACTTCTTCAACTGATTACAGGAAACCGGTAGTAGCATAGAAATGCACTAATGTGACAGTAGCAGCAACGCTTAAAAGTAGGCGTGGCATTTGCATACACAAAGTAAGTGGGAAATTAGGGAGCGAAAAATGTGGTGTGCGCTCACTGCGTGTTTGTGTAAAAAGGATTAAAATGAGCACAAGTTTGAAAATTAATTTGCAAAAAGTAAAAGAAAACGACGTGCGTTGTTGCTATGTAGATGTTGTTGGTTTTCTAAAACTTTTTACTGTGGCTTATGCGGCTTTTTACTGTTTTGCTTTTTTTGACATGAAAATTCTCTCCTTTTTTTTGCATGATTGAGTTTTAATTGTAAAATACTTTACCATCAATACAAAATACTTCTAATTAGGTTGGCTAGAACACAGAAATTGTTATTGTTTTAAGCTATGTAAGAGGCTGCTTGTTTTAATGTAAAGAGGCTTTCACACTGGCATCGAAAACAGCTTGTTTTTTACTTAGCTCGTTTTTAGCCAAAAACAACTCGCTATTCATGCAAAACAAAAGTGATTTCTGATAACAAGTTGAACATCTTTTGTTTTCACATGAACCTTCACACCTTTCCGCAATTTTTGAGGAATTTAAGAAAATTTTGATATCAAATTTACTTTTGAAGTAAAGTATTTTACATACGGATAACTATTTCATGTAGCAAATTACTTTTACTTAACACATACATATTAACAAACATACAGTTGACAAAATCTTGCATTTGCAGAACATATGTACATTTGCTCACAATACTCCAACAAAACTTAAAATTTATTAAATATATTTTACGAATATTATCTCAAGTAACGTTTACTGTTCTTCAGATATGTACTTTGAGGATTTAACAATAAACATAAATATGAAAATTTAATATAGCATAATGTCCAGCTTTTATTACAGCTTTAAGATACCAAAATATCCATTAGAAATCCCATCTTTTATTTTTGTATTTTTATCATGTCAATAAAAAATGCAAAGTCCTTTGAAAATACTCAGTAAGTAGTAGTATGCATTGAATATACAATCATCATAGAGACATTTAATGCATCATAAAGTATGATAATAAATTCATTGTCCTTAAGGACTTGAGTATTTTTCTTTAAATTGTAAATTGACTTTTGAGTGAGGCTAAAACACAAAAGTAAAAAAAAAAATACTTCAAATTAACTTATGTTTGTATTGTGTAGTGTATTCGAAATTGACTTAAATTTATCCTTAGTTATCATATGTTATAAAATGAAGTTTATATCCAGTATTATTTATGGCAGAATTATATTTTTATCTTAGAATCAATCTTAAGTTTGCTTAATTTAAAATTATGAACACAGTTGTATTACTGCCTGGGGCTTTTGGGTATTACCCGCAATTTGCCAATTAAATATATGAAACGATTTCTTCCACACACTCTCTCTGTTAGCAACCCATATCATTAAATTCTGTGAAAAACTTAGTGATTTTTTATACATAGAATGTCGACGAATAAGATTTGCTGATTGTAAAAAACCAAAAAAGTTTCAAAGCTTGGAATATTACAACAAAAAGTTTCCGAGGTGCTAAGTTTTGACACTTTTGATAAACGTACCCTCGTATTTTGTTTTTGTTTTCATTTGAATTCAAACCTCGAAAGTGTTGAAATTCTGCGAATTTTTTTTCGCTTGCTTGTGCGTCAAATAACGGTGAGGGCGGATAGGGCAACTACGTGCCCACCACTGATTTGGATCATCGGTTGCGCTGTAGGCAAAAGTTATTATAATATCTCTAGAATTATGTATTGTGTTTTATTTAAATTTTGTAGATTTTTCGATTTTTATTCCTTGCAATTCAAAATTATTCGGCATCTACATGTACCGGCTTATTCGATATTTTCAAATATTGCTCAACATTTTTCGACACCTACGAGTATCGGATCTTTCTTAAATACTGTTCGAAACTTTTCGAGTGTTCAATGTTTTTTCGGTACTATTCAATATTTCTCAACTTATATCGACTTTAACCCAGATATGCCGACGGGCGCGTTAATGCAAAAACCTTCGTAATTTTTCATAATTTCTTTAGTTCTCACAGAATAACTTACTAAACTGAAGAAAAAATTTCAAAATAAATTATTTAAACTTGGATTTTGAGTCCGTACTAAATGTAGTACGCTCGGCACATATGAGTAGTAAAGGCAGTATTTTTTTTAAATTCAAATTGTTTATTAATCAGCAATGTTCATGTTCTTAAGTATAGAAAAAAAAATTCTGAGAAAAATTATTTGGTAGTATGATAATCCTAATTAAATGAAGCGACACGTCATATTCATCTTCACACTTTTGCTAATTTCACAAAACTGAAAACTTCGATCCAAAGAAAAACATCTAAGTAATCACTCTAGACAAGACTTATCAATGGACAGTTTGTTGACCGCAATGTTCTGCAGCACCACAATAAGTTGGTTCGATAATTTAAAGAGCAGGTTACGCAGAAACCTAAAAATAATAGGTGTACTACATGTAGTACGCTTGGCATATCCGGGTTAAATACTTCGTTTTAATGTTTTTCGGAAATTATTTACTGTTTTTATCTCTTTCGGTACTTACACAATGTTTATCGACTCGCTCGAAAGCATTTCAATACCATGTGACTTCCATCAACCTTTTCGATGGCATTAAACCTTTTCCATTTTTATCGATGACACCATTCAGTACTTTTCGGCATCTGTCGTTTATCGATATTTTTTGACGAGTTCGATGTTATTCTACTTATTCGATATATCTCGGTTACATTTCCATTAACATCATTTTTTGTTTATTGTGATATTTCTCGGTACTCTTTCTTCGACTACATGGCCTTTTTCGATGTAATGTGATAATATTGCAAAATTTTCGACTATTATCGGCTCGTTCAATGATTTTCGATATTATGATTATTTCGATAACTACGGATTTTCGATATTATTTGACACTTTTTAGAGTTATGTAAATATTCTACTTTTTCGGATTTTGTTTTTTTTTTTTCTTACGCTTAGTGCTGTATTACTTTAATTCTTTTAACTTCTTCAATGCTTATGAATAATTCCATTTTTGTATTTTAATTTTCAAAAACTCTTTTGTAACCATAAACGCAAATATATGAAAGTATTAGGTTAAGTCTCAATTATCGCTTTATGTCGCAAATTTGGAAGCGATTTCTGATATCGCATAACTTCCAAACTTCTCATTTTTTTTCCCCCAAGAGCTTCAAATTGATTGTGGAAAAGAAGCTCGTTTCTGTTAAACTTTGTTTCATATCACCTTCACTATGAAAAATGAGGATAAATAATGCAAAATGTTTACTTTAATTACATATCACTTAAAAACGAAACCGATTATAAAATTCTGTAAAAAAGTATACTGAATTTAAATAAAGCATAACATAAAATTCAAAAATTTAAAAAGGAGAAAATAGTTGACTTTCTTATGGGCCGAATTCACCTTTATCCTTTTCAGTTAGATACATTAAATAAAAAAAAAACTTTAAGGCTGTAATCCAATGTTACCTCCTACTGCTATTACGCTGATGACACACTTACTGCCCTTTATTTCTAGCCGAAAAAAATCACTGATGCGTTGTTGTTGTCGTTGTTGTTGTTGCTCTTGCTGATATAGGTAGAGATATGGCGTATTTTAGCTCTAACATACAGTTTTTCATTATTTCCATAAAACATTCAAAAATGTTTCGTTATCCCTTAGCTTATCCCAAAGAAAAAGGTACAACACACAAAAGACAAATTGAAAAACAAAGAAAAAACATTTTCAAAAATTCTAATACAAAAAATATTTTTGGTTAAAGGTAAATTTTTACCATATGAGGTCGCAAACAATGTACTGTATGGCTTTTCGTTTTTGCTACCAGTGGACGACGCATAGCTAACGCTTACGAGTGGAATTCTTTTGACTGTTTGACGCGCGTGCTTCATCATCGTCATCAGCATTGGCATCAGCGCAGCTTCATCACCAACGCAGCCAGTACAGACAAAGAAAGGAGCGCTGCAAAAGTAGTAGCAACATCATCAACATCAACAACACTTCGACAACATCAACAACATCAAAATTGACAAGCATATTTGTGTACTTGGAAATTTTTTGCATATTTTTATTTTCACTTTTTTTGTCCTTTTTGCCGTACACTGACTCTGTCTCATATTCCTGAAAATGTTGGTAAAAAAAAGATATACCCTCGTTGAATTTTCCATTATCCTTTTGAGCAACAACGCTCTGTTGATGGCAAGTATGAAGCCGTAGTTAGCAGTAAGTGTTTGTTTTTTAATCAAAATTATTTAAGCACTGGAAAAAAAACTTAAACGATTTTCGTCGAACAAAGCCAACATGAAATTGATATGACAGCTTAAAAATATGCAACAAAAAAAACTGTGAAAATTAAAACAAGTCAGAAAACTCTACAAGTAAAATTGTACATTTTTCAATGCCTGTTTTTAGGCTCTTGTAGAAAATGAAGATATAACTTTAAGCTTGCAACTTCTGTTCTACTTAAATTTTATTTTTCTGTGTAACTTTTAACACTCATATTAGCTTTCAAAAAATAAAAGGCTTGCGGTCATAGTTTTAGCTCATCGCTCTTAGTCATATTTATGTATTATACATATGACGACTTTTTTTTTAATATTTCTTAAAGGTACAAAAATGCCAAAAACTTCATTATTTCAACCGCTAAATTGTTATAGCAGAGAAAGAAAGGTTCCATTTATGTAAACACATTGATGGATATGTTAACAAGCAACCCAAACTGTAAAATTACAGACACTCACGTTAGAGCTGATGTAAAAGTGTCCATCAAATGTTTGTTTTTCATTTGCTAATTTATTTTTTTAATATTAAAATAAGTTTTAATGTCAATTTGAAAACACTCGCTAAAATTTCTAAAACAAAATTAGTTGTTTGATTGATGTATTGAATCATACCACTAAAATTTCAAACTTTCTACAAGGCCGATAAACACACAACAGACAGAATTTTTAATATGTTTTAAAAAGATGATCTTCCCCATGTTCTATCCACCGCCGTTAAGGTATGATTGAGGAGGGAACATCCATACTTTCCCATTATAATCTTAGTAAGACTTTCTCTAAGGTGCGTCATTGTTATTTGAATAACTTAGAACAGAAACTTTTTATTCTGTGTAATAGTATACTTCAAACACCAACTCAAGGGCGCTGAGGAGAGACTTAAGCTAGTTTTCAAATGAAAAGTTTTGGGGTTGCTCTCTCATAAATTAGTTCGTACTCAATTTGTTCTGTAGAAGATGTTCAGTTTGAGATTTTATATGAACTGAATGACTTTGGGTCTAAGGAGTTTATTTCAAACCTTACTTGCAAGGGTCGCTGATGAGAAAATTTAGTTTTTATAAAAGTGCGCATTTTTTGTCATTTTTTTATAAATTTTTACTATCTTAGTTTGTTTTAGAAATGTTTTTATGAGGACTGAATTTTAGTGCAAGCCTCGTAAGCCAACATAAGTAAGGGCTGCTGAGGAGAAAGTGTCGTTCCTTTCGAAAAAGTTATTGATTTTTTATAAAATTGAGATGGTTTTTCCTCACTGACAGTTTCACAGTTGTCAAATTGATTGAAAGCTTTTTTTGCGATTAAAGTAAAATTGTAATTTTTATTTAATTTTTTCCCATGAAAAAAAAGTATTGCTAGGCTTAAAACTGCATATCATAGAAACTTCTTTCAAGTTTATTTAAAAAAAAGTTTTAACTTAAATACTCACCGTCCATTTTACACTTTTGCCAGATTTAAAACCGTCCAAGTTCTATTTCCAATTCCGTAACCATTCAGAGCAATACCAATTTGTTTATTTCTTATCAAAGTTGTACTCATTTTGCTGTCAGCGGTATCAATCACCAGTTTAGTTTCGTTCCATTATCAGTTCATCTTCATTCGTTTTAACATTGCACACAAACCAACTCCCCGTAGATTCAATAGAGCTTTTATACTAACAACTGCTCTTGGCAGCCTTCATCAGCAGCAGCAGCACCAGCGGCGGCAGCAACAACATTTGCTTGGCATTGGTGATACTGTTGATGATAGCAGCACAGACGCGACGCGTTTGATTCCTTTCATTTTGCCGTTGA
The DNA here is from genome assembly GCA_949775025.1 of Tricholauxania praeusta. NCBI lineage: Eukaryota > Metazoa > Arthropoda > Insecta > Diptera > Lauxaniidae > Tricholauxania > Tricholauxania praeusta. Next base: position 120,489,078 of record OX459031.1, on the reverse strand, counting down.
CGGGCTGCTGCTGCGTGTGCGTTGCCATTCATCATCAACTCTCTAGTTGAATGATAAAATTTTTCGATGAATAATTGCCTTCGTCCCTTACAACGCGCATATTGCGGGATATTCACTTATTTAATGCGCCATCGCTGCTACCACTGCTGAATTCTTCCATATTGCGTAGATACTTTTCTTGAAATTACGTTAGTTGTGGTAAGAATGTTGGTGGTAGTGGTGGTGGTGTTGGTGGCCATAACGGCGTCGGTGTTGGCAGGCACGTCTCGAAATAAATGATTTAAATGTTCTTGTACTTCAATGTTGGTGAAAATAGAAAAACAATGACTATGAATTATGAAATTGTTTTTGATGCTTAATGTTTGTTTTGCTTTAGTTCATGTTTATTGTATCTAACCCATCATAATATTTCATTTTGGTTTGGAATTGTTTTTTACGCTTTCCAGTTGTTTTATCATTACTCTTTATCTCTGGCATATTTTTCATATTTTATCACTTTAATTTGTTTTTGCCAAATAAACTACTTTCATTTAGGGCCAATTTGACAGTATTCAGTTAAACATTAACTGAAACTTTAACTGGACAGTTTGATAATAAATTTTATAGAACGTATTTTTTTAAGTTTAAGTTTAATTTTAGTTGAATATTGTGAACTTTGTAGTTTGAATGTTGATGAGTATAGCGCCTCTAAGTATGCTTCGGAATATGGGGTATTTTGAATCCAAGGAAATGTTTTCTTTATCCTAACGTGTTTCTAGAAATGTGTTTATGTTATCAAAATTTCCCAAAATATTTGGCTGATATAGGACAATTCACCACAAATATTGGGGATGAATCGAACAAACTTTGTTTTCCGAGTGCGATATTACCCGTGAGATCCATCATATTTCTTTCTCTGAAGCCTTACATATGCAATTTATGACTATAATTTCTGAGCAAAAGTTGTTGTACAAAGAATTGTGTCATTCAGTTAAAAACCTCTAAGTGAAGCAGATCTTCAGTCATGGCGAGAATACTTTGTGAATTTTTATGCCATCAAAGTCATGCAACTTTTTTAAAACTGCTGAGGTATACTCTCATTGCCAGCTTTCTAAAAAGAAGCTTATGATGAAATGCGAACATGGATCTAGCCAGCAATATATGTAGCTTGGTAAGGCTTTCTCAACTGTGATGAACTTTCTAAGATTGAAATCTTAAGCAACTTCTGTGTCTTTTATATAAATTTTTCTGACGTCTAATTAAACATCACTTTGCTAGGATTCTTAACTCGAAAAAAAAATTTGTATATTGAATTGACTTAGCCACAGTATTTGTTTTTGTATAGAGCTATGATTACAAAGAAACTGTCAGTGATGCTGTGTGTTGTGCTATGATCATAGTGAAGCTGTAAAGCTGTGCTGTGAATTGCTTTCATCGCTGAACCTCTCAGCTCACACGCTTTTATAACAGAAGTTTTCGAGTGTGTTTTTCTTTCTTGCTTTAAGCAATTTTCACGGTTTTAAATTGGCGCCAATAATAAAATCAAGCTTCTCTTGCTATGGTAAATAATTCTACGAAATTCAAGCGCAACCCTTATAAAGGTCTATAAAATTTTGTAACTCTCTTTTTATTTTTAAGAAGAAAAAAAAAACAAAAAATTAACCTTAATTACATAGCTGAATGGTGGTATCCTTGGTATAAATGTAACCTTTTTAACTTTATGATGTTTAACATCATACTATAGTAAAAAAAAACCCTACTTCAATTAATTTTTCTGCCTCACAAAAATTACACTTTTTTCTGTGCTACTATTCTTCCGTTTTTTGCTACAACTACACAAATTGAAGGTCAACCCCGAAAATAATAAGCCTTAATAAAATAAGCGCATTTTCTTAAGTCTTTATAACATATTTTACGCAGTTTTTTTTCGTACAGAGTTTTCTTTCAATCCTTAAACTGTACTCCAAGGGGTGGACGCAACAATTCGTTTTGCTACCCTCGATTTTTTCTTCTTAATTTTTTCCTTTCTTTTCAAGTATTGTACTTTTCATTGCAAATTTCTATCTTATAAAAAGCAAAAAGCTAAGTAACGTTTTCTACTGCCAAAAGGTAATACTTACATTTATGTTGTTTTTTTTTATTGTTATTTTTACGTACTTAAAAGTGCGCGCGCATTTTATCACCGGAGGTATGAATGTTGGAAGAGTAAAAAAAGAAGTAGCTACTTCCGGTTGGCTACTAAATTTATACAGCTTTAATGTCTTTTTATTTTTATGTGCTTTCCTTGGAAACTTTTAACATTGGCACGATACTTTACAGAAATTTGATACTCTTTAGAAATGGCACCACTTGCTCTCATCAGCAACCCCGTGCGTTGGCGTAGCAACATTTCTATCGAATTTCAGCATATGCAAGTCAACAATTTCGAAACTCGCTAAGACTCCTGTACTTAAATTATAGTTTCACTGAAAATGTTTTTATGAAAAACAAAAAAAGGGCTGCTGATGAGAGATTGTGGCTTCTTTTGAAACAGATTTTTTTTGAAGCTGTCATAGCTTTTGTTTTCTATTGTTTTCTTTCTTAATATTATTACCATGAAGACTAATCAAAACTATTCTAAAAAAAGCTGGAAAATTTAAACTCTATATTATACCCAAAATCATAAAATTAAAAGGTCGCTGATGAGAGAGCTATGTTAGTTTAGCAAAATGCGTTTTATGTTCTTACTATGTTGATTTCTTTTCTACTTAATTTATTTATTTGAAAGATTATTATTTTTTATGAAAGGCCGCTGATGAGGAACTCGTTTTTTTTACAAATGTTCTCTTAGTAATTTTATGTGAATTTCTTCACGCCAACTCAAGGCCCGCTGATGAAGAATTTTATTCAATAAGCTAAAAGTAAATACAAGAAATGAATGTCATCACTTCAATTAAAAGATCGCTTATGAAAGCGTATTTGCCTCATACTGTCTTTATTTTATATCTTATTGCATTACATTTTTGTTTACGATACTCAATATCTTCATTGCCTTGGTTATACTTTATACTCAAAACCATTTCCACAAAATATACACCAGCACTACCGAATATTTTTTATAACGCCACTCCTCCTAACTTCTAATGTCGAATGTCTTTTTTAATTTGAAATTAGCTTTTCCTGAACATCATTATCATTTCTTTTTCCCTCTTTGTTACTTTGTTTTGTTTGTGTCCTTCTTTTGTTTTGTTAATTGAAGATTTGTACGCTATAGCTGATTTTGGACTAAAGATTATTTTCATTGACATTGAGTCTCAAGTCAAGTCAGTCAAGTCATACAGTCAGTCAGTCATTCAGTTAGTTAGTTAGTCAACGAGTCAATTTGCTGCGTGCTACTCATGATGGGACGACGTGATTAAGAAGGTGGTGGGCTGGCGGCATTTGGAAGGGGCGTAATTTTATTTTGTTGCCATTAGCAAAGGTCGATAAAATTGCACAAAATATAAAAATAACAAAACACAGTATTGCCTCAACAAAAGGTTAAATGTAATCCTCCAATAATTAGCTGAGACACAAATTAATGACGCTACGTCGAAGTCAAAATTTATTTGCATAATGTATGAGTGAACGAACAATAGCAGCAAGGATAGAATGTCCTTGTTTGCTTTATAGCTATGCTTGATATTGTAACAAATTTACCTGTAACTTTTGTTGTTAGTGTTGTTTTTTAGCTTACTATATATATATGTATGTATGTTTGTAGTTGCTTGAGATAATCCCAGAAAAATAATACATTTTATAGGAAAGTTGAAATTTCGTTAGTAGAATTTGGGCAAAATATTTAAAATTGAGCCCTAAAAATAGGCAAAAGAAAATATTAAGTTCTTGGCTTAAGGCCCGGTAGAGCATTTTTGCTACATTTTGTTGCATAGTTTTAGGATAACCTAGTTAAGTTAATTTCGAGAAATATGTCTGTGCTTCCTATCAGTTTATTTGTCTGTTTACAGACAAGAGACAAATTATTTATTTGAAGAATTCTAAAAGACCACATGCTGGCGTTAACTTCTTTTGACCCAAGTAGTCGTTCACATTACCCGAATCATCATTTCATGACTTTACCATGTGACCTAGTTACGCAAAATATGACTTTCTAAATAATTAACTTCTTCTAAACATTTTCGACTGACTTCATGACCAGCAATAATCCAACAATCGGCTAGAGAATTTGCATCCATTAAGCACACATTTTCACATAACATTTAAATATTTCAAATAGGCTAAATGAGTAAGTGGTAGCTGGTGTTGATGGCTTAAAACTGTCCAAGGTCCAGGCACAAATAAGTCCTTGGCATTCAAGTTGTCCGCAATTAAATATGTTTATCTGTACTTCTCTAATATAAAATGTCATACCATGGCCATTTGAAATGAAAATAAATGAATTTCTTGTGAATTTTAAACAATTCATTCTAATTGAATTAAGGACATGTTTATTGCATTTTGCTTTTACAAGACGATAAAGGAATAATGTTAGAGAGATAAAGAGAGTGAGTGCGGATATTCGGTTAGAACGTGGCATAGCTTTTATTGATGACCTTACTTTGCTTACACAGTTGTACACAGTAGCGCACGCACACACACCAGGCTACACCAGGAATGACTCCCACACACACAAATCAGCCTATTTTGCTACACTCACACTTTCATTTCATTGCTAAGCACAATGTTCTGCATAACTAATCGCTTATATCTAATGTAAGCTTAATACAGTCACTGAAAAAAAGTTAATATAAATACGATAAAATTGTTTGGATTTTTTCAACAACAAAGATTTTTGAAAACCTCAAATTTTTAAATTTCGAAATCACTATTCTAATTCTATCGAGTATAGGAGGTTGGATTTAAAAAATAAGTTTCTGTTTAATGCGAGATCGACCCGCAATCCGTACTCTTGAACCCATTTGAACCTAAGAAAATGTTCAAATGGTAAGTGCACTTCGAGTGAAGGAAAATGCTCAGTGCCTATCATGTTGGATATATCAACAGCGTAGCGCACTTCCCCGAAATCTTCCATTTCAAAGTGTTTTAGCAGGTCATTTGCCAACATAACCTTAAGATGAATTGACAATGAACCTTCTTGTGGCGTATGGAAGTGGGAAATGAGTAAAAATTATGTTGCTAAGAAAGAGCTTTTAATTGATATACTTACTTTATCATTGGCCCACAGTTGTGCAACGAGATGTATAAACCCCAAAATCTGTTCCAACAAAATGTGTCGTAAGATAGTGATGAATATGATATCATTAAAATTTAACAAAAAATTATTATCAACTTTTACTAAACTATTTCTTCTGTGGAAAACTACACTCTCTTTCCGAAACACGTTTCATATTGTTGGCCATATACCTTATACCCTACACGCAGCGTACATTTATTCTGTGATTTCGCTTGTACAGAATTGTGATTCCGTTTGGAACATATAAGGTGACGTGGCAGGTATTAAAGAGGGTATACATGTCACCGGCCAAACTAGTTTTTAAGACAAACTAGTTTATCCTAGGCCAAACTAGTTAATTTGAATTCCTAAAAGTATGCAAAAAGCTTCCGCAAAGCTGAAATTGGAGGATGTAAATCCTGAGCCCAATTACCCCCACTTACAACTTACCAAGTATATAATGAATTTGACAAATTTTGTTTTCTTACTTTGCTACTGTTGTAGTCTTCACTAACTACAGTGCTTTTGCATTAAAATGACATTGCACATCCTTGGGCTTAAGCTAACTAGTTTGGCCGGTAACATATATATAATCTAATTCGGCGTCACCTCTTGAGTTAATCCAGCCATTACTGTTTGGCTGGGCTGATTGCGGACATTACGATTACGGACAAGTGAATTGGGATAATTAGAAATTTTATGCAGCTGATCCTTTTTTGCTCTTGGGTTTGAAAATATGCAAAATCGGGTAACCCTCCGCCTACATATTTTAACCTACCTCGAAATTTTTTAAATATGTTGGGAAATTGAAATATTTAATACTGTGAGATGCGGTATGTGGTTTGTAGTAGGAAAAACTTCACTACATCTTAATATATTTAGAAGGCGTGGCATCTGCTCCACAAGCAAAAACATGAAAACGCTACACTGAAGAATTTATTCGGCATATTGCAATCAAATTACTACAACTAGGAAACTTAAACGAGCATTGGACAAAAATTTGGTGGGTTTCGGAAAAGTGGGTGTGGTACCTCCCATATAAGCAAACATTTTGTAAAACTATGCTAATAAATTCATTTAAGCAAACTTTACTAAACCAGGTACGGGAACGTCTGGCCACACAAGTAAGTGTTAGGTAAAAAAGATGAAACTAGACAAGTGGGCGTGGCATCTTAAAATCAATACAATTTACCAAAATGTTACCTGGCTTGGTACGTGCGCATTTGAGAATGGGGCGCTTAAAAGTAGACATGTTGCCTGCCGGGCAAATAGTGAATAAGATTGGACAAGTAGGTGTGGCATTTCCCATACGAAGAAAATTTTAGAACGCTATAATAAGAAACTTTTCAAGAAAATTTTACCAAATTTAGCAAGAAAACTATTTATGGTACAACTATATGCGCAGAAAAGTGGTCGTGGCGCCACCCATTTAAGCGAAAATCTGAAGTGTCAAAAAATATATATATTTTTTTACTAAACGAATGCGATAATCAGCAAAACAAACAAATACTGGATGTTTTTCCACTATTAATTCAGTGTAGGGTATTTTAATTTTGCCCTTGCGAAAGATAACACCCTAACTAGATTTTTTTATTTCTTTTCCTTTCTATCTTTGCCTGCGCTTTCAAACTTTAAATTTCCCCTTTCCATAGTAAGTGACATAGCACATTGAGCTTCTATTTTGTACCGCCACCATCATAGGGCACCACTAACCAGTCAGTTATGGAACTGACAGTGGCAGCGTACAAAATTCAAAACAATAAATTAGCGAAAACTTTCATTTGTTTCGAAAAGCGGCACGTCGCGGCGCGACGCAACACAGCCAGGAGGGCAGACGAGTGTTTGTAATAGTGGAAGCTTGTTGCTGTACTGCCATACATACTGTCATTACCGCTGACGCCACCATAGCTACCATTACCGCCAATGCCACAATCATCATTATCTTTTGGTATATGCCTGCGATGCTGCTGCTGCCTAGAACCAAGTAACTACGCGCTTGAAAAGCCCAACCGACCGCTATGATATGTTGGTTAACTAATGTGTTTTATTGCTTTAAACAATCGTTTGGCATGGCATTTTCCCAGTCATACAATACAATTCGTTCGAATGCTCATATGCTTAGGCTAGCCCGCCGTTCAATCCTGCTGCTTACTCCAAACTCTCACCCATAAAAAGTTCGCACAAAAAAATGCACACCATTTATTCAGTTATACCGTAGATCCATTCAGAAAAGTCGCACCGCAGTTAAATTTCTCGTAACACAACTCGAGCATAACAATTGAATCCTCGCATCCTGTGTACATCCTATTTTGCCTCGTTATGTAGTGTGAGCGCTATACTGCGAGGCAGTTACTCTAGGCTGTGCTTTATTGTGTACTATGCGCGAGCACTTGCTGGTTGTACCCGAGCGAGTGTTGAGTGGGCGTAATTTTGTTGGCTCTTTCGCAGAGGTCGATTTATTTTCAACTCTGCAACATCAAGTCAAATGCAGCGTCATTAAAAATATTTTGCTTTGGCATTTTCTGGTGATTAACAATTACAAAAAAGTTGCGCCATCGAGGATAAGCTAATTTATAATCGCATTTTGAGAGAATTGCTTAGCAGCAGCTATTGGGTATTTTTAAAAGACTTTAGCACTTGAGATAAAGGGCTCTTTAAGCGTCATGTCATAATGATGCGTGAGGTAGAAGAAATTTTTTAACTATTAGAAATTCCGACCAGACTGTTCGAAATTATAATAAATATCCCTTTTTTTTCGTAATGTTAAATCTTTTTTTTTTAATTATGCCTTTTCAATAAAACAGTCTAACATTTAAAACTTTTGCTAAATATGCGAAAGCTTTATTGTTTTTTATCCTTAGCCGCTCCTTGAATAATGCTTTATTTTATCTTTAATTTCCGGTATAAAAGTGAAAACCATTACGCCATTTTCTTTGAAGCGGAAATACAAAAATATTAAATAAATAATAGATAAGAAGAAAAAAATACATAATATATTTCATATAAAAAAAGGTGTAAAAGAATGCAAAAATAAAAGAAAATCCTCATAAAAAAGGAGACAAGAAAAATTAAAACTGCGGTAGGAAAAAAACTTTGCTGCTTTTGTTGTTTGCGCTTTGGTTGCGTTGCCTCACAGCTTGGGGGAGTCAAATAATTTTGTACAACGAAAAAAGAAATTAAATTAATTACAATTGGAAAAAAAACACAATTGTGACAACAAAAACAACACCAGAAATACAAATAAAAACACTTAATATTTAACCAACACACGCTAAGTACTAAGGCAAACAACATCAGCAACAAAAAAAACTCTTTAAACAAAACAATTCACACTTTCATGCGAGTGCGTTTGAGGCATAGAGTTGCCAGACTAATAGTTAAATCTTTTGAGAGCTCTTCTTTCAACATAATAATACTAAAAATAATTTTATACCGTTCTTTATTCTCCCCCCCTTAGTAAGCTCCTTAGGGTTGTTTTTTCGGCAGCGAAAGTTTTCACCACTCACAGCAGCATCAATTTTATAAATTTTTTAATCAAATATAATTCATTACACGATACCAGGGCGGGTTTGAGCCATGAACATGTCACCACTCTATCTTTCAAAAATTACACAAAACCCAGTAATCGACTATGAATTTACTATATCATAGAAAAAATGCTTCCGCAAGCCATTTCTCCGAAATTTTTTTCTGAGTTCACTGCTGAACTTAATGTTGATATCAAAATGTATTTTCCTCACGCTATCCGACTTTGTACCAGTCGTCTGATAAATAAATTCCTGATAGATAATTATTTGCGGTCAAAAGTTTTTGAATAGAAAATTGTAAAATCAAATAGGAAAAACTTTAAATTAAATTGATATGTAGTTGAATAAAATTTAAAACTTTGAATATCTTTAAAAACAGATTTAGAATAATTGTGAAATACCAAAATCCGCAGTGTGCTTCTGAGGCGCAGATTCAAAGCAATGTTTTTTTTTTGTCAGTGTAGACTCTACCTGTTTTTTCCTTGCCTTAGTCTCAGTTTATATCATATTTCAGTGAAATTTTCATCCGGTTTCTTTAGTAAACCCTCGTTTTTAACTGAATTTTTAAAATATTTCCAAAGTGTGCCCAATTTATTGCAATTTTCGGTGCTTGATTTGGACGAATATCGTATCATTCCGGCATCTGATAAGCAATGCAAGAAGCTTGGAAGTACTGCAAAATGATCTAAATTGTTTATGTTGTTTAATCACAGCAGATGTCTTGAAGTTCATTTAAAAAATTATCTCTCCGTAATAAGGATTCGGCTAAAAACTTTACATAAGTAGATCTAAGAGCATCGGCAGATCCAGAATAATTAATTGTATAAGGGAAAGACCTTTATTATCTGTTAAAGCTTTCTATGCTCTGAGCTTATAGGTAAAAAAATATATCTACTGTTTCCAGATCTGGGAATCTAGAACATGACGCTCATTTTATGCGAAACTTCCACGCTGTAAGAAACGATGGTGAGCTCAGATTTAATTGAAATTTTTTCGAAAAACACTGTATCTAACCTTCTCAAAATCTGAGAAACTCTAGCGAAATTAAATATTTCTGATTCAATTTGAGTGTTCGACAACATTTCTTTTGTAAATTTCCACCAAAATACTTTTTAATAACTAAAAAAAAGGTTCTTCATCAAATTGAATAAAATTGCAGCCATTTTGCTGACTCACAAGACTTCCGCTTGGGGCGACTGCCCCTTCTCACCCCTCGAACACCCCCCCCCCCCCCCCCTTGTTACCTCTTTGATTAAGTGAGAGCATTGTCGGTTGTGCTTCACTTCCTCCCCAACTACGGTAGAGCGCTATTCGTTGCTCATATACTCGTTGTTCATCATCTTATAATTTCCGCCAGGAACGCCTCCAACTGAATAAGATGGCCGCGATCAATTAGATTGCTACAAAATTTTAAAACACCAACGTATTCACTAGATACTTAAGAAAGTGTATTATTAGCCCTTTATCTTCTTGTATGCGTTCTCTGACGTATATCGAAGAGACTTCATTAGCAACTTTAGAGGTTTCTGAACTCTCAGATTCTAATTTACATCGATGAACTATTATCATTTTATAGTTATCACCGTAGAGTATGCAGTTTTTCCTTGGAACTTTTGATACTAACAAATGACTTCAAAGTATGTATACGTGCACTATACATTAGTCACTTTCTAAGATAGGTCGGTCTGGCCTAACTACTTTTGATTTAAATTTTACATTTCAATTTTTATAAACAAAATTATTAAATTTATTTGAAATAAAAATCCGGCAACATTGACTACTTACATGCCGATATATAGTAGAAAAAAAAAAACTAAGCATTTCAAGTTCCGCAATGAAAAATCCTTGAAAATTGCGCGCAAAATGCGTACTTGAAGCTTCAGTTCCTGCTGCTGCTATTAATCGAATCGTGATTTTTTGACACTGATAAGAAGGCAACAAACACTGCGCGCTTCCAGCAACAAGAACAAGCAGCTGCTGCCGCTAGGATTTGATTTGTTTTGCTCAACCATAGCACAAACTCAAATCATCTATGCCGCGATTGAGGTTTCGCATTTTTTTTTTTTTTCACGCGCTGCTTACAAGTATGGATTTTTTTATTATTGGCTTACGTGTATTTTGGCAAACATATCCTGCCTTTTATTTATTTTTTCTTTTATTTTCAACTGATTCCTTCAAGAGTGTGCTGTTATATTTTATTTTAATACAAAAGACCTCTAACACTTTTGAGCTTTGGTTTTTTTTCCATTTTGAAAGCAGCGGAAATGCTTTTTTTATATTGAAGTGTTTTTGGGTCAAAGATTTGCGTTAGTGGTTTGTTTCGACTACTTAGTTTATTATGCTTTTTAGCATTGATTTTTCTCGTTCTCTTAGTTTTTGTTGAAATGCGCTAATAAAAGTGGTTATTGAACTGTTTTGATTTTGCATTTATTGATGAAATGTTCAATGGAATTTCGCGTGAAGTAGCTGAGTTTTCTTTTGAAAAATCTCTGTGCAAAGCGTAAAGGTTGCGTGGAATTTTTCTCGTGATTTAAGATTTTTTTTATATGGAGTAAATCCTTGATATGATTCTATTTTTTCCTACTAAGTCCTTATATGACATGTAGCTCGTAAGCTATGTACTTGAACGCACCATTGCATAGCATTTCTAGGAATCTTCTTCAATTTCTTTAAACTTTTGGCGTTGTTTCTCTAAACAAGACTCTTGCTCTGCAGCGCTTCTATTTGGAGAATTTTGTGCAGCACTCTAAGCATGTTGTTGAACTGGAATTTTTAACCTTTGCTCCATTTACCTTGGGCAATACTCTAAACGAACAGCTTTTCTTTTTCGGTAAGTCATATGCACACGTCTATAGCATAGAACAAAAAAACCGTACTAGGGAGTAGTCTTAAGATTTCATAGACAAAGCTTGCGGAACATGCCCGGCGGCTATATCGATTTATGAAAAATATATGTGCATTAAGGACTTTCGATAGCTACATCACCAATTTTCGGTGTCACCTCTAAATTTTCGTTATATACTCGCTAAAAACATATAAATCCACGTTAAACAAATAGGTTCTAGTAAAAAAAAGAAAGGAGTACCCATACGATATCGAAATTCAACAGAAAAACATTGTTAAGGCTCACCCCAGTGTGCAGATTTCTACTCAAAATGTGCGTCTAATTGAGAAGGTTAATTTTTTTATCCAAGCAGAATAAATTACAAATAAAAAATCTTGGAGAGTTAAAATGGGAACTTTCTTTTGTCTCAAAAAATCAATTCTATTGCTGTAGAAGAGGAAGGCCTTTACAAATGTTTTGCAGATGTACTGAAAAATCCACTGTTTCCTAATTGTTTCAATAGAGTGATGATATTCATTAATTAAAATAAAATAATTCCTACAGTTTTAAGAGATAATAACACCGTGAAACAATTTCTTTGTATGAGATATAATTCTGAAAAATGACGTTGTCCTGATCAATTCATCACAAAGTAGCAGTCCATGACGTCAGATTTTTGAGATGTACTAACTTAAAAATGCAAAAAGCAGTTTTTTTATATGTTATATTCGGGAGTATATAACACCACGAATTAATTTTTTTTATCAAAATTCGGTACGGGACGTGAAAGCAGTACTCATTCTCATCAAAACCCACTTTGATTTATATCGATATATTTTTATCTGCGGAATATCACAATACTACAACGGAAAAGTTCAAGTAAAATATTTAAAATAAATAGTAGAAAATATTTGCCAGATTTGGTTACATAGTTTTAATGACTTAGAATATTTTTGGATTTTAAAAATTTTCTAAATATTTTTAATTTTTACGTTAGTGATAATAAAACAGTTTTGGCAAAAATATCCCTTATTTCTCCTAAATTATCAATTTTCAGTAAAAATCGCACTGAGTACTTAACCCTCTAACCGACCAGAGCGACTCGAGTTCGGCATGGAAAAACCCGATTTTTTGTCAATAACGCTTTTATTTTTACTTTAACTGATGACAGTGCCTTCAGAAACATATCTAGGTATGTTTCTCAAAGTCCCGTCATCAGATTAAATAAAAAATAAAAGAATTATTGATAAAAAACGAGTTTTTCGAAGAGTGCACTCAGGGTACTCTTAGCGGTTAGAGGGTTAAGGGTTCTGAAAATTTTTCAAAATATTTAGAAAAACATTGTGTTCTATTTTAACAATTTTTTTTTTAATTTTTTTTTTTTAAATTTTTTTATTTACGGTAATAATTTTTATAAAAAATTGCTAAAAGTTAAAAGTTTTTTTTTTCGCACAAGTTTTTTGTGGTTCGTTTTTCGCGTTTTCTGACAAATTACCCTCAACATTCAGGCTGCGCTTTGAAAATAAGTGACTCAATTGGTACATACAAAGTAATGTTACTTTTTTCATTTTTTCATTTAAGAACACTTCTTAAGACCTATATTTTATTCAGTTCTATCTTGACTGGATTACAAGTTTCAAATAGACAACTTTAATACTCATAGAACACTAAATTACTTGCTCAAACTATCTCTTAAGAATATTAAAAAATATTTACACTTAATAATATTTGCACTTGTCAGTTTATGTTTTTATTTCTTACCTTAATTAACACTATGTTATATGTTAATTATATTTATGGAAAATTCATTAAAATTAACAAAAATATGCAGCATACAATACGCCGGTAATTAAAGCTCATGAATTGTTAACGCAGTGACAAATATCGAAGTTTGAATTTATGCTGCAAGCATCCAGTTTAATACAGAAATGCTAATTAGTAAAACTACGGTATTTTATGACCACCATAAATAATCGATTAATTATAAATAATTTTTAAACTGTGTCGACGGAAGCATGAGTAGAATTTTAAAAAAAAACTTCATAAATTAAGCATCTTGGGAATGACAAAAAATTAGCATTGCAATAAAAAATGTTGGGTTTAGTTTTATGTGGTACTAACAATATTATGTGAGACATTCAAGATTTGCTTTGCTAATGATCGTGATTGACTTAGCTATCATGATTAAGTTTAAGCCAAAAAAAAATTAATATAGATCAGGCGTGTGTACAGTTATATGCCAAGGGCCAAATGTTTACCCTGTAGTTAGCACAAATTAATAGTTTTTAATTGAATAAGCGTTGAAGTATGCCCTCTTGCTTAACAAATAAAAACATTAAATCATAATTAAAGCTATCAACTCTGTCTATCTAAGCAAAATTCAGTATGTAGATTTTATCCAAAATTTAGTATTAGGCAGTAGCTATTTTATTATATCAAAAGCATATTCAGATTTTAAAGTCTTAAAATTCTACTAATCGAAGTCGAAATTGTCACTTTCATACACGAACTGCATTGAAATCGGACTATCATCAAGTATGACTGGCTGGGGGTGCTTGATGTTGCGCATATTCTGTCCAGAAACTTTTCGCAATACGTCTGTTTGAGTTTTCAAGAATTGATGTTGAAAATACTTAAATTGAAGAGAAACATTTTTATTTGGTTTCAAAAAGAATCAGCATTGACTTTAAGTGTTTTCATATATGATTCCAAGAGACAAAGTACTCAATGTGTAACAAAAAGTAGTAATTTCAAATACTTTGCAACTTCAAAATGCTATTTGAAGTTTTTTATGATTCAAGTAAAGTTCAAAAAAGTTACTTTCAATACTTTTTAAATTCAAAATGAATTTAACGTTGTTTGTGTTTAAAATAAAATGAAAAAATGTTAATTTTAATTTTTCAACTTGAAAATTTGTGGCATTAAATCAATAAAAGAAGAAAGGTGACCCGACAATCTGCGCTAACTACCGGGGAATCAGTCTTCTTGCCATCTCTTACAAGGTCCTGTCGACTGTACTGTGTGAAAGAATTAAGCCGTTTGCCAACACACTGATTGGGCCTTATCAGTGCGGCTTTGAACCTGGTAAGTCCACCATAGACCAGAACTTCACACTACGTCAAATCCTGGAAAAAACCCATGAAAAACAGATCGATACCCATCATCTCTTTATCGATTTTAAAGCTGCTTTCGATAGCCCGATACGGGATTGCCTGTATGCCACCATGTCTAAGTTCGGTATACCTGCGACGCTGGTGCGGCTTTACAGAATGATGTTGAGCAACACAGCCAGCTCCGTCAGAGTAGGAAGGGGCCTCTCCGAACCATTTGATACCGAACGAGGTTTCAGACGGGGCGATCCACTATCCTGCAACCTCTTCAACTTTGTGATGGAAGGGGTGTTGCGAAGAGCCAGTGTACATCGTAATGGCACTATTTTCTACAAAAGTGTCCAGCTCCTTGCATACGCCGATAATATTGATATCATTGGACGTTGTAAGCGAGATGATACTGCTGCGTTCTCTGCTATCGAAAAAGAGTCAGCGAAGGTGGGTTTGACGATGAACGAGGGCAAAACAAAGTATATGCTGTCCACAAACAGGGAGACGTGGCGTATTGGATCATATGTTACTGCGAACAACTATACTTTCGAAGTTGTCAAGGAATTCACCTATCTTGGCACCGCCGTGAACACTCAAAACGTTGTCAGCCTGGAGATAAAGCGAAGACTAACTCTTGCTAATAGGTGTTACTATGGTCTCAGTAAGCAATTGAGTAGCGGAGACCTCTCTCGCCCGACAAATCTGACACTCTTCAAGACGCTCATCTTACCCGTGCTACTTTACGGCGCAGAATCATGGGTTGTGTCGCAGACTGATGCAGCCACGCTTGGGGTGTTTGAGAGAAAAAATCTTCGCAAAATCTTCGGTCCTGTTCACGTCGGCGACCACTACCGTATTCGAATGAACAACGAACTGTACGAGCTCTACGCTGACATTGACATAGTCAAGCGCATCACTATCCAACGTCTGCGCCGGCTGGGACATGTTGTGCGTATGGACGAAGAAGCTCCGACGAAAAAGGTGTTTGATGCGGAAGCCGCTGAGCGACGACGAAGAGGAAGACCATGACACGCTTGGTGTGACTGATTGGAGAAGGCGCACGCGAAGCAGAGGCGCCTGGAGAGAGCTTTTGAGGTCGGCCGTAACCCGGTAACGGGTTGTTATGGCCACCCAAGTAAAGTAAGTAAGTAAATCAATAAAATTTTCGAATTTTCATTGCCACGTTTTCTGAGTGTACGGCAAAAATAAACGCGGTATCACTATCCTTAACACATTTATCCCACTAATGAATATATGCGCATTCGGTTGTTATTGACATCAACGATATTTTCTAGCGAAATGTTTGTAGTGATTGAAAAGCCGATGTAAGAAATTGGGAAAGTGATCAAAGATTTTTTTTTTTTTTTTTTTTTTTTTAATAATTTTACCATATATTAACTGCACTATGTTTTGTGCACAGCAACCTATTTAGTTTCAGAATCCTGAGCTTTTCTTTTCAAAGATTTTTGCCTGCAGTATTGTAAATGCTTTGTTATACCTCGACAGAGAAATTCATGTCTACTTTCTCTTACCGAGAAAGAGCCATAAGAATCCAGAAGCCATCTCTAACACCAAACTGCTTGGTCTGACAAACTGAAGAGCTCTATCTCCTGATATTAAAAAGATTGATGCTGTGTTAACTTAAAGAATGCCCATCAATGCATTGACTATTTCTTTGCATAAGTATTTACTCTTATAAGCTTTCAACAAAATGACTTACTAACTTGGCATTCCAAACTCAAAGCATAAATTCTTCGATAAATCGATTGTTATGATGTTTTGTCCACAATTCATGCCACATCATGTGATATTATTTTCAATAGCGTGTATTTTCCAATTCATTACATAAAATTTCCTTAGCTTTCAACATAAAAATTTCGTTAATTGAAATCGAAAACAACGCACAGTATACTACGCACACAGCGAATATTGAGTGAGCTTGTCAACCGGAAGCGCGCGTAGCTTCATTTTCAGTTTCAATTTAATTAAAGTTCAGTCTCATTATTTAAATGAGCGCTACATGCAGCATACGAATACAGTGGCGTCGGCGATGTTATGATGCATCGCCTGCGCTGTTTGCGCTGTGTGTCCTCGTAATTGTATCCTGTAATTTTATCGCATTGTTTGTTCAATTGGCTGACTTTTGTATTGGGCTGTGTGTGTTTTTCAATTTCAATTTATGTTTCAGTTTTTTCCTTGCGGCGCGGCATTTTCGCATTGCGTTATTTGTTGCAATAATATTCGCTTGTGCCCTGACGGGTACATTATCCCCAATTGTAATTAAAAATAATTAAGTTTTTTTTTTCATGTTTTTTTCGCGGTCTGTTGTTTGTGACAAACTTAACGCTTTAATTGTTGTTGTTGTTGTTAATATGCGCTTTTTTTCTGCACGTTAATTTATGATTTTTGATAAAATTTTTTATTCAATTTTGTCATTGTGTGTTTTTTTTTTTTTTTCGTTGCACTGTAGCTTATTCAAGAGAAAACGTGGTCAAATTTTGAAAAAGAACTATTATTTTTTATCATGGTTTTAAAAGAACCACAAATTCTTATCGCAATAGTAAATACGAAAATAAATAAAAAGACAATGAAGGCAAATTGTCTTCAGCAACCTCTAAGAAACTCTTTGTTTGCCTGAAATTTCGAAAAAGTTGCTACGAACTATGTAAGAACTTGTTGCTCTGCGATTCAATAAACATCTTTAGTGGTAGTTCAGCAATTTCCATTCTCTCTTTCTCTCTTTGAAAACTTTTGTCAGCCACTTTGAATATTATTTTCCCAGTGGCAAATCGATGAAGTACTCTGAATTTTCATGTATGAAAAGCTATATCCTTTGTGTTGTATGTTTCACAAATGAAATGGTTGCTGTGATATTTTGTTTATTTACTTTCTGACTGCCTGCCATGTATATAGAGCTGTAGGTAGTCCGCTTTCTGGCTGCCTGCTTTGTATATAGAGTTGTAGGCAGTCAGTTTGTTGGCTGCCTGCATTTCGTATGAAGTTGTAGGCAGTCTGATTTGTATATGGAGATGTCAGGGGTCTTGCCTGTTGGCTGCATACTTTGTATGTGGAGATGTAGGCAACTCGGTAAACTATACAGGCATTTAGAAAGCGATGTTTTAAGGCAATCTGCTTTTCCCTTGCTACACATTGTATATAGAAATGTAGGCAAGCTGTCTACAAAGCGGCCATCTATTCAAACGTATTCCTTTACTGAATAGAGTCTCTGTGTATGCAATGTATTGTTTGAATCCGTCATTCCGACTCGGGCTACATATTTTGGTTATCGCAAACCAAGCGGACTATAATAATTGTCCTTTCGAGTCGTTGTATTTTAGAGTCATATTTTTGAAATATAATTTATAATTAAATTCATCACTGCGACTCGACTCTGATTTTATTTTAAACTTTTCTTATAATAATTAGTTCAGTTTTGTCCCACTCGTTGAGCTGTTGGCTAAATTGTTAGTTGACAGGTTTTATGTGTCTATGGATAATTTTTATTATGCAAAATTAACTGAAAAAATTGTTTCCTATTTTTAATTTTAAATATCCCCAAATGACGCGTAAATTGATTTCATTTATTCCCTAGCGTATTTCATTGAAGATCATTAAAATGCCTACCATGAAAAAGTATCAAGTGTCCACGTTTATTAAAATGAAAATCCGGACTACATATGCAGTGTAACACATACAAACATGTCTGCACTCATGTGTGAGTGTGTGTGTGTGCAATGCAAAAAAACATTACAAAATCAATTAATTAATTGGGAAAATTAAGTGCACGATTGAAAGGCTTTTCGAGCAACAGAGTCACTGCAAAATCCCAGCATTTTTGTGGTCAACATTTAAACCCTAATGTCATTGCGAGTTTTTATGACCAAATATACCTATGTATATTAAAGAAAGACAGAGAGAGCAAGAGAGAGAGATAGCTAACGTGGCTTTAGACAATGATGTGTAGCATGCAGTTTTTGCGCTTCTACAGTTGCATGCGATTTACTGTATGTGATTTTTCTATTTAATGAGTGCGCAACAGTGGATATACATAAATTTTCTACGGAAAATTCTACAGAATGTGATTAAAATTAAGCTCACAATTGAGATGAGCATTTATTCTATGCGCCTGAGGAAATGTAGGCCATAGGTCGATCAAGAAATTTTACCTTACCGCCTACTAAAATTATGCAAAGAATTTTTGCAAAAAAAATATATCGTTGAAAAAATTTTAATACCAGAATCATACATAAAATCTCTTTAAATCAATGTTGTTTCTCTTTGAATCGAAATTGTTTCTGTTAAATTTAAAATGTCTGAGTTTGGCGCTGAAAAATAAGCGTTTGTGGTTGAATCAAGCTTAATTCTCATGAGTTTACTTGAAGTTAATTGGATTATAATGCAATCGTTTTTCTATTTTTTCTCCATGTGTCTTATTTTTTTTTTTCTTGTGCAAATCCCATTATTCTGTTTCAACTCATCTAATTTCTATAGATTCATATATTTTCTTAAATTATATTTTACTACCAAACTTGCAACTTTCGGTTAAGCTCTTTGTTATTATAACTTTAACCGAACAATCTAAGCTGTAACTTCTCACACAAAAACCTTGGAACAATGAATGAGATGCGACTCAAGTCTTTGAAACTGAAGGAAGGAAAACAACTTAAGTGAAAAATCTTAAAATTGAAAAAGTTGCTTGAATTTTATTGCTTTCTTAAGCCAAACACAAAGTCAACAGAGAAATTTTGTTGGCTTGGCCTGGCCTAGGAATCAATGCAAAAGCCAAAAGCACAAAATAAAAATCACAAAAAAAAAAGAAATGGGAGAAAATAATTTTAGCTAAAAAATCGTAAGATGAAGAATAAAGAAATTACATCTATCTCCTTAAAATAAAAATAAAAATCAAAAGAAAACTGCGTCGTCCGCAGGAAGAAGTTAAATAAAATGTGCATTTGAGTGGAAAATGTGATGCTACCCCAAAGAAAATAACGCACCAGTAACCAGCTTTAGGTTGGTTGTTAGCAGCGCCAATACCGCCAACAGCGCCACCTTGGCATTGACGATGCTTCATTGATGCATGAAATGCATGGAAAATACTCACTCGTAGACTATATGAGAATTGTGTGGAGGGAAAAAAAATCCAATTTTAAGAAAACAAAAAAACAAACAACCAAAGCCAAAGTTGTAAAATAGTAAACGCAGAAAAAAAAACGTTAGTAGGAGTAACAATTTGTGGGGTGTGGTGTAAGCGGCTGGACAGCCAAACACCATGCTATGTCCAGGTAATGTTCAAGTGCATAACTGGCTGACGTGTTCGCCAAGGTGTATGAATGTTACCGAGGCACGCAAAAGCTGTCAGTTGGGCATGAAAAGGTAATAAAATTGAATAAAGCACTTTTTTGTGGCGTTTTCTTGTTACCTTTTTGCTTTTTTTTTGTCTCATAAGAAGGTTCTTTTATTTGCGCATTCATTGTATTCTCTTTATTATTTTTTCTTTTATTTTTATTTTATATTTCGTTACTAACCTGAGGTTTTGTTTTCATTTTCGTGCATCGTTTCATTTGATTTAAGTTGTGCTTTGTGTGTATGTCCCCGTAGCTGCGCAATGGGTCATACTTGTGCTTTATCTGAACTTAATCTAGTGCCACTTACTCAATACTCGATACTTTTCTAACAAAACTAACATTTTTTTAAGTATTTTTATCTTACACAATTTATTAATTGAAAAAAAAAACTTTCCAAATATGCTTGCACAAATTTGCACAAACATATATATTAATAAATTGTTATTATTTAATTCACAATTTCTTCTGTTTCTATCATCCATCAGTGCATAGGGCCAATTTGCTTCCATTGTTTGACACCAACAATTTTTGACTCCAAAATAGTTGCCTTCTTCTTGGAAAAAATTTTTCACGAAAAAAAATTTCGACAAAAAAATTTCGGAAAAAAATCTCTAAAAAAATCCGCAAAAAAAAGTTTAGGTATTTCGAATATTTTTTTATTGTGAACTGTACCATTTTTAATAAAAATTTGAATAAAGATAAGTGAATGCTGTCCAAACTTTGGCGTCCCCTAAAATCAGCAGCTGTACTCCCGAGCACTTTTGGTAGTATCCTAACCCCGACACTACATTGGGACTTTCTCATTCTGTCCTGTATCACCTTCATCGAGAATTATGCAGAACAAAAGTATCGATACAACTCATTCAATACGATTTCCTCGAGATGTCATCACTCGCCTAACTAGTAAGCGCTGCTAAAATTCGTGAAGCTATGCGCTGCTGCAAATTGAGACAATTGATAATTCCGTGCTTACTTTGCTCGTTGGCGTGTGGCAGACATTACTGCTGTTGCTGCTGCCACTGCTTCGTATCGCATTGTAAAAGCGACAACTCAATGTTGCTGGGGTCTTTCGATACCGTCGCTGCCACTTTAGTAGCTACTTTGTGGCAAATCAATTTGCCATGTTTTGTTACCTGATTATTATGGTGTTTAACAACCAAATAAGTCACGCCGTGATGCCTTTGAGCGTGTATGGCCTTATGGGGAAGAGAGGCCAACTCCATACTGTCGCCATGCCACACCACGCCAACTTAGTCCAGAGAGTGAAAGTGTTTTTGTGTGCACAGAGGCGAGTAAACACTGGCGCAAGTTTTAGGTGGGGCGAAGTGTGGCGGGAGTGTCGCGAAAAACATCGTTGCTTCGATTATTCTTTTGCTTTGTTGTTGTTTTACTCGCTCTGCTTTGCTTTTTTTTCTTCCGACTGATTGGGTCTTGCTTATGAAAACTGTTTATTTATGGCTTTGTGGTAGCATGCTTTTAGGCGCACCATAAATACCTACCTGTACGCTTCTGCTGCTGTTGCTCAGGTTACTCTTTCTTCTAAATGCAATAAATTTAAAGTGTTTTAGATTCGAGCCGCCATGGCATTTATGTTTTCGTTGTTGTTTTTGTTGTTGTTTTTGTTGTTGTTGTTGCTGTTGTTGTTGTTGCTGTTGTTGTATTTCATTGTTGTTCGCAACGGTGCGTTTTATTTTTTTACTTTTCCCAAAAAGCACATTGGCATAAAAGATTTTTATATATATGAGCCCTCATATTTCATTGTCAAATAAATGCAGTCGTTAAATTGCCTATAAAACACCTTTAGCTAACCTTTAATCTTAAGTGTTTGGCGTGTGCGTAGAGAGAGCAGGGTGGTGGAATTATTTTGCAGCAATAGCAGCTGAGCGCTCCGTACAACATAAAACGCAGCCGCATCGTCGTCGTGACACATAAATCTATTACGCTCGATTATGAACAAGTTGTAGCACTTAAAGCACAACTGAAAATTAACCTACTTTTGACGAGGGAATATATTTTAATATTTCCAGTTTTCAATTGGCGATCTTGGCTATATGTTTTTGAGACAATTTATCAACTTTTCAACTTTTTTGTAACTCTTTCTGCTAATGAGTGAGGTATGACAACTTGCAGAGAGCCAACAATTTATTTTTTTCGGACTTAAACAAGTAAGCGTGGTATCTTCCATAAAAATGCTTAAGTCAGAGCTGACCAAGTCGAAAAAAAGTTTATTATTCTGGCTCTTTTACAAATGTGGTGGGCTCCCATATAAATTTGATCAAAAATTTCATTTTTAGATTACACAAAAGGTAAAAATTCTAAAACAGTAGCAATCAACAATAAAAATTAAATATTCTTACTCGCCACTCGCAACGAAAAATTTCTCAACACATTTTACTTCATGCTTGTGTATCCAAAAGCAGTGTACGACTACGTAATTGTTGCTGCGATCGCTCACATCACATTTGATTTTTTGGCCTTTTTTCAACTCTTGCAATTTTTGTTTGCAAATTCACTCAATGGCTCTTAGCGAATTTGAGCTCCCATACTCAGCACTGCTGGGCATGCCTGCTTTCAATCAACATAGCAAAAAAGTTTCTCAAAGAAATATAACGTAATTCGGAATGAGAGCACTATATGACAGATGTACTTTTTGAACGAAAAATAAGTGGGCTCGCACAAGTGGGCGTTACGCCTCCCACAGAAACGCAACTTTTAAGTTATCATATCACAAAGGTTCATGTTTATAATTTAATTTTCTATAAGAGTTTTTACCTATGCACAATGGGTTATTCAACCAAAAGGCCTTGAAAGCTGAAAAAAAACGCACGGAGACTTCATTTGACAGCTTCCGTCTTTAGTGCAAGACGCTACACTCCATTTGCTGCGCACACTACCTATGCTACACAACTCCACACATGTGTTACCAATTGCTCGCATGTCTAAGGATATCTATATTATTATTTTTTATTTTTTTTTTTTCGCAAGCATATTGTTGTTATTGCTGTAGCCTACTTAAGATTATTTCACCGGCGCACATTTTTTTATTATTCCTGTCATTGTGGTAGTTAACCATGATTTAGTAGTTGAAGTCTTTATTTGGTGCTGCCAGCCATTTACTGTTGGCCTCCGCTCTTGGCAGTTTTTGTTGCGAGGTGAGTGTGAAGTCATATATCAAAAGCACCTGTTTTTATTAATTTGAATTCTTAAAGCAGCAGTCTTTTAGCTTGCGGAGTTTACTGAAAAATTTGTATTAAGTTAGAAATAATGAATTTTGGTCGTTATCGAAATTTGCACTCGAAATTATTAACATAGCAAAAAATTTATGTTACCTTAAGCGCCCTCGGTGAATAAATTGCTAAAATTGTACAGCCAAATGTATAACTTCAATACGTCTTTTGAAAAGTGATATGCCAAATTGTTTCTCTGAGGTATTTCCCAATGGAAAAGCAATAGCGCTTCAAATGGAGCTACGATAGAGCACACGAGTTTTATTTAGAAAAAGTTGAGCTTATACAACAATACGACATATCATGCCATTTATAAAGTTTTTCTAATTTTTTGTTTTTTCATTACACTGATTACTTGGACTTAGACAGCACCCAAACTGGCATGCTCGTTTAATTTTCATTGACGTAGGAGGCAAAAGGATCACGTCTAACTGCTGACTTATTGCATTTATAAAGACAGAAATCCATGATCCTTACTCATGAGAGTCAATGTCAAAATTTAAATGTGGGTAGATCACAAAAGTAACGATCCGTTGTTCTGAAAAGAGTGATGTTTCCGTATGCAACATCGAATGACCCATTTCCCCGTTGGGTTTTTATCTCTTATCTAATTCTTGACCAAATACATACGAGTACATAAATTTAATTTAAGCCATAAGGTGAATGATTTTATTCAACCGTGTAATAAATCATCTGCAGGGCACTCAACAATATCGCACGCACAAGTATTCTGACGTATTAATGCACAAAGACATAAATTATGGCAATACTAATAAGTATATAAAATTTGGATTGACTTATTTAGTATCTATTGGATTATTAGTTATTTTCAATAAATAAACTTTGCACATACATCAACATCGAATTAACCTCATTTAACACAAACACACACACACACACAGCCAAAGAAAAGCGTATAAAGAGCGAGTTGCTTAGCCAATGAACGTTTATGCGTAGAACACACAAACATTATATTGCACACATACAAACACATGAATACTTTTATTGTTTATATTTTTAGACATTGTTTTTGTTGTTGTTGTTGTTTTTGTGTTGGCTAATTTATCACTTAATTACAACTTAATGTTCGAATATGAATTAGAAAAACATTTAATGAGGAATAAAATTTTTGCCACATTAATTTCATTTGACAATCGAAATGTTTCGCATACCAGCAACATAGCAAGCAGCAACAAAAGCAACAACAAAAATTATAACAAAATGGCAATAATAACTAGCTAAAGCTAAGTCCATGCTTAACCAACAGTTTCACCAAAGCGCCAAATAGAGGCGACCAACTTCCAACCACCTCCTACCTCCAAACACTTAGATTTTATTGTTTATACTCGATTGCTAAGCGGCGGCACAGTAGTTGCGATTGTCGAAAATTTTATAAAATGTTCAGTCTCTTGATATTGTTAAACTTAATTTAACTAGAGATGAAGTGTTCATATCGTTGTCCGAAGTTTAGTTGTATGTCTAATAACCTTCAGGGCCATTTTACGATACATGTTATATCCTACGATGATATTCTTTGCCGTTTAACGTCTTTTGTTAGCATCCAATATTATATGCTATTCGGTGCCTTGCAGTATTTTTCTTTACCATCCGATATCATTTAATCAATTCAATATGACTGTGACTTTCGAATTGAAGACTCGTAATGTATTTTTAATATCATGCGATACCTTCCGAAAATCAATCTATCCTATGATTTTCGATAACTTCTGATACTTCACGTTGTTTTCGAATACTTTTCGCCATCATTTACAGCGCAATCCTTACACATTTTCGTGAACTTTATTGAACGACCAAAAAAGTCTGTATTACTAATATTAAACTTGGCCTTAAGAAAGTCTGTGAATATGTGGCATAACGTTCATCTGATGTTTTTCTAAATGTTCATGTGCTCTTTCACTGTTTGTGTTACACTGTCTCACTGTTCGCACTGTTATCGTCTATTGAGTCAATATTATTTTTTGCTTTTGCTAAATTTTGCTTAAGCCCATCTATTTGATAAAACATTATGGGTATTCATCTAAGCGCGCAAAACCCTCGCAAGCTATTCAAACTGTGTATTTTTGCGCTCTCGCAAACGAACTGTCAAAAATCGTATGGAAAGTTTTTTGAACAAACTAGAAAAGTTTGCATGACAATTTGGTAGTGCAAACTTATGCTGCCAAGTGTGCAATAGTTGTCACTCTCTTTTCCCATACGATTCTCTCAGTAAAAATTTATTGCTTACACATTTTGTACTTGTCACTCTCTTTTCCCATGCGATTCTCTCACAAAAAAATGACATGTTCATCATTGTAATTAGACATTTTTTCATACCACCAAAAAATTATCGTCAGTCAATGTGAAATTTTTATACCAAATTTTCTGCCTGTTCTGGCCTCAAGCTCTCGAGCACATTTAAGCATTTTGATAATTTTGTCACACGGTATGCTATTAAAGGAAGTGCGATTTACTTGTGTATTTGTGTATATTGTAAAAACAGTATGTTCATGTGCTTGTGTATGTATTGGTGCTCTGTTGCTCGCACTGTATGCTGCGCTACTGTACGTTCATAACAACGTGAAACATAATTAATGATATTAGAAATTTGCTTATACTCGCAACTGTATAAATATTTTGTACGTTTGTTTTGTTTTTGATAAATGTTTTTTGTGCGAAGATTTATTTTTATTTCTTTTTTACAATATTTTTTTTTTCTCTTCATTCTTCTTGTTACTTAATTGTGTTATTTTTGGCTTTAATTTATTATTGTTTCGTTTTAGTTACTTATGCGGTTCGCATTAAATTTAAGAAATCGTATTGTTAAGTTTTTCTTTAAAAATTATGTGACTTCTTTTTGAAGAAATATCAATTTCTTAAGTCAACTGAATATTAATAAAATAAAAGCCAATTTTTCATGCATTTAAGAAAGAAGAATCCCTTTCAAATGATGAAAAATTTTTCATAAAATTCCTTCCATTATTTGTCAATTAATTTTTTTCTAATTCTAATTATAAACTGAAATGTCATTTAAAAATTTAATAAATATCCACTTCATATTAAACAGTCAGATAATTTGCGAAATATCCTTAAATAAAATTCACAGCGAAACTGCAGCATTCGTGCCACCACCAACCAAATATGTCATGTCAAACAATTCACAATTGGCGCAAACCACTCAATCGTGGTGTCAATTTAAAGCGATTGTCAACCCAATTTGACATTTCGTTCCCATGTCGCGCAGTTGCTAGTTGGCAGTTCAATGAAATGTAGTATGCAATATGGAGAAAGGATTCAAAACACACACACACGCGCATATTCAGGGCTCATGTGTAAATGTGCTTGCTTTTACACATGCATCACGTGTAACAACGATGTTGTTGTTAAT
The DNA here is from genome assembly GCA_949775025.1 of Tricholauxania praeusta. NCBI lineage: Eukaryota > Metazoa > Arthropoda > Insecta > Diptera > Lauxaniidae > Tricholauxania > Tricholauxania praeusta. The sequence goes on along the minus strand of OX459031.1, from coordinate 120,462,499 downwards.
TGCAAATCAATGCAGTTCATACCCAGGATGTTTCGTGCCACATTCCGATTTTGATAGACTTTTTAGTGCTAATGCAAAAATAATTAATAAAACTAATAAATCGTATAAGCTGAATGTGCAGTAAATAGTATTAGCATCCCAGTAGACAAAAGTAGGCATAAATGGTGATATTAGAAAGTTGTACGTGGGGAGCAGCAGGTTTTCGCAAATCAAACTAACTTTCTTTTTAATTTATATAAAATGACATTGTTGAACAGGCCCTTCAAAGTGTAAGGCTTGCTTCTTCATGACAATTAGAAAGTGAGCTTCCTTTAAAGTTTCGAAGTAGACTTTTCGTAAAAAGCATACCTTACTCGTCTTCAAGTGGAAGGAAGTGATTTCTTAATTGTAATTGAAAGAAATTTCCCGAAAATTTGAATAAGTTGAAATGAAAACGGAACCACCTTACGCGGTAAGGCACAAAAGCAATGCATATGAAAGAAAAAAACGCCAAGAAGTATGCTATATTTTATGTTATCTCTATACTTTTGCATTGGCTCGATTGGTTGAGGCGTGGTCTAGAATTTGTGAAGTTTGTCATTCTAATTGAAAAGTTTTTTTTTTTAAATTTATTTTCAATTTCTAACATAAAAAAAACGTCGCTAATTTGTTTATTTATTTATTTATATAAACAGCCTTAATACTAACGCTTTTATTTTTATGCACTTAAAACTTTTCTAGATAAATCTTAACTTTTTTAAAATCTTGAAATGTCTGCACTGTGAATTAATCTCACGACCTCTTAAGAGGAAGAACAGAGCTCTAATTACTAGACTTCAACTTTCATTGAAATTCTTTCCCTAAAATGATTTTAAACTTAAGAGTCGTACTGAAAGTGGCTCGAAGCTACATTTTTTTTTTCCTTAAGTTATCAAAGCATAGAACGCAAAAAAAACCAACAAGCTTACCAACTACCTTATGGTGTAAGCTTGTGAGTAAGCATGTCAAAATGGAACAAAATAAAATTTTTGATTTACTTATCACATTCATTTCCTCGTATCTTATAAAACTACCACATTCTACATATGATAACTAAGTTAAGTAGTGAACATAAGTCCTTATTGGAACAGGCCCCTTCAGTTATCTACTGGGTGCATTTTACGCCGCACAACACATGTGTACCTTCATATATGTGTGTCACCTTTTAGGCTTCCTGCCAAGCAAACTACATGCATACATGTTGTTACAGTACTTTACCATATACTACACTACACTACAATTTTAAATCCGGCTAAACTGCTATGATGGATGGTTTTTTAATGACTGCGAGTTTTGCATAATGTGACAGTTGTTTGTTGCTCTAGTTGCAGTTGCTGCGATAATATTGCTGTCATGTCAATTGCGCGAAATTTTAGTTTTTGAACAATGTATTTTTTGAATTCTTCAATATTCCTACAAACGATATGCATTGCATGATGGACCATTTTTCGCCCCTTAAGTTTATTACACATACATACGTTATTTTAAATTCATTATCTACGAAAATTTTTAGCTGCCAGCGAATACATTATTCATCGTTGGCAGGAGAGAATATTTGTGACCATGTAATTGGTGTAGCATTTAAAATAATTTCGCATGTTTTATTTGACATTTTTTTTTTCAGCAAAAATGTTGTTAAGACACTTTGACAGTAAGCATTATACATATGATCCTTGTTTTAGTAATTAACTATTAATAAATATGAAATACCCTACACCACATTAACAGTAAGAGTACTTTTGAAAGTCTTAATTTCTTATAATATGGGCAGTTTTTCCGCCAAGCTACTTGGTGAACCCAAGAACTGTACATTAAAATCACAAAAAATACTTTATGATTTTTTTTTAATATTTTATAAAATTGTGTGTGATGTTTTCCGTTGGAGATGCCATCATGATTCGCCATTTTGGCATTGTAAAATTATTATTTCAATGACAATTTGAAGCCCGGTTAGGTGTTTTTATTTCAAAAACTGCGATTGAATGGTGGGGTAGCCCACTTGGCAAAGAATGACCCATACATTTTTCTGCAACGCCTTCTTTTACGCGTTATAAGCGGATGAAAAAATAATGTTTCTTGAGCGTACGATACAAAAAATAGTAAATTATAACATACATCACTGGTAATATCAGTGATATATCACTGACATGAAAACTAAGGCTTCATTTGAAAAATATTTTGAACACTAAAAGTTTTTCTTAAACTTAACCAAAATGGGGCGATATATATATGGGATTATTATTGCCAAAACTTGTAGAAGAAAAATTTTAGTGCCACTTGCATCCGACGCATGAATTTCTGATGACATTACTGATATATCACCAAATGGTTCTAAAACTGAACCGTATAATACTTGAGTTGTTGAGAGAAACAAAAACTATTTTTAATACTTTCACCAGACTTTAAGAGCTCACCCAAATGTTTAATTTGAAAATGCAAAAATATCTCAGCTGGGAAGTTTGAACAAAAAAAAAATACTTGTTAATGAGGTGCTATTTTTCATTTCAACATTATTAATGTTTGCATAAAATTTTTCTATGCTCCTGCTCAACACACAAATTATTTACGAACATAACATGTGAGTTTATCCAATGCTCTATCTTAATAGTTGATACTCATGTTACACAAAATTTCAAAATGTTCTGATGGCATTAATTTGTTATTATGGTTGCAACTGCTGCTACGGATGATATTATTAAATTAATTCATTGTCATGCGGATCATCATCATCGTCGCACTCAAGTCTAATGTTGTTCGCTGGACTAATATATTCCTCAAACTATTATTACTTATGGTCGTCGTGCTGTGTGGGCTTATTGTGCTAAGTCTATGTTTAATTACTTGCTGAGTTTTGTCTATTGGTTTGCTTGCAACCAGAGTTAGCCAGCAGCTGCTCATATTTCTCACTCATATTTTATGCTATCAATAATTGACATTGACTGTAATTCATGAAAATAATGCATTACCTGCGCATATAAATCATAACATACAATGTTTGCATAGAATTATGCAAACTTGTTAAATCTTTAGCTTAAATAATTTGATCGAAATTTTGAATTTTGCAAATTATAATCGAGTTGAATGACATGTCATGTTTTGGGCTTCAATTTAATTTGTTATGCTAGAAATTTTGAAAATGCCGACATTTATTCTCCATAGCAATGATGTTGCTTGCCATTGTAATGCATTCCAATGGAAAAATTGATATTTTAAGTATTTAATTATAATCTTTATTGACCTGTCTATTTGAGTGCTAATTAGCATTAAATATTCATAACGAATGCAGTGTATGCTTCCATTAGATACATTTGACTTTTATCGCTGATTATTATTGATAAATGGGGGATAATTCCTTTGTGGCAGCTGAAAATTATGAAAATGATCAATAAATCATTTCAAAGTTAATTTAGTTTTTATTTTTTTTTTTAGTTACTCAACATTCGTTCAGTTTAGAGCTCAACATCAGGAACCAACAATAAAAAAATGCTCTCCAAAATCTTCAGTGCCAGCATTAATTTTTCAACACCTCATAGCAAATTTTCTGGACATGCTGCATAAAACCTTGGGGTAAGTGCTTACGCTACATATTCTTATCACTAATTTCTACACTACATGATTCGTAAAATAAATCAAAACTAAATGCTTTTCAAATAAACTCTACCAGTAGAAATACAAAAATCTTACACATCATAAAATTTCGAAAAAACATTTTTGTTTTATTCCACACACACTACTCCAGTACTACTCTTAAAAGCATTTAAATAATTTATGTGCCATTTTCAAAATACACAGAACACAAACTTTTATTAAGAGCATTATGGAATTATTTATGTATTGCAGTAGCAAACATCAAATCAGCAACCATGACCTATATCTTTGTGCATGTGTGAAAAGTAGCTTCTTGAGCTTGGCCTTAGTGACTGTGTTGTTAATGCATACACAAAATATGTCCTTTAATTATAACCTAACGAATAATTGGCTAAGATCTCACTAAATTCACAAGACTTTACAAGATAAAATTACCTTACGTATGGGAAAATATATTTATATATGTATGCTCATACCATTCACACACACAAATTGGCATTGATTAAGGAACACATGCAAACTTACTTATTATTTTTGTACTTTAGAGTGGGTCACAAAAATGCTTTTTTCGAATATCGATTGGGCTTTGTGATAAAATATATCCAATAATGTGTATGTGATATCACCAAAAAACACAAGAACAAAAATCAAAACAACATCACTAGGCTACAGCTCGTCATACCAGTTTCATCTATTGCTAAATGGAATCATCAGTGACCTTTGAGCCGAAGTAGCAAGCGCAAATCGTAAGTATTTTGACTTTGGTATGTTTCACTTTTTGTTTCGATTCGCAACAAATCTATGCAAAAAGGAAAATATATCAGGTTAAGAACTTCCCACTCATCGACTATCAGGTCACTGATGATTTCATTTAGCAATGGATGAAACTAGCATGATTACCTTCAGTTCAGTTTTTACATTTTGATTTTTGCTCATGTAATTTTTATGTGTTATCATGCACTGTGTTGAGCAGTCAGCGCCAGTAAAATAATTCTATTTAATTTACTTTCAATTTATTCATTTATTCATTATCAGTCAATTTCTTCGAAAAATTATTATATTTTGGAAATTAACAAAAGGGCTAAACAACAACATCAAGCAACAACAAACCACATTTTAAAGTTTTTTTGCTGTCATTTCCAAATTCGCCAAAAGCACAAAAAAACCAAATTGCACTACAAACAAAAACAATTGCTACATTCGTCAAGATACAATGCGGCGCCGTCGCTTATCCCTTTGTGTTTTGCTTTTGTTTTCATTTGAAATCAAGTCAACGCTGTGCCTCGATAGCCCTGAAATTTCGCAAATTTGTTTTCGCTTGCTTGTGCGTCTAATAACGGTGCGGGCAATGAGGGCGGATAGAGATACTACGTACCCACCACTGATTTAAACTATTGCCTATTAATTTTAAAGCTTATCAAGTTTGTGTATGAGTGCAACGACAACATCACTAAGTCGGGATGTATGGAAAGCAAATGACAGATAAATTCAAAGGCTATAACATTTGCATACAAAACAATATCATAGTTTTCGTGATATGATCATTTTTCTAAAATTTACTTTGATTATTTCCAATTTCGATTAGACGAGTATGAAAAAAAGAATACCAGCAGGCAATAATATTTAAAAATAAAAAAAAATTAATTGGGCTTTCATACGCTATAAGCATAATTAAAAGTTATGTGGTATAATTTTTACATAAAAAATCGTTAAAAACCTTGAAAAATTTTTATGTTTCGAAAACTATGGGTCTGATTTCAAATTTTAGCACACCGTTATTATAGCTTGTTAAATTATCTTTAAAATACCAACCATATTTCTGAAATCGGCTTAGAAGTTTCTAACTTATAATGAGTTTTACAAAAGATATATCCGCATTATCGATGGCTATGTCTCTGATGTTAATTTTCTCTTATTTTCACGTTATAAACATTGGAATTTACGTCATAAAAATAGGGTTTTATAAAAAAAAAAGTAGAGTATCTTAAGCAAATTTGTAGCAAATTACAAAAGTTTGATGGGAACAAAATTGTAAAATATTTTACAAAGACATTTTTCAACCAATGTGGAAACTTTATCACTATAATAATAATAACAGTGTTTAGCTACCACAGCTCTTAGCCTTCTTAGCTATTAAGCTTGAAGCTTTCAATCAAGTAAAAAGCTTATAAGAAATAATTTGATGACTTAATTATGCTTGTTATTTTCTTTTTATGCCCCACCCTAATATACTTACATCTACTGCGTATATCGTATATCCCACATTACAGTTAAAAACATGCATACATACATGTATTAGTGTATATTTGTATTTGTTACTATATTTAATTGTTGCACGCAGCAAATGGCACATGTTAAATTAGCTCACAATTAGTGAGATAGATGTGGTAACTAGGATATACACATACGCATACAGCCATATACATACATATAATATATCTATATATGCTATGTGTATGTATGCTTGTGTAAGGACTTAAATACAAACAGCATAATAAGAACACAACAATTTAAGGAAGAATTGTCATGAGATGAAAGCCGCCATGGCTGTAATGAAGCAAAAGCAATGATACATCAAAAATTAACCACAGAAGAAAAAAGTAAATTATTTCAAATGTGCTATTTGGGGGCGATGTGAACTCATGCATAATATAGTCAGCAATAACAACAACAAAAAGAGAAAAAAAACAAAATTAATTGCCTTCAAAATCTGTGACAATGTGTGAGTCAATTACTTTTAAGTACTGTAAGAAATCATTGAGTTTATATGTCCTCGAAAAGATTTAAATTTTACAGCTTTTGTTTGGGTCCTTGAGAAATGCTTTCTTTTTCTCAAAAATTAATGAATAGCAAAAGAAATCTTTCTAAAAAGTTGTTGACAACAAGGAAATAAAATATTTTTTGAAAGGCTTCAAAAATAAATTCAATAGAATTGTATAAGCGTTTCTCCATTGACACTAATCGGAGTATTAAAAATAATTTAGTAATTATTATAAATTCTGCGATTGTTTGCTATAGTAAAATTTTTCTTCTTTGACTTGTCCTTCACACATATTTTCCGGTATGACTGATAATATTTTTAAAAAACAATATTTCTAAGACTATTTTACATGGAAAGATTAAATGACTTATAAAATGACAGTTAAAACTATTTTTGAATTAAATCTTTGAGACATTTCGGTGGAAAAAATTTATTTTTCCTAAGTTGTGTTAGAATAATTTTATTGACAAGTCTTTTTTTCTTTCAAAAATCGTAATTTGATACCACTGCTTGATGCAAATTCTACAAGAAAATGAAGCAGAAAGGATGTTCATTAAATATAAAGCTTAAAATAAAAACAATTTTTATAAAAACATGACCACTTTCTACAACCATTTGGGTACATAGCGTCCAATTGAAATTATTCAAAAGTATATACACCATCACCTCAAAATTTCAAGGCAAATTCGGACCGAATTTTAAGCTAAAAATATTCTCAAACTCAAAACAAATTTGTGGCGATATTTTCTGTAGCTAATCGCCAATTACTTATGTCCTTTTAAATGCTGTTTTATTTGAGCGATTATTCCTATTTCGTTTAGCGTTTGTTTTTTTTCATAAATTTTGGGACAAAAGTCCTTTACTTAAAGGTCCAATTTTCTGGAGGTGTTGTAGCCATGTCTGAACACACTTTCGTTAATGATCAGCAGCTTGTCTGCCAACTGTTGCAAGAGATATTTCTGTCCGCTTAGTACTCGAGTTATCAAATACTGAGCACATTATCAAAAAAACTTTTAAATCATCCCAAACTAAATCCATACTAAATGACACAAAATTTGAATTTTTTTTGCAATTCCATGTTCTTTATTGCATTTACCAAGGAACTCAGTTATTAAGCAATTAATCTGTCAAGGAAGAAAGAGGAGAAGCTGCTGCATACATACGACCACCATACAAACAATCAGCAGCATATCATACAAACAGCTGCTAATGACAGAATTTACGTACACATTTTTATTTTTCCACACACACATGGCCAACCAAAGTAAACAGACATACGAACTTTTGAAAGGTCAAAAAGACGAAATAGCAGACGCATACACATAAAAATTACGACCAACTGTCTGATAGACAAACAGACAGACCAATGGACAGACAACAGGTAGGGAAGTAATTCCACAAATTGGTTTCAATGGATAGCTTTACGAATTTGTGGTGCGCGCATGGGTACGGACACACACGCCCGCCCGCCCAACCTACATTATGTGTAGCAAATATGATGACATTATCAAGACCAAAACAGAGATGTAAAAGATTTACAATGACAACAACAACAACAACAACAACCAGATGTGGTACCTACTAGTTGGATTTCGAATTGGATTGAGTTCTGAAGTTATAGAGTGTTCAGATGGCAATGAATTCGATTGTATGTTCGGACTCAATGGATGTGGGCAATATAAATGGAATATAGTGATGAATTCGTAGCATATGACCTTGAACGTAATAGAAAAAGTAGCTATTTATGTTGTAATATTAAAAGAGACATTATTAATATGCCACACAGAGGCCAATGAATGAAAAGCGTCGCATAAAAAACTCAGCGCTTATTTTTACCTTTTAGTCAAACAAAAACTACATAATAGCCAATAATTGAATGGTAAAAATGAATACTGTGAAGAAAAAAAAATTGGAAAAAGGACTTATTGGACAAAAGCTGCTTTAGCACCATTTTCTACAGTATATGAAACAGTAAAAATATCGGAATAATGATATGAGCAAGTGCAGTTTTACATTTCTTTCATATAAAAGTGGTGTATTTTTTGTTTCTTATATTGATAAATCTTTAAATATATAATATATATTATAAAATTAAATATTTTAGCTTGTAGCACCTTTTTTATCTTCCGTTTCTTATGTGCGTACCTCCGAACAGTGTCAAATGCGAGCTTTAGCAATGACTCCAAGTCTAAACGAATCTAAGATTTCCTTCTCAAATATTCTTTTCGATGTGAGTTTTTTTATAACATGTTTGCTGCTACCTTGTGGTTTTCACTAAAGATCATTGCAACAAACTCCTTTTGGCTTGTTTCCAGAGGCTGTTACCAATCTTCTCCAGTCTAAATAGCTTGATCTTGTTTGCTATAGGTATATGTTGGCATTTTCAGTGTAAATTAATTGTCTCTTGGAACTTTGTTTGGACTTTTGAATATTCATTTATCTCAATTTGGAATCAAAATCGAATCAAAATCAGATCGTTTTCTATAGAAATTTACTGTCACCAAAGTTTCTCGGAAGTCTATTCGTACTATTGTGAATAAATTACCAGGGTTGCTCAATTTTCTCACTTATGTCAAAAAAATCATAATCAAACAGCTGTTAAATTAGAGAGTAAAAGATATTTAAAAGCAATCTTCTCCAGTCTAAATAGCTTGATCTTGTTTGCTATAGGTATATGTTGGCATTTTCAGTGTAAATTAATTGTCTCTTGGAACTTTGTTTGGACTTTTGAATATTCATTTATCTCAATTTGGAATCAAAATCGAATCAAAATCAGATCGTTTTCTATAGAAATTTACTGTCACCAAAGTTTCTCGGAAGTCTATTCGTACTATTGTGAATAAATTACCAGGGTTGCTCAATTTTCTCACTTATGTCAAAAAAATCATAATCAAACAGCTGTTAAATTAGAGAGTAAAAGATATTTAAAAGCAGTCGGACAAATAGATACATATAAAAAGGAATATCAAAGCGCTGTAAGAATTTTCGTTAAAAGTAATTTTATTTATTAAAATATCATAAATTGTTGCTTTGACGCAACTAACGTTAAACAAAAGGGACACAGCTAATGTCAAATCAAAAGTTAAGGTCAGCAAAAATCAGCTAATTGCAAACGAAAAGAATCTTCAAACAGATTGCTAATAACAGCGATAACGCGATAAACCCAGTATGAAAGCAATTTTTAAAATCGCGATACAAAATCTTGGTAAATAAAAATCAGTCTGATTTCGCTGCCAATGTGGTATTTTTTGATAAATATTCGTAGTTTTTTTTAATAATAAGTCGGTACCACGCCTTGTACTCGCACAACATGACTGATTGTATATTTCGCGTTTTTATTTTATTCGGGCCATGCTTGATTTATGAAATACTTTATGATTTCTGATACAAAATTGAACTCGGTTCGCGCCAATGAAGCAATAATTTGCCTTCATTTCAAAACGATAAAAGATAATCGCTTACAGACTTCATTATTGATGTCATTAGCGAAATCCATGATCAGTACATAGAGGTCGATGACCTTTAAAGTGAGCTTTGCACCTAATATTGAAAAAGAAACTAGATCTATTTCTCTCAAGGCAAGTCAATGGACAAAACCTTACGGAAATCACATATAGTGCTGGGCGGGTAGATTTTTACTGCAGACGTCAGGCTTTAATTTGGTAAATTTTTTCTCTAAGATGATTTTATAGTTCAGACCAAAAAGTATCAGAAAATACCCTTGAGAATCCTGACCTCAGATCCAGACCGCTTTTTTAAAAATACTCGATTAGTATATATGGTATCGCTTGGGCTTGTTTCTCTCCTCCGAATACAAGTTTAAAAAAAAATGTTCCACGCTTTTCCAGCATATCTCACACTGTACTGAAATAAAAAAAAACTCGAACATCACAAAAGCTGTCAATAAGTTCCTTTGGGACCTGTTCGACAAAAAAAAATAAAAGTAATTTTGCTGACAGTCGCATTAATACTCCATAGCAGTATTTACAACAAAACATAAATAGACCTACTTTTAACACCTTACTTACCTACTGCTGCCGAACAGCATTCATTCAGATGTTCTTTCATTCAATTTCATTCACCACATGTAGCCGCACTGTTGGAACTGTTTGTTAGAAGTTGCCTTTAACTGTTGAACAAATTCCTCTAGATTACCGAAAATTTGTTACATTTACTTTCATAGGTTTTCCTGGAAAGGGATGTGTTTTTCAACTTTTTTTGTTTTTGTCCCTTTGTAGTATCTTTTCATATTTTTTGTCGTTTTGTTTAGTGTCTTCTCTAAGAAGCTGTCAAAATATTCCATAAGAGCTTCTAAACGCTTTAACACCCACAACTTTTTGTACACTGCTGCTAAAGTTTATTCTATGTTTATTTGTATGCAAAAAAAAAGAAAAAAATGTCAAAACTTTTGTCATTTGTTTTATTTTATCAGTGCTCAAAATGAAATGGAGTGAGAAAAACAAAATACCAAATTGCTTGTAACAGTAGGAGGGAACAATGAAATAAAATCACAACTTCTCTTTTCGCGGCATTTCACACACAAAAATTGCAACCATATGCATTTTCAAGTAAATTTTTTATGAATGCAGTCAGCGTTGCCATGTATGTCAAGTGAATTTGACATAAAGGACTTCATGACATTTAAATTTTGGTAATAAAAATTTCTCTTCAAATGAAATAAAGTACTTTTAAGGATTTATCTTAAAGGTAATATAATGTAACGTGTTTTTTGCAGTACGATTGCTCAAATTCTTAACACCTTTGTTGCATAAAAGTATTTATAAAATCATTATGACTTTTTAAGTTATACGCAAGATCTTAAATGTTAGTAAAAGATTTTTATTCCTCTCTCTAAAGACTTAAAATGGTGCATGTTTTATTTTTCTAGAAAACGTTTGGAAATTTTGTGATTCATATTGTCATTAAAAGCTCCCATATTTTTAAAACTGAGCGCTGAGTGTAAAGTATGTGATTATGCTTACAAACTTTGTATTTATATACTATATTCATTATGTACTTACATATAGTGTTATATATTATTTTCCAAAGAACAGAAAATCGATTAAGTTTTTTATATTTTCAAGTGGCCAAAACGTTATTATAGAATTTGCCCTTTTTTCAGTCAAACATATTTGATATCTTAAGATTTTCTATAAAAATTAGAGCTAACCAATTAATGTTTTTCGGTAGAAGGAATCTATGGCGTTACGAGGCGCTCTTCGACAAGCATTTCTTAAGCTTATAAATTAGTTTTGGAAAATAGAAGATTTCATAGAAATGCTAAGAAAAAACATCATCAAAGTCGAAATTTGATCAGTCCACAGTAATACCACAAATGCTCTACTTAGAGTACATTTAAAAATCCTAGTTCTTTTATTGTGGAATTAATAGAAATATGGAATGGAATAGAAATGTGGAATTAATAGAAAGTGCCTGTTACAGTTGCAAATTGTTTAATGCCACTAATATGGCTGCTTGAGAGTTCTATCTGTAATGTTTAAAAAGGTTGACCGATGTTTGTCATTCTACCCTTAGCAAAAGCAGAATAAAAACGAAATATATGTTTTGAATTAATTTTTACTCAACGGGCTTGTGGCAGTTACTGCAACATTTGTTGTATAGTAAACCCATCTTAAAAGCATGATATCCTCTAAGGCAGTGCTCAATTATAACTAACCCTGATTAGGAAATTTCAATCGCTCCGATTAAGGGAGTTGTTTTGTTTAGAATCTTTATTATTGTTATGGGACCAAAAGTGTTTTACTACATTGCTGCAGAATGATCGCATCGTGATATGATCGTAATATGTTATAATTGTTTTACTAAGGATACTGATCAGTACAGTGTCCGATAGCATTAAAAAAATTATAATATTTTAAACAACGAAAAACGACTAAAGCTATTTAGTTTCATCTATTGCTAAATGGAATCATCAGTGATCTTTTGGGTCGCTGAGTGAGAATTTCTAAGCTATGATATGTTTTCTATTTTTGTAAAGACTTGTTGAGAACCGAAGCAAAAAGTGAAACAAAGTAAAGCCAATGTTCTTGTTGCTGTTGTGTGCTTTTGGTTTTGAAACTCATTTGATATTAAGTGCAATTCATTTTTTTTTTTTTTGTGTACTGAACAGTACAAAATCATAAAGGCTAGGGGATGCTGTTGCCTTATTTTGCTAATTCGTCCGCCTTTTTATTATTCGTTATATCGCAGCATTCTGACAGCCAGGGAAAGAACCCTATGTTTTTTACTGAAAGTATAGTGATTTAGATTTTATAGGGATTTTAAGAAAAAAATTATTGAGAGAATAAAGGAGCCACCATCAAAATATATTCATATCATCGATCAGCATCAACCATGTCCGTTGGTTTGTGTGTATTAATTTGATGATGTTTGGTACATTGCTCGTGATATTGAAAATGTGGGAAATCTGTTCACAGACACGCCTACTGCTCATATAAGTAAAACATTATCTGTGATAATGCAACCAAATATTACACATATAATGAGCAGGACAAGTGCTGCATAAAAATTGGGCTTATTTTGACGAGGAGGCGTGGCACCTCCCTCCCATGGAAGCATAAATTTCAAAACTATATTGAGAGAACTATTGATAGTAAAGCAACCAAATTTCAGACGAAATATTTTAGGCTAACATGAAACAAATAGCGAACGCATTTAAACAAAAATGTGAGACGTTTCGCATAGAAGCAAAAACCTGAAAACGCAATACTCTGGGAGCTACTTAAAGCTCAACCAATATTAACACAGATGCAAATATAGCTCAAAAAAAAAATTTGGTGAGTTTCGTCAAGATGGCGTGTCACCTCTCATAGCAGCAAAAACTTCAAAATACTATACTGAAATGATTCAGCCTGATACCAGACACTAAGTAGGCGCGTTTTAGGTCAGCCTTGGAATCTCCGAAACATGGAAGAAAATCAAAAAGCTCTACTTAAAGAGTAATTGTGGTACAAAAGCTCAAGCAAGGCCAAAGATAACACCCTTACTATTGTTGCCTTAGAACACCTTCATTTAGGACACATGTACATATGATACGTAATTTGAATTTACTGCTCGAGAACTATTTTAATAAAATAACTTTTACTGAAAATTTTATGTCTTAAAATTGAGAAAATGAAGAAAATGTGTTCGCTTACCTCAGCTTAAAGTTGTAAAAGTTAACAAGTGACAATGTATGTAATGCGCCTTAAAAAAGTGTGAAACGAATTTTTTCCTTTTTTCACAGCCTAAAAGTTTGCCAACAAAAATGAAAAATAAAGCAGCATGTCTTGGAAGCATCATAAATTGTAAATATTTTTTTATACCTCGAAACAGCAGGTACTAAAATTTACAACACTGTGGCAGTATTTTTTTGTTGCAGGTACAAACAAGTGTCTTGAGATGTTGTTAGCATATGTGAGCTACTTATTCCAACTCTTTTTTTCATTTTCGTTACTCCACTTGTTTCCTATAAAATACAAAATTTATGGTAAATTCATCTAAATGTCATCTAAAATTCATGGCGTTCAATCTTCCAATCTGCTGCTGCTGCATATAAGATTCCATTACCTTACCATCGCCTGCCTATTTGCAAGCTATAAAAATTTTAAGCAAAACTGTAGCTATATATTCACTGTGTGTCTTAGCAGCGCCGCTTAGCATCGTTGCATCCCATTAAACACAGCGCGCCACTTCCAACGCCATTACAAAAGAACGCCCCGTCGACAGGCAGCAGCAGGAGCAGCAACAACTGTTGATTGATTGCGAGAAAAGATTTTATGATTGATTTAGGACGCTATAGCTACTGCTTGCATAAAATTGTGGATTCAGAGAAGGGGCTACTCTCATTGCTTACTTTCTTTTACCACATTGTTGTTGCTGCTGCAGTTGGCAACTCCAATTTGCGAGTGTGCGAGAATAATTGACATAAATGCTAAATGTTGAGATTGGCTTTTTTTTAGAACGTATATCTGAGCGAAGTGGGAGATTCCTTCAAAACTTTATAGTTTTGCTGCATCCTAAAGAACTGAGCTTAAAATTTAAATGATAAAAAATATGAAAATTTTTAAAAATCGCCCATTTTAGTGCAACCCACAATATTTTATTTTATTTACTTAACGAGTATCATTAATTTTTATAAACTCTTTAAGAGGTTTTTTTTGAATTTCGCTGAATTTGCAAAAAAAAAAGATTGTCTCTCTATTTTTTTTTTTTTTTTCATGAAATATATTGCTATAATAATAATTTCCATAATCGTTTAAATGCCCACTATATATGTTGATTATCTACGCTCATCCCAATATAGAATTTCGAAATTTTTGCTAAACGACAACAAAGCGTTTCTGCTTCATTCATGAAATTTATCTAATCGTATAAATAAATCCATATTTATGTTATGCTGCTGCTGCTTTTTGTTGTATATTAATATTCATATTTTTTTCTATATAAATATATATTTATAAATACAATGAGTATCTCAAATTAAATTACTCAATCGAAGAAGAAGCAGAAGACTCCAACTCCAAAACAGGGTTTATCGTTTGGTTACGCTTACGCTTCATCTACGCAACTTCCCGCCTAAGTTCATTCATTCAGAAAATAATAGACGCCGATGCTAATTTACAAAAACAACAAAGAGCATAGTTACAACAACAACAACAAAAACCTACCAAAAGCATCAAGTACTATAAGTTGTTACGAAGATACAAGATTTCGCTTAGCTTATATGGTATAAAGCTTCAATTATTTTCCTACAATAGCTACAATGGAAAAATGTTAGTTCACGTTCACTTTTTGTATTGAAAAGTTTACAAAAATGGTCTTAAATAATCCTAGAAAAATTGAATAACTAGATATTGCTCTAATGAAAAATCACTCCACTCAGTTTATACCCCAAACTATAAATTTAAAGTTTCAATATCTTTCAAAATTAAAAGATCCCACTCAAAATTTCATTGAAATTATTTTTCCGTCGATTGAGTTTTTGAGGCTACAAAACCTTGCAAAATTTTTGTGTCTCGGGTAAAATCTATATCATTTTTGAACATCATCTTCCTCAAGTTCAATACTTTTAATTCCAGGATTGAATTGACACTTTTTTGAAGTGTAAGCTCAAAAGTCTTTGCCGCCTCATTTTAAAGAAATTTTCCATGCGTGAGCAGGCCTGTACCAATCCAGGGGGGCCGATCCTAAGGTCGTTGGTTTTACTCTTCGAAAAATAAATTTTTTTTGCCCCCTCCCCCCACGCAAAGTTGGGTTGGCACGAGCCTGCGCTTGAGAGCTTATGGTCAATAAATAAAAGTGATAAGATATTAAGAAACAGAAATAAATTTCCAACTCCCTTTCCAGCAATGCCAAAATGCCAATGCCTCTGCTTGGTTTAAAGTTTTTCTATTTCTGTATCACTTACAAGCAATGCAGTTTCTCCAACATAGTACATGCAATTTCTTTAGTGTTGACCTCATCCCTCTTGCCATTTCTTCAATTTAAGTAACAGAAAGTATTTTCAGGGGCTAGAAAACCTCCTAAATGTTGGTGCAAATCAAATTCTTATCCTCGTTAAAGCGAGGTCCCTTAACGGAAGAGAACTTTGCTTTCTCAGCAAATGCGGATGTATTTCTTTCAAAAATTTAGCTACTACAGCTATTGGCCTTCTTAGCTATTCAGCTTGAAGCTTTAAGTCACGTAAGTTTTGAAAATTAAAAAGTTATTACTTTAGTTTAGTCTTAGCTTTTTCGCGCTTTTCTACACACCCATATTATGTAAACCATAATTCTTCTGATGATTAAAATATATAATATAAATATAGAATAGAAACATAATATATGGATTTCAATCAGAGGCATAAAAAACCAAATTTTTATGAAAAAAAAAAATTCTCAAAAATTGAGAAAACTTCAAAGGAACTGGAAAGCATGTTACTTTACAAGCATTTTTCCTAAATTTAATCTCCAACATAAAAGTTTCCTTACGCTATTGCTTGAGTGTATTTTGTACTATCAAAAGAAAATTGTATTAGAGCGCACACAACAAAGTACAAGAAATATGTACGCACAGCAACAACAACAACAACAACAGCAGCAACAAGAACAAAAACAGCAACCACCGACGATACCAGCAGCATCAGCAATAGCACCAATGGCTTATATAAATACACCTGCATCATTAGTTTTTGAATTCATTACCGCTTTAACATGGTCTTTTGTAGAGCGCATAGTAGTAGTAGTAGAAAAGTTATGCCCAAAGCCATGCACACCGGCTTACATCTATACACATACAACTACTGCTAATACATGTAAATATAGTGAAGTTGACTTTAGTGTAAAGTTAACTCTAAGAGTAAGCGCCGAATATGCAGAGAGGACGACTACAGCACAGCACAGCTGCCACATGCAGTCATTCATGCAAACTCATTCATATATTCATTCATAAAATGAGCAATAAACTAAATCCAGTTTTAAGCCAAGTTTGTTGCGCGGCGATTTTTTTGTTTTTTCTTTGTTGTTTTCAGTATTAAGTTGTACACTGAGCGGGGTATGCAAAAATACAAAAATTTTAAAAGTTATGCAGCTTAGCAGCTTTATGAAGCTCCAAGAAATTGTCTCACTTCCTAAGATTTATATGCAGAAAACATTGTGTTCGAGGAGTCAAGTATGTCA
Organism: Tricholauxania praeusta; assembly: GCA_949775025.1. NCBI lineage: Eukaryota > Metazoa > Arthropoda > Insecta > Diptera > Lauxaniidae > Tricholauxania > Tricholauxania praeusta. The sequence goes on along the minus strand of OX459031.1, from coordinate 120,445,474 downwards.
AACTTTTCCAATATTTTCATAGCAATGCGCTTAAATGTAAAATTCTGTTGTTTTTCTTGAGCATCTATTTCCGCACAGTGTATTCAAAACAAAAGTGCTGAGAACAATCAAACAGCCAAGCACTTCGCGTGTAGGCTGTATTGGACAAAAAATAAAGATATGATAATGAAAGACCATACCTTGCTATACCCCGCACTTGAAACTACAAACAACAAAAAAAGAGTGAAATCATTTTGATCGTGGGTTGTGCATCGTAAACTTGTTCTTGATGATACCTGCTTTTATTGTAGGTACGAGTATATCATCTATATTAAAAGTGTATGTTTTATATAGACATATCTGCATAAATATAAAGTTGGCATGGCGTGGGTTGCCACAAAATTAAAAAAAAAAAAAACTCGAAAATTAAATATTGAAGACAGCAAACTAAACAAAAAAACACTAATTGTGTGGCGAAATTATGAAGCAATGGGAATAAGCATAGACTGGTTTTTATTTCATTTCATGTTTATTGAAACAAAAAGCAAAAAAAAACTGGTAATTTCATTAATTCATATGGTAGATATGTTGGTTTTTATAAGAAGTCTACATGCGACAGGTTAACATCAGCTGTACAAGCAACAATTAGTGAAATAATACACAGGCGGCTATGCTTAAGCTCACGTGATCTTTAAAACCTGCAAAATGATTGTTAGGGAAATACCTAAAACGTGATATTAAGCTTGTGAATTCAAAAGTATATTATTGTACAGGGTGCGACCAAAGGATAAAGGGCTAACATTTTAAAAACGATGAGTATCTGTTGCTTGTTACTATATGCTGATGGCAATTGTTTAACTTCCTTGTATCTGCACATTTGATATCGAACTTTTGTCAAACTTTAGGTATTGACTATATTAAATAAAAAAGGGAAAGATTAACATTTGCATTGAAGGACTTTTTTTTGTTGAATCCATTTAAAAATTACAAACCCACAAAGTGCTGTAAAATTCAATGAGGGTAAAACGTCATAAGCGGCATTACCTCATTTTGCTGTTCCTGAAGAACAGCGAATCAGTTTTGCGTTCGCAAGCCAACATTTTTTATTATTATTAAATTGATACATCTGTAAGAAGAACATTTGTGAAGTTTCAAGTTGATCTGTCAAATAGTTTGTTTTCTACAGAACATTTGTAAAGTTTCATATTGATCTGTCAAATAGTTTGTTTTCTACAGCTTTTTAAATTAGACATATTTGGTGATTTTTAATAAAAATGGAAAAATTGGAATATCATGCAGTGATTAAATACGAGTACTTGTATAAAAAGAGTTTATCCGGTAAGGACATGGTGAATGTATTAGATGAGGATATAAACAACAGTAAAAACATAGGTAGCTGAATTTAAGCATTAAACATTGCAGATATATAGAATGTGCAGGTAGTCGAAAAAATCATAATTTCTCAAGTAATGATTGACCAAATACAGGATATGACAATGGAAGAAAGCCAATTTACCGAGAATGAATTAGCTGAGGTCATATGCATATCACACGGTACACTACATGAGATCTTGATAATGTTTTGGCTATGCGCAGCTAATGGCAAGATGAGTTCTGCATTTGCTAATTCTGGCTCTAAACTGACCAAATTAAAGTGTGAATTGTTGTACCATCCACGCTATTCACCAGATTTGACTCTTACTGACTTTCAACTATTTCCGCACATCAAGAGATTTCTACGTGGAAAGCGTTTTTCATAGAATGAAGAAGCACTTGGAAGTATTGCCAATTCATGGATAGGATGTATTGAAGATTCGCTGAAAAAGCGCATTGAAGTTAAGGGAGTTTGTATTGAAGAATAAAACCAAACTCATAGTCTTTCATTTGTGTGGCCGAAACTGATTGACTAGCCTAATCTGACGTATAAAATGTTCAGGTTGAAAGCATCACGACTAAGGCTGTACAACGAGCTGATCGAACATGTTCGAACTTTTGTCATTCCCATCGAATCAGACTCGAACAGTTCGATTCGTTTGACTCAACTTAATTTCAGTTCGTTCGTTGTTCGTATCAAACGAGTGCAATTCATGAGTTTCGAGCTACTCGTTTGTTCGAGTTTCAATTTTTTTCAACTGCACGATTTTAATTTTTCTTCGAACAACTTGTACGCTGTCACAAACAGAAGAAAAATATCAAGCAAACACATCGAGTTCATTTTTAAAAACGATATTTGGCGGGTACTTCCTTCACAATTATATCTGATTAAAAGAAAATTATTTGTCGGGAAAGAAAAATTTCATGGGAAATTTCTGAAAATTTTTTGTGTTTTTAATAAACTTGTGTTGATATTTTAGCTATTCACATTTTTTTCAAAACATTAAGCACCCTGTGCTTTTGTTTACATACGTTATCCCTTTTAACAATTGTTTTTATTTTATATTTTCTCAACTTAGCTTTGCTATGGTTTATTTATTTTTCCTTTGGTTATCCCCATTATTCCCAACATGCATGATGCGATGATGTTTGGGATGTAAAACCATTGTGGAAAATTAAAAAATTCTCACATAAATTATGTGTGAGACCAAGTGTGACCAATAAACCTACGATTCCCACTATATTGCAAATGCGTTTTATTTTTATCTGACGCCACCACCACTGCACCGCTCCACTAACTTAACTAAACTTAATTTCATTTGCAAAAAAAATAAAAGGGGGGAGCACTGATTTGATTTTGTTGTGGTATCGCATCAAGTTTCATGTGCAAAATTGCAATTAAATATTACTGGGAAAATGTAGCTCAAACCGCAAAAATGGTTAATTTTATTTCAAAAAGAAATAGAACTTTAGCACTTAAGTTGCTAGCTTGTCCTTCCTTTTTAACTCATTTAATATTTAATATTTGTGCTATGGCCGCCCCGCTCGCTACTCCTGGCAATAACTAAAAATATCCACTTTTAATAAAACGTCAATATGTTGTTCACTTCAGATCGTGTTTTCGTACGTGTGCTTAAAATCCTTCACGTGCATACACAGAATCGTAACTTAATTTACGCCTAAATATTAAAAATTACCTCACGTAAACTTACGTGTAAAGTTTTCCCTCTCCCACTTTCCCCGCACATGTCCTTTGCCTTCGTACCTTGAAACTTTTGTGGCGTAAATGTGCTTCAAATGTGTTTTCAATTGCCAATCGAAGCATGTAACTGCGAAATTTCAATACGATTTGACGCTCTTTATCACCCACTCTAAAGTGTTTCAGCGTTTAGCCTGAAGGCTTAAATTAGGTTTAAAGGTTTTATAAATAAAAAAAAAGTAAAAAGAAAGGACTACTCGCTTATTTTTTGTGCAGCAAGCACACACGTTTTTAAATTAATAATTTACTTTAATGCAGTCAGGCGGCTGAGTGTGGTGGGGTGAGTTAAATTTGTGGCACTAAATTGTTCGTGTGGAAAAAAAGAAAAGTTTTTGCACACAACATTTCTTGTTGTGCTTCATATAATCGTATCAAAATCTAATTAATAAAATTTGTATTAATAATATAATGAAGCAATCTGTGTGTAAAATGTCCCAGAGGAGAATAAATAAAAGCGTACATTGATGCATTATTATTTTAATTTTCACTACACATTGTTGCACAATTAGGAAAATCGCCCATAGAAGAATATAGAAGTGCTCCTTGAGTGATGACAAAGGAGCACATATTGTAAGAATAATTTTCTTTTATTTTTCAAAATGAATTACAAATCTATATACATTGCAAAGGAACTTTCAAATGATAAATGAATAATGTATATCAACATTTCAAAATGTTTTTTTCATTTCGACATTTTTAGATTTAGATCAGTGGTGGCCACGTGGTGTCCCTATTCGCCCTCATTGCTCTCACCGTTATTCGACGCACAAGCAAGCAAATTCGTAAAATTTCAATGCTATCGAGACACAGCGTTGACTTGAATTCAAATGAAAACAAAAAAAAACATAAGCGACGGCGCCGCATTGTGTCTTGACGAATGTAGCAATTGGTTTCGTTTGTAGTGCAATTTGGGTTTTTTTTGAGCTGTTGGCGAATTTGGAAATGACAGAAAAAAACTTTAAAATTTTATTTGTTGTTGCTTGATGTTGTTGTTTAGCCTTTTTGTTAGATTTCCATGCCCACCACTGATTTAGATCATAATTTTTTGACTTTTTCTCTCCGGCTTTTTCAATATTTTTCGAATTTTCCTACATATTCAACTTTTTCATTTCCTTTTTATTTTTGTCAACATTTTTCAACTGATTTCTTACACTTTTCAACATTTTTCGTCTTTTTCATATTTTTAACCGACTTTTTCGAGTACTCCAACGTGTTTCGACTTCTTCAATGTTACTCAATTTTTTTTAACTTTCAAAATTTTTCAACATTGTACGACCCGACTTTTTCAATATGTGTCAACATTATTCGACTTTCCCAATTTTTTCAACATTTTTCAACCTACTTTTTCAACACTCTTTAACTTTGACAATTTTCGGCTTTTCGACCTTTGCAACATCATTTCGAATTTTTTACCACATCGATTTTTTCTACATTTCTCAACATCATTTAATTTTTACACTTTTTCAAACTTATTTTCGACTTATCCAATAATCTTCAACTCTTGCAACATTTTTCGGTCTATTCAACGTCTATCGACTTTTTCAACATCGAGGTTATGACTTAACAACTTTTGCAAAACAATTTGAATATACGAGTATCAACATTTTTGAAATTTTTCAAGTTTTTCACCATTTTTCAACTGATATAATGAAATATGGTTGATGCATTACGCCGCTGGTGTTTGCATCCACCTGCTTTTTTCTATCTAAAAAAAAGGCCATCAACTACTTTTTCCCACAAAGAAATTTAACTTTTACCGAAAATTATTTTATATTGGGAAGGCCGCGAATAATTCCTTCTTTTCAACTTGGCAATACTAATGTGATGCCAATTTGTTTTAGTTTTTAATTTCAACCGTTTCACACCAACTAAAAAGTTTTTAAAAAAGCAAAACCTTCATTCCAGTGAAATACATATTTTGACTTTTAATAACAAATTTTTTCTAAAATATTTGGCTAGAAATATAATGATTATTTATGATGATAATGATATTACGATCTTTAACATTTCGACCACACATTTTTAAAATATAATCAATTGTTTCTTGGAATACAACGTTATTTGGATAAGAGAAATGTTGTTTTATTATTAGTTCATTGTATTAATATCTTGAGAAGTTGTTATGTTAATATGATGCCATATAGCGATATATACAAATAAATCGATGCATTAATATTTGAATATTCACACTTGAAAATCTCTCGACGTTTCTACACTCTCAATAGTATGATCCAAATCCATAAAAAATATTTTTATTAGGAACATCCTTAGAGAAAATCAATTTAATTGCAGTCTTCGTCAAGCCAATAAAATAAATATTTTAATTATTCACTTAATTAATTTATGTGGAAAAATCTATAAAATCGTCGTTTTCAACTCAACAGAGACAATTTGCTTTTATCATAGCTAATTCAAACTATTGCGCAGTTATCTGGTATCACTTATTCCTCTTAGCTGCTGTGCTGCACGCAGCATCCGGTTTTAATTAAAAAACCGGCAACATCATAACATTGAACTTGTTGTTGTTGCTTTTTGCTACTCTTAGTTTGAGCAGTTAGTACGTTTTTAATTGCAATCAAAGTTACTGGCGTCAGATTCTGTGTTGTCTTTTCTAAGCTTGTTGACTGGCCACCACCATCACTACCACCACTACCAGCACTTTGTCCATTATGTGTTGTTGTTGTTGTTGTAGCGACTGCTCCTGCTACATGTTGTCATACGCAGTTTGGCTAAAAATAAATTTTATATGATCCTTAGAACGATGACAGAAACAACGCGAACTTGTTATAGGACTTGTTGTTTAATAGCAAAGCGGAAATAGTTTTATTTTTATAAAAAGTGTTTTTGTTTTTTCCTTAAGTGCCTGTGGTTCAACATGGAAATTACACGTAAAGTTTATGCAAATTTTTTATTAAATGTACTGTAAATGTATGGAGTGCACTGGTTTAGGTAGTTAATTAATTTTTGCAATTACCAGTTAATAACTGGGAGTATCACGCAACATTGTTGTTAAACATTGTTTCTAAACATTGTAGCTTTTGCAAAAACCCTTTTCATAAATATTAATACACTTTATGTATAGTATATGAGATTTCACAAAGCATTTCTTTCAAAAGTATTAAAAACCAAAATGTTTCAGAAGACTTACAGCTTGAGCACTATGAGCGCTTTCACCAATTTGAATTGACAAGTTCAGCAACATCCGTAATTTTGATTTGAAGACAAATTCCGAACCATTCCGCAGCTTAGTACAAAAACATAAAATAATGTCATTATATTCTTTATGGCCATCATTATTTTCTTCAAACCCGATTTGGGTATAGTGCGTCATTAAATCTCTAACATTACTTATTAGTCTGCTGCTAGATATTTCAGCTGTGGCCACGTTTTCCTCTGGGTCGCCACTTCTCTAAGACTGTTTATCTCCACATTGTTTTAAGTCTTCCCACTCGAATTAAACTCGGTTTTTGACCATTTCAACTGGCGTCTGCTTCAGAATAATGTGCTGATGACTGAAGTAATCTATGGGCATTATTTTTATCTTTTAGCAGTTTTTCCTTAGATCGGCCGACTCTTGATTTATCTGCATTGATATTTTGTTGCCATTAAAAAGAGCATTGGTCACATAATATCCCCACTATTCACTCCCAGTTACACTTCGAAAGAGTCGACGTGCAGTTCATTGTTAGAACGAAGCACCTTGAGCTGTTGTAGAACTCATTCATAATAGCAGCTATGCAGTAATCCTCAATAGAAGCATTAAAGAGCTTAATGCCATTTTTATTACTTTATTAGACTTTTTAATACTTTTTAATATCTTTAAAATCAATGCAGCTATTTGCAATGAGGTATAATAAAAAATAGCATAGTTGCTACTATAATTATTCGTTTCTGCTCCAAAGCGTACATAACACTATTTATTGGTTTTCATTGTGCTTTTAACTTAAGTTACAAATTTGTTTTTCTATTTGTAGAAGTCCTTTCGGAGTCACTTGCAGTTCATACCTTTTCGAAATTAATAAGGTGTTATTATCTAGAAAAAATACTGCTATTCAAAACTAACCTTATGTTGTGATCATACCGTATTTAATGCAAGGATGCACAGCTCTTACACCGAGAACAAAAATGTATACAGCTTTTTTCGAACTCTTTTCTTTATTCAAGCTAAATCATTTCGTTCCGCAATCGTCGCATGCTTTTTGTTTGTGTAATTTTGTCTCCAAAGCACCGGCTCGTTCAGCTCCTTCCTTTATCAAATTAAATAATTTTGGTTCGCATGCTTTTTGTTTGTGTAATTTTACCTTCAAGGCACCGGCTCATCGGTTCAACTCTTTTCTTTACTCAAGTTAAATAATTTTGGTTCGCTATCGCCGCATGCTTTTTGTTTGTGTCAATTTTTTCTTCAACCCGCTTGCTCAAGTTAAACAATTTCAGTTCGCATGCGGGGAATCTTTTTTGTTTGTGTTATTTGGTGTACAAGGAGCTCAGCTCTTTCCGTAACTTGACCTAAACAATATCGACTTGCGTGTGCTATGCGACGATTGCTTTTTGTTTGTGTGATTTTCTTTTGAAGTCGCATGCTCCTTCAGCTTTTGTTTTTATTTCTTTTGTTTGTATGTAATTAGCTTGCCGCACCTAGTTAAAAAAAAGGTTCATCAATAGTAGTTATTTTTACGCAAAATATTTTTGATTTTGATTTTTACCCAAACTGATGTTGTCTGATTTAATGGAAAAGTAACTGAATTTTCACAGCACCCTCGTATTAGTCAATTCTCTGGATTCAGTCAACCAGTGATTCTTTCTATTCCATACTTTACTTTTATTATGACTTAGAGATTTTACTGTAATCTGATCCATTAGTTAGAAAGATTAACGCATTGTGATTCTTGTAATGGGAGTGCTCTTTTGAAATATACGATCTTATGATATATGATTTTAAAATCAACTTCAATAATCTAAAAATAAAGTCTCAACTCAAAATCTATAATATAAAAAATTTTGACCTGCAGCCAGCAATTTTAATTAAATTATTCATACAATTACCACTCATGCCATAGCCATTTGATCCCCCAGTGTATCACTTTAATAATTTTCTATATTTTTTATTTCGAAAAAAAAGACATTAAACACCTAATGAAACCAACCAATTGGGAATCTTTCGTTGAAAAAACAAACTATAAATAAAATCACCTACGATATTCGTTTATAGCGTTAATTATTTTTATAAAACTGACAGCACAAAAAAAAAGACTTCATAAAAATACCCCACGGACCACAAGATAAAAAAGTTATCAAAGAAGCAAAGAAAAAAAATTGAACATTTTATGCCCACAGCACTGTGCGATGCTGTTGCTGCTGCTGCTGCTGCTGATCCGCATTTCAATTGAGACAGCAACACAAAGCACCGGGAGTGCGACGTGAGCAATAAGTGAAAAAATACGACAACTTGGCTCATATGATATATCATATGTATCCATCGTTAGCTGTACGAATATATCGTATGTTACGGATATAAACAACTAATCCATGGCAAATAGGAATTTAACGAAGTCATAACAAATCCTTTGAGCATAATTCATGATGCTGCGCTATTGCTGCTGCTGATGATGATTCCTGTGTGTGCACAAACATTCCATGCGTAGATAATTAGATTGACAACACCAACAACAACACCACCAATACTATTGGCAAAAGGTTACCAAGTGAAATTTGAGAAGTTGAGCAAGTTGAATGAAAAAAAAAATCCCAAAGGAAGCACAGAATTGTGTACCTGCTAAATGTAAATAGTTTTCGGCGCTGTAATAAAGTGAATTGATCAATTCTTGAATGTAGGCGGATCGGTTAGCGGGCAAGTGTCAGCAGAAAAAAATATTTTCTTAAAAAATCAATCCAAGCAAATATAGAAATCGCACAAAAACTAAATGCATCGAGATTTGGTAGTAATCAAAAAGTGGTTTATTTGTTTGATATAGGCGAAATAAAAATTTATTATATGCAAACATCCCACAACAAATATAATGATAAATACAGAACAGTCCAGTAATATTTTAACTAATTAAATGTCATTGCTCCCAAAAATAAAAACCATTGTTTCATCTTTCCCAATCCCTATCTCTAACTCTCCGTTAAGTTTCAATCTATCTCCGTACCAAACCTCATCAAAATCGGTCTATTAGTAAGCTGTGAAACCATTTTTTCTGGTTGGGGGTGTAGCACACCCCACTTAAAAGCAAATACCTTTCCTCAGGGTTCATTTTATCTCCATACCAAATTTCATTAAAATCGGTCTATTAATTTACCAGTAGAAATGTTTTTTCTTCTCTGGGGCGTGGCACTGCCCACTAAAAACTTATGTCTTTGCGGGAATCAATTTATATTCATACCATATGCTATGAAAATCGATGTAGCGGCTCTGTCATGACTGCATTTTTTGCCATTAGTAACGGTGCCATACCCACTAGAAGAACACAGAGTTCTTCCTTTTTTAGGATTCAATCTAGCACCAAAACAAGTTTCATCAAAATTGATCTATTAGCTTAGCCGTGTAAACGTATTTTCCAAAAAATACATCTTGCGCTGCATTCCTTCACAGCCTTTCCAAAAATTAAAAAAATCAAGTGAAACTCAACAATTTAGAGCATGGTTTCATTTTCCCGTCTGCAGCATCTTCATCAGTGACCCAAACCTGATATAGTGAATATTGTCTTGTTTTGCTTTATGTTGCGCTGAAGAAGTCATCTATGGTTTATTTTTGTTCTCTTAACTCTTTGATATCACACTTTTTTTCATCGGAATCTTTTCACTCTATTAAATTAGGGTCGCTGATGAAGGTTCTGTAGTCAAAAACGAAACCATGAGAAGACGTACTGATTGCTGATATTGCAATTTTTGGTTTAGTGTTTTTCTTTATTATGTTTTTATTTTATTTTTACGCGTACAGCACTGAACAGAAAGTTGATGCAAATGATTAATAAATAAACATCCACAAACGGTCTCGCGTCATCAAACATCCCCATATACATAGTTCACATATTTCAGGTCTACTTATCAAAACCAGTCCACTTTTGGTGCTTGTTTGTGACGCCTTTTATTCGTGACCATTTCAGGTTTAGTTTTATTTTCATAAATCACTCAAAACAGAATTTTTTTTCAATGAAATTTGCCACGCCCACTTGCCCAAAGCTGCCAATGCTTTGTTTTTAGTGCTTACTTTTGTCACCAAACATTCCCAAATCAAGTTTTATTGAATTTACTTAAATTTCCTCAAGTATAGCGTTTTCAAGGATATGTCACGCCTCTTTTTGCTATCTTAATTAGAGATAACTTGTATTTGAATAAGGTGAAAACAATTTTACTATTAAAATAAGTTGCATGATTTTTCTATCAAATAAACAAACAAACAAGCAAGGATACAATCCCACAAACTGATTTTTGATTATAATTCAGTTCTACAAAAAGTGCCGAATGTATTCTTTTACAACTCTGTCTAAGGCTACGATAAAAATAAAAGGTTCCTTAGCGGCAGCTTCAAGTAATTGGGTCTCAAATTATTGTGTGTAACATAAATAGCGCTAACACTGCCTTCTTCATGGCGACAAATGCAATTGAAGAAGGTCACACGCATCACAGGCAGCAACGTAAAAATAACAAGAAAAACCCTAAACGATACTCAAAAGTCAAATTTCATGTACGTGCCAGTCACAGTAGATTTCCATAAGTAGCCTCATGAATTGATCCACAGACTGACCTGCCTGTCTGTCTGTCTGTCTGTCAAACATAAGAATACATTGTAGTTAGTAGGAAATATGTTTGACGGAAGCTTGTGGCTTGTTGTCATTTTGTTGCCCTCGTACGTTCGCTCGAATTGTATCATGTAACTGAATTTTGTTAAGGAATAAACAAAAATTTTCATCACAATGTGAACGAGATACTTTTCGTTGTAAATTTTAAACCAAAATCATTGCCGTAGGAGGTGTCTGATTGCAAACATATGATGTTGACGTGTTGCATTTAAATGTTGAAACACACGTATGCACTGTGTGTTCTTTGGTCCCATTTTGAATTGCTGCCTACATAAAATGGATTTTAATTTAAACATCAAATTTTATTCTTTATTTAATTGTTTACAACGACGTCAGCCTGTTTTTGTATTCTGCATATATCTTAAGTCAAACATAATGAAATTAAAAGGATAATAAAAATCACAACTCGTTTTAAATTTTTATCGCAACGCCACATCATACAACTCGTACTCGTTACATGCACTGTCGTGCATCCTGCTAATTTGTTGAAGATTTCTAGATAATAAAAATAGCCTATGCACACTAATATTATCTTCATCAGATAAATATAAAACCTCTTATAGGGTAATATTAATTAAGTTTTATAATATATAATAATAATATATAATATGACTGTATAGCCAACAGTGGGCAAAAAAACACTAAAATAAGCACAATCGAACGTAGCCTATTTTGAATCAAAATTTTAGTGGAATCACATAACTTTTAGTCCTGTTGAATTTTCAAAAATATATTTTTTTTACTTTACAAAATAAGTCACCTCATCCCTTTAGAGCAGTGGTGGGCATGGAAATCTAACAAAAGGGCTAAACAACAACGTCAAGCAACAACAACCAAAATTTTAAAGTTTCTTAGCTGTCATTTCCAAATTCGCAAACAGCACAAAAAAACCCAAATTGCACTACAAACAAAAACAATTCCTACATTCGTCAAGATACAATGCGGCGCCATCGCTTATGCCTTTGTGCTATGTTTTTGTTTTCATTTGAATTCAAGTCAACGGTGAGGGCAATGAGGGCGGGTAGAGACACGTGCCCACCACTGCTTTATTGGCATTAACTTGAATTCGTTCACTCAATGTAATTTATGTGAATTGTAGACTATTTTTTGTATGTTTGTTATCACATATTTCGCTTGTGTGGGAAGTAAAACTGCAGCCAACCTCTTTGCTTAGTGTCTTTTTCTGCATTTCTTCCATCGAGGATTTTTTCCATCAAAGCTTAAAATAATTTTATCCATCGAAGTCACCTATCGAATTTCTTAATCAAACTCACACAAGGATTTTATTTTCTTTCTAAAATCTTCAAGCCCAATTAATGAATTCGTTCAATATATATCATTTCAAACTTATAAACCCTGTACTTATTCATATTTCACTCCATATATCAAGCTCGTTAAAATCCACCAACTCTCTTTAAATCTAAAGAAATTACTTTTCATTGAACTCAGCTATTTCGACTTCATCGCTCTTAGCTATTCGCCGAGTACCACACTTTATTCACCGAACCAATCTTCAGGCATGTAGAAGATTCAAATAGAAGTAGAATTTTAAATGGATAAAAACTATTTTTGATAGCAGAATAAAAAGTGGGCGTGGCAAGAAGCTTAGTATGCAAGAATTGTAATGAATTCCAATTTTTAAACACTTTATTGTAACCCTTGTTATGGTTGGCAAGCAAAAAAATTTCGCATAAAAATATCGTGAAAATTGAATTTTTAAAAAAGTAGGCGTGGCAATCGTTGATTTGAGTTGAGTTATGTATGACACATGTTTAGAAATTATGTACAACATTTTTAACTGATTTTCTCACCACATGCATTTCTATCAAAAAGTTCCTTAAACTTGCCCACTGTAAGTAGTATTCATTCAAAAATTAAAAGGTCTAATTTTCCGCTGAACAGTATCAAGTTTTTAATAGAGATTTCCTTTTGACAAGGGACAAGCAGAAAACTAAAAAATAAAACGCAAAAGGAACAACAACAACGAGCAGCTTGAAACAAGTGGACCAACCCAAAAACCAGTCTCCAGCTTGCAATTGCAATTTATGAATGAACCAAATGGACATGAACGTGCGCTCAATGATCGAGTGACTGTCTTTTGCGAGTTAGTAAACATAGAAGTTGTATACAAAAAGTTGGGTGGAAATAAAGGGGATAAGTACTTCTACTAGTTATGAATGGTCAGTGCACCCTAAGCATAATTGCAATCGCACCTCTAATAACAACGACGACGACGACGATGATGATGATGATGATAACCAACGCTTGTCAGCCAAGTTAACAAATTGAAAAGCGAAACTAGTAGATCAGCTTAGAAGTTGTTCTATTTTTTCTTTTCTTTCATTTTTAAGCTCAACTCAAAGCAACACTTTATCACAACTTTAACGTATTGCAGCTGACAGTAGAAATAAAACTGACCATCACTTTAGTGGCTACGACGACGCGTTTTCTGTGCGCTGTCCAACGAACTCCAAGCTTGCGGCTTGGTAGCGCATTTTGTCCAGCTGCATAGCAAAAAGTTAAGCTTGCTTATGCTAGGGGTACACTGAAAAAAAAAATTCTGCTTGCAGTATCTTTGCGACTACTACCTTGCGCGGGAACCTTAACTTTTTTGTGCTGCGGCGTCTTCTAAAAAATCCAAAGCTTCAGAAGATTTTTCTAATTTCTTTGCAATTTTCTCTTCATGTACATCTTAACAGAATGGTAACAAAACCCCGACAGCGTCGAGTCAAGGTTGAAAACCGGTTACTGCACATCTGTGTTCGCAACATTTCGCACTTGTTGCATCGATTAATGATGATTGTTGCATGCAGCAGCAGCAGCAGCAAAAACAGCACACATCTTGAGCCAGAAAAATAGCCCAGCGGAAAAAAATTATCCAGCGCTTAAAAAGAAAAAGAAACAAAAGGTTGCACTGATAAAACAAAGCAACTGAAACATATTCGTTCCTTTGTAAAAAAGATTTTTCGCCAACTTCATTGGTTATTAAATATCAAAACATGTTCTGACTTTTGCGCTTACCATCATCGACAGCGTTGATGAGGTTGTTGTTTTTAGCCAAAGTACTATGTTTTTTATTTGAGTTATAATTCTTGGCTGTACAGTTGGTTGGTTGGTTGGTTGGTGGTGGTTACCGATACATCAAGACTTGGCAGCAGCGACAGCAACAGGAAGTTGAATCGTGCATCCGCACGTTCTTTGTCGTCACTTTAGTTTTTCCATATTTTTTCCAGCTGAACACGTAATAATTTTTACTTAGCATTGAGTTTTTAATGAGTTCCATCGAATGCATCAATGAGAAACTTGCAAGCTATCACTATCATTTAGAATTTTATTTACACACCCTGAAAGTTGCTTTATCCACCCATTGTGAAAAACTTAAATAAAAAAACGGTAGTTTGTAGGTTTTTGCTTTTTCCATTTGTAATTCAATTAACTTAATGCAGAGAAAATTGTGATTTTTTTTTCGCTTAAACTTTTATCTGTGGGAAACTAATAAAGATCCCCTTAATAGCTTTTGTATGGGAAACTGTATTGGTGCGCCAAAATTTAGTGCTAAAAATTTCGTTTTTATTCGGAAAATGTTATGTCTTGCCAACTCAGTAACAAACTGTCATTTCTGTTAACTAGAGTTGCCAAATGACACAATCGAGAACAAATTTCAAGTTTTCAATGCAATTCAGGAGAACGTGTTTTGCTTAGCTTCCTTAATTTTTCAAATTGATGAGAAAACAAGAAAAAATGACTCATTTCTCCATACCATATATGGAAGTGCTTCCTTTAGGAGCACATTAGAAGCACATGGAGCGAGTAGAGTTCCTGGAAAAAATATTAGAAACGTAATCAATAGCTGAATAAGAAACTCAATATCGAAAATATGAGGGACTCTTGAACAATTTGCACTATTTGGGTGTTATATGCAAGTTAATTGAATAAGGTGTTGACATAGGAAAGTTTATGATCAGTGGCATTGCTTCCGAGCTCCTACGATTTCTTAAAATTTTTGAACGTTATATTTTTTTTAAAATCGATTTTTCTACAGTGGGCTCTTGGGCAATTTTTTATTCCAAAAAATATACTATGCATATATAATAAACAAATAATTTAAGAAACTGCGATAACAAAGGAGAACTACGGTTTAATCCACTCACGTGGCGTCTCGCTTTAATGATGTAAACAAAACAAAGAAAAAGGGTACAGCTAATTGAAAAAATTCAACGCAATGGTGTGATCTTAAAAATTCACTTAAAATATAACCACATTTGCTTGAAATTAAAAATTACTTTTTCGATTGATCTTCATTAATATGGCGGGTGCAATTTGAGTGCTGACGTAGACATCAACCAAAAACATACTGATGAGATTTTAAGAATCGAAACATATTTCTATATTCTAGAGTTGTTGTTGTTTTTTTTTCCTTTGTTGTCAAAGTTTGTTTAATACATAAAGCATTGTATCAACTTGTAAAATTTTACATATAATGTTGATCGCTGCGAAAAATGGCTAAAGTTCAATAATCATTTAATTATTAATATGCATATATAATCTTATTAAAATATTAAGAAAGCTTAAAATCCGATTTTTTAATATATTTATACATAACGGACAACGCCGCATGCACAAAATTCTATTAGAAAACTATGTAAGCAAAAACAAAAAATTGTATTGATATCCAAAAAGCAACGTAAAATCAAGGGCATTGGAGTACAATATAATATAAGCCCAAGGAATATGCGTCAGCCAAATAAATGATTCCAACTAGACTTATTGCATACTACCCAGTAAATTAATATCAAAATACTCATAATAATGACTCTGAAATTAGTCTTCTTTAAAAAGTTTTCGCAGTATGCTCAGAAATATGACTGTTTTATGAGTGTTATGATTCTAAAAGGTTTTTTTTTTAGTATTTTATATCTTTGATGATAAATATATTTCTCATTGGACGACAATTGATATATTTCGCTATTTTAAGAAAATATTGCGCATTTCTGAGTATGAATTGTTAAACTGTTGTAAAAACTATACAAAAATTCATAAAAAATAGTGAATGGTTTAAAGTAAATTATTTTATTTAACTTCTTTTTTCCATACCTTTCAGCAGTTGTGGGGAAAAAGCTAGAAAAAAGTAATTTATGTAGTATGTAGTAAAAAAAGTTTATTAATGAATACTTTCGGATCACCTGTGAGCCGTATTTGAGCTCCAAAAAAGACTGGGTCCTCCTACTGGACTCCTTTTTTGGAGCTTCCATATTCATTAAAAGTTCAAATAAGGCTCACAGATGATCCGAAAGTATTCATTAATAAACTTTTTTTACTACATAAATTACTTTTTTCCAACTCTTTCCTCAGTAGGAGCACCCAGTATTTTTGGAGCGCCCTTATCAATAATTTGAATGGCTGTAGTTGAGGAATGGACGAACAGAACGGCACATGTCCATTTGTTAAAAATTTTCAAAAATTGCAAAAAACTGTTTATGTCTCTGAACTGATAAGAGGAAAATCTGCGCTGTGATATCAAAAAAGTACGACAGTAGAGTGGCTGAGAATGAAATTACTTGAAAATTTAGTGTAATGAGCATGATTTCATCAAAAATCTCAAAACTACTGACCGTGGACATGTGCCATTCTGTTCGCACACTCGTCAGTTAACAGAGTTATCAAAGTGCTCATTATTATGACTGTTTTATGAGTGTTTTTTGAGCTTTCAACCGTTGGAGTCCAATATGCTGCTATTTTGAAATTTCTTATCACATTTACGGTTTAAAGGGTCAAAAGTTAATATATGCTTCTTTATATTTTGAGGATGTTTTGTTCGGTTTATAAAAGTGTTGAAAATTTCGTATTTATAGTCTTATAATAAAATACAGCATAATTTTAATATTGAACATTTGTACACTTTTTTTCTTAACATTTAAGTGGCTCTGAGAACAGATTCAAAAAGGAGTCATATGATCCTTACCATGAACTCTGGATGATGTATCTGTTAAGTAAAATAACACCCTCACTTCTAAGCATTTAAAGATCGTTGTGCGCTTTATAACAACTTTTCATGGAGATGAACCCGCCGAAAAAGGGGTCAAAAAATAATTCCAGAACAATGAAAGAAATACAATTTTATTAAAATATGTAAACTTTTTGAAAATTTCGTTGTAACGAAATATTCTAGTAATTAAAATAACTAAGTAGCTAAAGAATAAAAAATCTCTTGAGAAGTTTTATCAATCTGACATATTTTTTTTTTTTTATTCTTGAAAAGTTTTGTCAATCTGACAATTTATTTATTTCATTATTTGCCATGGAAAAAAATGCTTCAGTATGACAATTTCAATGATGTTTTGCCTCTACTCAAAGACGCCACTACTTGAAAGTTCATCATGAAACTTAAGCAAAGAATTGTGTCAAGCTTTTTTTGTTTTTCTCATGAACCTCAGCAACGCCCACTTCAATAAATGGACCCTTTTTAATGCGTAACATTAAATTTAATCTATTTGACTACGCAATTATGAGCCATCATCAAGGGGCAAACAAATAAGAAGACAAATACACGAGTAGACATTTGATGTAACAGGGTGCGTCTTCCTCTCATTATTACGCATAATTGTGACTTGAGTTGCTTTGGATTTGGTTAAAGAAGACTTAATGTCTCTTACGTATTGCTATTTGTTGTATTGTTGTTGTTGCTGCCATTGTTGTACTTTTGACATTTTCATAAACGCATTTAATGACAAATTTAATGGTTTGCTTGTTTTGCAAGCGGAGCGCTTACAATTGAAACACATGTCGATGTTAAAATGTGTACAGTGGAACTTTTTTTGAAAAATTTACAACATCTAAGTTTTAGTGTTAATTTACATAATACTCGTATATCAGAATATTTAATAAATAAAATTGGAAATCCATATTTTTTTTTTTTTCTTTGAACGGAGCTCAATGAGCCAATTGAACTATCACATGGACAACACTGAAAAGTAGCAATTCACTTCACGATATTAAATAAATAAAGTTAAAGACTTCCTATCATTATGAAATAAACTAAACAAAGCCAATTAACTTGAGGCTTGGACTACACTGTGAACAAATTCAAATGAGTCAAATGAGCTATGGGTCAGACATCACTGAAGTTGACCATCACACGATATATATCAAATGAAACTTGAATGAGTAACGTTCAAAAGCGTAAATTGAACAGCGACTTTGAAAGCCGATTTTCGGAATATAGAACAAATGGTTATTAAAGTGACAATTACTCTAATTAAGTTATTGCTTATACACCAGTTAATTAAGTCCCTTCTTTTGGGTATTGAACATAAGTGTCAACCTTTATTTATTTATTAATAAAAAGTACACAGCAGCCAATAGAGTTATGTTTCAGCATCATAGTTGTATCAATTAGAAGTTAAATTCTTTTGTGAAAGAGCTTAAGTGAGCCATTTAAACTGTCGCTTGGACATCCCTGAAATAGTATAACGAACACCACAATATTGCAATTTGTGATCGTTTAAAGGAAATAAAATTCTGTATTTTTCTAACGAAAAAGCAAGCGAAATGTCCACTGTGGATCAAAGTTAATGAAATAATGATGCTTTTACTGACTGAGTTAAATGAGTGCGGGGAAATTTCATGCAAAGAACGTTTCATATTGCGTTGCACCCACTTTTAGACAGAAAAAGCGCAGATAATTCGATTTGAGTTCTTTAGCTGCCACTTCACTTCTTTCGTTTTGGTTAATGATACAGTTTTTGTTGTTGTTTTTAATTTTTGTTGTAGTTCACTACATAATTCACTCATTTAAATAATAACGAGAACATTTTATAACAGCAACAACAAATATATGATACATATAGTGAAAATAAGAGGAAAAGCCCAGCACTGAGTAACAAATCGCATCGTAATTCATGTAAAGTGGCAAAAACAACAAAAAAGTGATAGCGTGGCAGCTACTGGTTGCCGCTGCCACCGCCGCATGCAACCGCGGCGCACACTTAACCGTCATGCAATATTCACAATCAACTTTATGGAAACATATGGATGCTTAGTTGGAATTGTTGGCAGAAGTGACAGAATTCAAATGAAGTCGAATATATGTGTGATTAGGGGAAATTGGAATCTTCTTCTTCTTCTTTTTTCTTCTTCTTCTCTTTCTTTTTCTTGTTCTACTTCTCCAACTTCTTCAGTTTCTTCTAATTCTTATACTTCAACTTTTTCTTATTCTTCTACTGTTTATTATTCTTCTCCTATTCTTCTTCTCTTATTTCTTCTTGTTCCTTTTCCTTTTTCTCTTCTTTTTGTTCCTCATCTTCTTGTTCTTGTTCTTCTACTTCTTCCATTTCTACTTTTTCTTTTTCTTCCACTTCTTATTCTTCAACTTTTTCTTATTTTTCTACTATTTCATATTCTTCTTATTTCGTCTCTTACTTTTGCTTTTTCTCTTCTTTATTCTCTGTCTGTTCATTTTCTATTCTTTCTTTTCTTACTCATCCTTTTTCTCTTCTTCTTCTTCTTCTTTTTACACTTCGTCAATTTCTTTATTTTCCTATTCTTCTTTCACTTAAGATTCCCTTATGTCTTTTTATGAAGCGGTATCCTGCCTTAGCAAGCATATATACGCCCACATACCCCAGTGTGGACTTTCCTCGCTACTTCTCTTATTTAGTGCAACGTTTCACTTTGTGTTCCGTTATAACTTTCTCCTAAATCATCAACTTTGCGTTTGAAGAACGCGCAATTAGTTCGAAATCATTCATATTGATTTCGATGCACATTTTCCTATCGGATCATTAATATAGAAACTGAAGCCTGAAAAGAAAAAAGTTGTTGTCGCCTCTCTGCTGCTTTGAAAGCCAACACGCAGACAAGAAATACTCGTACTTGGCGCACAACAACCAACGACGAGTAGCTTGGGAATTACTTGGCTCTGGGAATAATTAATTCCCACGAATTAATGTGCGACGACCGACCGAGTGAGCAGGCGAGCGCACCACAAGCAAAAGGCGAAAGAGGAGGTTGGCTTAAGCCCCCAAACAGCAGCCGCAGTAGCCGTTTAAAAAGCAGCAGCTCCTTTTGCTGCA
This sequence comes from Tricholauxania praeusta, assembly GCA_949775025.1. Taxonomy (NCBI): domain Eukaryota; kingdom Metazoa; phylum Arthropoda; class Insecta; order Diptera; family Lauxaniidae; genus Tricholauxania; species Tricholauxania praeusta. The sequence goes on along the minus strand of OX459031.1, from coordinate 120,425,489 downwards.
ACTGCTACTGCTGATGTTGTTGCATATCGCAATCACTGCGTTGTGCTGATAAAAACGACAACAGCAGCAGTACGTACGTACGTAAAGAAACAAGTGCTCCATCTGCTTGGAGTTTTTGCCTCTTGACTTCACGCCGCGCCGGCAGGAATGGGGCGGGTAACACAGCGCTGAGGCTTAACATGTGAAAAATTCATTAAAGAAATAATGAAAAAACAAAAAAAAATTAAATGCAAACCCGGTTGTTTTGCATTTAGCGACCTTTAATGAATTCAGCAGGTACATAATATATAGAAGATGTAGCATATAATGCATGTACTGTATAACATTTTCCCTTACATATGGTGCAGCAATATGCAATATGCACCATATGTTGTGATTTGTTGCCACTTGCTGGCTGCGCTGTGCTGTGCATCGTTGTATTTGCGTGAGTTTTTATTTTTTTTTTTTTTTCTGAAATATTAAAAATTCAAATGAGTTCTCTAGTGATATCATAAGAAGTCAGCTTTAAAGATTTGTCAGGCATAAAACTTAAGATTATGTCAGGTATCCTTTATTTATTCGTGCAAAAAACATAAAGTCATCGTTTTTTCTTAAACACAAAACTTTGAAACTGTGGTTAATGTCAACGTATTGCTTTCATAATCGTAATTTTATGTCTATCTGTGCCATACCCCAGGGTGGACTTTTCTGTCAGATATTTTCCCAGCTTTTTACTTTGAAACTTAAATTTTTCCCCAAGCTCAAACGGCTTCTAATTCAAGTTCGCTTCAACTAAATTTTTTGGCTTGAAAGCATTCCACCTTCTCAAGGGCTTATAAATCCTTAAATTTATTTATCTTCAAAACCCTTTTAGTTAGCTATTTCCTCGATTTCTTTAAATGTGATTTTGACCACTCTTCTGCCGTGCATTTTCCTTAGTGCTTCCAAATCTAGAATACTACGAGCTCTTGAACATTTCTCACTTTCAAACTTCCGTGAAGTCCTTTAAGGGTCCTAACCATATGAGTATTTATGAGACTCTCATATTTATATGGCTAAGTTCCTGCAAGGCATTTCGAGAAATCATTCACATTCATTCTCAAAAAATCAAGTTCTTTATAGACTTGATTTTTTGAGAAGCTTCGAGTCCTAGGATTTTGAGGACCTTTATGCTTTTCATTAATTCCATAAAATCTTTCAAATCTAAAAGTGTCATTTTATATTTATAGCCACCATATTTCTATGAGAAATTAATTCATATATCTGAGTATAGGATAAAAATTATATCAGCGACCAAAAGCCGACCATTTACTCTACTTTTACGCAGAACTGCTTTGGCTGGCGAACCCGGAGTTGGGCATACTATTGGATGTTAACCTTGAACCGTAAAAAATATTTCTTGAAATTAATGTTAGTGTAAATGTGAAATGAAATGAAATGAAATGAAACAAAATTTGGTCAAATCTATGTTGCTTAAACTCTAATATACTTTTCCGAAGGTTTTTGACGCGCTGAACTCGAACACAAGCCCAGAATTTCTGGAATGGCTCCGGTTTTCGAGATATTCTAAGCTAAAGTTCGAAAATTGCGGTTTTTCGCGATATTTACATAGAAATGTACTTTTTTACGAAACCATTAATGAGGCTTCAAAAAAAATACTCTTCCTCTTCAAAACACACTTGGAATTATATCGAAATTTTTTTTTTTTTTTGTTCCAGGTATCGTAAATCATCAAACAGGTCTCCATACAAACTTATGTATGTACATTTGTATGGACAAACTTAAAAAAAAAAATCTATATAATTCCAAGTGTGTTTTGAAGAGAGTTCTTTCGAACCTCATTAATAGCTTCATAAAAAAAATTAAATTTATATGTTAATTATTATTATATTAAAGCCATGATTTTCGCAGTTTTAGCTTACAATTTCTCGAAAACCGTAGCCATTCAGTAAATTCTGAGCTGGATTTGAATTCAGCGCGTCAAAAACCTTCGGAAAAGTATACTAGAGTTTAAGCAACAAATCCATTGTTGCCCTGTGTAAGTTTTCGTCATATTATAGAATAGAAAATAAAACACATTTTCTTTGACTTAACTTTCTTCGCCAAAAATTTTATACGATTTTCTTCAGATTTATAACATTTTTTCTATTTTTCTATATTGATTATAATGCGAATATTATGGTAGCAGAAATGTTTATCATAAGTGGAGCTTTTTCTTATTAAAATAAATAGCAAACAAATAATTTATTTCAAGTTTTACAAAGATACGTTCTTATTTAAATCCGATTTGAATTTTTAATGTGCAAATTCACTTCGTTTTTATTTAAAGCCAATCAATGCTAATTGAATGTGGATATTGAAATATTATTATTGAGTTTAAAGATGTTCTATTCAATTATGTGAAAATAGCAATGAAATACAAAGACAAGAACAAGCAATGTTATACCTTTCTATATAAACCGGATTGCCACTTACCCTATACATCATTCTATAACTGATAGCTTATATACATAATCCAACGTGAAGCATTTTTGCTTGGAAACGAATGTTCTTTTAATTCATGAAAAAATTGTTAAATACTGTTTGAAGTTGTAAATGTCAAGACTACTTTAAGTTGATAACAAAATAATCCCAAGTGGATTTGAATAATTATTAATTTGAATTACATTGCCGCATAATTTTACTGTCCCTTGATATTGTTCTTTTTCTCAAATCCTTATCGAATGTGTCGGTGAAAGACTTAGGTTATGCTTAAATTTCTTTGGGCTGCTTTGTGTAGTTTCGATTTTATTAAGCTTAAGGGGTGGTTGTAATAAAAAACTTACGACCTCCACAATATTTTTGAGGACAATTTGGTTGAGATCTGCTCAATTCGGGCTACAACTCGGCCTTAGCGTGACGATTGCTTTTTTGTTTATTTGATTGCGCTAGACAAAAAAGAGAATTGTTTGCGTAAGCTCGAATTTTTACTTTTTCCCACAAAAAAAGTTCAACGGCCTCATAATGCACGATATTGCAAGCAAATGAACATCAACAAATCTCGAAATTATATATCCTGGAGCCGTTGTGAAAGCACGAGTGGAGCTAATGCAGCTGATATCAAATAAAAACCGTGTCAGTAAAAATCCAATAATGCTATGTGTGAAAGCTATTTTAAAAACGCAATGCAAAAACGAGATAAACGAATCATTTTAAATGCCATTGTGAAAGTTTTATCGCTTTCGATACTTCTTTCATTGGTAGCTATATATTCGCAAACTATTTTGGTCTACAAGTAAAATATTGTTAAAAAAAATAAAATCTTGACTCCAGTCAAGACTTTTTTTAATACGGTCTAAGACAAAAACTTGACTAAAATGCTTCATAGGTGGGTTAAGGAGTGCTGATGGAGCGGTAGCGTTGATAGAAGGAATTTATATCTTTTTATGTAGAACAACTTTGCTTCAGACTTCAAATCTCTCTGGCTTGAAATGAAAAAGTCGTAGGAGAACGTTTGTATCCATGTCAAAATCAGATTAATTTACCGATATCTCTAAACGATGACGTATAGATCAAAATCTGACGGCGGGTTCAAGCTCAGTGACCCCATATTGCTCTAAGTTGTTATCAGTCGATGTAACTTCACACTGTGTAAAACAAAATTCAAGATTTCCCAAAAAAAAAACACAAACAAATTTAAACCAGATTTATTTCCAAACTAACTATTTCTGAATACACCTTTTTGTGGCTTAGGCGTCGTTATGTGCATTCAACCCCTTGAAGAAAGTGAAACCATGTATATCGGGTTTTATTTCAAATTTTATTAATAATCCTTAGAGAATGAATTTTTACAATAAATATATTTAAAATGTAAAAATTATTGTCTACTATAATATATATATTTAATATGATATATCTATAAAAGTTCTACAATTATTTTAAATGCTAACATAATATTCAGTTTGTAATGATGTAAATTCAATATGATGTACCATAATATATAACTTTATATTTTAATCAAATATATAATATCATATATTAAATATAGCGTAAAAATACAAAAGATTATTCATATAAAAAATTCGTTTAAATGCGATATACGATGCGTACTTAACTGTATGTAAATATATAAAAAAAGACTATGACCTAAAATATATGTTTTTTCAATATAATATTTAAAAATAAAAACTATGCTACGACTATATGAAAATAAAAACTTAAAATATCGTTAAAAATTAATAATAAAAACCTGCTCGTAAAATTTCGTTTCGAATCTTTTCTACTATTTAAGCTCGTTGCCTTTTAAAAAATAAATGTAAATATTTTTAATGAGATATATATTAATGATATACTCGAGCAGCACTTCCATCCACCTGTTTTTTTGTCTTAAATTTTTCACTCTCCCCAGATGTCAGCTAGAGCAGGTACTTATCTTATCACAGCCAATGACACAAAATGTGTCGGATTTTTTTGAGAATGGTTCTTAAATGGTTTAAAATGGATTTTCGAAGGTGTTTTTTCTTCACTATTTTCATGCAATCAGTCTATGTCAGCGTAGCTCTATGAGATGCGTTGACTTTGCCAAAATGTGCTAAATGGGGAGATTTAATAAACCTGCAAAAATATAAAATAAATATTATAATTAATGTATATGTCGGAACGACTATTTTGATAAGAAGTTTCTAGTATTTTTTTCTCTTAACTCGAACTATTCTATATAGTTCTGTTTTAAAGACAAAAACTATGTAGAAACTTCTTGAACCGAAATTGGTCCGAGTTTTCAATAGGTTGAGATATACTCATTCAAAACTTACCACTGGCGGATACGATATATATTTATCGCTCATATTAAAATAAGAACCATCTTGTGGTGGCGCTGGTGATGGCGATGAAATGTAGCTGCCACCTTTGATAACCAGTGATGAGGCAGGCGATGGTGATGGTATGTAAAGACCATTTGAGATCAGCATATGATCATCTTTGGCACGTTGCTGTAGTTCATGACAAACGTTTCGCTGACTATGACGTTTTGGATTGGGCAGTGTACGTGTAAAATCTGGAAGTGCGCAAGCTTTTAAAAATAAGAATATGAAAAATGTGCTCTTCTTCGAAAGTTTTTGCTGAACTTACCTGGATTACAAATATAAGGTGGTGTGCACATGGAGCTCTCTTGATATTTGGGTGGATATGCGGTAGATTGTATAATGTCCACATTCTCGACTAGATAAGTTGAGGCAGCCTTCTTATGTGCTTCGGTCTGGAGTGCGGTAATTGGTAGCTAAAAAGTTGAAAATATATAATATTTTGTTTTCAAATTTTGTAAAGAATTCAACTACCTTATAGACAGATTGATTATCTTCCTTGGAGTAGACATCATCACTGGGACTTTCAGCTTCAGTTGAACTTTTATTTTGACGCCTGATAACAAACCAAGCAACTAATGCTGCATTCAAAACCAAAAGCACCATTGCCGCCGAAGTAATGCCAATGATAACAAAGTTGGGCATTTCATCTTTTTCCGTATACTCCGCTGAATAGGGTTGGGCACCTTTAAAAATCAACAAAATATTAAATATTTCAAATTAGAAAAAATGTTGTACCCACCTTTTGTCATTGTCAACTTGATATCTGGCATAAATTTACTACCACCCGCTTCATTTGCAGCCATTACAGAGAAGACATATGTTGCGCCCGATTTGAGCCCTGTGAGCGTAGCATTTAGTCTACCCGGCTTAGCATCGGTATACTTATATTTATCCTCTGACAGTAACTTATAGCGTAAACGATAATACACCGCTAAACCACCATCAAAACCAGGCTCCCACTCCAATGTCAACTGCTCATCGGTCATATTAGCGACGCGCAACTCCAGCGGTGTATCAGGACGCGTGGGTTTTGTATACTCCAGCGTTGCGCTGGCCTGCCCGTGCGTATTACGTGCAACACACTCGTACGCCCCATAATCATCGGCTGAAGTGTTCTCGATCATTAACACCGATTCATACGTCAAGGCGTCCAATTGCCGCTCGGCTGCTTTAAATTTATTACGTCTTTGCATTTTAATATCCCTGCCATTACGACGCCAAATAAAACTGGGCTGCGGTGCTGCTACAGCGCGGCAAACAATGCGTCCACGATCGGCGAGACGTGCAGCGAAGCGTGTAAAAGCTGGCGCAGTGTTCAATTCGGGTGCAGCTGTGTGTGGGAAAATAAAATTAAATGAGTTAGTTAACACTTGATGCGTGAAAAGTGTTGAGGGGCAGATGCCCCTCACGCGAGACTGAACCTACATTGTACAATCAGCAACACATCACGTTGATCTGCCATACCACGTTGATTATCAGCCATACATGTAAAATTGCCAATGTCAGCACGTTGTACCTGTTTGATGTGCAAATATGAGGTACCATTAACGAAAGTGGTTGTAGTTCTTCCGGACATGTCATAGTCGGCGCGTGTCCAATAGATGTTGTCCTCGCTGAGTGGACGCGCATTGATTGTACAAGATAGTATGGCATCATCACCAGCTATGAAGCTGTTGCCCTCCGAGATGGATTCAATTGTGGGTGGATCTAAGGAGAATGATAATGAAAGCTCAGTGTGTATTTTGACCGTCTAATGTTAAAAAATCGATACATGGGGAGTAACTACCACTGAGACTGTACTTTAAGAACGCCGAGCATAAGTGGGCTCACAAGGAAGTGATTTCATTTATTTAGCAAAGGTTATCAAAACAAGGAGATATCATTTTTTCTCCAATATCCTTGATACATTTCCTTACAGTGCCCCACAATCATCTAATAACACCCCTGCTTGAAGCTCATTTTAATGGCTCCCAAATCATTCAAAAGAGCTCTCGTGAGTTTGGCTTTACTTCGAATTTTACGAAAATTTTTTCTGAATCAAAAGATGAGGGAAGATCGAAAATAATATACGAACTACATTACCAACGCGTTTGATAAATTTTTTACACCAGGTCCACCCTTGGCCTATACACAAATCATAAGTTCAACATAGCGCTCATGAGCTCACTTAACAACGTAATTACCATTTAAACAAAATTAAGTCCATTTACGAAAGCAAATTGTTTAAAATTCATGGAATAAAACATAAAGTTGAGTTTGACGCTCTAGTCTACCACCATAAGTTAACAGCCTCAACTTTTGTTAAAATCCTTTCACTAATTCATTTAAAATATTTGTTGCTCAACAATAATTACTACACTACACTAATCCCTATCTCCCACGCTGTCAATTTACATATAATTTCTAATTCAATCAAATATTTGCACTTACATTCAACGATGACATGCACCTCAATTGTTGCTGAGCCCTGAGAGTTCATTGCCTCACAAATGTATCTGCCGGCATCATTGCGACTTAATTTGCTAATACTCAACACGGGACCTTCGCTTACAATGCGTTGTCCCACACCGATGCCGCCGCCACCGCCGCCGTTGGCGCCACTCATTGATGCTGCTGTAATTGGCAGACCATCCTTTGTCCAGGTGAATGACATGGCCATAGGATTTGCTGTTGCCGACAGTGGTATGCGCAATGGCTCACCCTCGATGCCAGTAAAAGTTTTCACATGTGCTGCATCAAATTTGGGTGGAACTAAAGGGAGAAAGGGGTGATAAAAAAGCGCAAATATTAGTATCAATTAACGAGCGAAAAACTGACAGTTTGCAGTGGAAATAAATTAAAACACAAAAACTTTTTAAACAAAAGGGAACCGTATATCTTACATAATATATCCAGGCTGATAGTTTCATGTACGCTACGTTGTAGCACCTCATTAATGCTCTGACAAGTGTAAACAATTCCATCCATATCCTGTGTTACATTAACGTGCAATTCTAATGTTGAGACAGAGCCACCCCAAAGACCAGGTTTGGTGGATGGATTGAGACCTGTTGGCAAAAGCAGTAAATAAAAGGCAATTCAAAAATAAGTGAGCAGAGTAGGAGAGAAAAGCCTCCCAATAGCTAATAAATAGCTCTTACTTACCTTCAACTGGTATACCATCCTTCCACCAAGATACTTTGGCTGGTGGATTGCTAGAGCTGGAGTCACATATGAGTTTTGCCTTGATATTCGGCAAAAGATGCTTGGGCTCAACGCTAATCTTAACCGTTTCTGGTGGAACTGTAAAAAGAACCAAATGTATAAGCGTTTTCTAGCCTCAACTTAAACCATTTTCAACTTACAGTGTACAGCAAAGGTTTTTGTATCGAATAATGGTATTTCAATAGCAGCACTCTGAACCTCACACTTGTAGATGGCATTATTATCCGAGGCATTAACCAAGATGGAGAGCTCGGAAGAAATTTTACTATCGGCAACCTTAACAGCGGCATTTAGTTTCTTGTCGTTTTTATACCAACTCAGTGCTGGAGCAGGATTGCCGCCAGCGCTAGAACAATGCAGCTTTTTCACCGAACCCGAGATAATGATTTCACCATCGTCATATCCAGTCAAAAGTGGTGGAGATGGTGGATCTGTTGGATATTTTAACTTTTCAGTATGCTGATTTTTAAGCTTTGGAAAAAAAAAACTTACATAAAACATAGACGGTATGAGAGGTGACCACATTTTGTGATAACTCTGGATTTGTGGCATGACAAACGACCACAAAGGTGCGACTCTTGGCATCAATAGATAATGTAGCATTCGAAGCAGTTATCCAGCCACCTTCTACACTCGACAAAGTTTTGTAGCTGCTATTTCCCAAAGAACGTCCATTTAACGACCAATTTATGCGTGCTGGTGGATTTGAAGGCGCTGTGAGACAGCTCAGTTGTACCGTCTCACCAACTTTAGCTTCGGTAGCACCCATTATGGCTACTTCTTTGGGTGCAACTGTTAAATGAAAAATTTAAGAAATTGAATCTCAAAGAAATCTATTGGAACGAAATTTCCCGAAAAATTAATTTTTAACCGAAAGCGAATTTTCAATTGGAATTTCGGGAAACTTCCGGCATAGTTAGAAAATTTTCTCTCATTATCACTTACATAAAACAGTCAAATTCAGCTCAGCACGCAATGCCGTATTGGAGAGTATATTCTTGGCCTCACAAACCATGTGCGCACCATTATCAATAGCCTCGGCAACAAACTTATAAATATTTTCCGAAAGACGTCCTGAGGTGCGTTGTGGTGATGCCACAGCAACGCCATTTTTATACCAAATCAATTGTGCCGGCGGATTACCACCACGGCTGCGGCAAGCAATCTCGACTTTCTGACCACGACGCAAAGTTTCACCCTGTGTGTAACCCTCAAAAAATGGTGGTCCCGGTGGATCTATTAATAAAATTAGTCATTTCAATGACAAGTTCTTTAAGCTGAGTAGTCACTGCGAAACTTACACAAAACAGACAGCTGTATATTAGAACGCATAGGTACATCTGGCGGCAGTGCCTTATGACGCGCCTCACAACTATAATCCTTAAAGTCATCATCGGCGCGTGGTTGTAGCATTATAGTGGAAATGGTACGAAAACGTTTGGGCGTAACCTCTTTAATCTCAACTTTTGGTACAGCTGCAGAGAATGTCGTTATATTTTAAAGTCCTAAAATCATAGATGAAGAACTTACCACTTGCCAATGGCGCATTGCCCTGCATCCATACGATACTCGCAGCTGGTTTTGCATTCTCGACGATACAACGCAATGTAATATTTTGTTTCTCCAGCACTTCTACTTTGGCATTTTGTGCATAACCATCAATAGTTATCGAACTGGGTGCAGCCACAATGCTTAGTTTGGCATTTGCGCGTATTGCTGGATTTCCTGGTGTTGGTCCTACCTGACACTGATATTCGGCATCGTCTTCGAGTGAGGCATTTTTGATTTGCAAATTATAGACACCGTTGACGGCATCAACTAATACGGAGTAACGTGGAAAGCCATGAATAACTGCTGAAAACCCTAGCGCAAAACCATCTTTTGTCCATTGCACTTGTCCAACGCGATCGGTGATTTCACAGCGTAGTAGCGTATCGGTGCCTTCGAGAATTTGTAGATCATGTGGTGTGACGCGAAATTTTTGCACCATTGTTGTTGTTTGGCCTTGGATTGATGGGAGACCTGAAATTAAAAAATATGAAATTGTTATTATGTTGCTACATTTAGAGCAATTATTTTGTAAAACAATAACCTAAAGTGCAAACTTGAGGCAAATTGTCCACAAAAATGTTGATTCAATAAAATTAAAAAAAAATTGTGAAATAATAGAAAATCGCGGCATATAGGTAGACTTAAAAAACTCCTTCTAGGAGATACAAACTCTTACGAAGCAATGGCTACAACTACAACAATTCTCATGTGAACTTAAAACTTAAAGACATAGTAAAATATCTATGTATTTATTTCTTATATTTCAGCACTAATTAGCACTTTGTATTAAAGAAAATAAAATAATTCTGAAGATCAAGATTTTCTCAGCACAATTATACCTATAAGTATGTATATTTCCCATACAAAGCAAAAAAAAGACGACAACCATAATAACAAAAAATTACTTTAATTTCACATAAAAAGAAAAGAAATGTAACGCCAGAATCCAACATAAGTCAACCCCTAATTTTACTAATTGAAGATGAAAAATGTGCACCCGAAAGCACATTAGAAATAATAGAATAATTAATGCTAATACCACAAATTAAATGAATTAGTCAATTAGTTCATTAGACAGACTTACATACATGTATATAATACATATGTACGCACATATGAGTATCAAACATCCTATATAGGCGCATGTATAAGCAATTTTTCCAAAAATAATACAGCACAATTTCTTCGCTCTATAAAACACCGAGACAATGCCAACCAACCCATAAAAGGGTGAATCAGTTAAAGTTTTGCTGAAAAATGTTAATTCGCCTTTTTAAGTTGTCAGTTTAACTGTTGTCTTTTTAATTGAATTTAATCAAAAATTGAGAAAAAAATTAGTCATGAAAGACACTTGCACATGCTATATAGCACTTGCATACAAAAAATAAACAAAACAAAAAAAACTTTATATCAAAGTTCATATCACACTAATTAATTTCTCGAATTTCTTACGCTTAGTTAATTTATTTTCTTTTTCATTTCAACACCACAAAATTTATTGTTCAAGTAATTTTATAAGCAACTGTGGGATTTTGTAAGCTTTGTACTTTTTAAGTAGTTCAATAAATGTAGATTTGAAAAATTTGGTTGCTTACAAAGTTTGCGTCACTAAAAATTGTAAGCATGCGCTGAATAGTGTACAGCACTATAGCTTCTTTGCTTGGAGTGTGTGATATTTTCAAAAATTCAAGTGCTTACAAGTTTTTTATGGTTTTCAAGAAATTTTTTTTAGAGCATAGTTTTTTTTTTTTTTTGTATGGGATGTATAAAATTTTTAAAAATGAAAGTGCTTACAAACTTTTTGTGGTTTTCAAGAAACTTTTTCTCAAACCATTGCTGAAATCATGCGCTGAATTGTATAAGTGTGATTAAGTCTTAATGTTTACATTAAATAAATTTTCTATAAACTTGTAACAGTTGAGAAAATAATATAGTTTCTTATATTGACCCTGTTTATCTTCAACATAAATTTTAAAGCGAAGTTAATTGCAAAATGTATGCTGAATTTTGTAAGCATTATCAATTTAATAAAAAACTATAGCTGATATTACAAATACAGTTCAAGGCAATTAAGAAATGTAAAATTTTATGTTCCTCAGAAACATAAATGCACTGATTTTATCACTGTCAGAAAAGCAAATAATTAATTGACTATTTTGATTGAAGCTAATTCCGCTGCTTTTTGTGAATACTCAACTGAAGAGCAAACATGTATACAAATTTTATATTATTTATTTTTTTTCTGAGAAATCAATACCATTTTATCAAATTAATATTTCAAAAGTAAATAACCAAACACTGCTAAAATTTGCATAAGCTTTTAATGTGTTTATTAGTTTTAAATCAAATTCCGCTCAAAAACAAACGCTGCATTTTGAAAGCACTATCAATTTAGGTAAGTGCTTAATGCAAGCGTTAAATTAGAATTCAAAGTTTTTCAAAAATGTCAACGCTTACAAATTTTTCCATTCAGTTTTCTTGGAAATTGCGTAAAATATCCTTAAATTGTCATTTAAAAGTTTAGGCTGAACCACGTACTTTAATGTGAATTTCAATGTGTTGTATAAATTATAAATTATTTAGGAATTTTTCAACAAAACACGTACGCTGACTTTTTAAGCATTTTAAATTGAGTTAAGCCTAACACAAGTGTATAATTTAAATTCACAGTATTCTAAAAATATCAGAACTTGAAAAATATTGAATTCACTTTTCTTGAAAATTGTTTAAGATATCCTTAAATGTTAATTGGAGTAGTCTTAGCTACATCGCATATTATAAACAGAATAAAATTCAATTTAAATTTTAGTCTGGCAAATAGTCTCAAGTATGCCTTAGCATACAAAAAACGCTGAATTTTGTAAGCACCATCATTTAAGTTAAGTGCCTAACACAAGCGTAATATTTAAACAAATATCATTCCAAAAATATCAAGGCTAACAAAATTTAGCTATCACATTTCTTAAAAATCAGTTAAATTATAATGTATTTGTCACTTAACTGTAGCGAATTTTAATATTTTCTTAAGATGAAAATTGTTGCAAGTATTTGTTTTAACAATGCGCTTAAGATTGTAAGCACTAAATATGCAGTGAATGACTCTACACATAATAAACATCCCGTTCAACAGCACTCCAAAAATATTGCTGCTTTCCTTAGAAATCATTGAAAATGTCTCACGTACGTTATCATAATTTATTGCATTAGCACTATTAGCATCTTAAAGGAAAAACTGAATATTTTTCCTTTAAGTTGCCGTTTATGCAGCAGTACTGAATCCTGTTTTATCACTTAATAGCAAGTCCTTCCAAATACTTTATAGATTAAAAATTGACCGGATTTCCTGCTAGCATTTACAGTGTTACATTATGATGAAGTCAAGATCAGCAGGCCTATGCGTGTACAGACGCAAACTACTCTCACATACGCATTCATACGTTTGAAGTATATTATCAAATTGCGCTGCAAGGGGTAATCTCTTGCTTTTGGCAGTTATATGCATTACTCCTATATTGCGGATAAAATAAAATAAGCAGATAAAAACAAAATAAATAAACATAGAACAAAAAACTTAAATTAAAACGAAAAAGAGCAGACCTTAATTCACAAGAAGTAGCGCAGATGGACAAAATTCAGATGTTGAATTCAAATTATCGATACTTTAAACAAAACGTTTGAACCGTTTAGCGGAAAGATCGCAGCATTCGATTTAGTCCTATGCAGAATCGGTTAATTTTAGGATTACACGAGAATATTTGAGATTTTTGTATAAACATAAAAAGATAAACTATTTAGGATTGCACAAAAACATTTAGGATTTCCCCGTAATTATCTAGATGTGAGGAAGTTATGTTCTCAATGGATTCCCTATAATTTGATGACAGTGCTAAATACGTAAATGTATAAAACACAAGGTATCGTTGAAAAAATATCGATTATCCAGAGTTCTAGGCATCGCTAATCCAACTTTAAACGCAGAGTTTCTCATTGAACTGCCATTTTTTTCTTACAATTTCTTAGTACTCTTTTTTATGTTTTATTAACGTGTTTTTCCTTCCCTTTATTTTCATTTGTCCTTTTTGACCGGTCGGTTGGTCGGTCGATCGAACGTCTTCGTCTTCTGTCTGTCCGGTACGTTGTTTAATGAACGCAAGCAAATGCAGCGTAAGTTGGTGAAATGTATCAAGAAGTCATTAACTCATAGTAGAGCGTGTAAGTGTAACTTAGATATAAAAGTGCACATGAATATGAATAGAGGAAAAACAAAACACAACGCAGCAGGCACACTATAAGGAAAAAGAAGAAGCTAAAGAAAATTTGTTGTTGTTTTTGTTTTTGTCACTGACATGTACCCATAAAGGAGGAAGAAGCAACTAAAACTGACCATTAGTGCGACATCCGGTCGGTCTTTTGCAGCACTACACTACACTACACGATGGTGTTGTCATTCATTCAATGGATTTGGGTTGTTTTTTGCATTACTTGCTGTTTTTGTTTTTACTCTTTCCAATATAATTGTTGTTGTTGTGTAATGTTTGCTGTTGTTGTAATAGTTGTTTTTGTTGTTTTTAACTTCACTTAACTTGTGGCTTCTTATGTGCATTTTTGAGTTAAGGATCATCTTCTTGGACATTTGTGGTCTGGTCAGGGTAGTGGTTGTCGTTGTTGTAATTGTAGCTGGTGGTTGCATTTGTCGTCACTATCACCATCATCATCATTGTAGTTGTTTTCGTGTTGGCCAGTGGAAGTAATTTTAATTCCTACCAGTGCATGAATGAAACCAGTTTTTATGTCAATTTCGCATATTTTTTTTTTTTTGCCTTTCTGATCATTTTGTTGCCTTGTTGTGGGCTTTTTTTCTTTGTGTTTGTTTGTCACACTTCAAGGATTTTGTTTTTGTTATTTTTCTTATGCTATTGCTAAAAGCGAAAAGAAAGCCTCACACTGACAGTCAACAACATTATCAAAATGTCCTGTACTGTCTTGTCTTGTCTTCTCTTCGCTGCAGTGTGACAATTAGTCAATGAAAGTCAGCAACCAAAACAAAAAAACGAGTATTTTTTGAAATTTTTTATTTTTACAGCGCAAGTGCCATGCAACACTTCTATGTTGAAGATTTTTTGTAAGCATAAGTATTTTATTGAAAGCAATGTGCTTGGCTGTAGTTCTTATAACACTACTTTGGAAGCATATTGTTGCTGACAAGTTTTGGAGCACAATTTTTTTAAAGCATGCAAAAATTTGTAAGCCTTACATTTTAAAGCTTATACTTTCAATATAATATAGGAAATTTAAAATGCTTACAAAAAAATCAATATTTTGATTTCTAAAAAGTTGCTGAATCTTGTAAGCAATGATGATTTTAGTTAAAATTTGTGAGCACACTGTTGCTTAAAAGTTTTAATTAAAGAGTTTGTTGTAAGCGTATCGAAATTTTGTAAGCCTAACGTTAAGAAGCTTGTGCTATCAATGTTATTTAAAAATTTTGAAATGCTTACTAATAAAATCAATACTTTGATTGGTTGTGTAGCTGACTATATGATATATAAGACTGCTAAGCATGTGCTGTTTTCAAATATTTTCTATAAAGTTAGCACTAACATCTGTATGTACGTCTACGCTCAAATTCCTAGGTTTTCAGTTAAATTTTATAAAGAAAATGTTATTCCAAAGACTAAATAAACATTTTTTGTGTTGTTTTTAGCTGCTGTATTGAAAAAGCTTAGGATATATTTTGTGTAATTGAACTTTTTTTTCGTAAATTTGAGCTCTGATATTTTTGTTGATTTTTTATTCATTTAAAGTAATTGCTGAATATTGTAAGCAACAGTGTTTGTGTACATTTTTTCAAATTCTTTACTTGAAAATCAGTCCACTTTTCAGTTTAGGTCATTTTTTAGCTTGTAAGCTTTCGCTGAATATTGTAAGCAGTATGCTAAACTACTATTTTTATGGGCTAGAAAGCTGGAAAATCCATTCAAAATAATAATTAAATTAAAAAACAGCCTATTTTTAGTAAACTAAATTTTTAAAAATATTGTGATTTCTTTCATAAGCACTCAGCGCTTTAAATCATGTAAGTAAGCGCTGAATCTTGTAAGCAACAGTATTCCTTGCAAAATTAACAAGCAAAAATACTAAAAAATCAGCATTTCTCTTAATTTGAGCTTGCTTGAATTTTGTAAGCGTGCCGTAAATACTGTATACCATGTATTTTGGTGTGTGTTCACACAAAAAATATCAATGAAAATAAACTTAAAATTATAATTGTGTTAAGTTTTTTCTTGACTTTTTAATAAATTGAATTTTTAAAATCTTAGCAATTTTATCTTGACTCAAACTCGTTTAAAGCTTGTAAGCAAACGCAGCTTATTTAAAGCAATAGTATTTCATATAAAATTAACAAACGGAAGTACTAAAATCTAGCTTATCACCTGAATAAAACTTGTTTTAGATTTGTAAGCGTGCGCTGAATTTTGTAAGCTATACGCTTTTCTACAATTTTTTATAAAATGTAGACGAAAAAAATTTTCTCACAAAAAAAATATCCATAAAAAATAATAATTTTGTTCAAAAAAATTAACAATTAATTAATATATTTTATTGGCTAAAAATAATTTTATTGTTTTTAATTTCCTTGAACTAAAAAAAAAATATATAATAATCCAGCTTAATTAAAATTTAGTCAAGTTTTTTTTAACAATATTCACTTTTTTTTTAAATATGTATGCTTTTTTATACATATCATTTAAAATTATACTCTGCGTAATTTATTTTCCCATCGGAAATTGAAATAGAGCCTCATTTAAAATTGAAGTTCGTTGAAACCAATAATCAATTAATCCATTGATGACTTTGTTGTCGTTTTTCTTGTTATTGTTGTTGTTATTGTTCTCGTGGGGCTGTCCAGTTTGTGTAGATATGTTAATTTGTTAGTTTGTTCATTTTTTTCAATATACCGCTCCAGCTTATAATGTGTTTTTTATATTTCTATGCGTTTTGTTGGTGTTTTGGTTCCAAACATTTAAGAGTCCACACCGAACACCTTAATGCTAATGAGTTTGAAAGTTTAGCTTTTTTTTGCTTTGCTTTTTGAGTAGGCCGTATAGGCTTATTTACTGATTGAATGACTTGGCCTGACCAGCTTGTTGCACGTTGTGGCTCAATGCCGCCTTTGGGAGTATTTTTTTTTTTTTTGTATCAGAATAAAGTAAAAGGAAAAAACGTGTCGCTTGTCGGTCGGTTTTGTATTGAAATTAGTTCAAAACATGGGAAATCGTCAACGAAAAGTTATGTTTATTTTCTGCAGCATGAGAGTGTGTGTGGGTTGTGTTGTCGTTACATTGTAAAATTGGGCGTTGAAATTAGGTGAATAAAACATTTTTTTTATAGTGTTGCAGTGCTCGTTTTATGGTTTTATTAAGACCTTCAAGATTATGCAGTTATAATGTATTTGATGAAGAGCTTAATTTAATGTTTCAAATAAGCTTTCAAAATTCATTTTCCAATGTCTTAAAATCCTTTGTTTTATTAGCTATAAAATTAAAAATTAAAATGCATAGTTACAAAATATTGGAAACGGTATCAACTTTGATTGCTTCCAAAAGCGTCTTATTGTAATGCAACGAGCGTGGGCTGCACTTTAAAGGTTGTAGCGCATGTATTACAATACAAAAATAACAGACTTTGCAATGCTTACAAAATTCAGCTGCTGCTTATAAAATAAAAGCTTCATTTTTGTAAGCGCTATAAAATTTTTAAGAAGGAAACTATAAGGATTTAAAAAATGAGTTGCTACCTACACGTTTGTTGTTGTTTTACAATTTTTGTGTACCAATCAACAACTCTTGCTACTCACTTCAAATTGTTGCTTTAAGCTTAGTGCTCACATAATTCAGCGAATTTTTATAAAATAAAAATTTGGCTTTTCCATTTCAATTAAGTAAAAATCTTCTTAAGGGCCAAAAGGCTTCAATAACTATTTTTACAATGTTTATTTAACTTTAATTTATGCACGCACATTTTTTAACGTTTTAATTTATTAAAACTACAAAACATTTTTTTTTTGATTTATAGCAACAGCTTCTAAAATGGTAGCTGCTTACAAAATAAGCCACATGCTGTTTGGTTTTTAGCGACTTCGATCGCGTCGTAAGCTGGTTTTTTTTTTGTTCGTGAAAACTTAAACTAAGTAATTAATTGATTTAGCACCAATTTGACAAAAAACTTGATTTATTACGAAAACTACAAAAGTATGTAGTTCCTATTGCTTAGCCTATAAAATTAGCCTCAAGCTACATATGTAGTTCCAATTTAGGCTCAAACACAAAAATCTCTAATGAATTCAAATAATTAAGCACCAATTTGTCAAACAAAGATAAATGATGAAACTTTACATCAATGCCTAAAACAATTGACACAGGCTTACAACAATTTGTCAGTCTTAAATTTGTTAGCGCATCAATTAAAAGAAGCTAACATTAATTTTTCAAATTTTAGCAGTTAAAATTTACTACTAACACTTGTGCTTACAAAATTTAGGTAACACAAAAAAAGTGAAACTGACACAACTGACATTTACAAAATTTAGCTACTACGTTTTTAAATTTTAGGCTCAAAGAAGTCAAAATAATGCGTCGTAGCAACAGTGCTTACAAAAGTTTAGTTCATTATTGATATTGAGTTCTAATAAATGTGGACAACATAAAAAAACTTGAAAATGAAAATTTTATTTTGTAAATAGTGCTTTCAACACTTGTACTTACAAAATTCAGCACATGGGACGTATGTGAAATTGTTATATATTCCAAGATTTTCATTAAATATTGTTTGCATATATCAATTTTGATAAGAACTCGGTAAAACTTTCCCTTCGACAGTTGTTCTTACTAAATTCAGCAAATGTTTTAAAAGTAAAATTGTTTAATTTTGATCAATTCTTACTAAGCCTTGCTTGCGAATATCAAATTTAATAAGAAAAAAATTAAATTTGCTTCCAACAGTTGCGCTTACAAAATTCAGCACGTTATGTCAAAGTGAAATTGGTATATTTTAACAGATTTTTATCAAATATTGTATTCTAAAATTCATGGCAATGAAAACTTACTAAAAATTTGTCTCCAAGACTTGAGCTTACAAAATTCAGCGGCTGATATGAGTGTAAAATTGTAATATTTAACACAATTTTCAATAAATCATATAACTAAATGTCAATTTTAACAAAACAAAATTTCAAATTTTATACTAACAGTTGTGCTTACAAAATTCAACACACTGTAATGTAGCATTTTGTTGTTTTAAGAAGCCTCTTGCTCTCTATAACAATTTAAATATCAAATCATTAAAAATGTGCTTCCAACACTTGTGCTTACAACATTCAGCAAATGTTATAAAAGTAAAATTCTTATATTTCTTACAAATTTCTATTAATTCTCATTTCATACGCTATTGCTTACAAAATTCAGCTAATGCTTACAATTTTAATTTGCAATGAATCTTGTAAGCAAGCAAGTAATTTAACTACAAGAGAACAACACGCTCTCTAGCCAATAATTAGAACAAATTAATACAACCAAGTTGCAACATTTGGCATTTACTTCGCGTTTTATTATGTAAAAAGAAAAAATTACGAAATTGCAAATTAAAAGCAGCAGCATCTTCTTCATTTTAACTCATTTAACGCAACGTTGACCTTTTTACATTTGGGTCACATAATTGCTGCGGTAACGAATGAAAAGAAAGAAAAAAAAACTTAAATTTGATCTGCCATTAGTTATTCGTTGTGTTGCTTTTTATTTTTTGCACAAAACATAAAAATTTTCTGTAATTTGTTTTAGCTTGGCATTTGCAATAGCAACAGCAATAGCAACAACACCAATAACAAGACCAACAACAGCGGTAACAGCAAGTGCTAGAAAAACCTGGCTTAATTTGTGCGGCGTCGTTGCTGTGCATTTTCTGCTAACGCGTTCAATACGATCGACGACAATGTTGTTGCAAGTGTTTTGCACGTCAACAACGGTTGCACAGTGTCATGCTGTTGCACAAAAGTCAAACTTTCAAGAACGATAAAAATACACTGCTATTGGTTGAGTAATAATTGCTGTTGCTGTCAAGTTAATTGAATAGCAATATTGTAGTTAATTCTACATTGCTGTTTAAGTTTTTACGCTGTTGTCTATTAAGCAAAATTAACAGCAAATTTATTTACCTAAGATCGCAATGCTGTGACAGCATGAAACAAAATTTTAATTTGTGAAAGAAAATCATTTTGTAACAGCCTCTTAAATCAAATTGCTTGTGCAGCATATGTCGGTTTAGACCGCTTTGATTCGCTTTTTACAAAAATGCCTTGTAATCTCATAAGCAAAAGCATTTATTACTTAATGCTACGACAGCATTGCACAAAGCTGTCTAAAAGCAAAAGAATACTTGATAGCTTTTGTTTTTTTGCTTCCAATAGCATCTCATTGTTTTTTACTGAACTTTTGCATTAAGATGCGACACTGTGCATTGCAATCATCATCACCATCGTTACTTGCAACAAAATGTTGCTGCTGCCGCTGCAAAAGCAGCTTTGATACCAGCAGCAACAACAACAAAATTAAAAACTTAAAATCAAAAAAACCGCGGCTGTGATTACCAACATGTTTAACTAGTTTTTGCGCAAACGCAGAAGCTAACCGAACAGCAACAGCAATCAGGCAACAATCGGCCATCCAGCGCAGTGTACACCAGGTGCGTATTAGCTGCTACAGTAATACAAACAGCTCACAGCATTGAATTGAGCTGGAGCATATACAGCGAATAAATACATACATACAAAAATGATAAAATTTATTCAATTCAATAGTAAAAACCCGTAGTTTTGAGGCAGCATAGTAAAACCTTGCTAGCTGTATCAAGCTGTCTGTGTAGCCGAGCTATGATTATTATATACTATATATAATGGTTTATTTTTTTCTTTTCTTCTTATTTATTTACAACCTACGTTCAAGCATTCGCGCGTTCATTCATTCATAACCCCATGTTGATCGAAAAACTAACGTAGGCTTAATGATCTCTTTTATGCTGTGCCCTCCTTTGTCCCCTATCCACTGATGATGATGATGACTACGTTTTTAGCTGATCTCTGCTGGCTGACTGGCTTATAAGACTGGTTTTTAGGCTTATCATGTTGTGTCGCAGCATAGTTGAAGCGCCAAGTTTTATAGCAATATAGCTTTTGGTGTCTTTTTGATGCAGCAGCCAGCCAGCCAGCCGCATTGAGCAACACTTGTCCATTTGCTTGTAATTTTCCCTCACTTCCCTTTGTGCACTTGCTATGTTTTTTAAGCTGTTGTATAACTTTCGATTTGATGTATAATGTTGTATTCTTGCTTAAATTAATGCATCTAGTTGATAACTAAGCTTGGACTAGTTGTATATAAATCTCTAGTTTTACACCTAAAAAAAAAACTTGTGCGTCTAGGATTTTTTGTAAGCCTTGGTAGCAATAGCGAGAAAATTGTATTTTTTAATTTTGGAGTGCTGGAAAAACTACTTTTCAGCGCTTTCTTACTTTGAAGATAAAATATATAGAAAAATAGCCAGGAAATCGACGACGAAACTCACTATGCGCCAAAACTAGCGACCAGTTGTTTTTTCAAAAACATTCTGCTACGTATATTCTGTTTGCTTCACAAATGTCAAAGTCGCAATGACATAAGACGCTATTTGTATAAATGAGAGCATCTTCTGATGTTGATGACCTTTGCACAGGCCTCTATATTTTTTTTTTTTATTAATTAATTATTGAGAAAATTATGTTTTTTAACTTTTAAGCGTTGAAAAGTCTTTTATTTAGCGCTGCTTACTAAATTCAGCGCTTGTTTACTTTGTAAAAAATTCAAAGTCTAAAATTTTTTTTAAGGCTTAAGTAAATTCTCTTGATAAAAGCTGTATAGCTTTAAGTTTTTATGAAGAATTTGCATAAGTCTTAGCTAAGCTGCAAGCCATGAAAGCAAAAAACAAATTTTATAGTTTAAGCACACAAAGACTTCCTTTGCAATAGTATTGGCATTTCAGCGCTTAATTGTATATCTGATTGACTAAAATGTAAGCCTAGCTAACTTTTCAGAGCTTAAACATGTTTAAAATAGTAACGCTTACAAAATTCAGCGCATGCTTACAAAATTATATTTTAAAGCAACTTTGTAAGCACATACAAATTTTGCAATATAGTTGATTCCCAACTAGATTTCACAAAATTTAATGCAAATCAAATGACTGCTTACAAAATCAATTGCTCCAGCATCAAAGTAATACAACTTTTCATGAAATCTTTCAACTGCAAAAGTATCTGTTACTGCTTATAAGATAATTTTGCAAAATCTCAACCTTCTAAATATAATATAATAAGGCAACTTGTAAAAAAATACACCGCTTGTATTTCTAACAAAGTGACCATCCAACATGTGTGCGCGCCATTCGATCATGACGATAATGATAATCGATACTTCCTAACTTGCGATCACAAACAGATCATCTTTCAATTTAACTTCTCATAATAAATTTCAGTATATTTTTTGCCTATGCATTCGTCAACTTGGTGTCACCCCTACCTACAACTAAGCAAGAAAAAAAAGTTAATTGAAACCCTCCGCACTATGCAGCGTTCGCTGGTGTAACCAACAACTGAAGCGATACGAAAAATATCAACTCATCATGCTGATGCCAGTTCCCATAGCCTTTTGCATAATATTGAAAAAATAAAACCAAATGAGTATTCAAAAAAAAACAGAAGACAAGAAAAATAATTGAAGAAAACCTTAATAAAAAAATACAGTAACTAAAAAAATTATTAAGAACGCAACGTTTTAGTAATGAAAAGCAAAAAAAAACTGAAAAACAGACCAAACCGGCTTCAAATCAGACAACTGCAAAACGATACAGTCAGACGGACACGGCTGGTTGTATGCAACAGCGACAACGACGACGACGCCGCTCTTGGCCAGCAACCAGCCGTCCAACAGAAACCAGCTATTCATCCAACTGGCTACTATAATGCAGCTATAGTCCAGCTAACTTGACTTTGCAGCGCCTGGCTGGTCGAATTACTGCGGTGTGAGTGTGTATAAATTGTGCACCTGCTCGAGTTTTGTTGAACTTTTAACGTTCATTGATGGTTTTATTTTTATGCGCGTTTCGCGCTGTTTTTATTTTTTGGTAAATGTGTGCGCACCAACACACATGCACAATAGGAAATTCTAACACAAGTGACAAGAACTTGAGTGTAGTCTCTGAGAAACTCAACAACATATGCTGACAAAATTCAGAACAATTACACAGTTTAATTTTGTAAGCGGCACAATTAGTGCCTGCTTTGGGTGATTATGCTTGCAAATTTTACATTTCAAACGAAGCTGGATGAGTTCTTCAATTTGTTTTCACGTATTCTTTATATTAAAATTAAGTAACACGACTCCTCACATTAACAAAGTTAAAATTCTGCCAAATTTGGTATGTTTCGCTGCAATGCTTATTGGGGTTGCTTGTCAGCTACTAATTTTTTGCATTTTAAAGAAGTTTTTTTAGTTATAAGAGAGCATTGAATACTCTGCAAAGTATTGCTGACAAAATTTAACTATTGCTTACATATGCTTACACAGTTTAAGTTTGTAAGCAACATGATTTTTGGTTTCTTTGAATGATTATATTTGCAAAAGCGTCTTTTAGATGCGCAGCCACATACTGCTTACAGAATTCAAAGCTTGCTTAGACATGCTTACATAGTATAAATTTGTTAACAGCATGATTTTTCTTCCAGCTCTTATTTGGTTTAATATAGCATAGACAGAAACTCTTTTAGACATTTCTTTATTCAGTTGTATTCTTATCTAGTAAGTCTTATTTATATCCTGAGATCCTTTAAATGCCGCTCTGTGGTATCAGAACTGAAGGTATATTGTTCGAGAAGATGGATTCGGAAGAACGTAATACGACCTAGTTTCTCTGTAGCTGTAGAGAAAGGAATTCATATCAGCTATGTTCCAAATAGTGACAGCTCTTGTTTAATGAAGAGGTCAGCTGATCGTGCTCTAGCGAGTTCGTTAGCCATACACTCGCATGTCCCGCGGCCGTTATATGCTCTTCTTTGTTAGTTTGTTATCATCTTCACCCAGCTAAGTCTTATGTTCCACTATCAGTTTTTGTTGGGCTGATCTTTTGTTTGAAGAGATCTTTGAAGCTACTAGAAAACAAATATTAATGTAAGAACTATAGGGGATTGAACTATTTAAATTGAGCTATTCTAAGTTAACATCGGTACTAATACCATCCGTGACATAATCAACTATTTATGTTATATTCTGATCTTGGTTAAGCCTAGAGTATTCAATTTCAATCTAGTATTTCCTTTTAGTTAACCACAGAATGTAATTAATTGGAGAGATAAACCCAGATTGAACCCTATTAGGCGATATTAGCCCGGTGTATACTCAAAAGAACTTGACATTTTCGCTATACTACCGGAAAACTGGATTAGTATTAAGTACGTAGCAGTATCATGAAGCTGCGACAATAAGCGTTTGGTTGAGCTTAT
Organism: Tricholauxania praeusta; assembly: GCA_949775025.1. Classification (NCBI taxonomy): domain Eukaryota; kingdom Metazoa; phylum Arthropoda; class Insecta; order Diptera; family Lauxaniidae; genus Tricholauxania; species Tricholauxania praeusta. Next base: position 120,401,330 of record OX459031.1, on the reverse strand, counting down.
CCCACTTCTCAAGCTTTTTAGCAGTGATCGTGATCTCTGGCCACCTTAAAGTAAAGATTTGTCCTGTGATATCAAAATGGGTCATTTTTGATCTAGTTAAAGAGATTCAAACTGTATACAACTATCACCCGATCTAACCTCAGTTGTACTGTTAAATAGGCGTACCTAGGGGGGCGGGGGTTTCCCGGGCGCAAAGCCTTTGACTATCTTAGACACCAAATTTCAAGCTTTCAATAACAAACCCCAACCACTGAAGTTGGGGAAATTGCTTGATGATTTCTTTTACCGAAAGTCTTGCTCAATAAGTCACCACAAACAAAATTTCGCAGTGGCTGTGTACGCAACAAACCCATATAGGTAGACAAGAGCCTTGCTTTACTGTAACCTGCTGCTGCTGCTGCAGTAGATGTCCAATGTGGTTTGCTGTGGATTTAAGTTTTGCTGTGATTTCATTTTTTCACTTATTTATGTGTGTTGTATTTTTTTATTGGGCCAACTGCTGTTGCGCTGCCCTTTTTTTGCAGTGATTTTGCCTGGATCTGTGATTTTTTTTTTTTTCCTCTTCGTTCGCTCCTTTTTTTGCGCGCTGTAGTTATTTTTTTTCGCTTTCCAGCTTTTGACTGTAAGTGAGTTGGTAAGTTGGTATACATGATGTCGATGTCGATGACGACGACGTCGATGTTGATTGCTTCCTGTGTTCTTTTGCAGCGAATAATGTTTCATTATCAGCAAATACACGTCTACGCAACAATACATAATGCGCTGCGTTTGCTACCTTGATTGCTGGCTGCTTTTTTGATTTTTTGTTTTTTTGTTTTTTTGTTTTTTGTTTTTTCATGTTGGGTGTGTTTTTGTGGTGAAATTTATGAATGAAATGAAAGTCAAGGCACTTTATTTTTGCAGGAAGTAATGAATTAATTACATGAATGACTGATAATTTGAGGGGACATTGGTTTTTTTCGAATGTATTGAAATGCATAGCTTAACAGGTTTTCGGTTAATGCTGTTAACAGCTACTTCATATTATAAGTGTTAAAGAGATAACTTGTAAGCCAACATGGTAAACTGAAGAAAACAACATTATTTGTTGTTATATTTTAGATTCTTTATTGTTCAAGCAGTGCTTACACAATTCAGCGCATGCTTACAAACTTAAATGCAAGTGAAATTTCAAAGCAAGTTCATTATTGAATTTTATTTGCACATAAATGCATTATTAAAGTGTTGCTGATAAAGTTTTACTTTCAAGAAACCATCAAAATCCTAAAGAAAAAATTTTAAGACTTGTTTGATGGCGCTAAAAGTGCCGTATTAAAAATCAGTTCGGTTTTAATTGCTGCCATAAAATTTGACGCAATTTTAAATAGTTAACATCAAAAACTTGCTAAGACTGGAATGACTTGCAAAATGCTGGCAAAAAATTAGTTAATAAGGAAGCATTAAAATTTAGTAAGCACCTTGTGAAACTATTAAAAAAAGTATTTTCGATAAATTTTTATTAGAAATTTTATGAAGCTTACCTTGCTTACAAAATTTAATGCAATTTTTTTTGTAAGCCGTAATTGGAAATTCTTCAGCATATTATTTTCATAAGACTGACAGCAAAAATTTTACTAATACAACAGTGCTTACATAATTCAGCCAGCACTTTTTGTAAGCGCATTAATTTTTAAAAATAAGCTAATTGCAGCATCATCTTAAGTTAATGGCTTATAAATTTCCGCTCAACGAATAGCTTTTTATCATAATATATAAAAACTTTTATGCAACTAGTTGCAAAAAAAATCTCTAAAACGGTAGTGGGTAGCGTACGCAAAAAAGCACATTAACCGCTAACATTTATCTAAACACAAATGCATTTTAAATGATCATCCATCCAACTAACGCCAAGACCTATCAATCAATAAAAAAAAGCAGCTATGATGGAGAAATTTTTACATCATTCGAGTACATCCATATGCATACGCTCACGTGCACTGCACAATGGTAAGTGGCAAATTTCACTTGCTACAACTACACGAAAAATTGGAACAATTTAATTCGCACATTGCAGCAGTGGGCTGGTGCTATGGCACTAATATTTTTTTCCTCATATTGCATATGAATACTTTGATAAAAATATAAAAAAAGAGCTACAGCTGACAAGAGCTGGTTTTTCTTTCACTAAACTGGATTAATTACACATACGAGTACCTACTCGGCAGAAATAAAAAAATTAGGTATGAGAAAATATTTATAATGGCTGAAACTTGAAAATTTTCTGCAAACAAGAAATATCACTTTGTTGGCAAAATTTTTGTGAAAAATTTTTTTTTTTTTCTTAACTTGGCCAAAAAACCTGCAAGAACCGGAAGTGTATTTTTGCAACACAACAATAATGTAGACAAATTGTAATTTTGTCTTGAAAAAAACTAAGCTTTTATGACCATAGTTCTATGCAATACCGTTGAGCATACAAGTGCAAAAAATGTATTAGTAGTTCTACCACTTTTTTTTTCTTCTTGAGCGCTGAAAAGTGTCACAAAAAATATGGCGCAGCAACGGCTTAGCGTTGTATTAAGCTTAAACTCTGCTATGTTATAACGTAGATTAGCTTTAAGTCACTCTATGGTAATAAGCATAGAAGTAATTAGGTTGCTATACTTTTTGCTAAGCTCTCAACTGAAGGCTGTTACTTCGATCCAACGTTACTCTTTAGGCATTAATCCAATTTTTCTTTAATTCCAAATCTACAGTTTTGATTTTGCATTTAGCGTTTGGATTATAGCAGATTCACAGTTAGCGCTAATGTTGTTTAGTCATATTACAAGTGTTCAACTGTTATGCTGACCGCATTTACCTTATACCTTGTAAATTGTTGTAAGCCATTAAAATTTTGTCATGCTTATAATTCATTTTGAGTTGTAAGTAAATTTTAACACGTCTCAAAGCTGCGCTTACAAAATTCAGCTAAGATTTTTTCAGCAAAAACAGTTTAAACTCACGCTTTAATGCTGTTTTTAATTGAAAACTATTAATAATTGTTACCAAAAAAAAAATTGTATATTTTGCCCTTGGCATTTAACTATTCATACGCTTGATCTATATTGACTTGTCTTAGGCAAAACTTAAGGATAAAAGCTAAATCAATCACAATCATTAGCAAAGTAACTTTTTATTGTTTCACATAACATTGTTAGTAGTTACCAAATAAAAGCGTAATTTTTGTAAACTTTTTTTATTGCAATGCTAATTTTTTGTTATTTCTAAAGTGCTTTTTGTATAAAGTTTTGTTGATATTCAGTATTATCATACTTTCGATGGCGATACAATTCAATTCAAAATATTTTATAATTAATCGATTATTTATGGTGGTCATAAAAAACCGTTGTTTAACTAATTAGCATTTATTTACTAAACTGGGTTCTTGGGTTCAATCTATGATATTTGTCACTGCTTTATGAAATTTGTTAGCTATAATTCGCGCAGCATATACTACTATATTTTTTGTTAATTATAATGAATTTTCGTTAATTATAATTAACATATAACATAGTGTTAATTTAGGTAACTAATCAAAACATAAACTGGCGTTTGTCAATATAATTAATTGTATACTGTTTTGTAGTGTTTGCAAGCAAGAAATCAGGTTTTTGTCAATTCAAAGCTTAAAGTTATACATATATCACTTGTTTTGAGATGAGATGAAAGAGTATCAATCCATCAAAAATCATCGATTTCTCTCAAATGGCAGATTTTTTGATTTATTCAATGGAACAGATTTTAATCTTTTGTTTTACTATGTCAAATAATGCGCACTGTCTTCAAGCTGTACCATATTAACTTTAGAAAAAGAAATAACAATTTATTATTATCCTTTCAAATTTTCCCAGTTAGTAAATTTTAAACAAATCATAAATTTAATTCTTCGTTTTGTAGGTTTCTAGTATCGCTGTGAAGCCAAGTATATTTTCAATGGAAATATTGATTATATTTCCTCTTCATTTTACTTCCTGAAAAGTTAGCTTATGCTAAAAAGCTGAGATTTCCAAAAAGTTGCTCAACATTAGTAGATATCTCAAGAGGGATTTCTTAAATTTGTGTACATTAGAACAGGTCGAAATTTAGACTTATCCCGACACCGACTCAAAAGTTAGAAGGACCCTTAAAAACGATATCTGCGTAATTTGTTTTTTTCGTTCTGAGGAAAACCAATGGAGCACTTTTAATTCACCTGAAGATCCTTTTTGGCTAAAAAAAAAACATGTTTTTTGCTCGTTACTTTTATTCCTTCACACAATGGATACCCAAATTAACTCGAAAAATGAAGATTGCGTTTTTGCGAAAAAATTTTCAAAAGATTTTTCACATTTTTTATATGGAAAAATTTAATTTTGGGACTAAATATTTATCTATAACAGAAAAAAATTTTTTAATATCAAATTTTTTGCAAGAACTCAATATTTATTTTTCAAGCAAATTCAGGTATCCATTCTGTGAAGAAATAAAAGTTACGAGCGAAATATACATTTTTTTTTAGCCAAAAATGATCTTCAGGTGAATCAAAAGTGCTCCACTGGTTTTTCTCGGTATGAAAAAAAAAATTATGCAGATTAAGGGTCCTTCTAACTTTTGAGTCAGTGTCTGGCTGACTTTATTTTGCTTCATACAAATCGACCCGGTCTAGTGTACTTGAATCTCTGTAAACCTAAATTTGAAAAATTCCAAAACTAAACCAATGGGCAAAACAGACTGAGTGAAAATAAGAATTTTTTTGACCATTAGACCGAAACAGAAAATTTTCTGTCGCACTTTAATTTCAATCAATCTTTAGGTCAATGATTGCGTCAACCAAGATGTTGTACTCATTTAAATTATGTATTTCTGTGCTGTGGACTAGTCAAAAGCGATTGGAAGTGCATTTCGTTTAAAGAACAACTGAAACTTAACATTGTTTGCGAATTATTGACAGCATCATTTGTAAACGTTCAAACATCATCAAATTTCTATCAATCTCCTTTAATGTTTGACTCAATCTCTAACATTGTCTCTAAGCTTCAATCATCCTCTATCTGATTGATCGACTGGGGGGTGCTTTAAAGGTTCTTAAATTGGCAACACTTTTCCAAATGACAGTCAATTTGACAGATATTTTGTTCTCAATATTTTCTGTTATTTTACCATGAATAAATGCAGATATTACTTGCAAATTAATCCACTAAAATTACAACTTTAAATTAACTTAAAATTGTCCGGAATTTTTGCAACTATGCCAGTCAGTTGGCCACCAAAATATCATGATTTGATACCTCTGAATTTTTCTTTAGGCAATATGTATTTCTGGCTTGTGCTGGTAATTGACGCTTTGAATATCCACATAGCTCTTGTTATTTCACAACTATGTGCACAATTGCTCGAAAAAGTGATAGGAAGTTTGATCTTCAGACTACGCTATATTTTGGTCAACTGTGCCGAAAATCTGGTCTTTGGATAATTTGTTGTGTTTGATTTCAATTCGATACCACGGCAGTCTATAAAACACCCATATATTCATATATTCGAAGTTATCTAACTTTTACACTCTATTATATATATAATTTCTGCTTATGATATCAGATAGTAGAAGTCTTCCTTATCTTGGACTTTTTTAATTTTTCAGTAGATTGCTTCTTTCTGAGATATCATAAAGGTTTCTTAGTTTCATACATTTGATTTTTCAATTTCTCGCAGCATGGTCTTCCTTGAACAGTAGACATTTTAAGTTCGAAAACTCAGAAAGGGATTAATTTCATCGGAATTTCTTGCATCTACTTATTTATTTGAATATATTGAGTCTGAATGTTAGGAAAATATAAAAATACTTGCAACGTATGCGACATTTGCGTAGAATCGCCATCCCTTGAAAAATTATTTTTAAAATTGGAGGAATAGTTAATTATACAGCAGTAGCTTTACTCAACCAAGACACAATCAACAAACTTCTTTAGGGGATTTTACCTGCATGTGAATAATATGCCTACCTTCTCTTTCATAAGCTCTTCCACCAATTTTAGACAGAGTTATATTATCAAAAATTTAATCCTACTTGATAGCATGCAACTTAACTCACTCTTAGCCATATGTCATGGTTCTTTATAAAACAACACAATTCACGTCTTAAACAGCACACACACTCTACTCCACTCCACTCCACTTAACACACAACATGATGATGATGATGACGACGACGACGACGACAAAAGAGGTTTCAAATGTCAATGAGTTCACATTAAGAAACCCCAAAAACTCTACACTACAAATGAAAGAACAACAACAACCAGAAATTTAAGGCGATAGCAGCGACCTCGCTAAACGTTAACATCACAGCCGGAGTTGCGATGACTGTTGTCCAAAGACCACGACGACGCTAGAGGAACCATCATCATCATCAACATCATCAACAAAACTCAAAGACGAAGTCGTCAGGCCAAAATAGTCGTAGTTAGTTAATAAAAATTGAATATCGTAAAATGTCATGAACTTTACGTTCGATTTGCCGTTGTGTTGCAGGTTGTTCTTCATGGGTTTCTACAAATGCTGCGGATTAGCCATCGTCGCCGTAGTCGAAGTTGGTGGAAGTTGCCACCGCCGCGCACAGCTTGTTTTAAGTGAGTTACAAAAACGTTTTTATTGCGGGTATATTATTGAAGGCATCTCGTCGGGGGTTAGAAAAAAAAAACTGAATACAAAACAATACCAAATACCAACTACGTGTGGTATGGCGAAGTAGCTGCTGTGTAGTGGTATTAAAAAGTAGAAGTGGAATTAAAAGCAGCAGCAGCAGCACATGAAGAAGTCGATATTGAAAGCAGGGGGGTGCACATTTAAAGCAGATGATACGCTGCGCGGTATAGGTACGCGCGTTATTATAGAAGTCAGCTAAAACAATTAATCTTCGGTGGCAATAATTTTCCTTTAATGTGTGTGAAAAATTTTAAATTTCATCTGCTAGCGGAACTTTAACATATCGATAGCCTTAACCCAATTGTGTTGGCTTAAAGTCTAAGTTGAAATTGAAGTTTTACTTTCAAAATATAAAAATCATTTTTTTCGAAAAACATTTTATTTGAAGGTGAATAAGCTTAGAGGTTTATTTTGCAAGCAAAGTTTGCTAAGTTGGCTTAGATAGGAAAACTTGTAGTCTTTTGTATAATCTTTCTGAGATAACTATTCTTAAAGAGCTTAAATCATGAAGCTCATACTTTCATGTTTTTTTGGAAAATATTTTTCATCATTTGCAAGCCTCAACATTTTTTGAGTTAATGAGCTACTCAGGTTGGGATTTAACACACCACCGGGTATGCAAGCTAACCTCGATGAGAGTAAACGCATTATCCTTAAAGACTTATAGCCTAGCTGTCTGAGAGTCAACTAACCGAGTTGGCATTTAAAAAACTTACTGCTAACGATTGTTGAGCTACAAACTGCTTTAAGCTGACCTGGAATCAACAAACTAAGCGCTATATAGGCATATTATTCACATGCAGGTAAAATCCCCTAAAAAAGTTTATAGCGTTTGTTGATTATGTCTTGGTTGAGTTAAGTTACTGCTCTATAATTAACTATCCCTCCAATTTAACAAAACAATTTTCAAGGGATGGCGATTCTACGCATATGTCGCATGCGTTGCCAGTATTATATTTGGAGATATGACATTTTATATAATCAGGGCAGTATACCTCGTGCTAAAAGCCAAGCAAATCAATTATTTTCCTTTTTGTCTGATTTATGACTGAGCATTTCTCGAAATCTGACAAAAGGTTACCCTAAGCAAAGTTATAACATTTGGAGAATCGTTGATCAAAACGCAACATCTCCACTTTTTCTTAATTTCTTACAGGAAAGTAAGTTCTTTTTGGGATTACTTAGATTTTTGAAAAAGTCATGGTTTATTCCTTTTTAATAATTTTTATTTTCTTATATTGCAGATTAAATGGCTACGTTGTGTGTCCACCAAGAAGTAAAACTCATTGAGTATTTCTATTCGAATGCAAGATTGTCCCAGCTTCATGGAATTGGATCAGTCGGCGTTTTTCTGAGAAATGGGTATGTTCAAATATCATAAAGTTATCTCTATCAAAATATTTTTATCACTTTATAATTTTAGTTTTCTTAGCCGCCCATAAAATATAATTAATGTCAAATTTCGGGCATTTCAAAAATGATCAGTGGTTAGTCCTTTATACCTTTTTCACTACTAGCAATTTTTTTTTTCAAGCGAAATGGCCTTTAAATCAAGAAGAGCTCAATATTAAACTTTGCTCGATTTTTTGTATGGGTATAACAACAAAAATCGTTGACCTCCTTTGCAGTAGATTTTTTGAGTGAATTTTTTTATTATTTCTGAATTTATTTATTTATTATTTTTAAAATTTTTTTTAAGTTTTAACTATTTTTTTTATTCTTAAATTCTTCTTATTGTAAGTTTGAACGATTTTCCTTAAACAGAAGATTTTTGGAAGATTAGTCAAGCTTTTTGGATAATTTTTTCATCTCCGGAAGTAAAGAAGATAAACCGCTCAGAAAAATCTTCTGTGTTAGGAATAACGTATTTTGGCCGATTTTTTTATGAAACATAAGATATCACCCTAGCAGACGATTCTTCCTATAATTCCTATTCCTTTAATTCTTATTTAATACATTTCTGGCTGATAGTGGCAAAGGAAGACACAAAACTTCCTGGCTTTGAATGTAAAAAAATGATAAGTCAAATATCGAAATAAACTGGCACAGCATAAGATATTGATTCAAGGCCCAAAATAGTAATAGAATTTTTATTGAGGTCATAATGGATTATAATGATATTAACAGGAATAGTATATTCCTATAATGTATGGTGATTTCGATTATCAAGTTAAAATATTTTGGGACTATAAATCAAAACTTACCATTCCAATTTTTAAAACGCAATATTAGGTAACAAAATAATTTTTTGATTTCCCGAAGAAATTCACATGAATGCTTTTATTCACAGAGCAGTCTTTCTTCCTAACTCTTCATTTTGTTAATTAATAATCTCTAAAGTGGCCAAATATGCAGCATTTCATAAATATTTAAGAAACTGTGGAAATCTTGTTTTTCGAAATCAATTTATCATATCGCAATGGGTTAAGCAACTTAAATTACGCTATAATGCAATCAAAGCAACAACAACAAAAGATAAAGACTTACCAAAACATAGCGCAAGTGTTAGAAAAATCCATGAATGTTGTAATCGTCGTCGATGTTGGAATGTTTCTTGTCGACGTTGTTGTTGTTGTTGGAAATCTTGTTGCTTATGTTGCTGCATGTTTGCGCTATGATGTCGACGACAGCCTCAAGCTAAGTTTTGCAGTCAGTAATTGAAACTTTTTTTTGGGTTTATTGAACAAAACAAGAAAAATTGTTAAAAGTCTAACTAATGAGTTAATGGGTAGGGTTTTTCATTCACACATTATTATTTTTGTTGTTTTTTTTTGTTAAATGAAAAATCATTTTTTTATTAATAGTTCTCGGGATTTGTTTTCTTTTGTTTGGGACGCTTGATTTATTGGCAGTTTCTTTGTTTTGGGGCTGTTTGACTTTGTCGTTAGAAGTTATAATTTTAATTGATTTTCTTTGATGAATAGCTTAAAGATTCTCATTTATTTTTTACTCCAATTGTTTTACTTTTTTAGCAAAATTCACAGTAACGTTTTTTTTAACAAAAAATTTAATTTTTCACAGGTTCGTAAGTTCAAATATTATTAGTTTTATAACTTCCGTTTCATGTGGCTCTTAAAGTTCAGATTTGCACTTTTTTAAGAGTTTTTTTTTTTAAGTTCCAGTAGATTTTTTAACACTCACAGGTTTTAATTTCCGAAAAATTCGTTGTAACTTTCTCAAGCTTTTTGAAATCCTTTCACTCTATAACTTTACTTCATTGTTTTGTCCTCGGTTGTTTGTGTCCAGTTCAAAGGCCTCTTCGCTGTAGCACCACTTACTAATTCGTTGTCATTGTCGTCTAATCAGTGATTCAGAACGCGTAGACCATAACATCAAAAAAAAAAGTCAGTTAACTTCTTATTAAAGCCAACAGCAATAACAACAATAATAAAAATAAACAGTCAACGAAAGCGAACCGCTACGCAAATTAATTCAAGCCCACATTCGAAAAAAACGAAGAACGCAGAGCGAACAAGCAGCAAAAGAAATATGTCTTCTTGACCAGGTCGAAATGAAAACGCGTAGCACAATTCTATAAATCGAGTTCAAAATAACACCAAATCAAATTCAAGTAGACGATTCAAAACACCACAGTATGGGACACTGACTCTAATACAGAAATACTCTGTCTCTTCACACTGTGTAGCACCGGCCTTTTTTTTTAGTTCAGTTCAGTTCTTTTTTTCGTTATCTACCGTAACTAACTTACGTATACGTCATAATCTCCCGGCAGTCAAGTCGTAACTGAGACAACAAAAATCCAACATGAGACGAAAGCAAAATATGATGCCAACGACGATGACGATGGCAACAGCAACAGCAAAGTCGACAATGTTGTTGTCTTCGTAGACGCAGCAGTTGAAAAAGCGTTATCTTCGAAGAATTAACCAACTCGCCAAGCCAAACTTCATGAAATTGAGAGCGGAGCAGCGCACACCGCGTGAGTTTTACTTTTGGGTGTGTGATGGCCCGTAGAAACTCAAGTGTTTGGCTTGCAGTGGCATGCAATGAGACAAATAACCTCACGTTGTTCAGTTTCGTTATGGCGGTGGTGGTCTGAAGCCAACTCAAACCCAACTTCGAAGTGGCGTGAATTCCAAACTCACAGTCAGTTGAGAGCAGCTTATTCCGAAACTCTGCTGAGTTTTAAACTGTGTATCTCTGGGTTACTCAGTTTCGAATTTAACTTCGAAGCAGCATATCTCTGCGTTGTTTAATTTCGAATTTGACTTCGAAGTAGCATATCTCAATTTCGGATATTATTGCAAATGTTGGTACCTCGTGGTTGGTTTAATTTAAGAGCGTTTTAATCTCAGCTGAATATAATTTTATTGTTAGTTAAAGAGCAGTAGTTACTTGTTCGAATTTCGAATTCATAAGTTCGCTTGTATACAAAAATCGAGAGCAAAACTGATAACTCATGTTGCCTACCTAAGCCAAGAGCAAAGTTTGAAAATAAAAAGTTGTCTTGGGAGAGGCGAATCCGAAATGGTTTTTGCAATGCACAAAAATCGTTGCAATTGCTCAAGTTGTGTTTGTTGATTTTTAAAAATATTTTGTAGAAAAAATTTTTTTAAATAAAAAAATAAAACTTTTGGCTCTTATCAATCGGGCTTAAGCTTTTTCATTACGCTTATAAAATAATGATAATCATAAAATGCACGATGCTATAGGGACGTATCCGAAAATACTCAAATATTTAACAGACTAACTACATAATTGGATCAACCGCTTTCGAGGCTACTTCCTCTTTCATTGCGGAGTTTCAGCTTCAATATTATGCAGAAGTTTGCCCGGGAACCGCTATGGCTCCTACATCTGAATCAATTGATTACTTGGCTTCTTGGCGAACTATTTCCACTGAAAGTTCTTCAAAATTTTACTATGGATAGATTCGACTACATATTGCTGTTGACAACTAATTGGAAACGAAATCTTTCGTTGTGTTATTCGTAGTTTTTCTCATATATTTTTCTATGTGTACCAGAAAATTTATACATAGTATAAATTTGCGATATATAAGCTGAAAAAATAGAGCAAAATTGAAATCAAATTCATAGCATAAAAAGTTTTATGAGAGATTTTCTGCTCAAACCTTAGATTTCACTGAGTCAACTAATTGGAAACAATAAAAAAAAAAAATTTTTCTTTTATTAATAAAAGATTCCAGAAACGACATTGTGATTTTGTCATTGCTTAAACTGTGCTATACCATGTGTCCTTCAATCACACCAAAACTTATGCGAAAGAACTTTTAAAACGAAAGTCAGTGGCAAAAAACTAAGTTCATTGAGTTCCCAGCTAAGATTTTCTGTTAAATAAAACTTTTTATGAGTGTTCAGAAACCATGGGCCTCAACCAAACCATAAAAAGAGATAATTTTTGGGAGACCTTGACGTCAACGAGTTCCGTGCTGAAATATTAATGTTGAATATAATTTTATAGAGGTATTCAAAAACCACTGCCTGGCCGATTTGTTATCTAGTTGGTCATTATGACTAAATAAAACTCTAACCGTAAAGTCAAATTTTTGTATTTATGTTTCTGTAGCTCGCACCAGAAGAAATATGAGCACTTTTTTCATCGGAAATACATGCCATATCAGAGATTATGTGATCAACGCTATATATTTCGTTTTATATTTCGACATAGCTTTTATTAAGGATTGAATACTGTTTTGAATAAATAAATGGTAATTAAGGTAACGTTATGTCTCTAATTGCTGAGGTTTTGTTACAATATTCTTGAGCTAACTGGCCAGAGCTTACTAACCATAGTAATTCTGAAACCAAAAATTCTTTAATTCCAGCCCGAATTGAAGACTCCTCAGAGATGGTTTTATTGGAAATGATGAAGGTTAGTCTTATTCAAACATTTCCGTATTATTAAGGAAATACAAGAATTTAAAAGCCAAAAAATTGATAGTACTCAGAGATTACAAAAATTCTTACTATACCATTTTCCAAAATCAACATTTGAAAGTAGATGCGTGTGATTTTATAAAAGCATTTTTTTGAAAAGTTATTTTATAATAAAGTTTAGCTACTACAGCTATTATAGCCTACTTAGCTATGTAGTTAAAAATTCAGATTCAGAAAGAATATTAAAGTATAAGGGAAAAACCTCATTTTTCCAAATTTCTTGAACAAAACAAAAACAACATTCCACCAAAGTCAAAAGTCATGGTAATGATAAATGGTGTATATTACAGAAGCATGTAAAATGCACCACCATGTTAGTTTTGACCGCTTTATTACGTCATAATGCGGCGGCGCTTCCTCTGATAATGCAATTCCTGTTGTTGCAGTCGTTACACACAAGTGCATCGTGACAATTGAATATTCGTTTTTCCGGGAAAAGTTGAAAATGTTTTTAATTATAGTTTTTCATGACCGAAATTAACTGCCTTTCACTATACTTGAATTCCATGACTCAAATTTCCCTTTAAACACTTGTCAATATGGGAAAATTATCATAAATTCAATATGAATTGCGTGTTGAAATGACAATAACAACAACACGACGAAAAATAACAAGTGTGCCAATGAAAAATTATTGGGAAAATTAAAACAGAAAAAAGCAATAAAACGCTTATGAACCATAGGGATAAATAACTGACAAGGCAGACAGACAGACAGACATATCTACTAAAGGACAACCAGAGACAGACAGACAGAAGCTGACATTTAAAAGCCCATAAATATTGAAGTAAAAATCATTTTGACAATTGAGTTAACTGGAGTTCCTCTGGGGTTGATTTTCTTCATTTAATCTATGGGTCTGTGTGCTGTGCGGATTCGAAGTTAAAAATAACAAATGAAAAATGAAAAAAAAAGAGAAAAATTTCCAAAACGAACTCAAGTGACTCGCACAAGTAGAACAATCAACAACAAATATTTAAAAACAACACGTTCTCAATCAACACGCATGCATTTTTAAACCTTTTTTTTTGCCATTGTGGTGTTTCGGCACCAACGTAACCCAACCGAACAACCAAATTAAACTACCACCACCACCCGCACTGAACTCGAACGAAAGAACGAACGCATTGCATTACTCCAAGGGGCTGCGCTATATTGTGCTGAACTGTATCGAATGGAAGGACGGACGTTACCCAACTGAACTGCTGGCGGTGGTTGGTTACGCTCGTACATTTTGATGGTCGAAATTTTGTTGTTTTTGAACTTTGCTTTGTGCAGACAACGCTGCGGGTGTTGCTATTTCGGTGGAGTGAAGTGCGTGATTCTTTTAAAATTAGTTGAGTTCGGATTCTGAACTATTTGTACTCATGCATTGTTGTTGTATTGGAAAACGTGATGATTCCTTGAAACTTTTTTGGCAGTTATATATTTTTTAATACTTATGTACGAAAACTGTTCGATAAATCTATAATTTATGTGAAAATACCTGATTGCATATGAAATTTTGTTTATAGTTTCCTCATTTTGTTTGCGGAGCATAGCAGTTAACCTTTTTTGCGAAAGGTGAAGCAATAGATATCTTGGGAGATCTACTTCCAACCCTATACTATGAGCGACTTCAAACAATATTGAAACTTAAGCAGAAATACTGGGATACTTGAAGACATCAATCGATACTTCTCGCAAGGCTAACTAAGGACTGTCCCAGAAAAAACTTGCGTTTTGTTTTTCAGTTATAAAAAAATACCCAATAAACTTTTTGGTCTTTTTTCTTTTTTATTAATAATGGCTAGTGTTCAGAATATAATCATTTAAAAACTAATTAACAATTTTTTTTTTTATAATTAAACATAATCAGTCGCAAAAATCAACTTTCTTAATTTTTTTTTTTTATTAAAAATTTTTACATTTTTCTCATGACCCCTTTATTATATTTTGTCCAGTTGCTTTATCGACAGCACGGAACGATCTTTTCCACTTAAGTCTGAAGTCTTGTAAGTTTTTTTGCTTTTTGAAGATCTTTTTTGAAGATCTCTTTTCATTAGAGCCCAATGTCTCTCAATTGAGCGAAGCTCTGAGCAGTTGGGCGGATTTGCTATTTTAGGTACAAAATAGATTTTTTTACTTTGATGCCATTACAACGTAGCTTTAGAGTAATGAGAGGTTGCTAAATCGGGCCACAACATCTTTGAACCATCGTGTGCACGAATAAATGATAGAAAACGTTTTTCGAGGAACTCGTCAATATAAACTTTTGAATTGATTGTGCGTTGCGTAACAAAGAAGCTTCTTCTGAGGTCGAAAATTTCTAAATTTTTTTCTCCTTGAATTTTCTAGGCATATACCCCTTCTGCGGTGACGTATAATATTTGTGCCCAGGTAGAGGCTTAAAATCTGCTTTGACGTAACTTCTGTCGTTCATAACGCAGCAATAAAATTTAGTCAGGTACCTTACATACAATTTTCGGTCTCGTATCCGAGCCGTCAACTGAGGTGGAAAATTCTGACTTTCTGTCTTAACCTTTTTTTCGTGAAACAGGTAGACCCTTCTTGTAATTAGAAATAACCCTAATAACAGTTCTATCTGATGCACCAACAATTTTTGCTATAGCTGAATATTTTAACTTAGGATTTTGCGGTTATGTGGACAAAATTAGTTCGCGGACGTCTTTTTGCTTGCTGGATATCTTTGTTGTTAAAAATGCTATCACCAAGTGTTGTACATCATATTTAACGTAACTTTATATAGAACAAATATTGTGTCTTTTTAGACCTATTAGATTATCAGGTCGAGTAAAATCAAACAAAATAAAGCCGCAAGTTTTTTTCTGGGACAGTCCTTAAATCGGTGACATTCCTTAGATCAAGTCTGGCAAATACTAAACCAGGCTTACCCTATAAAAGAATTGAGAAACTTAGCTTCTTGAAAAGCTCAGATAAGCTTAAATTGTTGAAGGTCAAAGTTAAAGCTCTAATAATTATAATTTATCCATGAACCTTATTTTCGAAAGGAACAAACCATTGTCTGTGCTTGGAATGTTCGTAATATTGGTTAAGTCAATATAGACATTGTCAAGTAAAATGGTCCTAATAAATCACAAACACCTTTACCACTAGTGAAATCAATGGGGATTGATTGGCACTGCCTGGCCCTGCTCTTAAATTTCTATGCCATTATATCTGTAGATTTCAATTGGGTCTCTTTAAAGGGAGAATTCTGCGGCTCAACTTGGCTTTCTGATTTCATTCAGAATTTCTTCGTTCGCCTTTTTAACTTCAATATGGTTCCAAGTCAGGGATTCTCCATATTTATCCCAAGCACATCTTGGTTTTACATTATTAAAGAGTTTCCTTTCTATTGCTGCTATAGAAAATATATCGAGTAAATTCAATTTTCGAGTTCTGGCTTGTGCTGCTTGATTTTCTTGGAAATTTTTAAACAGGTCCTAGAATCACAAAAATAAGGTCTGAATCTAAGTAATTTCAAATTAAGTTAAAAAGATATTTGCAAAAAAGAATTTTGTATCATTTCAATTTCATGTAAAGGGCCGCTCGGTATATAAATATGCTAAATGCTTTGATACAAGCCATATGCATTATGTATAGTAGATATTTCCAATTTTTTGAACCGAGGGTGCCAGTTTCTTTTAGTGACTTTACTGAATTTAATTTAAAAAAAAATCATTTCCATTCCTATGCAATTACCCCACATTCAGCATCTACGAATAATTCTGTTGTTATGGATGTTGTTAGTTTGAAAAAAAAGGCTTTATGAAATTTACATCAATTTTGTCAACACTTTGCGTCGCAAAAGTGTTGCATTACCATAACGATGGGATAAAAGCAATAATTGATGTACTCGAACAATATGTATCTATGTATCTTTTGGATACATGAATATATTGTCAGTGGAAGAGGGCATCATGGCACTCGACTCTGCACTGATGGATGAATGGTTATTTGGATGGATGGATGGATGAATGTACGAGTATCTTACAGATAGACAACGATTGGATGATGGGAATATTTTTAATCATTCCCACGTTGCTATAACAATAGTGGGAATATTTTGGCAAGAAACACCATTGTGTTGGCAGCAGTAAAGTTGGTAATTGAGTCGCAGACACTATCATACGCTCACATATACATACTTTCATATATAAGTGGCATTGTGAGTTTGCCTGTGTATTGGTTTTGATGCACACACGCATACATCGCTTAATAAACAGACACTTTATTACAGGTAAATGACTCCGCATCTAAAGTAGTTTTTCCGTTTCTTGTTTGCATTAAGTATTTTAATTTTATTGTTTTAATAATGAACACAAAAAAAAATTATATATAGCATGGGTAGTTTTTGCAGAAAACTTGTTGACTCATTTTGAAAAAAACAAACGCAACTCTTTTTCGTGAGCAAACAAAAAACGGTTCCCAGTATTTAACTTCTTTTTTTCTTCTGTTTTTGTATGGAAACCAATTGCTGCTTCTGCTTCTTATTGTTGTGGTGCTAACGCTAAAGTTTTCTTGTTTTTCTACGTGATTTTCTTTGTATTTAAAACTAAAGGAAAGTTTTCCTTAGCACTTTTTTATTAAACTCCTAAGATACTAAAAGTTTATTTGGTAAATCAACTTTATGCTGTTGTTTGCTTTGGTCTTATTTTGATTTAACGATATGTGAAAATTCTCAGTTTTCATTTTACTTTTAACAAAAAGTTTAATAAATCTTTAACAAATGATTTGGTTTTCTAAAATTTCCATGAGAGAGGTTTCATATTATGCTTTATGTGGTTACACATGATTAGTTTCGTTTTCACAAGGCATAACCAGCTCTGACAGTAGGTCTTAGCAACATTCGGGAAAGGGTTGGAAATTAATAAAAAAATAATAAATTATTAAAAATAATTCTGTAGAAATTCATATGTTATAGTATTCGATATTAGCGCAGTATTAATTTTGGATTATCAAAAAATTGGCTTAAGTAATAGTAGAGTTTAGCTACTACAGCTATTAGCCTTCTTAGCTATTTAGCTTAAAGTTTTCAGTCAAAAAAGTAGTGCATTGTGTTGATAAGCCGCTTCACAGGAATAAATTCTCTAGGTTTCGATGTAAATCATTTAAAATAAAACTAAACATTTTAAGAAAATGGACGTAAAGTTGGTCCTGAATATTTTTATTATTTTTTGGTTTTAATTTCTTAAAATTGCAGCAGCAGTGTAATACATTTCTTGCTTATTAATTTTGATGAATAATACAGTAGTAATATATTTATTATTTTTCGTGAAAATTACATCGCTTTGTCTTATTTTGCTATTCTACTTTAACAATAGTAAAAGCTTAAATACTCTTTAAATTGATATTTTTAAGTTAAATATATCCAAGACGAAAAATCATCATTAAAAAATGCTTAACAAAAGTAAAATACTATTTAATATTATAAAATATTAAAACTTTTTTAAAAGCAGCCATTTTTAAACATTTGCCGAAATGCGAGGTTTTAATAAAAAATATGTATTCATTTTAGCATCTCTTTTCAAACGGCCAGGCTCGTTTGAACCCAATGGCACTGAGCCGAAAAAAGCTCAACAAAATTCCGTGGTAACGGCAACTCATTTTTTTTTTCATTCTCGGAAAAAAAAAAAGATTGAACATACAAAAAAAAAGTCAAGGGTTCTTGTGTGAGCAATAACTATGAAAAAAAAATTTAAGTTTTTATTGCACAATTGCATACTAACTCTAATTTCATTGGGGGTTTATTAGCGTACTGACATTTTATTTCGTTGGAATATGGTTGTGAGAGCGGATAAGGTTCTAACAACGAATATGTAAGCTCTAGCGCAGACATCAACCGATGTCAGTGCCAAATACCCGTAGCGGAAATTAACTGAATCATTGAATGCTTGGAAGCAAAATTATTTACATAAAAATTATTTATTTATATTACATACTAGCTATTTAAATAATTTTTTCACATAACGATATATTTAGATTTGATTCGAAAATTTTACTACTCTTCGTCGTCACTATCCTGAGGTTTTTTAAATTTTCCTTTTTTGTTGTCCGTTGAATTTTTATCAGTACTTCCTTTATTATTGCTATTATTATATTTTCTTTTGTTTTGAAATTTCTTTTGCATTGCGTTGCTAGCGCTGGGTGCTTGCTGTTTATGGTAAAAAGCAACCATTTCCTTGTCACTGACCTCAGTCGGTTGTTCATGTCGCTGTGCTGCTTCTCGTTCAGCCTGCTCCAATTCGAGTATACGCTCTATCTCTGGGTTCATGCCACGAAAACTCAGACGCCCCTCTATTAATCCTTCGCAGCGTATAAAACTAGGTTCAATTATATAATTGGAGTTGCTTTGATTCAGCATCCGATCGGTGATTTCATTTGAGTACATGGCACGTCCCTCGGCATCGTCAATTTCCTTGTCAAATTTTGCTTTAGTGCGCTGCATAAATTTCATGTCCAATATGCCTTTGGAAAGTTTTGGTTTGATTTTAGAAGACATCTTTGCAGTATTATTTATTTGCTGATGTTTTTAAAACTAAATTTAATATAAATTTTTAATTATTTACTAAAAACTTTTACAGCGCGTGTTAAATGCAGACGCAACGACAGAGCAAAACAAAATGTAAAAAGTGAGAACTGTCAAACAAAGAAAAGCATTGCCAGTAGCAAATTCGTATATGCGCGATAAGTGTGCTGCCAGAAGTTTTTTTTTTAATTCTTTAGCTCTGACTCAATTGATTATATTCTGTTTAAATAATTTGAATACATTTATTGCAATCTAATTTAGGTAGAAGAAATAACTGTTAACTTAAATTAAATATCTGTGACGTTCTTAAAATGGGAATTTATAATTTTTTTACACAGTGTTTCAAGGGAAGAAGTGTTATAAAAAGTCTGAAAATTGATTTATGTAATTTGTAAACACCTCTTCGTAATTCAAAAATGATAAAAACAGATATTAATGAAAAAACAACTAAGCCAAGTATTTAATAGAGTTTTTACAGACTACGCGTCTACGCTTTATCGCGTTATAAATTGTTACGCGTTTCTTTTCCGAAGTTAAATATACCTCGCTTCGCATCAATTTTTTTTTAGTTGCTTAAAAGTAAATTATTGTGGCACTTAAGTAAATATGCTTTAAAATTCTCTACGCGTCGTGAACTTTGTAATCGTTTGACTTTTTGAAAATTTGAAAAATCGAGTTACTTACATTTTCGATAAAAAACATTAGCAGATTTTGGTTAAAATCGCGGGCGTTTAGCGTTGTAAAAAGAATTCAAATTGGAGGCTCTTGGGATTTCTACTAACAATTCTTTTTATAGTTTTTTTACTGACTTTAGTCTTCCCTGACAAAATTTAAAGAATGTGCCATGAATTAAATTATTTATTTATTTATAAACCATCTATTTAACAATATATTTTCGGACTTACTCAGAAAAAAATAAATTAATTGAAAGTTATAAATGTTATCAATTCCCATTTTTTGCAAAATAATAAGGAGCCAGTAGTTTTTTGATGTTTCAATAAATTTTTTGGATTTGCTTTCAAGAAAGAAAAAGCAAAAATTGTGATATACTTAGTGCCTTTAATATCATGTATGGTAACCGTCATCGATCAGATCGGACCTGGATTATCAGATAATGTCGCATTTACAAAAATTGTCTTTAAAATGCAGAAAAACAATAATATTTAGCTATCATTTTTTTTTTCGATACCAATATCGATCAGGAATCTTCAAGAGCAAAAAAAAAATTTGCATTGATTTCATTTACATTTGATTGAATAAATATACAAATGACCTGTTTTAATATTTTTTCTGAAAATTTCAAAATTGTTTTCAAGGCAGTGGTGGCAGATTGTTTCTAGGTGGTGTACTATGTCGTCAATGAATTGAGGACTCCATTTACATTTTTATAAAATGTGTATTTTCGTATTCATTCTTTCAATATTGGTCCAATTAGCTATAACATGCTAAAAATGACATGTCTTTCACTTGGCAATGCCGTTTTAGCTTATCAACAACACAGACTTACGTTAACGTCATCCTACACAATGTGAGTGATAAGCGACACACATGTATGAGCGATTAGCGCCGAATGAACTGATAAAGCAGAAATAGTAAAAACGATACAAGTAACATAATACATAACTCTGGTAAAAGTATCGAAAAAAAAAGGTATCGTTGCATGAAGAAGTGCAACAAAGCCTGCAAAAGCAAAAAATAAACGATCGGCGTCGTGTAACGATGGGCTAAAAACCGCAAAGTTCAGAAATCGCGTTATTTTTAGAGAGTAAAAATATAAAGCAAAAACAAAGAAAAAGCTAAATGTGAGAAATGATTTAAATAAAACTGCAGAAAATGCATTTAAATAAATTTCCAAAATAAATGTGTGAAATGTAGCAAGTGCAACAACAATCGAAAAAAAAAGATCACATGGGTTGGAAAAAACAATTTTGTTATGCTTGGTTTGTTACAGGGAAATCGTATAAGAAAACAAAAAAGAAAAAAAATTGTATGAAAACAAGGAAGAGCAAAAACAAGTGAAACAAATGCATTAGGGTTGCCATAATGATCGACATGATTCTTACGTTTTGTGTGTGAAATAAAATTTTTTGGGCTAAATTTAGAATTTTGTTACGGATTATTGATTGTATGGATTAAAGTTTACTTTAGGGACAAACTCTCCGATTTTTTTGAACTAATTTAATGAAGCAAATAGCGTTTTAGGAATAAATAGCAAATCCGCAAAAAAAAAATCATTGCTCAGATCTGGTATAGGAAATATAGCCGATTGAATGTTGTTGATTTATATATTATAAAAAGCGGTATAAGTTGGGAACCCCTGAAGGGATTTCTAAATTATATCATCTGAAAGGTATCTAATTTAATGAAGTATAATATTGTATGTAATATAAAAATTTGAATTCCCTTCAATAGTTTTCGAGATATGTATGTGGATTTTTGAAAAATTTTTATTTTAAAGAAACCTATATTTTTTCCAAAAAATGTGTTATATACCCATAGTAATACTAATATATTTAGAAAGCAAAATTCACTACCCTAAAAATGATTTCCCATTTGTCGCTTATTTTGAAATATGTAGTTACTCTTTTTTGTGGAATTTTTTGAATTAGTCTCAAATGTCTTAGATAGATTCTCTGTTGCCCTGAAAAGGGCTTTTATGCAAAATTATTGGGGCTAGCGAAGCTAGCATTCCTGTGGCTACTGAAACCGATCTTGGATATACCATAGCCTGAATCGACTTTCAGGATCGAAAAAGATATACAGAATGTCCGGGCGCGCCCTTTATACATACATATTTACACATATGTAGGGCTACCAGATGGCATACTTTAGTAGCAAAAGTGCTACTTTTGGAAGGTTTTGCTACTTTTCACTCGAAATGTACTACTTTTGGATGGTTTTGCTACTTTCGATGTTTATTCTTTTAATTTGCTGGGGTTTTGTCGTACAAAGTGAGGACCTTTTTTTTTTGGCTCATCAAAAATATTTGTATGGAATTAAAAAAATTTTTGGTTTTCATTAGAAAATTGGAATTTTTCATTAGAAAATTGGAATTTTTTGAAATGTGCTACTTTTGTAGGCAGGCCATCTGGCAGCCCTATGTATATTCATCGGTGATGTGATCCGATTTCGGAATAGTTATTAAAATTTTTATTTAAAGTCTGTGCTATATGAAAATAATTCAGAGAATTACAGAGAATCTATCTAAGAAAAATTTCACAATTTATTTTATTTTTTCGTTAAAAAAAAAGAGTAAGTATTTTAAAATTAGCCACAAATGGCACATCATTTTAAGGGCAATGAATTCTTCTTACTAAATAATAAAGCATTACTATGGATTAATAATAGATTTTTTGGAAAAAATAACGGTTTTGTTAAAAATAAGTTCAACATTTTTTAAAAATCCTGATGTCTCGAAAACTACCGAACGGAACTAAATATTTATATCACAATTTTATACTTCATTAAATTACCTTTCATATGATATCTTTATTTTGGAAATCTGTATAGGGATTCGCGAGTTATATTGTTTTTTATAGAAGTTATATCCACTACATGTACCTTATGTACCTACAATTTTTTTTTTATTTTGTGCCATGGCAACCCTATCTTTGTTGCTGTGCCGTACTTTGCTATTGCACTAAAACAGTGGTCGGCAGAGCGCAAATATCAAATATTTTCTCACTCTCAAAAGAGAGAGAAAAGACAAAAGCACCAATCACTGTAAAAAATGCATTTACGTTTTGCTGTTTACGCTACATATGATTTCTCATTTTAGGGGTTGAATTTTAGTTATAAAATGCCTTTTTATATGAAATTTAATTGCCATCCATAAAACTCGCTTGTAGATTAAACGTTGTGTATTGCCGACAAAAATTTTTGTGGAAAAACTATTTATTTTGCCATTTGATTTTAAACATTTTTGCAGTGCATTAACGAAATGAGCAGCTCATTTTGTAGTTTGCTTACTCTCGCTTATTCTCTTCGTTTGCTCGCGAGCCTATGGGGCGCCGACCACTGCACTAAAAGGATTGCTTTGGCTGGAAAACTCAACAAAGGCAGCAACAGTAAAAGAAAAATTGCTACGCTGCATTTAAGCAATCTATCGATCTCACTTGCACACCCCGTAACTAGATATACTCGCACTCCCTTGTACGCTAGTGAAGAATCAATGCGCAGCGCAGCACAATTACTGAGCGAAAGAACCCGAAAAAGGCAAACGAAAAGGCGCCGCGAAGGAAATTTCTTTTCGTTTGGTGTGTTTTTTTTAGTACTTTATTGGTCGTCGTTGTTGTTGGTTCGTTTTAAATCGTTCATCTGAAGTTTAGACTGTGTGGTTCCTTACAATTTTTTTGTTGCCTTAAATTGAGTATTTGAGAGTGAGTTAGTGTTTGTGTATATGAGTGGGTTTGCGTTGCAGTTTTATTGCATTGTAATTAGCATGTTAATGTAATTTAGTTTGATAAAAGAAATAATAAAACAAAACTAATAATTGTAAACGAAACTTTAAAAGTGAGTGCAAGTTAAAAAAAAAAACCGCTGCTTTTGTGGAACAGCAGAGATCAAAAGAGTTCATTCATGCATTGCTGTTGTTGTTGTTGATTTTACGTCTTGCGCCGCTCTCTTTTAGTTAATATTGCGAAATTGACGAACTTTATACAAAATGAAATCAAGAAAATCGTGTGGAAATTGTGAAAATTAAAATAAATTGAACCGAATTGCATCCAATGAATAATTTTTTGTTGTGTTTTATGTTGTAACAGAAGGAAAATGGAAAAAGTAATGCAAAAAATAAATTGCTTGCGTGCACTTTTTGTATTTCTTGCGTACTCGCGTTTTGTTTTTTTTTTTTTTGACAGCAGAGAAGAGTAACTGCGAACAACCCTCTGCTATGCAGTTGATTGATGACGTTGACGTCGGCGCAGTTCTTTTTGTGCTGCCTGTCAGCAGTTGAGAAGGAAAACTACAAAAGAAAAGAATACAACAAAATGTGAAGAAAATTACAATAAATAATATAAAATTAAAGTGCAGTGTCATTAAAACAAAAGAAAATAACAATTTCGTAATGAATAGAAAAAATTTTATTGTGAGAAAAAAGTTGATAATCGTGAAATTGCATTCAATTAAAATTTTAGTTTAACAAAAAGTTGTGTGATTCAATTTATCAGCCTGAATGCTAATAAATGGTAAATTAATTGGTTAATTTATGCTAAACTTCGTTTGCCTTTTTGTTTTTGTCTCAAATTATCTAAATTGTTCAAAATTTTGTCACACATAAAATGTTCTCATCTCCACAGCATCTGTGCTAACAGTCCCTCTGCCTCTGCTTTGACTTAGTTTCCGTTTACTTAGAAATTCTGCCTGTGGAGTCTTACCATCGTCCAGAAAATAAAAACAAATGTTTGAGTGATGTTAAGCATTTACGGTGATATATACATTTGTGACCGTCCATTAGCAAAAGAACATTTATTCCATTTTCTCGAATTTGAAATATTGGTATGTTTTCAGAATTTTTCTCATTCAATTCGTTGCAAGGTTATGATTTTTGACCATGTTATTGAAATTTTACGAAACTACAATTACGTACTTCGATCACAAGCGAATGTACTTCTTTCTACTACTTAAAAACTTAAAGAAATCTGTCATTTATCTGTTTCATAAATTAAAACATTTGAGGCGTCCAGTTGCAAAACCCGGCCAAGATGTTCTCATACATACAGCTGTTGTCAACTATTTGGAAAAGAAATCTTTCGTGGTGTTATTGGTAGTTCTTTCATTTATTTTTCTACGCGAACTAGAAAATTTATAGATATTATAAATGTGGAACATATAAGCTCTAAAAAAAGAACATAATTGAAATCAAATTCATAGCATAAAAAGTTTTATGAGAGATTTTCTGCTCAAAACTCATATTTGACTGAGTCAACTAATTGGAAACAAAAAAATGATTTGCAAAAAAATAAAAGAAAAACTTGATAAAAGATTTCAGAAACGATATTGTGATCTTGTCATTGCTTGTAAGAACACTTTTTGACCGAATTTGCTAATAAGCGTATCCTTAATCATGGGTTGTGGCCAAAAGTTGTACACCGGCCAAGCGTAAGTCAATTGTTGAGCTTCGAAAGACGGCCATGAGATATCAGGCGATGGCAACACAGCTAAATTACTCCAAAAAGATGGTATTCAATGCACTTCATCATTTCAATAAGTATGACACAACAAAAATGATCTCCGCAAAAAGAGACCTCGTAAGACTTCTGGGTACAGGGATCGCCAGATTGTGCGCAAGGCAAAATTGGATCCTCGTAAGACTGCTGCAGACCTCCAACGCGAAATAATCGATCAATATGATGCACAAATATCCAAGCAAACTTTAGCTTGTTGATTGGTTGAGGCTGGATTCCATGGACGAATTTTACGCAAGGAGCCATTGGTGACAGTTAAGCGGAGGAATAGCTGCATACAGTTTGCTAAGACGCATGCCGGTTTTCCGCTCATTAAATTCAATAAACATAGATGAAGGCAACGTTTTTCGTTGTTTTCCAAAAGTATAAAAAAACGACTTGGCCGGTTTTGCAATTGGGCGCCTCATTTCACTGCGATACTGCAGGGCCCTATCGCCTCCCAACGATTTTTATGCCGTAGAAAACATATATTTTAGTATGGTTAAGTGGCCGATATTTTCGCTTAGTTAATTTACATACTTAGATTGAAAGTCAATATTAAACAGTAAACATTTTCAAATACAAGACCCAGCGAAAACACTGGAGCTTGTGCTTACTATCGTCAACCGCGGCCGAATGCAAATTGCAAAAAAATCGAAGAGTTGACCTAAAGACTTTCTTGAAAAATTTCACAAAATGTACAAAAAGCATATTTCATTGTCACGATGGCAAAGCTCTATTATCTGCTTGTCGCATGATTTCATGGATATCTTTGCTGGGTTGTTTCTCCAAAAGCCGCATAGCTTCCATTGGCATTTGTAAGCTCTCCACTTCATCGCTTTGGCAATCAACAAATTTTTATTCACATGCTCGAAAAAAAAATCTTGTATTTTTTCTATTTTTGCACCAAATTAATTTTGCTCATGTTAATTTGTTTATTTAATTTTTTTCTGCCAATTTTCTGTTGCCTTTAAGAAGAAGAAACAAACATTCTTGCGAAAAATATTTTTCACATGAAATTTTCCGCTTCTCCTCTTTCTCCACTGTACTCTCTTCTTTTTATACTCCAACGAAAAATCGATTTTACTTTTCTTCACTCATTTGATTACTCATCCATCAGTCGCCGTTTTTATCAGCTGCGTACCGCATGTTGTCATTCATTCATTTGTGTAGCATAAACTTAGGCGTTTTCCCTTAGTCGTGGCTCGCGTGTGTAGTGAAATTGAAGTAAAAAAAAAAACAATAAAGAACCCTGACAGTGACCACAAACATAAAAAATAAAAATAAAAAAAAGCCTCTTAATTTCTTTTAATTTAGCATAAAAAAATGCGTGTCTAAAAATGAAAACATGTAAACTATGCTTCACAAAATTGAAAGAAAAAAAAGCGAAAATCGTCAGCAGCTACTCGCTTCATCAGCCGGTCGTCGAGAGGGTTGAAAGCTGCTAACGCTAGCGTCGTCGTATTCGCTGATTAGCTTTGCAAGTCAAATTGCATGTACGCTCTAAGTTGTGAGTTCAATTGTGTAGCCACTTAAAAATAGTGTGTCTTTCACATTTGTTGTGAATATACAGTGCGTAAAAATTTAAATTTAAATCTTAAATAAAGGCGTGGTCCGAAATACTCTGACGAAAAACGAATAGTTTGTGCAATTAAAAGAAAAATGGCTTTAGTTTTTTGGTATACAAAATTGAATTTTTGAAACTTAAAACTTAAATGAGTGTGGACGTAATTAAACCAAAAGGTTTAACCTGACGAAGCGAAAGAATATAAATATCTTTACCTCCGAATCGAGTTCTGTCCCCCCAACATTTGATCTATTTTTGCTTTAAGTCTTAAAACCGATTCGAAAAATTTGGCTCTTGGGGCTTTTTTTCGAAATAGCTCGATTGTCCGATCGATCTTCACTTTGTTTGTTATCGTCACTTCTAGGGTACTGACCCCAAGGAAAAATAAAAACCAATCTCTACAATGCCAACAAGCATAATTAAACGTGTCCTTGTCTTTTCAAAGTTTCTATTTCTGATGGTATCTATTCCTGATGGCATCCACGCAAAACTTTCAGCTTGTAAATTATCTATATTCTGAAGTGAAGCAAGCAATAATATTTATAATAAGCAGTGGTGCCCACTACCACAAGCAACGATAAGCCTTTGTTGATGATTCTGTATACGTGAACGCTTTTTTACGCTCTATCGCTTTTTTACGTTCTCTAAGTGCCTTCTTGTTCTCATTTAAGCGCTTGCTCGTTCTCTGGGCAGCACCAATAATAAGTGATCCCCAATATGATTTTTGCAAAGTTTTTTCATCAAAAACTTAAATTTACTGTTAACTTCAGCGAGAAGCTCTTTTATTTGAAAATGGAAGTCTGACGTAGTTATAAACTCTTCGAATCCGACTTTTGCAAACAATCTCTATATAAGAGCTAAATTTGGATCATTCCTTTAGGAATCAAATTACTCAAAAGTTCCAATTTCCAGAAATTCGAATTTGAAATCGATATTTTCATAAAATCAATGCGAAAAGATCAATAATAAATTTCGAATCATTTTCGGCTTCTCTGGCATTCCAAAGAGTTGAGTTTTTGGTTAATTTTCGGCCTTGGTACATCATTTCTGCAAAAAAATTCGAAAATTCAAGTAAATCAGGCCCTACCCTTAACCAGGAAATTATGAATTCTGATTCCTTTAATGAACGTGACAAAAGTACCAATTCGTTTTGCCATGGAATCAAAAAGTCGACTCAAAATTCCAAGGAATCGACATGGAATGGAAAACGACAATTTCAATTTCCTGGTATTAATATATTTTATTTAATTTATTTCATATTACTGTTGCTATTTATTTTGTTTTATGACATTTTTATTGACGTAATATGAAAAAAAAAACAACTTGCATAACAATTTATTGGCATCTTTTGGGAACCAAATGTTCCATATGCTGTATTTAACGACTTGTTTTTTTTTTTTAGTTTATTGAAATAAATATTATCAAAGGACAAATTCCAAAAGTTAAGGGATGTATTTTATAGTGTGGGTGGTAACACTTTTTTTTATGTCCAGAGATAACAGCCCTCAGTAGGCTAAAATTCTTATCAGTTTTATTTTATTATTTACCATGACGTTAATGTTTTGTTTTGGCACATCATAGTAAAAATTAACATTTTATGTTGTTTGTTTTAATTTTTTGGGCTTCAACCTTTTGGTTTTTTTTTGCGTTCAAATTTCACACAAACCTGCGTACATATTATGTTCACCCCTGTTATGATATAAAATTATTCTACTAAATGACATTGTCAACATACAGATCGTCTTTCATTTTGGTATTTTTTGGTATTATTTACACAATAAGCAACCACTCTAATTTTTATGTTATGAATCTTTTGTATTTTGTTTTTTCGTGTAGGTACTTACTATTTGCAGAAGAATGTATTGTACAGTTTTTGAAAGGGTCTTTAAGCTGTATTTGAGTTATAGACAAATGAAGGGAATAAATCGTTTGGACGATAAAATAAATATCATTAGGGGAAAGCAAATTAAAAATTAAGGATTCATATTTCTTGTTATTTTAGACTAAATATGAAAAAATCCTCCCGCTGTCATCTTTTAATATGTACAGTGTTTTTTATACCCTACACTCAGATATGTACATTAGACTTGTTCAAATAAATGTTTTAGAATACTTCAAGAACACTCTATTTTTGAAGAGTTATTCATATCCGAGTATATTCTCATTTAAAAAAATAGGAACACACATTGGACCCCGTTTATCTCAAAAACCAGTACCCAGAGAAAAAAATCAGTATCAGTTTCAGATTCAGCACTCTAAAAATAAACTTTAAAAATTTATGTTTTAAGCAATATCGTATTTTTACGAAAAAGTTTTAGATTTTTTTTAAATATTAAAATTCATCCTATTGCCGAATTTCAGGCGTACCCATACATACCAATTAAATTTGATTTAGGCCCACCGTGAGAATCTAAGCTTACATTTACCGGCTTCTTAATAATTTGCAAAAAAGCTTAAAAAGATTATGATATTACAAATATTATCTTCGTTCATTTGTTATAGGATTTAATCATTTAAATTTACGACGATAATCCTAATAAATTGTATTTTTTAAGTGCTGATCTAAGCAAATAAAAAAAGTAAATTAGACGTTGAAACTTTTTGAACCTTGACAATTAGCATAGAAATGAGAATTTAGATGAGGTCATAGCCAGCAGCAGCAATAAGCACAACAATCGATTACGTAATAAGTAACCACATAGAGGTATCGGACCGATTTTCAAAAAGTAAACTAGACAATTCTACTGCAATAAGTATCAAGGGCAATGGTGCTACATTCAACAACATCAACACATTAGACTTGTTTTTATTGTTTAATTTATGACTTCATTAAAAAAATATTTATTTAGCAGTAATTTTTCATTTAACAATTAATGTTCAGCTGGAATATGTTGTACTGACTGTCAATTAATTTGACAAATAGCAAATGTAAGAACTTAAAATAGAAATTCTTAAATCATTAAAAAGTACCACTCATACATTCATGCTGTAAATGATATCATGTAAATTGTTTGTTACTATATTGACAATTGTGGCATAGGTGATAGTGTAGTTGAGTGTTTTATAGAAACTCTGAGTTTTATTTTCGCTGAAAGTAAAAGTGGTACTGTAGATCAAATTCCTTGTAAATTAATAAAAAAATGGCTTTTTCCTTATGGGCTTAGAATACATTTTAAAAATCTGACGGTCTCAAAAAATTAGTGACTTTATAACTTTTATTTTGACTGTGAAAATTCTATGGCCATATATATAAATTATGATTCACATTCGCAAGAATACGGCTTATACAATAGAATGTTTTAAGGTATCTACCCCGGCCTGTCTCCTGTTGATTCTATCCACAAAAATCAATCATTAAATTTGTTATAGTTTGAAGATTTGTAAATTTTTAATGTACTGTACTGTACTTTACTGTACTGTACTTTGATGCACTGTACTTTAATGCACTGTACTTTACTTTACTGTACTTTAATGTACTGTACTGTACTTTAATGCACTATACTTTACTGTACTGTACCCAAAAATAAAAACGGTTTGTGAAATTGCCATAAATGTACATATCTTCCCTGGCTTATCTTAAGCTGTCCTTTGTTATGAACTGATCTATTTTTTAAAGCTTAAGCCGCCATTTGTTTGCCATATAATTAATAAATGTATCTTGCCTAAAAAATTATAATTTAATATTTAACTAAAAATTTCACTAACATTTTGAGCTTATTAGATTTTAAAAAGTAAGGCAAATTAAACCATATTTGTTTGTTTGTTAATTTTATTTATAAAAACTGTATCTTCCATGGTTATTTTGGCACATAGATTGCCTAAAAATTAAGATTTTTAAGTCGCTCGTTGTCAATAGCGCAAAATAAGAGCAGAATTATGCGAACAGATTGTAAACATTTAAAACGTGAATAAATATAATACAATTTGTACTAGTACCATGAGTTTAAGATATTAGCTCAAAGTGTGATACGTGCCTGTGACACCATTCTTGAAATTGATTATTGTTAAAATCAATATTTAAAGAGTTTTGTGCCAGCTTTATAAACAAGACTATACAATGTTCAATATTGCGTATTAAAATAAAGCTTGATAACACTTTACTTATTGCTCGATATTTCGACAACACTCTTCCCATAGCTTCTATTGAAAGTCCAAAGTTTATTTTCCGAAATTGTTGGTCTCACCTCCACAAATTGGAAAAAATTAAAAATATAACTAGCAATGATAATAACAATAAACTATGTCGGTAACAGCTGTCATTCGATTTCGCTCTGGTTTCTTTTCTTTTAAATTTGCTATGCTCTCAGCTAATTTGTTTAAATTAATTTTAATTAAAAGAAAGAAAAAACGACGATAACATGTTTTACGTTTCATATTTTTATTATTTAATTAAACTTTATTACAACGTTTAGCTTAATGTTTTTATCGACAACTTGTAAATGTTTAAAAATTGTACAGTTTTAGTGCTAGACGCATGTCTGAGTGTTATTTTCTAGCACTTAATTGTCAATTATACCTAGTGACTGTCGCTGGGATTAACCAAAATTTTCATATAACCACGAGGCCTTTTTATTATTTTAATTCCTTGAGTCTACGACTCATCAAGTTTTTAAGTTACGCGCGAATTTTTTATTTTTTTCTACTTTTTTTATTGTTATCGCTTATCGTACACTATTAAGATAAGGCGTGCTTGCGCATTGATAACGCAAATATACTGTAAAATTGTAGCAACAAAAAATACACAAACAATGAGAGAAGCTTCACGTAACCAAATTTTTAATAAAGCATTATCAAACAGCAGCAAATCAAATTACACTGAGAAGGTTGTCTAGCCAACATTTTTTATCTAAATTTAATTTAAGAAATAGATTTTTTGGCGATATCGGTACATAAATATTTTTGAACGTTGATATATAAATATAATTGAATATCGATTTATAGATACATTTGAATATCGATGTTTAAATATATTTGAATATCGATATAAAAATGTAATTAAATATCGAATATATTACCAAATATCAATTTATTTTGAAGTCATAAAGCTTTCCACTAACCGCCATATTCAAGTATCAATATTTTGACATTTTTCGATACTATTTTATACTTATCGAACTATTAAATTTTTGTTCGATATTTCGACTGTTTCCATTCATTTTTTTTTTCAGCGCTTCTTAATGCTTGTACGTTGGAAGAATTTTATGAAAGCCCTATGCTCTGATGAGAACACAATGGGATGACCATTTGACTTATGAGTCAAAAATAAGTTATTATGTCCATTCTATATTTTAAAACAATTTCAATCGATATGAGTGATTATAACTTTCACATCTAGCATACTTATTTTATATTTCTGGGAGTTGG
Source organism: Tricholauxania praeusta (assembly GCA_949775025.1). Classification (NCBI taxonomy): domain Eukaryota; kingdom Metazoa; phylum Arthropoda; class Insecta; order Diptera; family Lauxaniidae; genus Tricholauxania; species Tricholauxania praeusta. Next base: position 120,369,080 of record OX459031.1, on the reverse strand, counting down.
TCCTACATCCCATTTTTTTGTTGATATTTAGGCTTTTTTTCCATAACTATCCATTTCCATATAAAATTCACTATTGTCAAAAATTTTCCTAGGTTCCAGAGGCAAATTTAGCTCCACTTACATATCCATAACTCCTAAACCGCTCGAATTTTTGCCTTGCAGTCTTCAACAAAGTTGCAACCTTCATTATTTAGTACAACTTTGTCGTACAACACAGCCCAAAAAAAAATATTTGTATTAAGGCTAATTTGTTTCGGTTTTCTTAACACGTTTTTGAAAAGAGCTTTTCCACTGGCATTATTGCGTTTTTGCTGTCTTCGCTTTGTTTGACTTCAGTTGCTGTTGCAGTTTTATTTACATCACTTTAATCCATTTTGCAGATGTTTACTTTTTCCGTGTGTTTAGTTTTTGTTTCTTTCTTTTTACAGCTGCTTGTTGTAGGATGGGAAGGGGGAATATTCCTTGGTTTTTAGCATTTTTAATTAAATTTTAAAATTTTTTTTTTGTATTTTTGGAACTTTTAATTAAATTTTTAAATTTTTTTTTGTATTATTGGAATTTTTTTTTTGTTTTTTTGGAATTTTTTTTTTGTTTTTTTGGTAAATGAAAATAGTAAATTGCAATGTGCAGGGGCCCTATGAAGTTTTGCAATGGACATATGTCAGTTCGGATCTTTTTTTTAGAAAATAAAAATTTTGTAGATAGGGAGCTGTTTGATACTTTTCGATACTTTTAAGTTCACATATCACGCCACGTGAGTTTCCAACAAATGTTAAGTGGTCCTAAGAAAGTAATTGAGTTCCATCATAAGTTCAACCGATTTTGACACTGCCACTTTCAATTACCAAACAAATTCGTTGTAATTGTTGAAATGTTATTTTTTAAATTCGCATCTAATGAGTTTTTCTTCGTGTAAAGAAAAGGCCTACAAATTATTCTGACAAAAAAAAAAAATCTTTCGCACAATAGTTGTTCTATTACTTGTATTGTTGTTGTTATGCTGATTGTCGTTGTAAAAAACTATTTTGTTTTTTCTTAGCCTATTTTATCAGTTTGTCGCCTTTTATTCAAACCAACTTAACATTTCTTTTAAATTTCAGTCGTAATTGAAATTCAGTACAAATTGTTGACAGTGAACGTGTGTAATAGAAAGAATTTTTATTAACGGCGAAAAAAAATTCTTTTTCAACCAAAAAAGATCTGCGCTAAAAATACAAGTATTATAATCACCGGCCAAAAAATTCCCATCGCATGTGTTCAGTCGCATATTTTTAAAGTCGTTATTAATTGTCAGTTAAAAGTGTACAGATACAATTGTTAATTGGCTAAAGGTAGCAGGCAACAAGAGCGACAACAACAAAGACAATAGCAACAGCAATACAGAAATAAAGCGCCAATCGTCATAATACCACCAATATCACAATAACAACAGTAATAACAAAACCAACAACAATCTATGCTTTTGTATATCAATTCTTAAGGCAAAAATAAATAAAAACCGAAATACTCCGTAAATGCGTTACGTTAGTCAGTTCGATTTTGTTGTTATTGTTTTTTGCTTCTCTGCTTTTAAACATTTATTTCCGGTGTCTTTGCGCAAGACACCGGTCGGTCGGTCCCCAGTCCGTTTTTGTCGTTGACGTTAAAAATCACCGGTTGCGGTTAACGTCGATACTCTGCTGCTTTTGTGGTAACTTCATTATCATCATCGTTATTATTTATTACCTGTATTCTTGTTATTCTCCTTTTTATTCATTTCGCGGTTTCTTTTGTTTTACGTGTTTGCTCTTACGTTTTAACGTAACATGCGGATTAATGTCAGGCTAGTCGTTAATAAAAAAAAATCGTTGGTAAACAAAATTTGAATCAAAAAGAAAAGGAAAAGATAACAACAGCTGTGGCGCAAGACAGTCAAAGCGTTTGTGTCTCTTTTTCTGTTTATTTTTGTTGACTTACGTATTTATACTTACGTTACGTTGCCTATTTATACCGTGAAAGAGTCTAAGAATTTCTTGCATTTTCGAAAAATAGAAGTTAATATTTATATTTTTTTTTATTGTGAAAAGTTGACATTTTCACGTCGTGTTGGGGCCATTTTTCATACTTGGCTAGGCTTATTTTTTTAATGTAAAAAATATATTTAAAAAAACATTATTTTATGGCAACTTGTGATTTGTGCCAAATTTTATTTCATTATGTATGAAATTTCATGTGTCTTTTTTTTTATTTTAAATGGTGCCTAAAAGTATGCAATACAAAAAGTATTTCATATCGTCAACATCCGTATAGGAGTTGGCAAGCCAAAAATTGTCGCATAGTTTTAGGCACTTTGTTTAGTATCAATAACATTTATTATTATGAAGTATTTATTACAAAAAAAAATAAATAAAATCGATGAACGTAATTATGAAACAAATGTTTGTTATTATACAACATTCATATTATTTTCATTAATTCTAATAGTATACTTTGACATTGGGGGTGGCTTAATTACTCTCAATGTTCGGTCTGAAGAAAAACTGAATATTTGTGTTAAATTTTTACACACGCAACATTATTTTCATTCACATTTTTCTGGCTGTATTTTTTAACATTTGTTCAAGTTCATTTCAAATATAGATGTACAACCTGTCAAATTAACATATCACGTCAGCGTCGCACATTTAAGAAATTTAATTGACCCAAAAGTATGCAACCAAAAATAAAGGTAAAGTAACGCTGACCCAATTATAAACTGTTTACAAGTTCGCAATGGTTGTGTGGGCGACTAACTCCATTGAGTAAAGTTAAGTAACTAAACATTGTAAAATCGGCTTTAAGAAGATATTGCTGAAGGATAAAAATTGGAGCGCTATTGTCAAAGCACTTTTTTTTAATAACCTCATTGCGATGAAATTATTTTTATTTCTATTATTTATAACGATTTTGTAGACTCCAAGAGTTCTCGTGTTACTATCAGTCGTGAATTTTGAATGTGGCTTAAATTAAGTGATGGGTGATAGTGAGCTGTATATTCTTCAATTTTCATTTAATTTTTTAGTAATAAGAGGAACTTTTTCATATCACTTTCTTACTAACAGTAGGTCACAATTAAGCGAGTATTTCTTGCTAAAGCCTAATCTATTCACGGTCACTTAAATTGTTGACCAATTATTCGAAAAAAAAGAGTTGCTAATGCCGGTCGAATAATTAATCTAATACTCAATTTATTAATTTTCTTCTTATTTCTTAAAACAAATTTTGCTACTCATTTGTTAACCAGTCAGCTTTAATTTAATTTAATTTCGATCATTTTATTTCTTCAAAAGTTTTAAAAGAACTCTTCATAACTTTCATAAATAAGTGATCAAATATCTTTAAGGCAGTTATCGAAAATTCAAAACCTTAAACTTACATCACAAGATCTAAATTTTTTTTTTTTGACATAATCTTCGATTTGGCTCAAATTTTACTCAGGAAACGCGAGATAAAATAATTTCGCAAATGAACTATTTTTTGAAAATTCCTTAAAATGCACACCATAACCATTTAAGTCTCATTAAAATCAAAAACCAAAAATTTTTTATAAATAAAAGTTAACTGAAAATTATTCAATCGAATTTACAGTCATTTGCAGTAACCGATATTCATGTGAAATTTCACAAATCGGTTTATGCTCTATAAACAAACATGACGAAGATAACAAATGGAACATTTTTAGCCTGGTAACTGGTGACATGTTTCGGCTATTACCACATACATATATACATATACATAGCCTCATCAGGCCAGTTTTGGTTAATTTGTACTGAGGTTCGAACCCCGACCATTCCATGAATTATATGTCGACAGCCTCTCTTAACACTTGAGCCATGAGAGCCTCTTCGAATGACATGTACAAAGTGTACTTTATATACACATAAATTACCAGGTTAAATTGTTCCTTTTGTTATCTTTGTCATGCTTTTTTATAAAGCATAAACCGATTTGTGAAATTTCACATGAATATCGGTTTCTGCAAATGACTGTAAATTCGATTAAATAATTTTCAATTAATTAATAATATTCAGTCGACTAAAAGCCAATTTAATTTGAAAGCTGCAACCTTAAATAAAAATTGCAAGAACATAAATGAAAGCCAATCAACTCGTATTATCATTTTTATCTCATCGTTTATCTATTGATAAATTCTTCTGTTAAAATTTCAGTCTATGACCATCAATCATATCTTTAAACAGTTGCCCCATACTTTCATTCCACCAGGACGATTATTTTCCTTAATTTTCTTCGCCTCTTCACTTCAGTTCTCAAATATAACAGGATTATGCTAGCAAATATAAAAAAAAACTACCATGTTCGTAATTTTCTGTAATAAATTAATAACATAAAATTAATTACCACTTAACTATATTATAATTTGTGTCTCAATCAGACCGCTGATTTAATATTTGTGCCAATTTTTTTCTATTGATCAGGCGGCACTAAATATTTTTTATAACATCTGTCGATGTTGCCAATTATTAAGTATGGAATATAACGCGAGAGAACAATGCGTTATCAACGTCAAAGTCACTATAAAAATGAGGACTTTCTGGGCATCGTTCCACTCTCTGAAATTGTTATATTTTTCCTTAATTTCACTTGAACTAATTTTCAAAGCTTTAGGTGAACTACTTAATTCTGTTGGCTTTAACTTTTGAACTCAGCGAATAAAAAAATACGGATATGTTAAAAAACAACGAAAAATGAAAATATCAACGGTAGCCTAAAAGTATGCAATACATTTTTCATTGTGTGTGCAAAACTATTAAAAATTTCTATTGACTCAATACAAAGTGTTTAAACGTGATGCCGATTAAGTTAAGAAAAAAGTAAACAAAATTATCAAGAGCGTTTCAACAACAATAACAAAAAAGCAACAACAACAAAATAAACAACAACCACTATAACTTAAACAAACCTACTCCAGCAAGCAAACAAATTAGAAATAGACACAAAAATTTTACGCTAAAAGCAAACTCAATTGATTTCCACAGAAAAGAAGTCTAATTAATGTGTCGTTTTATTTATCTTTACCAAAATAATGTGATTTTTTCTGTTTCTTTTTGCATTTTTGTTAATATTAAGCATTTGACTTGAAGAGAAAAAAATTGATAAAAAAGAAAAAAATTCAAATCAGAAAAAATTAAAAATTCAACATCAATTGTCTGTTAAACGTTGAACAAAATGTTGCCAACTCTTTTAAAGCAAAATAAAAAATTTAATTAGCAACATCAAAACTTGGTGATTTTTTAATTAACAAGTTTTGTATCGCAGATAAAAAAAAAATAAAAATTTAAAAAAATCCGTAAATTGAAATTGCCGTCAAAATTCGCAAGTTTCATAGCGCAGAAAATTGCGCTGCCTTCAACACGGCATCCTTTAGTCGCAGCGTTCATTCGACGCCAACGCAGCAGCAGCAGCAAAATCAGCAGCGACTGCAACTACAGCAACATCACCAGCATCAGCAACAACAGCAGCATCAGCAACAACATCACCAGTTTAGCAAACGAAGACGTATCTATGCGTCCACCGGCAGTGCAGCAAATATCATGATGGATCGCGAAAGCCTTAGCGAGTGGGCTAAGGATAAACCTTTAAGTATATTGCAATTGGATCCAGCAGATCGTGCGGTGCTGCGTATAGCAGGTGAGTGTAAAAGTTATTTTTAAAAAAATATACAATTTGTGTATATGGCATGGGCATCCAAATATATATTAGTGCCTAAAACTATGCAATTTCAAAATTTAACGTTTTTGTATTCAGTTTGCATTGTTTTTTTTATTATTTTAAGTTGCACAGTTTTAGGCGAACAAATTTATTAATTTTGTTTTGAAGTCACCAAGGGTTTTTCTTGTATATATTCGTAACAATTACATAAAACGGTGCCACCTCAGCTGAAAAAAAAATTTATTCATTGAGATTAGTGTGCAAAAAAGGGGTTTCTTCTTAAAAAAAAAAAAAACAAAAAAGAAATTTTTCGTAAACTTATTCAATAGCAATTTTTAGATAATTTAAGATTTCTTTTAATTTAAAATAATCTGAAAAGTGTTAATTTGTTTACCCTTCCAACTTTGTAACGTTTTCCTCTCCTTTACTCTTCGATGCTGCCAGCAGCAGAATTTATATGAAACTTTCTTGGCAACAGCAAATGCTGCAACAACACCAACACCTTACCATTAGCAACAACAGCATTGCGGCAATAGTTCAATGCACTCCTACATTCACTTCAGTCACATTGGTCAGTGTTTCTCAAATAATTTTTATGCTCTAACGCCGCTATAGCACAACAAAAAATATTGTTGTATTTATTTGTGCAGCGCTGCAACTAACATCGTTGCAGTTATTCATTTAGCAACCTTAGAAAAATATAAAAAATCAGTTAGCTAGCTTGGGAAATACCGCAGCAGTAGTACCAGCAGCCAATGACAGTAACGGCAACAGCAACAACAACAACAACAATGGCAAACACCAACAAAGCGAATTTAATGCCGCGTCGGCGTTGTCGTCGTCGCGCGGATATGATCTGCAAATGATCTGTTGCTGCTAGTAATTTTGTTGCCATTGCTATTGCGCTCTGCTAACTATCTGACTGACTGACTTAAGTGTTGGCTGGCATGTTGCTGCTGCTGCTGCTGCTGTTGGTTGGCTGCCTCGTTTTAACTTGGCTGTCTATCGGACTGTAGCAGTTACTGTTGCTGCCTTTTTTGCTTTGAATGGGAGTTAAATTTTATTTAATTTTTTTTTATTTGCCATTCGGCCAGTAAAAAAATAATAGAGAAAATTTACAAATCAAATCAAGACATTGCTGCGCGCTTTGTTGTACACCAGCAACAAATATTTTAGTTTAATATTTGTAAAAAAAAATTTTTTTTGTAATTCTCGAACTCAATTTTTTAGCCCTACATTCCCTGGTGGAAACCTGTTTTAACACATTGCGTGCCACGTCATTAGGACTAAAGCTATTCAAACTAGTTTCATCCGCTGCTAAGCGGACTCATCAGTGACTTTTGAGCGGCTTAGAAGTCACTGATGAGTTCGCTTAGTAACATACGAAACTAGTATAACTAACTTCAGCTCTTTTTTTCTTAATTTATCTCTGTTTAATGTAATTGTTTTGGTGTTGAAACATACAGTACTGAAAAGGAAGCTGAGAAGAAGTTACTATTATAGCTCTTAAGAGATTTTTCTCGAGGAAAGCGTTAAATGAAAAAAAAAATAATTTTTCAAATAATCTTTAGCTGGAATCTAAGGTTTTATCCAAAACTGAAGGTTAAAAAAGATATGTCGGAAAATTTACTTAAAATGTTTGTAAAATAGTTTTGCTGGACAATAAAAGTAAATAAATAAATTATACCTGAAATTGAGATTAATCTCCTATTGAATTCAAGTGAACTTTAGCTAATACAGTGAAGAACTTTCAAACTATCCTTATTTCTTTTATTGCTTAGACGTACTAAAAATCATAACAAAAACTAAACAGTCGAATTTCCTCTTTTGCATACTTAAATGAGAGAGAGGTATTTTGCCATTTTTCTGTTTTTCGTAATGGTTCTAAACATATTCATTTAAAAGGGGGAAAATGGCAGTGAATTCTACACTTTATCAGCTAAAGGTCACTAAGGAAATCCTGTAGCAGGAACTGAAACCTTAGTCTTGCTTACTATTGTTGTGATTTTTGTTCTATGTTTTCCACAATTATTAAAATAATGTAAACTGTATGGACTTTACTATTACATAGTTTTATTAACTATAACAACATTTTTCCTTTGGCCTTAAGCCAATCAAGATCTGCAATGGATTCTTATTTTATTGCTGTACTTCAATGAAATATTTGCGTGCAGTGCAGTCGCTTGGTTTTCCATTTCAATTAAAATTTTGTATTATTATTTACTAAAGTCATGTGCTGATTTTTTTCTATTTCAAGTAAAATATATAAAATTTCAAACTTGAGACTTTTATGCGCTTTAAATATCAACTAACGACTTGGCTTTCATTTAATCTAGCAATGTATGCTGTCAATTCTAATTAAATTTTTACAGAAATAAAAAAAAAATCTAATAAACTCAATTAATTGAATGCAACAAATTCATTAAAACGCATAGAAAACAACATTTGTAATTATTGTGTTAACAAGAAATTATCGTAAAAAATAATTATTGAATAAACGTATGCCTAACCAAGTTATTAGCAGCCCACACGCGTTGTATACGTACTACTGAATTGCAGGAGAAAAAGCCACATTTAATGCTTTGCTAAATATTTAATTAGCCCTGAACCTGTTTTACCCACCGGCAAATAGCAACCGGCAACGCCCCCGCATTGTAACGCCCAAAAAGTCAAAATAAAAGCGCTTTAAAATGGTAATAACTTTACGATCGTTTCGAGTGCTCGCACTGATGTAGTTTGCTATTTTTGTATGATTAACTCATTCATTCATAGCGCGTTTATTTGCTGTAGTTTGCTTTAAGTCGTCGTCGTTCCAGCTTAACTGGAGGATTGAACATTCGATTGATCGTCGCCTCCAGACGTCTTGATCATGGTCTAGCCACACTATCGATCGTTGTGATCTTCGCCATATAGTGTAAATTACTAGATTAAATATTAGATTAAACGCTTTACAATGAAACGACGATACACTTTCATTTGTTGTGCTGTTGTGATTATCTCTATCTTTGTAGCGCACTGGTCGACATAAGTAGCAAAAGTTTAATGATTTGTAAAAATTTTCCTATTAATATTAATATGTCATCACTAAGTATTTGTTTGTTAAGAATTACGATAATTGTTTTGTAAACACATTGAGAATAAATATTGTTAAATTCGATTGAATATTCATTAAAATTACGCTGTTGTTCACAATAATTAATACCACAATATCAATCAAATTAGCATAACATATTGCAGTTCAAATGTTTTAAATTCATTGCCTACCATCTGACTCAATCTCTGGTTTGTTCTTCCCATTTTTGTAGCCCGAGTTATTTGGTTTCGGTGATTACCTTGCTTCTGAAGTGGAGCTTCGTCTGAATTTTCCTTCTCGAACTTGGATCTGAGTTCATGATTATCTTGCCTTAGTGAAAATATTTGAAAAGGTCCCACCATACTAAATTTTATCTAGATTTTTTGATACTCGAGTTGGTCCCCTATTAAAAGTTTTACAAAATTAAAACTCTCCCAAACTTATTGTATAAACACCTTCCTCATATTTTATCGGAATATATGGCTGATAGCACGTTTCATAGAGAAAAATAAATAGAAAAAACAATGTCGCAGGCAAAAATCAGTAAACATTTTAATATTTACCCTCAATAGTGTGTGATAACAGCAAAAATATTACAAAAACAAAAAATTGGTAAAACCAGTCTCACAAGTTTCATTTATTGCTAAATGGAATCATCAGTGGCCTTTTAGCTAAATGGAATCATCAGTGACCTTTTAGCTAAATGGAATCATCAGTGACCTTTTAGCTAAATGGAATCATCAGTGACCTTTGAGTTCATGAGTGAGAGCTTCTAAGCCTGATATGTTTTCTTTTTTACATAAATTTGATAAGAACCGTAGCAAAAATGAAAGATTTTTTTGAGTCATTTCTAATAATTTAAAATATAAAACCTAACAAACAACTGAAAATTTAATTTAGAAATAAACGATTTTACTCTTTGTCGACCAGTGTATACCGTCATCTCTGTTGAACTTTAACCAACCGCCATTCATCAATTGATTTGGCGCGCACTGCCATGAGCTTCTCGTTATTTGTTTGGTGTTACACTTTAAATGGTCAACGCTTGTAGTAAATTTTAATAAAAATTGTCTTTATTATATTTTCTTTTTCTTGTTAATGTGTATTTCTTTCCAATCAATCTGAGACTGCGACTATTCTTATGTCATGATACCACAATATGTAACGCCTCCTCCTTGACTGGGTCAGTTACCATTTAAGAGTAGCGTTTATTGCGTTAATAATCGTTCTGTATCTGGTGTTTTAAAAATTTTTCCATTTTTTGTTTCTGGAGTACGTGTCAAAATGTTTGCGCTGTCTGTGTATTTTGTATTTTGCTTAACTTGTCCTAATATAGTCGTATCACACAGGGCAGTAGAAGAATCAAAATCGCAAACTGTGTGGGACGCCATGGTTATGTTTCAGTTAAGTTTTTCAGTCCATTTTTGTGCAACATCTTTATACACAATGCTTTTTCATTGTATGCTTTTCAATCGCGCATTAACACACTCTGTGGGAATTGTCCAATTATGGTGCGAAAGTTTGGTCGAATTTAACTTTCGCAAACGTAACTTTAATAAGAACGTTTGCTTAAAATTAATGGTCGCGTACAAAATCAGTAGCAAAAGAAATGAGTTAAAAAGCTTAAATTTTTTTTTGGTTTCGATTTTTATCAGGCACATTTATTGAGACGTTTACTTATGACACATCTGTTTGCTTAAATACCGTTTTTATGCAGTATTTCCGAAACATAATTTGCTTACTATTTTCTAAGTATTGAAATGTTTTAAGCGAATGGTATCTCTTTATTTGAACAAATCTTAAACTTTGTCGAAAATATTCCTTTAGAGTAAATATTTATATTTTTGGCGATATCTCTGATATTACAGTAGACATATGATAGCAACTCCAATACAAGTTCGAATATCCTGTGTTTCGATGTAGAATAATTTTACGGTATGGGTCCTTGCTAGCCACGTAGTCTGTTTGCTGACCTTCCGGTAGCACGGGTTGTCAGGAGTCTCTGGAATCTCTGACAATGGGTAGACCCCCCTTGTGGGAGCATCGTGTGGTGATTGTGGCTTAGACTCAAAATCGCTGGTAGGGAATTTATTCTCACGGTATGCATCTGTGTGCTGATTCCCAAAGCATGGCGGAAGCCTTAGATAGGTTTCGGCTCCGAAAGTTAAGTTCATGTTCATTTCCATGTCTTAGAAATGATGCCTTCAGGAGCATTACTATAGACGAAGGGGCACCATGAAATTAATTTGTTTCGGCAGTGGTTCACTATAAACACCATAGGCATTCTATTTGGGTCGATTATATCATATTCTTAATAATTTTTTTTTTAAATTCTTTTTTAAATTGTTAACTCATATTCTTAAGCATGAACTCAGATTGATTTCCCTTAACATACCAAAACCGTAACGTCATAACTTTATTATTAAGTTCTGTTTGTCTGTATACTGTATATTCTGTGTTTACATGTTTCGACACCCTTCAGCGACAACTACAATCGTAAATTATTCAAATTCATGGTGCACTATGGAAACTTCAAAGTTCCGGCATGCGCAAAAAGCAACAACAACTAATTACTCAACTAATTAGCTTTTCTATTTAAATTTGAAATTAAGCAAACAAGTATTTAAGCCAAAATTAAACATTTTGTCACCAGATGGCGGGTGTGTTTCTCCGTTTTTTTTTTTTTCATGTTTTTATTGCTATTAGTGTTGTTGCGGCTGCTGCTGCTGCCTTGACACCTACAACACACAGCATGACAATGATATGACAAAAACAACAACAGCAACTGCCGTAAAAACAACAAAAACAACACCAACAACGAACAACGAATTGGCAACAATAACAAGAATAACATTGATCAGCAGTAACGATAAAAAAAAAATGATCTTGCAAACAACAAGGCTTCGTTCGATTTAAAGTACGTGCACTTTATATAAGGGATTAGGTATCGATACTTTTTGAGCATGGTGTTGTCATTTTTAGAATTAGCGTATATTTTGGATCAGGTAGCTATTAAGGGATAGATTATGAGTTATTTCATACAAATTTTTCACCCACCTCTCATACGATCATTCAATGCTTATAGTAAATTTAGAACTCATAGTCTGGGCATGAAAACCTATCAGCATCCCCTAAAAACAGCTGATCATTCAAAAGTATAACTTTCTTTCGAAAAAGTACAAATTATTTAGAAGATTGGGCAAAAAATCGAACTGTTTCATTAAACAAAAAAACATCTTTTTATATTTTAACAATGATGTATCGAAATCGGAGGCATAGTTTTCTTTCGGTGTACTTAACGCGAAAATATTAATGGTAGTTAATGGACTTAAAAAGCTTTATCATTCTATACTACATACCAAAAATACTGCACACATCGATACTTTTTACTCGATACCATACCAAAGTTATGCCCAACTTTATTTCAAATGATCACTAATTTTTTCATTATTATTTTGATATAAATTTCGGAGACGTGTGCGTTGGTCTTAATGACTGTCTGCCCCTTGCACAAAAAGATACTTTGCAGCTGTTTGGTGTTTTTTCCCTGATGTTTGCATACGGTCATTCTGTCAGCGTTGCCAATTGCTGCCGATTTTCTTAGAAATCGTGATATCATTGATGACTGCTTTGGAATGTCAATTAATATTGTTTGTATTGCTGTATTTATTTTATTTCTACTTGTTATTTTATCTCTTTCAAGTCATCATTAATTTAATTTTGACAATATCATGCAAACTGACGTCACCGGTACTAAAAGTAAAGCATGGCCTTAAAGTCAATAGCAATGACAAGGCAACCAAAAAATCGGCAACATTTGTTAGGAAGGTATCACAAATCGTGCTCAGAAATATTAATTAATATTAAATAATTGAGTTTAATTTTAGCAAATGTAAATGGGGACTAGCGTTAAGTTGCCCTTCAAATATAGTGAAAAATTAAATACTCTTCTGCATAAAATTGTTCAAGTCACATCCATGGGGAAACATGTTATTTCAAACGTGTTACAAGAACAAAAACACACAACCGAAGAGAGTTTTGCTTTGTTTCAGTTACTGCTACGGTTCTCAACAAATCTATACAACAGTGGAAACATAACAGGGTTAGAAACTGCATCAGCTAAAAGGTCGCTGATGATTTCACTTGGCAATGTATGAAATTAGTATGTGTAATTTTTTTTTGGTCTTATCACTTACTGTATTCAACACAGAAGCTCAGCAAAATAATATGCATGTTTGTCCAGTCTCATTTTTCGTTTGTCCACCTTTGAGTCGAAAGATATTGAAAAATCTATTCCTGAGGAAACGTCCCCAAAACTGTGGACAAATTGTACTGCTTTCCATTATCCAGCCTTAAGATTTGTTTATCCTCCTTTCATTAAGAAGTTTTACAAAAATTATAAATTTGGAAAAAAAGTAAAACAAAATAGCTATGCCAATTGATTGTCCATTGAATGTTTATGTTTTTCCACTCTTTTTAGTTTGTCCTCCTTTAGATCAAACGATAAAAAATAAAATTTCGTGTGAAACCGTGAACTTATCGCGTAAAAATATATTCTGTTCTGGACATTTTTCTACCAATTTTAAGGATATTCGCAATCATTAACTGTAACAGTAAGAGGCCGTCTATAAATTACGTGAGTCAGAATAAGTGGGGAGGGGCTCCGGAAAAATCTTACCAAATTTCACCAAGGGGGAGGGGGGGTCAATAAAAATTTCACGTCAACTTTTTAATGCAGAGACTATACGTTATTATAGCAGATTACATTTAAAAATTGTAAGGAAAGTCTAACGAATGGGAGGGGGTCCCCTCGGAACACGTAAAATCTCACCAAGGGGAAGGGGGTCCGAATTTTCAAAAAACACCTCACGTGATTGATGGACGGCCCTAACTGTTTCCATGTTTTTTCTCAAAATCAGAATCCTTAGCTTAAAACTAATAACAAAAAATTTTGATAAAATTTCTGATGCAAGCAAGGGCTACTCTTCCTGTAATTTAAGTAATGCCAAATCAATGCGAATCGATATTTTTAAACCAGTTAACTCCTACGACTCGCCCAACAGTTGGCGACCTACCGACGAGACTGCTTGCTGTTGGTTGCATATTTCCTTCAATGCTTTTTTTTTTAACAAAAATTTCCATTGTTCATTGATTATTTTGTTTATTTATTTACTTGGTGTTATTGTTGATGCAAAATTGTTGTTTTATTTATTTGATTTCGCAAAAAAAAAATTCAAATCAAGTACGAGAAATGCCAAATTGACATATTTCTTTTAATGCTTTTTGGTAAATTTTATTCACATAAACTTAAGAAATCAGTTATAAAAATATATGACCGATCGACATATGTACCGTGTTTGCTTGTCTCACAGTTTCTATTTGAATTTCGTTTGTGTAAATTTTGTAATTTTTAAAAGGGCCCTCTGTTTACATTATGCTGCCAGTAAGGTTAATCTATGTCTGCCTTAAAATTCATAAATATTTGTACATTTCGTTGCAAACATTCTGTTGCATGTACAATTTATTACTCGCCGAAATGTTAACTAAATATTTACCATTAAAAGTCACTCGCAAAAATATCAAATTTCATACACAAACACAGTAGTAGTTCGCATTAAAGTCCGTCCGTCGCATTAATAAAAAAATTTAATGCTGTTGACTTCGTGTTATTTGCAGTTCATAATGGTGGCAGGCAAACTTCTTTAAACTTAAATTTTCACGCTGTCAAATTATCAAGTTAATAATCACATGAGCTTATACATTCCATTAATTATGAAATGGTTATTAATTTTGGGTAGTTAGCCTTGATGGCAACACAAAAAATGAAACGTAAAAGTGAAAGACTTTTTGATTGATATCGGTATATTTTTTAATTTTTCTTTAAATCAATAGGCTTATGATTTTTGACATATTATTTATGGAAAGTTCAAAGTACAAGAATATATGTGACATTATGTATGATATGTACAAGTTGATTTTAGAGTTTCTCAATTTTGCCAACTTATTTCGATTAACCCATGTCCGTCTGTCTGTGGAAATCACGATTACGGAAAAACAAAGAAGGTTATGGGCCGACCAAAAAGTACGTGAGTCAAAAGAAGGAGGGAGGGGGTCCGGCAAAGTCTCACCAAATCTCACTAAATGCGAGGGGGGTCAACGAAAATCTCACGTCAATTTTTTAATCCATAGAGTATACATTATTGGGGGGGCGGGGTCCCGCCAGAACACACCAAATTTCACCAAGGGGAGAGGGGGGTCCGAATTTTCAAAAAAACACCTCACGTAATTTATGGACTTCCCCCTTAGTGAATGAAATTTGGTTCACAGGCTGTTGGGCTTCAAAATGGGCGAAATCAGTTTACGGACAAGCCTATCGTCCATATAAATAAAACGCTATATTGAGCGAGTTAGTTGAATATCGAATTTCTCACATATACTAGTAATAAATTAAGCGAACCTTATGAACTTGGAGAAGAAGGCGTGGCACCTCCTTCACAAGTAAAAACTTCAAAACGCTATACTGAGAAAACTATTTAAGATAATGGAACTAAATTTCACACAAGCACAAAAAATGGCTAGACTTAGCATCTGATAAAAAGTGGGCGTGGCACCTTCAATGCAAGCATTAGCTCCAAAAGTCTATGTAGACAGTTTTTTGTCCGATAAACCGTGAAACCATGCTAATCTAAGAATATAGAGATAATTCATAATTTCTATTTTAAAAAAGCTTTTTACTTGATTTAAAGCTTCAAGCTAAATAGCTAAAATGGCTAAAAGCTGTAGTAGCTAAACTCTATTATTATTATTTCGTAAATAGTTTTGTTTTTTCTACTAAGAAGTAAGCAACGACAATAACTAATGTGTAACTGACAAGCCCACCTGTAGCTTGTAATATAAAAATTCCGACAAAAAACAGCAGGAAAATTATGAATGGTACAACAGATAACTCATTGAATAAAAAATCTAATTATTATTCCTAAGCTTTCAATTAAATAATTAAATAAAAAAAATTCTAATCACATAACAAGATATAATTCTTGATAAATATGCACTTCAAATATTAAAATTAAATTTCATTCAGTAAACGCAAAAAGAACTCACGTTAAAATGCGCAAAATGAAACAGATTCACTCACTATGAACCGCCCACAACTACATACTTACATACGTGAAGTTCAAAATGCAAAATCAAAAACATGTTACGTTAAAGTAATCAATTTGTAATGCAAACATGTGCTACACCTAAAATGGTTGAAAAGTTATTGAAAATTCAAAGTGATAACTTTGCAATTAGCAGATCAAACACGAGAGCCGGAAACAAAGCGTCGTCGAAATGAAAAATCATTGGTAAACAATTTGTAAAATCGTAAAGTTATCTAAAGCTGAGCACATCACATACAGGGGTATTAACTACCCATGTATTTCTATTTTTGACTGTACGTAAGTGCTTTTTAATTTGTTTATAATTCGTATGAAGTTTAAGCGCTTAACAATGATACGATAAGATACAAAAAAACAAAACAAACGCAAATCGAACATTCTTTGCTTATTCAAAGTTAATTGTTAGCACAAACTTGTGGATGTAAATTTTTTTCACACAAATCTTGTTGATAGATTAGCTAAAGTGGTTTCCCATTTTTTTTCTGAAAGAAGTTTGTACTAAAGCACAACAATCGAAAGAACAAGTAGCAGCAGAGAACATATCATAGACTCAATTTGGTAGCTGAAATCAAAAGTGAAGAACATGAAACAAAATCAAAATTGATTCAAAATTGAAAACTATTATTGCTGGAAATGGCAGCAAATGAACTTAACATTTTGTTGGTGCCGATAAAAGAACATGTATCTTGTAAATAAACAGCAATGGAATTTCATCATAAAAATGTTATTGTAGGGTAGCGTAAGCAAATAAACCGCTCTATGTGAGTTTCATTTTGATAATATGTAGCTTACATAGAATCTGCTAATATACATACTTTTTGGGGTGCGTATTCTTTGCATTCGTACGCTTTGAGGGCGATTACTCAATGTTGCCTACTCTTAGGGTACGTTTTCTTAGTGTACCTACCCTTACAGTACTTCCTCTTTAAGTAAGTTCTCTTAGGGTGCATAGTCGTAGAGTAGGCTACTTTCTCTTTCCATACGTCCTCTTAGAGAGCTTACGCGTAGAATATATAAGGGTGCATATTCTAAAATTGTCTACACTGAGATTGCGTACTGTTTGGATGCTTATGTATTTTTAGGTTCGCTTTTTACTTTTATAACAATCTTTTTAGTGGGTTCGACCCATAAACAATTTTCAAGACCCAAAAACAATTTTTTTAAAATTTTTCCTGAAAATTCGAATTACAGCTGGGTGTAGTTTTCCTAGGTCAGGAAAACTAGATAAAGGATATGCAATCAATATTTTTTAATAGAAATTTCGAACTACATATTTCCAAATTTTCCACAAACAAATAATGTAAGGAAAGTTTGAGAACGGTGTATTATTATTTAGAGGCATATTTTTTCCTTATTATTATGCAATAAACTCAAGTGAACATTCACAAGGCGAACAGTGAGACACTACAAATATGTTTCAAATATGCTTGCTTTTATGTTTACAAAAACATTTTCATAAGTTGAAAAATCATCGATAGAGGAAGATTTTTTTAAAGAATCTTGAAGAATGATGTCATAATCAATCTCATTCAGACTTATGTGGAAAAGGTGAAGCTGCAAAACTGCCATTTAATTGTGTTAGTCACACATTCTTAACACAACATTCAGGGACCAGATAGTTGTCTGCTCCCATGGCTTATACTTTAACCTGCTCTAGCAAAGTCATACAAGTCTGACACCACTGTTTGCTCTTCCCTTTATCTTTTTTAATAAAAAACTATTTCTGAAAAAACTGTAATTTTCTGTTTTGTGAAGGACAAATAGCCAAAAAACCGGCTTGTCTGTCAGTGGATATAATTGAGAGAAAAATAATGCCACTTTTCGCAGTTTGTCCCTCTGTGAAGTTGTTCTGCAAAATTTGTATGCAGTATTTTCGAGCTTTTTAAACAGAGAATCGCTTAAAAAGTTACCTACTGTTAACTTACCCTAAACGAATGTCTGCATCGCCCCTTGCAAAATGGTAGCGCTGTAGCCAAAGCTGGCGCTGCTCGTTTGCTGTGGCGCGTTGCCCGTACGCCATTGCCAGTAGCTGAAGCTGTATGATGTAGCACGTATCTAACATGATGTTGTTAATTGAAAAATGATAAATTTTTCAACGTGATACCCCCAGACGATATTGCTGTTGTTGTTATTGTAATTTGTATCTTTATCTCTAACTGAAGGTGAAAGAAGTAGTAATAATTGTCGCAATGTTTTTGCTGTAGCTGCTGCTGCTGCGCGTCGTCACATTTAGAATAATTAAAATTTGATTTTATTTATACACAATATTATAAGTCGGTAACGCCCTCCTACTGCGCCTACCAACTATACTCCTCCCTTCATCTAATTAGGTAGCTTGTATCCGCCTGTTCGTCATATCAGTGATCGCTAAAAAATGCATAGTTTTGTTTTTTAATTAAATATTGGCAAAAGCATTTAAGTGTGCGCGCGGATATCAATTACATTTCATTATTGAAATTGTTGCTGTTGCATTCAGTACCTTGATTTATTATTCATTTGATTTGTGTTTTGTAAAAATGTTTAATAATTTTTTTTTTTTTTATTATTATTTTTCAAAGTGTTTGCTATCTTAAGCCTTTGTTTGATTTTTGTATTAGCTTGTCATGCTTAGAAATTGTGGGCGGACGCCAATATTTGCTACAATTTTTGTTGAAAATCATTTTTTTTTTACGCCATGTGATAAATGTTTGGCATCCCACTCAATAGACTTGAACAAAAGCATTTGCAACATATATGAATTACAGTTTATAACCTTGTTTTTGTACTCATTATTAACAAGTATTTAACAGTTTAAGCTATTAGCAATTGCAGCTGTTTTACTATTAATTTGCTTTGAATAATTGCGACTTAATTGCGTGGCTTAATTGTTTACATTTTTCATTATATGCTTATATGATTATTTGGTTATTAAACTTATCATTGTCAGAAATCGCAGTAGTACCAGTGTTAGTGAATGGCAATAGTGTAAGAAATGAATTTTCTAAATCATCTTCTAAAAGTTTTCTTAATTTGATAGAGAAAAAAATAATAATTTTCAATATTTCTATTTCAAAGTTGTTCATTTTGCTCCAAAATATTTACAAAGATGAGTATTTTCCCTAAAGTAAATATATTTTCTTATAACAAGTTTACCCAATCAATTTTTAGCAAAACAAAAAAAAAACACACTTTTCTTGTATGAAAGTGACTGCAGTATTTATTTTTCAAAACAATTCACAAGTTTTAAGAAAACTGTTTACACACACTTGCAAGTTTTTGCAAACTTAAATTGAAAAACTCTCTGATCTTTCTGTGCAATTCCGTTCAATTTATTTATTGTGTTTTTTGCAGAAGCTACGAGCATATTCGTACCCATATTTTCCGTCTTTAAACCATTTTTCTCAGTATACCTGTAAATTGAAATAAAGTATTTTATACGTAAAAAGGTATTTCTTTTAATATTTTTGTATTCAACACACCCAAAAATAAAACTTTTGACATCAAACCGAAACCAAAAATTGTAATTTTTAACATGCTCTTATTTAGCTTTAGATTTTATTATTAAATTACACCACTCATTTCATGTAGGTAAATATGTTGCAACATTTGTTCTCAACTATTAATTTAAACTTGTTATATCTGACGTCATGACTAAACCGCTACACCCAAATTTTGTCAATTTTTCTATCCACGCAATTTAATTATTTCAAGTTACAATTTTTTTTTTTTTTTTGCAAAATAAAATTAAGCAGCTTTACATTTAATTGCCTTTGCATGCGCTTGTAACCCACTCAAGGAAATGCCTTCAAAACTAAGTAACTAAGTTATTAGGCTGTGGGTTGTTTTTCAGCCAGATAGGCAATCCAAGCGAGCAAGCAACCAACCAAGCAATGAACTAAGCCGTTGCCGTTGTCAATTGCAATGCAAATGTTCATGAAGGCGGTTTTTGTTTTTTTTTTTGTTGCTACATCAACTTGTTGCATGTTTGTCGTTTTGTCTACCTGTCTTGTTTGTTACATTTGTCGCTTTGTCGATTCGTCATAGAACAAGGTAAACACAAAACATTTGAGGCAATAACTTGCAGATATACAATTAGAGTTCTACGCTCAGTTATTTGTTTTTTCGCTGCTGCTACACCCGTTTGTTGTTCCGTTGTCTAGTTTGTTGTTCGTAGTAGTTTGAGTCATCAGTTGGGCTTTAATTTTTACTTCGAATTTAAACTGATGAATCTTGGCTTAGTCTTAGATTTATTTTTAATTATTTCGAATTCTTGGGGGCCAAGTTAACGTTTTTAAGAAGTTTGTCTTAATATAGACACTAGTTGTACAATCCTTTGCAGTAGCTTATTTTATTCATTGCCATTTTTGAGAAACAACTTTACTCACGCTTCTAAAATATTTCATTTCTCGTAAATAAAGTATTGTGAATTTTCTTACTTTCTTAATTTATGCTGCTACCAATCCACGACCTGAACAAAAGAAGCATTCCATTTCCTCGAGTCCGTGCTAGATTTTCCCAATTTCGCTGCCCGAGTGATCTAGTTTTGGCGATTACCTAGACTCTGCCATTTCTTATCGAACCTGAAGGCTATGAATTATTAAAGATGATCTTTGGTGGAGCACTACCTTCCATTAAGTCGATGTGTCCAAGCCAATGCAACTGACAGATTTTCTCCTTTAAATTCACAAAATTTCTTGAAATGACGGAACCAATTGGCAGCTTCTCGATTATTTTTTGTGGTGATATGTCAAATTTCTAGTTTTTGTGCGTAAGCTTGTTGATTTTAGGCCATTTGGAAGACAATGTTCTCCGTATTTTGCCAAGATACGTCCTCAGATGCTTAAAAAGGTGGCCAAAAATTTGACCTACATAGTCGCGGCGAACATTGTAAATTTTTTGAAGTTTTTTCAAGGTCGTACAAACCTGATAGGAGGCACATAGGAGAACAAACAAAACGGCATGTGAATTATTGATCCATAGAGAGAAAAAAAAACACTGAGGTATTTCACAAGAATCATTTATCCTACAACTTTTCGAAGTGTCCTTCGATTTTCCATCTTAAATGCTCCAAAAAAAAAAAATCAGAAGAAAAGACAGTGATCTACCGTAGTTCCGAAAATCCACTTGTTATCCACCTGTTATTTTCAATGTAAAATGGTAGTGACATCGTATTATGATTATTTCTCTCTATAGAGCAATAAATTTCACATCACCATGCTGTTTCAATCATCCTTTTACGTGTCTCCTATCAGTTTGTCTGGATACGAATTTACCCCAGTAAACTTACCAGTGTGAATTTAAATTGTAAAAGCTTTCTAAAAATAACTAACTATCTCACTTATAAAAAAATTAAATTTGTAAATTTACATTCGCAACACTCTTCGTACATTTTTACGTAAGTTTTTTTTTTTTGGTAAATTTGCAATGATGGCTCATTGTTTGTAGTATTTTCGTCAATAAGTAGACTTAGCGCCCAGCTGTTATTTTTATTGACTAACAGCGCCACCATACGTGTACAAATTTTTAATTTAATTTATTTTTTGTCTTATTTGTTTTGACAAGATTTTAATCAGTAATACCAGCACGTCAAGTTAAAATCTGTAGCTCGTGATGAGCTTTATTTTCACTTTAAATTTATAATTTTTCTCTTTTCTATGTCTTCTGACTAAGGATCTTGAAATACATATATTTATTTGCTCTGCTTTCCCAATAATTTGTCTTTGTTTTCATTACTACTACTGTTGGTTGACAGCAATCAACCGTCAACAGCTATACCATCATTGTCAGCTTTGTCATTGTCTTTTTCTTTAAGTAGCTCAGTTTTATTTACTTTTACAGCGAAGTGGAATGTCACAGGTACATCAACATCACCATTATCATCAACTTAATCATCAGCAGCTTTATTTTTATTATTATTACCAAAGTATCAAAGATATTCGTTTCAACAACCTCAACTACTGCAACTCATTCAAAAATTTCTTAAATCTTTACAACTGCGCTCGTATATAATTCTCACTCAGAGTTTAACACATACAAAGGGTGCTCACATGCTCTCTTTCGAAATACAAAAAGTGATCGTGTGACAAATTTTCTCACTGTTGTTTCATTGATATACGAATAATACTCTCAAGCATAAAACTCCACTTTTTGTGCTCTTCCTTGCTGTTGCTCGCTCATGCTTTACAGTTTCGACTCCAACTTCACTTAAATATAACTCAAATTTTACGCGAACTATATATAGTCCAAGAGCCGGCTGTAGAAAAGTCGAGTGTATAAGATTACAGGATGGGATGCATGCCAAATGATAGAGCTCGACGAGCCTAAATAGAATATCTAGGGTTGCCTTGCCAAAACCTGTCCCGATGGCCGAAAACGCCCGAACTTTAGCCAATTTTATTGTTCTAATTAAAACTGTAGTACATAACAGCTCGAAATGAATGCCAAATGATAGAACTCGAAGAGGCCTAATTATAATACCTGGAATTGCATTGTTGAATCCTGTCCCAAACATGGGTTTTCACCGGTTTTTTAGGTCATTTTTCATTAATGAAGATAACAGCTTGAAATTTGTGCCAAATGATAGATATCGAAGAGCCTTAATAGAATATATAGGGTTGCCTTGTAGAATCCTGTCCCAAACATGAGTTGCCACTCATTTAAGAAAATTTGACACCAAAAACGGGTGTCAAATAATGTTTAGGACATGATTCGACAAGGCAACCCTATATATTCTACTTAGGCTCTTCGATATCTATCATTTGGCACGAATTTTAAGCTGATATCTTCATTAATGAAAATTGACCCAAAAAACCGGTGAAAACCCATGTTTGGGACAGGATTTAACAATACAATCCCAGGTACTATATTTAGGCCTCTTCGAGTTCTATCATTTGGCATACATTTCAAGCTGTTATATACTACAGTTTTAATTAGAACAACAAAATTGGCTAAAATTCGGGCATTTTCGGCCATCGGGACAGGCTTTGGCAAGGCAACCCTAGATATTCTATTTAGGCTCATTGAGCTCTATCATTTGGCATACATCTCATCCTGTAATCTTATACACTCGACTTTTCTACAGCCGGCTCTCAGCCTAATAGCATAGTATTGGCATCATCTGTAGACGCTGTTACTTTGAAGATACGTGGTTTCGACATTTCGTTTTCTTAACTTTTTTGTTCCCTTTATTATTTTGTTTATTCATATGGTTTCTATTCCAATGCTATTTTTGTACGTTCAACTCGCTGTCGTTCTATTTACAATGCTGTAGATAGGTTGTTTTTTTCTCTTTAGTTTTAACTTATATTTTTATTTTTGATTTGGCTATAACATTATGTTGCTTGGGTTGCATTGGAATGCTGTTGATTTTTGTTGTACGAGTATTTATGGTTTTTTTTTTTTCCTTTTTGCGGTGTAATGTTACAGTGTTTTTTTGTTTCTGTTGTGTTCTGAGTGGTGCGTGATTTAGGTTAAATTGTTGCATATCAACATTTTTCGCATTATAAAAGTTAAGACTCTTATCTGTATTTTTTTTTTTTATGCATAGCATTTTGATAATGCCTTGCAAACGATTTGCTGATATGCTTGGAATGAGTAATTTTCATGAAAATTGTTAGCATATATTTCAAAACTTTAATGCTTACATTTTGTATAATCATTTGAAGTACATAGTTTCAAGATTTACTGACAACTGCTAATTATGGTAGAAGTTTATGTGTAAAATTTGTGGCACAGTTTAAATCGGCTTAAGAAAATTTCAGTTAAGACCAATTCTTCATTAGTGTTGCACGAAATTTTACTTTCGTTTTTGGGGAAATTTTTATTTTTTTTAATTGGGTCAAAAACGAAAAGTTATTTTGCCTAGACGAGTTGCCGAGTTTTCTTAATTTAAATTGCATTTTTTCTTTTTGCTACGAATTTGCTTGTATATTAATCTAAACACTCTTTCATAGTAAATTTATGCTATGGAAACAAAATGCAATTTATGCCAGCGATGGGCAAAAAACGAAAAATGAGCCAATGTTGGCTTTTTACAACAAACACGTCGTTTTTCTTCAGGAATATACCAAGAAAAAAAAAACATGCACTAACTAGCACATTCTTATCGTTGTGTTTTTTTTTGTTATAAAAGCTATGCATAGTATTTGCATTATTGTTATTGTTGCACCATTCAAAAACAAAAAATCGAAGCGAGCGAACAAAGAAACAACAATGTGCACATTGAGGACAGCTTCTCTCGTTTCGTTTGATCAGTGTACTTTTATTTCTACACTCATGTCGTTCTTGTTGGAATCTTAGAATTGGCTTTTGGTTTATTGCAGATATTTTTTTTTCAAATCGAGATCGAATTTATGGTGTGGTTTTTTTCAGTTGGGGGCCGTCCATAAATTACGTGAGTCAAAATTGTGGGGAGGGGGCCCGGAAAAATCTCACCAAAGGGGAGGGGGGTCAACGAAAATCTCACGTTGACTTTTTAATGCAGATTACATCTAAAAATTATAAGGGAAGTTTCACGGGAGGGAGGGGGGTAGACCCGCCAGAACTCACCAAATCTCACCAAGGAGAGGGGGTTCGAATTTTAAAAAAAGCACCTCACGTAATTTATGGACGTCCCCTTGTTGTAATTTTTTGTTTTTGATGCTTTGCTGTTTCCAAATTTTTGCCCATCTATGCTCTAATCCATAGTATGCATCTCAACCAATGCGGTACTTTTTGCCTGAGCTAACATAGTTTGGAGTTTCAATCTCGATCAAAAGAGTCGATAAAGAACCTCACTGAAAAAGAGGTATGAAACCAAGCCTAACAAAATTAAAAATACTTTTATCGTATTTTATGAAAAAAATACTACAAATTTACTATTTTTCCAAATTTTTTATCATAACCGTCCATTTGCCTACAAAATTTATAAGTTTGAGGTCAAAGCAAAATTTTCAATTGTTTGACCACTTGTGACCGTCCGTGACAACAGTGTAATCTGACTTGGACTCTAAAGTTCTAGCGATCAAATTGTCTCAACATGAGCTATTTATATGCAAAGTTTCAGAATCAATTTTTTTTTTGTTCGACGTGTTTTTCGAAACAGATGTCCTTTGGTGACTACATTTTTTCGTGCAGATTAAACGTACGAGTACATAATATTTATTTATGTATCTTACGCACCGTATTTCCTTTTAACACTACTTCACGCTCTTACAAATGAGTTAATTCTGAATATGCTCTAAATACTTCCTACGCTTAATGTTTCAAAAAGGTAATGACTTCATTCCCTATATGATGTTGTTAATTTGCATTAAAATTTACAGTTACTTCAAGTAGCAAATGTAAATTTGAAATTTATTTTTTGTAATGCTCGCATAAATCAAATTTAACAAGTGCATAATTCAATTTTCCTAAAAGCTATAAATTAATAAACTTCAATTTCAATAAAACTAACAAACGCACAGGAAAACCTACGACCAACCACCATTTAGAGCAAAAAGGAGGTGGTTGTGTCAACCAATTTCCGCAAGATCGCGTGTAGTGTGCTCACCGCGCCACTCACTGTTAATTTTCTTGGCAACATTTTAGCCAGACTGTTAACGTTGTCTGCTGACGCCCTGCCATCTTAACATTTTTAATGTTTTGTTAGTTGGTTTTATCTCAGTTCCCCCAATTCTCGCGCGCTCGTCATCACTCAACCCACACAGTTGCACACACCGATTGCCGTGTGCTCGCGCGGTCGTGTTGCGTGCATTTGTGTTGGTGCAGTTGTGTTCATGCTATTGCTGGTTTTCACGTTACTCAAAATGTTCAGAGCAGTTTAGTCCGTTTTGAACTACGATACCGAGCGGTAGTTTTCGTACATTTTTATTTTTTTTTATTGAGAAAAAATATATATATTTGATTTTATTTATTTAATTAAATGTTTTCAATAAATTTGTGCAAAGCGTTAAGTTGAAGAGAAGATTAATAATACGTGCGTAGTTAAATAAAAAAAAATATTAATAATAATTTGATTTGCTGTGTAAAAATATAAAATTCAGAACTTTAAAATTTATAGTGTTCTATAACAAAAAAAAAAAAAAAAAGTGCTGGAAATAAGAAACCCACTAAAAGAAACCTATTGAGTGAAAATAAACCTGTGTAAAAAAATTCCAAATATTTGCTTGAAACTCGAAAGAATCTGAAAGCTTGATTTTTGCCATTACATTTTAGTTTTTATGTTTTTTTTTTTTTTTCGTTGGCTCATTTCTGTTCTGTTCATTATTGAATTTGTAGTTTCATTCAAGAACCAGTTTCTTGTTTGGCAAGAAGTTTGGGTCGACAGCAACAACAACAGCACAATAACGACAATTTTGTGGAACGCAGTCAATAGAAGGCATAGGAATATCTACGATTTTGTTTTTTGTTATTGCGTACGTTAGAGACGCGTTATCGGTATTTGTAACGTTACGATATATTTTTTGGTCAATAAGAGTGACGATTGGTGACTGAGTGTAAAAAAAAGAAGTTTAAAACCAGGTTTTGATGTCACAATTATAAAAGCATACTTTTAAAAATGTGTTAAAGAAATGATGAGGATATTTTGTTCTGGAAAAACAATCGTAAATTCTTTAAAAATCCTAAGTAGCTTATGAAAACATATACCTGATTGCTACAAATTTGGAAAAGCCTTTCCTTTTTGATTTCTTAAATTTCTCGTAAATTTTTTAAATCTAATTTTAAACTCTAATTTGTGAATCATGTTAGTTTGATATTTTCAAAAAATATCTCAATTTAAAAAAAAAAAATATCAGCAAATTTTTTTTTAACTCAATTCAAAAAAGGTCCTCCAAAGGCCAATACTTCTTTTTAAATATTATTTTGAAAAGTCTTGACTCTTTTAAAATAAAAATTAATATTTATGATTTCCGTTAAGACACTCAAACCCTTACCACAATAGCTCGGTTAAATCTTGTCGCATTGAAATTTTTTTGGTGAAAAATCGAGGATTTTTTCTTCTCTGTACATTTGTACTTGTAATTTTCATGTAATGAGCAAAAAATGAAAAAAATAGCGACTACGAAATACTAAACGCGAAACCAATATTGCCAACTATATCGCTTCCAAAAAGATATCAACCTTGTTGGAATAACATGCGTCTGGATTTCGCTAGCTCTTAGTCTATATAAAGAAAATGGCATGTCGCTAGTTCAAAATATACTTAAAATATTTATAGAGTGTAAAATATCAAACATCTAGTGAAAATAATCGATGCCTATTTGAACGAGTAAAAAATTATGAAAAAAATCTTCATTAGAAAACATCGATAGCATAGTTAACAGTAAAGTAACGGTGAAAACTATATCAAATTAAAGCTAACTCGTTTAGAAGAATGAAGAACTATAATTATATTTATAATTTATGAATTCATATCACAAATAATTTGAAAGAGATGTATGCTCAAGTAAAACTACTCGCTGCCTTGAATTGACGAGTAAGAGAAAAATATTTGATCCAGAAAATACACACTGCTTAATTGCATGAAAAAAAAATCGGGTAAAAAAACAAAAAGTATTAAGCAATGAGAGTATATGCCAAGAAGTAATGATATCAAAAAATACCCCAACCGAACTCATTTTTAGTAAAGAAAACTGTTTGTTTCAATAGAAGCAAAGCTTAAACTAGATACAAATATACCCAATTACATGAGGAAAAATAAGATACGGAAAGTATTCAATGGAATGCATTAAATTGAAAGTAACGATTTGGAAACAAAAACGAATACTACGCGATTTTCAGTAAAAAATTCGACGCTAGAGTAACATTTGAAAGTATCACTGAAAGTGTTACTACAACGAGTCAATAAGTAACGAGTATTGAAAGAAGAAAGATTCTGTCAACAAGTAACGCAATCATTGCCTCACATAGTCATTGCCAATATAACGAGTAAAAAGTCATTGACGAATGAGTATCGATATCAATTGTATCAACATTGCTATGCATAAAAACATATGGCATAAAAGTATCTATGACTATTTTCTCAATAACTACGTTGAAATTCTCGTCGTATCTTTTTTTGCTTTATACAATGTGTAGATACACCTAGTATGTGATTTATTTACGTATGTGAGGCTCCAAAAACCGTCGTTTTCTTTATTTATTTTTTTTTTGTTTTCGATGGAATTTTGTTGATTCTATGTACCTATGTTGATACGTTTTTTTTTACCTGTTCGTTTGTTTCTTGGCTCATAGTTGTTTGACTTAATGACTTGGTCGATGACGACGACGATCGACCCATCTTATGGTCATAGAGAAGCTACAACAGCAGCCATAGCAGCGTGTAACCCTCTTAACTTGTTGCCTTAACAATATATAATCGTCTCAGATAATGAAAATAAAATAAGTGAAAACTGTGTAGAGAAAACTGTAAAAAGGTAACGACTGCTAAAAAAAAATAATGCCATGAAGAAAAAGTGAATTGCACAAGTGTAGCAAATAGCAGAGAGCAAAATTATAAGAAAAAAAAACGAATGAATGCAGCTAAGGAAAGAAAAAAACTCAATACGAGTACTACTGCCTTTCTTTCACCACAAACAATTGTTATTGTCGTCGACCCAAGTCGGATTTTTTTTTTTGAAATTTATTTTATTTTTGCTCTTTCACCGCTTATTATGCATAGGGAAATTCGTTTTTTTTTTGTATTTTTATTTTAATTTTTTTTTTTAAATTTTTTATGGCTTTCTTTGAGAGAAAAAATAAAAATGGTAGTAAAAATCTCGTTGTTTCATAAAAAAATTCGCAACAAGACAAAGTTTGTGCTCAAATGGGCATTATTTCATATCATATCTAATCAAGTGGCAACTTTGTGCGCGTACAATGACGCTCTGTTGACGACGGATGTTTGAAAGTTTTGTTTGAAATGAAGTTTTTTTATGTTTCTGCACATTATTCTTGTCTTGTGCTTTTTATTTGTTTGCGCAGGAAATTAAAGTCGATTATTTAAATTGTCCAACAGCCACATCAATTAGGTTCAATTGCGGTGTATTTAAGTGCAAGCTGTTAAATGTTTAAAAGTATCTGGAAGATGTAAAAGTATCTACAAGATATAAAAATATCTGAAAGGTATAAAAGTATCTGAAAGATATTAAAGTATCTGCAAGATATAAAAGTATCTTTGAGATACAAATTCTCTGTAAGATGAAAAGTTTTTACGGAATACAAAGTATTTAAAAGATTCAAGGCACACACATCCCTTGATTTTGATCTATCTGCAAGTATTTGCAAGTTTAAAATATCTGAAAATCACATAAGTGCCTGCATTTAACTAAAGATATTTAATATCTGAATAATTCAAAAACCTGGCAGATGTAACAGTATCTTCAGGGTATGAAATTAACTGCAGCTACAAGATACAAAAGTATGAGTATATTAAAAGTATCAAAGTACTTACAAGATATGATTTTTTTTTAAATACAAAAATATGTACAAGATACAAAAATACCTGCAAGATATGATACAAGTTAAAAAAGTAACTACGATCCAGAAAAGTATCTACGATATATAAAAGAGCTATTAAAATATATATGATCTATAAAAATATCTACGAGGTATAAAAGCATCTACGAGCTATAAATTTATCTACAATATTTGAACTATATTTAAGACACAAAAATGTGATGTCAGACGTTTGAAATTTTAAAGTTTCCACAATTTCGTTAAAAAACGTCTAAATTGAAACTGTTTCCGCAGTTAAAATTAATAGGTGTATGCTTAATTTTCGCTGGCATTTCGCTTCAACAGCAATTTAAAAAGTGACTAATTTGTTACACAGCCATAAAAATATTCCCGAAATAAACAGGAGATGACTGTGTGCCAATTTTCTCTTTAATTCTATCACAATAAAACAAAATTACATATCTAAAATAAACACATAAAAATGTTTTCTAATTGAATAGGCAAGACAATATTTTATTTCCAAAAACTTCCGCAAACTGCAAAATAAATACTGCATCTCATAGATAGCATTTTCGAAACTGCTGCTGCTCTCCTGTTAATATCGTACAATAAAATTTCACAGACGCATTTAGATCGCAATAACCAATTGATCTAAAATAAATATAGATAACAATTAATATAAATTGAAAAATCACTTTCACAATTGAAAGTACGAGTATTTTATAGATACACACGCAATTAAAGAATGCAATAAAAAGTAGAAGCAACAGCTTCATTTAATTAAAAAAAAATTCCTGCCAATAACTGACAACAATTGTCAACTCAAATCAAAATCAAACAAAACTATATAACACAAAACTTCATGTATCCACTAGATACTTGCACTCGCTAGCAATTTTACGCTGTGTGTCACCCAACCCAACATATTTTGTGTGTGACTGTGACTGCGTGATTTTTGTTTTGTGTGCTCAGCATCTAATGGCAGTATTTTTATTCCATTTTTATTTTTTTTTTTTGTAGCTTATCGCGATACTTTTTTCTATGAATCTCAAAAAATGCGTCCTCTCAGCTTTGCGGTGCTCATTGTGCGCCAAGTTTCGTAGTTGTTATTTGATTTGTAGGCAGCTGCATACAGCAAAATATTGAAGGAAAAAAAAATCTCTCATTTTTATTTAAAATTTTTTGGTATTTTTGTTTATATTTTGCCGGCTTTACACGGTTTATTTTTTTTTTTACATATATAATTTAGTTTTTAACTGTATGTTTATTTCTTGCTGTCATGCCGGCATAAAGTATTTCATATATACTTTAAGTAATGTATCTCAGAGTTCGTCGACGCCGCGTTATTTTTTTTATTTTTCCTACGAATTTCTTTGGCCATACTCCAATTGGAACAACGTGCGCTTGGATTTTATACCGATTTACTCAGCAAAATTTGTTTAGGATTTCGAAAATACAAAAAATTCGTTTATTTATGCGTTTTATGATGACGGAAGTGTTTATGTACTCTACTGCAGTGCATTTTTACAAGCAATTTTTTTTTTACGCAATACACTTGAAGAAACTTTAGTGCTAAAATTGACTACAAACTAACTGATTGTGTGTTACAAATTAATCATAAAATTCTTATAATTTAGTTCAAAAACGCATTTGAAGTGAAATATTTCTGAGTGTTGATTTTCTTAGAAATTAAAAGAAAAAGTTTTATAAAAAAGAAGGAAATAACAAACGCAAACGTTGAAAAAGAAAAAAACAAGTGCCATTTACAACAACAAAAACTTCCACAAGCGTACCTCTCGTCAACTATAAATTGCCATCAACATCAACAATACCCAACATCACAAACGAAAGTAACAAATTGTTTTGTGTTTGAAAGAAAAAAAAAGAAAAAAATCCTGTTCTCATCAAAAAAAAAAAAGTGTCTTCAACGCATGGTTTATTTTTTTTACATGTACTCAATTGTCAAAATTACAACAAAAAAATAAAAAAAGTACCCCAATTCGTGCGTGTGTTTATGTTTGTGCCTGGAATACGTGTCTAAACCCCAAGTCCAATAGTCGTTGTTGCAATGACAACGCAATCGTATTATAAAGATCGTCTTGGATTTGATCCGAAAGAGGCGCTCTATGAATCTTCCACCTCGAATTCATCCAAAGGTGGTCGGCATCAACAGAACCAACAGCATAATAATCATCATGCGCATCGTAATGCAACGCCGTCATCATCGCGAATCTCTGTGTCACCAGGCGGCGGCGCAAATCATCATGGTCATCATCAGCATCATGACCTCTATGCTGAAACTAATCCAGCTAAAAAAGCGAAACATTCATCGACGCTACTATTGCCGCAGGGCGGTTATGAGGATGCATTGACACAATTTAAAGGTAGCATGTCCATTTGGGAGTATTTTGTTGAAAACTGGGATTTTGTATGTAAGTCAGTCGTCTGCAGGAAATTCAAGTAGCCAGTGAGTTAGTAGTTCTGAAATGTTTAGCTGAGTTGGTTCGTTGGTTCGTTTTTTTGCCTGTTTGTTTGTTCAGTTCCTCAGTGAATGGAAAACTAAATTGCATATGCTATACTAATGAATGTTATTTTTATAGTCATGAAACATAAGTGACATAAACAAATTTAGCTCTAATAACTAATGCTATTGCTTTTTCAATCAAATAAGAACCTTGTGAAATTCTTTTAATAGACGAGGATCTCACAATAGGCCTTCTGAGAAGCGACTGCCGACTGATGACTAGCTCTGATCTCTTTAATCAATCATTGTATCATTATATTATTGGTTACTAAGAGAGGGTTTTTGGTGACTCACTCAAAAAATATGCTTTAAATCGAGAATATAGTGAACCAATTTGTAAAGGAAAAAAATCATAATTTTCTCAAAAATTTTAAAAATTACGTAGCTCAGTCAAATTTTTTCTGCTCCCATCTGCAAATTTTAATAAAATTTTTGACTTTAGGTCTATTTTTCGAATAAAAAATTTTCAATTTTTGCTAAATTGAAAGTCTGATTTCAAACTTTTATAAACAATTTACTAAATTCTTTATTTTATAAGAAGGCTAAAAACGATTAAAATTTATTTTTATATGAAACAATATAAAAATTTATATTTTCATATAAAAAAAAAATTTAATCGTTTTTCGCCTTTTTATAAAATAAAGAATTTTAATTAGAACGATTTCATCACAAAATAATACACTTACTAAATTGTCTTGGTACTATTCTAAAGTCATTCTATCAGACTTTGCAGAAACTTAGAGTTATTAGAATGTTTGTAGAACATAAATTCTAAACTATTAGCAAATGCTCTTGGAACATTCAGAAACCTATTCTCCAAATTTCATAAAAATCTATTGATGCACAGAAAATTCTTGACTTACATGTGTTTTTCAGCTTCATGGACTAGACCATAGATAGCAATAGAAAAAAACCCGACCATAAATTCGATCTCAATAGCAAAACAAAATTCTGCAATAAACCAAAAAACCAATTCAAGCAAAAACGACATGACTGTAGAAATAAAAGTACATTGATCTAACGAAACGAGAGAAGGTATCCTCAATGTGCGCATTGTTGTTTACTTGTTCGCTCCTTTCGGTTTTTTGTTTTTTTTTTTTTTCTTCTCAATGATGCAACAATAACAATTATATTATTAATAACAAAAAATGTGCGTAGCAGTGATGGGTGCATGTATTTGTTGTTTTGGTTATTTTTCTTAAGAAAAACGACGTGTTTGTTGTAAAGGTCTAAAATTGACACATTTTTCCTACTTTGCCCACCTATGGCTTACATTATAGCCTTCAATACCTCATGCAGCAGTACGTTTTTAATTTTTCGCTTTCAGGGGAGTGCCGATCGAATGCTTTCTTTAATAAACGAAAATTTTTTAAAATATTAAATACCACAAATTCTTTTTCCATTAATTCAGAGTTATTTTAAGCATTCGTACACCGTGTACTTTTACCTTAAAATATGCAAATTTTGTAATATTTATGATAATCTTTGCTTTCAAAAAATTTTACATAAGTAATTCAATACTTTTTTTTTTTTTTGATGAGAATCTTTAAATTTATGCATTAAATATTTTATCAAAAATCTTCAAGACAATGAATATTTACAACTAAAATTCTTTCTAAAATATTAATAAGCTTAGTTCTCAGAAGAAAAAAAAAAACGACAGGTGGTTTGCAAAACTCAGCTTATTTATATTTTATAGAATAGCTATTTTAAGTCATGCTTTCAGCAAAAGTAAATAATTTGCATACGATTTTCCTTTAGAACAAAACAATTCCTAAGATTATTGTCTTGGTTAAATGAATCAGATTAATTTACTGTGAATTGATTAAGCTTGAATACGAAGAATTTGCTTATTGATTCGAATTGAAATTCGTTGACGAAATATTTGCTTAGATTGAAAATAAAATTAAAAAAAAAGAGTTAATTAAAACCAGTTTTTTTGAGCTCAACGTGCGGCGCTATGATGCTATGAAGACTTAAGAGTTCCAAGCGAATTTTTTTGCTGCTTCTTAAAAGCTTAAAAACAAAGTTGAGCTTAACACATTTTGTTAACATAATTTATTAAATTTGGCATAATTATTTCCGTTATGAGTTTTTTTTCGATGCTATTTAACTTTATTGTAGCTTTAAAATCGCGTTAATTATTTGAGTTTCATTAGCATATGGTTTGCATTTTGATTAATTTTTAAGTTATAAAATTCTAAAAATAGTTAAATTTTTAAAAAGACGTAAAATAGCTAGCTATAGGAAAGAAGAATATCCCAAAAGTCAAATAACGACCTTCAATAAAAATAAATCAATTCAATAATAATTTATTATTTCATTTTTATCATATCACTAGTAAAGTAAATAAATAACATTTGAAAAAAAGTGGGAAAAAACTAAATTTATATGAATAAGTGCTGGCGATATGCGAAACTTTCAACAACCAGACTAATGTCTGAGCAAACTGAAGAAAAATTTGAGTTAACCGAATGATTTGATTTCATAGCGTTGCTGTTGATGATGTCACTCACTCAATCGCTTGTGTTTTTTTTTTTTTTTTCATTTCATTTTGCACAAACACGCTTACAAACCTGGTTACTGATTACCTGTCTCCGTGTTCTTCTTCATTTTCTCTTTATTCTGATTATCAATGTTTTTTTGCTTTGGTTTGGCATCAAAACCATTCAGTCATTCACTCACTCAAAACATCAAATAAATTAAAAACGGTCAATCAGTATACTATATTTTTTATTGTTTTTCTTGTTGGTTAAGATAAGCTAAAAATACCGTTTATACTTCACATTGAAATAACAACGCTCCGCAAAGAAATGGTTTCTTAACTCTTGCCTAGACGATTTTTGGGAAAAGTGAATTTAGCTCAAGAGATTTTCATCAAAAGATTTTAAAGCAAAGTAGCATATTATCGGCTAAAGTCGGTATCTCCTTTTTTTAAAAAAAAAACATAACTCTTGGATGTAGATCGTTTAGGAAATTAGGTACGCGTCTAATTGAAAAGTTCGTTTAACTTTTTGAAAATTGAGTCTTAATCTTTTTCAATGAAAGGCTTTCAGGAACTCACAAACGATTCCTTTTAAAGAGTTGTGTTCATATTAACAGGTGTTCGACTTTATCCGACGAGATGTACATTATCAAATACATAGCAATAGATTCAATTTCATCTCTTAAAGATAAAAAATAGTCTAATAGATACCAATATATGTGTTGGAATAAATATATCCGCAAGATGCGAATTTATTTCAAAAAGATAAAAAGTTTTAAATTAAAAATAATATCTAAAAACATAAATGTATCTCAAAAATAAAAGTGATACACTGATAAAGCTTAAGATGTATCGTAAAGATTAACATGTATCTAAGGATGAAAATGTATCTAAATGATGCAACAAAATACAAGTTAAAAATATATCTAAAAATATAAATGTATCTTAAAGATAAAAGTGTATCTAAAACTTAAGAAGTATCGGAAAAATTAACATGTATCTAAGAGATAGAAATGTATCTAAAAGATAGAAATGTATCTAAAAAATAGAAATGTATCTAAAAGATTTATATGGGACACTCTACGCCAAATCGGACACCCTTTTGCAACTGCATCTCTGATTTTATGAAATTTTTTTATTCTTTTAATACTGGTGGAGAGTATTTGCATAATTTTTTTTATCAAGCTATTGAGACATGAATTTATGAAAACTAACGTTTTTTAACATTTTGTATGCTCATGACTCTGCGAATAACCAGCCAAATTGCATTTCAGAATTTTTGTTTTAGAGCATTCTTATAATAAAAAAATTTTAAAAAAATTATTTATTTAGAATGATATTACTATGATATTTTCAAGTTTTAAAAATAAATCCTCATTTCTATGGATCGATTTTCTTCAAAGTTTTTTTAGTTATCTGTGTTGAAAAATAATTAGATGTGGCAAATCATTTTTTTAATTATTATTGTACCTAATTACATCATTCTTCCCGACAAGTGCTAAGAATATTTATCTTTTTTTTTTTGTTACTAAATCTGCACTAGATTGAGCGAGCGCGTGTTAGTTAGTTTTGTTGTTATTGTATTTGTTAGCGCATTTATCATCACATACGCTCACAAACGCAAAAATTCTCTCACTCTCTTGCAAGTGTGAAATTTATTGCAAAGTTTATTAGAAGCATGTCAAAAAAATAGCGAAAAAAAATTGAAGTTCAAGTTTTTAACGTTGTGATAATAATTTAAAATAATAACAGCAAAGCAGCAACAAATACAATAAGAACACAACAACAGCGAAAAATGTTTATCAAAAACAACAACAACGACCACAGAAACAAAAACAATTGTAAAATAATAACAATAACGTAAATACTAATAACAACAGGCACATAAAATTAAACAGCTTTTCAAGTACGCCACATAGATGGCGCTGTTCGTTGATACGGGCAGTTAAGTGTGTGTTTTTTATTAATTTCATTATTAGTTATTGTTATTTGCTATTTAGTAATTTATGTCTTAATTTTTCAACTTTTTAAAATTGTTTTTTTTTCTCATTGTTGTTATTTATTTACGTTTGTTTTTTTAATGTTTTGATTAGCAATTTATACTTGCAAATGCAATATTACACGTAATTTTTCTTGTAAATGAAATTTTATATTCATATCCCATACGAGAACAATGACGCATAACCTGTGAATGTTGATTTAAAAAATGTTGCAGCGCTTTTTTTAATTATTATTTTATACAAATTTTTACCATTTACCTAAGGTAATTACCATAAAATCACAGCTTTAGTACTTATTTAATACTTGAACGAATGTTATTTAATTTTAATTTTTCTGGCTTTCAATGGGTTGGTTGGTACTTGTCAATTATTGAATACTACTCGAAATTACTTTGGGGTTAATGAAGAAGCATCATGTTTAAGATTTTTTACTGCTTAACCTCGGCCTTCTTATTATGAACAGACTACTTTAATTTTTTTTAAGTACTCACAGGCAATTTTTGATTTAATCTAACGAGTGTCTTGAACTTCAAACGCTAGCCTTTTTTAAAAAAATAGGATTGCTTCTACCTACAGCTTCGAACAGTTAAAAGATTCCTTGGTTGGTAAGCCGTATAGATTAAAATAGATTTCGGTTTCCTCAAGATATCATCACCTTAGATCGTTTCTAATTGTTATCTTCTTTGAAACACAAAGTTTCAGTTTCATTTCCAACCCTGCTTGACTTGATATTAAAAGAAAAAGTATCATATTTGCTTCGTAGATAAATAATTTGCTTTGCCCAGCCCTTTTTATCTCTTAAGCTAATTGCTCTCATTTAACGATTTTAGATCAAATGAGAAGTGGACAAATAAAACGAAATATTTTCATTTTGAAACTTTTTCTGTTATTGTCTCTCACTGTCACACATCACTGATGATGATGATGACACTTTTAAACTTTAAAAAAACCAACTTTTACCCTCGAAAATTTACTGGCATCTGCCTAAGCTTTTTGATTTCAAACTTTTTTTCAGTCTCACGTTTGAATTACTAGGCTGCAAAAAAACTTATCTGGTCTTGTAGGCTCAAAAGTGTTTGAAGTTTCATTTTAATTCCATTTGTGCTTGCAAGGAGACATGTTGCTTGAATCCCATAGTTCAAAAAAAGTTTTTTTTCATTATACCTAAGCTCATATGTAACTCTTTCGGTTCTGTAAGTCGATTGTTATAGCTCCTTTTTCAAAAAGTTATGTCTTTAAAAAAAGTTTTAGGATTTCCGACAGCTGCCAGGCTCATGCTAATTTGTTACCCTTTATTAATCGATCCTGAAGCGACTCTGGTAAAATGCCCTTAGGGGTGTCCATTTTTCGCATTTTTCCAATCGATTTTGATGGGAACGATTTTTTTTCGAAAAACGGGAATTTAAAAGTTTCTGCTTACGGATCGCATCCAAATTAATTTTTGATTTTTACTCATCGTCTTATATATAAGAGTCGGAAACTCTAACCCATACAATGCGAATGTACCACAATTTTCAATCGTTGAATATTTTTATTTAATCTGACATCAAAACAGAATTTCTTTGTGGTGTATCGAAATAGAAAATAATTGATAAATATTTTACTGAACTTATTTTTGAGTACAGTATGTGTCAACACCAAAAAATAGTGCACTGAGCAAAGATAAATTCAACAAAAAAGCGCGAGCTATTCATACTAGTTTCATCCATTGCTAAACGTAATCATCAATGACTTTTAATCCGATTAGTAAGAATTTCTAAGCCTGTTACCTTTTTTGCATAGATCTGTTGAGAACCCAAGCAAAAAGTGAAACAAAGCAGTACAAACAATTATTACTTTTTGTTTATTAAAACAAAAAGTCGAAAATTTCCAAACAACCGTTTTAAATTAAAAACCTTTACTTTACATGGGTTTTAAAAATAGGTTAAAAAAGAGTTTCTGTACTTACAAAATATCCATGCATTTTGGTCATAACGCATAAAACGAGGCGTGGCAGGTATAGAAAAATATACATATTCTTGATCAGCGTCATCTCTTTACTCAATTTAGCTATAAATGAAAATTGGTTCATAGGCTACATATTTTAATATAGCTCGTAGGCTTAAAAATGGGCAAAATATGTCCTCGGACACGCCCACCGCCCATACATCTAATACCTATAAAACAGTATACTGAAGAAGTTACTTAACTAAATGCAAAAGTTTCATACAAATCCACGAAATATCTCGAACTAGGGCCAGGCAAAAAGAGAATAGATTCTGACAAGAGGACGTGGCACCTTCCATACAAGCAAAAACTACAAAATGCTATGCTTAGGGTAAAGCAATGGCACCAGAATATAAGTTAGCACACTTTGATTAGGGGGCATGGGCAACTCACATACAAGCATAAGCTTAGAAACGCTGTGCTGAAAGCTTTTTAAGTAAATGTTGCCAAATTCAATATGGGAACATTTGGTCAAACGAAAGCGTTGTAAAAAAAATTTCTATTAAATTAAAAATTTAAGACTTTCGCGCACTTTTGTTAGTAGTGGGTATGTGATATTTTGTGACACCTTAAATATTTTTTTTGGAAGGCTGCAGCTGTCGAAGTAACCGCAGTGTAAAATTCAAAGTGTATGGCCAGCTCATAAAACTTTGTTCTCTTTGTTCCAAAGTAATAATCTTGGGAATTGCACAAGTTGATTAATTTAAAGCAAAAAAAGTGCTTTTAATTTATCAATGAAATAAATTAAGCTTATAGCTTAAGATTAAAAATTGTTGTTTCTTTGTAAATTTACACTTGTTAAATAACTCACATGAGTACATTAAAGACAAGAAAAAAACCCAATTCAACAAACAAAGAGTACACAACACAATTAACAACTTAACTCAGTTTTCCGATAACAAACGGAAAAAAAGTGAAAACTTTTTCAAGGTAAAAACCTAAAGTTGGCTAAAACAAATTTTGTAAAAAAAAAAAAAAAATCACATGCAAATGTTTTAACTTTGATATCGATTGTTTACTGTTTTTTTTTTTATGGCTAATTACTCTTGTTGTTTTGTTATCTGCAAACTTTGTACTCGCTGTTTTATTGATTATTGCTTTTGTTGCTAGTGTTTTTACTGATTTCATTTGTTATACCGTTTTTTTACTGTTTCCTTTTTTCTCCATTTTTTGTTTGAATTTGCTGTCTAACACTTTTGTTCTAAGCATGATGAATCAACAATATTTACAGCTTGGTTTTTGTATTTTTTTTTTTTCATTTGGCCAAGTTTCGTTTCAGTTTTATGGGTTCCTGTACGCAGTGTTAATATTTAATTTTTAGGTTTTTGTTCTGCAAATAAAATCTGTTTTGTATTCATGCGGTCATTTTCAATATTGTGAAGAGTTAACCAGCGTTTTGACTTATAAGTTATTTATATTTATTTACTTTTTTTTTTGATTCTTGTTGCTATCATGACGAAACGTTCGCAAAAATAAGCATGACTCAAACACGTAGTCAGTGAAGCAGCGTATTAATTTTTGTTGTATTTATTAATAATTTAACACATTTTTGTATATATGTACGTACGTGCGTCTATGCAATTTAATTACTAGCTAACATTTTTATCATTAAAGTCTTTGTTTCTTAGTTTTTTCTTTTATATTCCATTTAATTTGTCCTATTTTTTGTTTTTTGTGGAACATTTCACTTCAACCGGCATCAACTCTCTGCCCAGAATTTAAGCCAATAACGTTAGTAGGGTCAAAAACCTAAATATTGATACCTTAAAAAGAAACATAACCTTTTAAAAAACTTAATATAGTGAACCTCAAAGAGTTCCTACTCAAACAAACATTTTTTTTTTATGATAAATTAAATTTTAAGGCCCCGATTTAAATAATGAAGCTTGAAAAGCTTAGAAAATAAATTAAAATTTTTGAAAATACCTTACAGCGTCTAAGAAATGGTCCAAAAATATAGAAAACCTTCTAGTTTTCGATTTTACGTCGTGTTACGTGACCCTAACGTTATTTTTCATTGCTCTATATTTTGTGTAGTGAGCTGATCCGGTTGACGTGAAACGTCCCATGTATATTTTCTTTTTGTCTTAAATTTTTTTTACTTTTTCTGAAGCACTTTAGTGTTAATTCGTTGTTTTATTGCTGGCTTAAGTGTGTGAGCCGTTTGAGTGGGTTGTGTAGCAAGTTCAATAATCAATGACTTTGAAATCAATGAAGAAACCCTGAAAAAGTTATTGCTAAATTTATATTGAGATCAGTTTTATATTAATATTTTTATGTTTTTTTATTCAGATTTATTGTTAAATAATATTTTAACTTTTTTACTTCATTTATGTTTATTTTAATCCAACTATTTTAATGCTTTTTAATTCTTAACTTTTTCCGTATTATGGTATAATTTTTTTAATTTTAAATCTTTTACACAAGTACATAAAGTTTGGCTTAGCTCTTTCGATGGCTCGGTTCCGTTGCATATTTGTCAAATTTTTTTTTAAAATTGTTCGTGTACTTCAATAATTTCTGCATATAAATTTGTATCAGAGAATGCAAAACAAAAATCAATTCGGATATAGCATGAAAAAAGCACTAGAATAAGTAGAATCCTGCCGTTTTTTTTTTTCCTTTTTTAAAGCTATAAAAGTTAAATAAATGTCGACACAACGGAATAAAGTGGTTTAAAAAAGCTAGGCCAATGTTCTGTGTGTGCTGTTGAGCAACAATTTTAAATTGATACATTAAAACTTTTCAAATTACTGCCTCTCGCAATTTCTCTTTGAAATTTAATTAAATGTTACTCATACGCCAACGCAACCAATAATTTGAAAACAAAAAAGTTTGAAACCTTAATTCCGATGCATTTTAGAGCTTTTGGGTCTGATCAAAATGATAAACTGCGCTACAATAATATGCGAGTTATATTAATGGCTGCTATAGCTTTTTGCTTCAGCGCCATAATATGTTTATTTTTTTTTAAATCATGGGCCGAAGAAAATCCTTTTTTTTTACCAACATAATTTTTTGTATCGTAAATTAATCAATAAAAAAATGTCAAACCAAAACTGTTAACTAAATAAAATACTGGAAAAAAAATTTCTCAAACAAAGTTAGATTTTTTTTTTCTTTTTTTTTTTTTGCAAAAGCATAAATTGGATTATAAAACTAAATGAAGTAATTTGCATGCCTTACTGCCTGCTCTCAATTATAAACTAATTATATCATACTAATATTTTATTTATTTTTTCTCTTTTAGACGAACGCGATGCCATTCAAAAGAAGACATTCACAAAATGGGTCAACAAACATCTTAAAAAGGTGAGTTTAAATTCATATGCTTACATAGGACAAAAGACAAAAATAAATTAAAAAATAATGGCAAACTAACTCCATGCTAACACGCTAACAACAGTTGAACATGCCTTTTTATAATTATGATCCAAACTAAAAAACTCAAACTTTATTCCCCCTTCTCATACACATGCAGCATTGGAAATATGCGAAGGTAGTGAGATTTGTTGAATTTTTGCTTTAAAATAAAACCATTTTTCTTTTTTTAAAAAAAAGTTGCTACTTGCTTGCGTGGTCCATCACATTTTGCGTCCACAATCAGCAGCATCATTAGCAATTTCATTTTTTGGTATCATTGCCTTAGCTATCTAACGAAAAACTAACTGCGATAATCTTCTTTCCTTCCTTTTTTTTTTTCTTTGTCTTTATTTTATTTGTCATGTTATTTCCAGACTTACACCATGTTGCACGTTTGTGTTTACACAAATGGATCTCCCTGTTGTCCACAGTCTGTAAGTTGAGTTGTGCCTCGTTGCGGCATGTTTTTGTTGTTTTCCAGCAACTTTTTTCTTATGTTTTTATTGTTACAATGTAATGTTGTTAATGTTTTTTTTTTGTTTCTAGCAGCACGCAAGTTGATTTATTTTTTCTGCATAATTTTTTCATGATTTTTTTATTTCAATTTTTTTACTTGAAAATGTTTAAATTATTAAAATTGTTGATTTTTTCATGTTTGTCGCATTTCTGTTTCAATTTTATTTATGACTTTCCCATAAAATATCAAGTCGCATAAATGCGATAAAAGGAATATCTTTTATGTTACAACTTTGTCGCTCCTTGTTGGAAATGAAATTTCGGAAAAAGCTATTAATTGAAAGATTTTTGTTTTTAAGTCATTAATTGGAGGGTTAATGAAAAATTAATTTAAATAAAAAATCCTATTTCAGAAAAAATATTTTGTTTCGGGAAGAGTGTTAATTCCTATTTTTCAACTTGGCAATCATGATCACATAGATAATTTTGATAGAAAAACTTTTTAAAACCCATTTTTTTCCTGCTGTCGTATTCATTGTGATGAGTAACTAAAAATGTGAAAATATTATTTCCAAATAAGGCAAAGCAATGTTTTTAAATATCAAAAAATTTTCACCAATGTCTGCTCCTATGCCGCCGGACGGACGCCTGGGATGTCACATTTATTTTTTTTTTTTTTAAATCACTTCAACCCGCTGTAAAAGTCGCTTAAAAAATACTTTTTCTACAATGTTTAAAAAGAAGAAAATACAATTCTGAATAGAACTTTGAATGGAGTCAATAGGCCTTTTAGTTGTTTTGCAGCCACACTTGCCAAATCCGTAAAATCGTAAAACTTAAAACTAAGGAAAACGCGCCTTAAAGTTTTCGATAGGAAAACAAAAAGTAGGAGATCTGTTGGACACACGCTCGATTCCGCCTTAAATACTTTGACCACATAATTCAGAATCCTCCCTTAATGCGCGCACGATTATAACGAAATTCAGTTGTGGAAGAAACCGATAAATTTTGAATAATGTCGAA
Organism: Tricholauxania praeusta; assembly: GCA_949775025.1. Classification (NCBI taxonomy): domain Eukaryota; kingdom Metazoa; phylum Arthropoda; class Insecta; order Diptera; family Lauxaniidae; genus Tricholauxania; species Tricholauxania praeusta. Next base: position 120,325,927 of record OX459031.1, on the reverse strand, counting down.
AAATCAAAAAGAGTCAAGAAATGTGGAAAATATCAAAAAATATTCAATAAAATCGAATGTCGAAAACTTCGAATAATTTCAATAAATGTTGAAAATGTCGGGTAATAAAGAACCAAATCGATAGAAAATTTATAGTTTGTAAAGTATATAAAGGTAAATAAGGCAACTACTTAAATTATAAATTCAGCATGATATCTGTGACACTAAACATAAGCGTCACTGTCACCATTATCTCAATCAGCAAATTACTCCAGCATACATTTTTTTTCATACCCGCCAGTAAAGATGTTCACGCATCAAAAAACTTAAAAAATTTCATAGGTCGAAAAGGACTTCATCTTTTCCAAATCTGTAACCTAACCCTTTAACTCAACAGATAGCAAAGTTCTAATATTTATTTTTAATATTATTTATTGCAGCTTTTATATTAAAAAATGTTAATTTTTTAAAACTGCATGGCGCATATTCATAGACAGTTGATATGTTGCGTTTAAAGTTAGACATAATTTTTGGCTTTATCATAAAGTACATTTACTAAACACAACCAAAAGTGCCCATGTCTTTTAAAATTGTTTTCGCTTCCTTTTTTTCTTTCCTTTTACTTTTTACAAATAACACCTTTCTTTTTTATGATAAAAAATATTAATTTTTTCAAATTTTCCAACCACAGGCCAATAGACGCGTTGAAGATCTCTTTGAAGATCTGCGAGATGGACACAATTTACTTTCTCTCTTGGAGGTGCTTTCTGGCGAACACTTGGTAAGTTGAAAATTTTTAGTGTTGCACGAAAATTTCACCTACTTTTAAGCTCTTAGCTTTGAAAAAAAAAAATTTCTAACCATATTATTTTTATATTTAATTTATCAATAGCCACGAGAAAAGGGAAAAATGCGTTTCCATATGTTGCAGAATGGTCAAATGGCGCTGGATTTTTTGCGTTTTAAGAAAATTAAATTGGTTAACATTAGAGCGGAGGATATTGTTGATGGAAATCCAAAGTTAACGTTGGGCTTGATCTGGACAATTATATTACATTTCCAGGTAAGCTGTCATATGAGAAATTTAACTATTTATTTAGCATTTTTTTTAAATGTTTATGATAGAACAGTGTTTACAAAGTTAAAAAAAAAATTATATTATGTACAGTAAAGTTTAAATAGTTTATATTTTACCGAAAAGCGATGCGTTGCAGAGCTTTGATAACACATAAAAAGTCTTAAAAGTACTCGTGCTCAGTAAAATTTCATTGCATACTTTTAGTTGTTAAAGTAAGGCACAATTATGTTGTCAAATAAAGAAAAAAAACAAACATTTTAAGAGAGAAGTTATATGTAAATGCATATAATTGATGAAAGGCTTTTACATGTCTTACCTCATACTTGATAATAAAAACAAGATTCAGTTAATTTTAGAATTGAGCGTATCAAAAGCTCCTAACTACAGATTCTTATAATCTAGAAAAAAAATATTTTTTTTCTCAATTTTTTGCTCTGTGTAATCGATTTTGTATGCTAAAACTATTCAAAATTTTCAATTATAAGCAAACAGGTGGGTGTCTAAAATAGAACGGCTCTCTTGTCTCACTTTTTGAAAAGTAACAAGCTACAATTTAAATCATTTTTTTTTTTCAAGGATTTTTTTTCTCAAAGTCAAAACAATGACAACGCCTCTGTACATTAAAACAAAAATAAAATAAATAAAAAAATATTTGTAATGATAACAACTACACCTAAGCTGCCTAATTTCAGTAAAGCAGCCGCGCCGTGTTGACCTCATTTTTTTGCGTAACCCAATAAAATCACGAACACAAAACAAACACATCTAAAAGAGCAAAGCTTTTAAATTGTTTTAAAATACTTGAATTAAGATTTCAAAGATAAAAAATTGTTCATAATTTATAGTAAAAAATTATCTTTTATTATTAAACAATAAAAATGTCTCAATGAATTTGATCTTCGACAACAGTTGATCCACACAGTTGAGAAACAAATACATTCACATTTGTACTTGTTAAGTATTTGAGTACAGTAAAACGACGCTATAGTCGCCGCTGGCATAATTCAATTATAAAATGTTTGTGCGGCCTTGTCCGCGTAAAAAAAAAGTTTGTTGTGCAACTTGTTGTTTACGTGCAAAAATATTGCATAGTTTTGGGTGTCATTTATATCTGGACATTGCCGACTTTCTTTTATTATAGCGAACTGATTTGGCTGTACTCGTAGCTTTCAAATCACTAGTGAAGCAAACAATAAAATCAATTCAGTGGTACAAAAGTTATGGACGCACCACAGCAAACAGCAGAACTGACAAACAAAACTGCGATCGAGATAAATACCGCTTTAAAATCAAGCTTGCCTTTTGCAGCGTTTTTCGATATACCAACTCACACATTTGATATTTTTTTTTGTTCTCCAGCACAAGTTACTTCCCCAAAAATGGTAGGTGGTTCCGATTAAACTTACAAAAAAAAAAAAAAAAAACGCTGACACACATAAGCGCAAAGCTGCCACCTACACGTTGATTTTGATTTGGCGCGATCATCAAGATTGCGAAGCTTAAAAAGCTAAATGTTATATCTTTGTATTAATGAATAAATGCGGGTCTCAAAACTTGGCAGATTTCGTAATATTTTACAGATACAACAACAACAATAACAGCAACAATGTTGTCAAGTAAATTACATGCAATCAATTCAATTGCGCGCTGATCTGACAATTTGGGTGGCTCAAAAATCGCAAATGTATGGCTATGTTGTGCCTCAAATATAAATTGAAATAATGCTCAAAGATTCATGTGTCTTTTACATGAGATTTTTATTGTGCATTTTTTTTTCTCTTACGAAGCAAAAAAGTTTTTTTCAAAGTATAAAACATTGCTGTCTTGGTTTCAATTTATTTTTACTTACTCAGAAAGTACGCCTTAATCAAAAAATATATTACGTAGATCTAAAATTGTGGTGGACGAGATTAAAATTATCAATGAAATTTGATTGAAAACAAGTTTCGTTGTGTTTTGTGCATGCGATCACATGCATACTTTTATTTTATCTTTTTATAGAAAACAATTTCTTATACATTTTGAAATTGGTTTGCTTGTTTCTTCCGGATTTTGACGAGAACATCAAACCTATTTTCAAAAAAAAAAAAAAAATTCCATGTATGTATGTATATCATTTTCGTTCCACCCTAATAAACATGTCTCAGCGCATTGCTGGTGGCAACATATGATCACGTTATCGATTATGTATGTTGGCTTGTATTTATTTACGATATTGCGAAAGTTCACTTGATCGATTCAATCACTTACTCAATGCTGCAATTTTCTTAAGCCTCTACTTTTGTCTGGCTTGACAACGATGACGAACACAATGTTAACCTGATTTATTTGTAACGCCATCTTGCGTCAAACTCAGAGACACTTGACGGTTTTTGCAATTCATTATGATATCTACAACAAAAAATTTATTTTTGTTTTGTTTTTTCTGAATGTTGCAACGTATTTAAAATACGATCAAGGATTTTATTTATTGTTCCCGCATAAAAATAATGATGCTGATGTAATCGGGCCTTGCATTTATTTAAATTTTATGCTTCGACGACCATCTGTTGGTGTTGCCTGCTTAGATTTGTTCACATATCTTCAATTATATGTATAAAAATTTTCTGAAATTTTCAAATTCGGTTTCATTGATTTTATGAAAATTTAATGCAAATTTATTAGGCATTTACGTATAAGGATTTTTCTTTTTAGCTTCATTAGAGATTTTTTTTATTCAATTAAAGTTGTGGCTTCAGTTCCAAGTAAATTTGTTCATTTTGAATATTTTTTTTTTCCAATTTTGTTGCGCCTCAAAATCAAGTCATCATAAATCATCATCATCATCAACGCCATCGTCACATGAAAAAAATGCTAAATGTTGCGCCTTGATTTAATGCTCAATCGCGCGCCGCAATTTGTTGACTTTATGTTGCGCGCATCTCTTAATTTTGTTGTTTATTCAAGGCGTGCTTCATATATCTCAGCTGCGTGTGTTGGCAGCGACAGTCTGTTGTACAACATTTTTTCAACAGAATTCAATTTATTTAAATTAGCTCAGAAAGAACTTGCGCTTTTCCACACAAATGAAGTTTTTTTTCCAAATATTTTTTTTTTCTTGTTAATATACTTTTTATTAAGAGTGTAGTTTAAAAAGCATATTTACTAATTGACTAAATTTAGAAATTTTGCAACCTGTTCGAAATATGTCCAATTTATCACTTGACATGATACGCGTATTAATGTTGATGATCTCATTGGATTTTATATCATTTTTAAAGATTTTATTTATGAATGACTTTAAGTTATTGCTTAATTTTATTAAGACTTTTTTTTTCATTCAACAACAATCAGTTTTATTAATCAAGTTTTGTGCTTTTAAATTAGTATTGATCTCTATTTGTATATTGAACCCATTAATCATTTAATGTTGACTTACCAATTAATTGATTTTTAGTTGATCTTTAACTTCTTTTTTTTTGAGAAATTGTTCGTAATGCGCAAAAGTTTTATTAAATAGTGCATAGAGTATTTTTTGCTTCCTATTCATATAATAATTTTTTAGTAAAGAAATGACCTACAATAGAAAGCGACACTGCGTCTTAATTGGATTTCTAAAGATTGTCTACGGAATGTTGACACTAATGTTGTGGCTATTCACACCCATGGGAAAAGTTATTGCTGCACAAAAATTATAAAAAAAATATTCTCAGTTTTTGGGAATATGTTTCTTTGAATTTGTTCTGATTCAAAAAGCTTGCTTAAGTACATATGTGCCACAAGCTAAACCTACGCTTTAAACGCAATATTTTTACTTCAAATGCTCTAAATTTTAAGTGGAAAGTGTCCCACTTTCTATGTCGCCTCCTTATACGAGTATACAGAAGGAAATTCAACCTCAAGAAAATTTCCGTACATAAATATATAGAGGTTGCTTAAACTTGAAAACAGAAAATTCAAAACAAAAATGGCTCAAAAATACTGCTGGAAAAGAAATATTTAATTTTGAATGGTCAGATTTGCCTTGTTATATTTCAAGTTAACTCTTAGGTCCATCTATCTAGCTATTTTCAGTACTTATGCCAAGTTGTGAAATTTGGTGCATGGTGCCAATTGTCTGCAGCAAGGACTGCGTAAAATGTAAGCGCGATTGTACAACGGAGAGTGCGCGGGCAAAGCCGCGGGAACAGCTAGTCTTGTATAATTTTGAATTAACTTCTTTTTATCACCTCTACATCTTTTTATTTCAAAGTTCATAGTAGACAAAATACAATTCTGCTAGGTAGCACTGACACTTAAGCAACATGCTATGTATATGTTGCCGGCCAAACTAGTTTTTAGGATAAACTAGTTTTTTCTAGGCCAAACTAGTTGATTTGCATGCCTGAAAGTACGCAATTTAATTTTAATGCAAAATCACTGTGGATAGCGAAGCCGATGTTGAACATGTTATAGACTGAACCGTGTCTGAAGTCCGCCGCGAAGCCGGTATTGGATAATGTAAGTACTGAGCCGCGGCCGAAAGCCGCCCACTCACTTTTCTTACCACAAAATTTATAATTTTATTACTTTACTTTGCTACTATCTAGCCACAGTGCTTTTTCATTAAGATTTCATTGCATATTGCTGGGCTTAACGGTAACTAGTTTGGCCTAAAACTAGTATGGCCGGTAATATATACACAGCAGCTAAGATTTTGTGTGCCAAATGTGCGGTTTTTGTATCGCTTTCCCAGCTTTGGGTCGTATCATTTAAATGTATGATAATTTTAGATGATTTCTAAATATACATCTGCAAGTAATAAAATAATATTTTAAATTCCCAACATAATATTTTTTTTTTTAAATTTTACTTAATCTTGTTTTTTACTTAGTCTGTTAAAGTTTCTTTCTTTCTTTAAATAACATTTTAGGTTTTTTTATTCGAAAATTATAAGGAATTACAAGCAGTTATTTATGTTATATACAACTAACTACTTGTATGTTGACAGAAATGTAGGGTTATTGCACGCACGCCTTTATGCTATTGATATAGATTGTATTTATTGATATTGACGGAATTAAATTTTATTTACTGTGTACGAGTGTTTTTCTTATTGAGTAGCAACATTTTTACTTAGAATTTTTTTTATCTTACAAAACATTAATGCGTACTTCTTGAGATAAGAATTATTGCTTAGCAAATGTCGTTAGCCATTAAATACGTATTTCATATATTGATTGATGTTTAAAAAATAAATTTTCTACTACACATTTCAAGCTTATTGAAAATTGTACTTTGATATCAAAGCGTTTATTAATTATTTTACATTGAAGTCATTAATTTCAAAAAGTTTTTTTTAAATTGTGTTTTGTACTAAAACTTTCTATAATTTGTATACTAATTCTCATTTTTCAATTCCTTATAATTGCTATGAATGTTGTTATTATGAGCTATTTAACACCCTGCTTGAAAACAACTCAAAGTTTAGCCTGCGGTCAGTTTTTTTGTTGTATCATAGTAATATTTTTTGACTTGGTTTAGTTTTGCTGTTGTGATCTTTCGACCGATATTTATTTTAATTTGCCTTTAAGCTATAACATTTTTATAGCTTACAAATGTTAAAATACAAAGTAATTGGTTTCTTTAATGCACAATTTACTTTAATTAAAATAGAACTGATTATACCCCTATAAATTATATAAAATTATTTTTGATTAATTGTTGCCCTCATATATATGATTTATATATGCTATAATTAATTTTATTTATATCGTTACTTAGCGCATTATTTACCTATGATGCAATACTGTTGATTTTGCTATGAAATTGAAGGTGTTTCAAATTTGCTTTATCTTTTGGTACTGAAAAATAAAAAAAAAAACATTTCTTTATTTTACAAAATTTATTTAAATTCGTATTTTAATTTTAATTTAATTTCTTATTGGGACTAGTGATGTTATTGAGGCTGTTTGAAATTGTACCTTTTTAATCTCAAAAAATTTTTATCTAAAATAAATTCATGTTTTAATCTGGCATTATTTAAAAAATCATATTTACCTAAAAACGAATTCAGATATATGCCCGCCGCGGTTATTTCGATAGAAACGTAATCTGTGGTCTAATTTTTTATTACTTTTTCGATCAACGGAACTATCAATCTTCTATTTGTTAAAAGTTACCAAGTTTATATGCTAGCTATACCAAATATGTGGTTACAGTTAACAAGCTGATGTTTGAACTAATAATATTGATTAAATGCTTGCTTAAAAGTTCCTAAAAGTATGCAATGTTAAGAACCAAAAAAAGAATCACCAGAAAGTTGCCTATTTGTACTGAAATTGAATTTGCTTTGCAATTTCCAAAATTAACTTGATTTACTTTTATCAAATCTTAGTAAATATAAATTAACTGTTTCCTCAATGTACTTCATAAGTAATTTTTCAAAAGACTCAAATATATTCAAAGGTCCTAAAAATATGCAATGTTTGGTACTCAAAAGTGCGAACACCTTAACAGCAAATATTAGATAAAACTTTCCTGTTTCTCTGTGCACATTTTTAGGCATCCCACTCTAATTTGTTTGAAAGATTTTTCAAATTGCTTTAAAAGATAATTTTTAACAAAAAATCCATTAGAACAAATCCGAAAATTTTTTCTTCAAATAAGGAAATTCTGTTCTACAAAAAATTCCTTGTGTACATTTAGGTGTTGCTGTGTTCTAACCGCTCAAAATGAGCTCGCAAATCGCTTTACTTTGTTTATAAGAACATATTGTACATTAAAAAAAGTTCACGCTTATCAAATTTCAATGACCGAGCATTGCTTCCCTGCCATTTGTAGCCTTGAGTTTTAAACGCTTTTATAATATTTTCAACAAAGGTTTTTATACTGCTTCCTAATGCGTTATATTTTATATTAAAAGAATTCGCCAACATAAAAAAAACTTTTTTTTTATTAAATTTTATACATAAAACAAGTTTACTTAGAGTAAACTAAGGTATTTACTATAACATAAAAACGTCAACAATATTTTTGATTTTTAATCTTACCATTGTTAATTTGGTCTACTGAAAAAAGCTGTTATTTTAACACATACCTACATGTTTATAAAATCAACCAACAACCACTCATACAACGTAATATGGTATGGAAGTGATTTCTTATTCCCACGTAATTATGAACGTCGCAAAAAATAGCAACGTCAAGAAAATATTATTCTTAGCCAACCTTACCACCAATATTGAGTTTATGTGTTGGCTTTAATACGAATATGTACATATGTATGTATGTACTGATTTCTTGCCTTCCAACCAGCGTAAATTAAAACATTTTCATGTTTTTTGTACAGACACAAATGCGCGGTGGATGTCTTAAGTATGACATCACTTGCTTATGATTTTAGCAAAAAAAAAACATAATAATGCCGTTTTTTTTCTTAATTTTCGCCTTTAAGCAAAGCTAAGTAAAAAAAATCAAACTTTCTGTGTCAGCAAGCGGGCTCCGCAAACAGAACTCTTTGACAAAAACAAAAGATTTAAGCAACGAACTTGATTTTTGCTTGCCTTATATGTCAGTCATCATAGTCGTTGTCGTGTAACCAAGCATACACGAAACGTAAGACTTAAGCAGCAAACTTAATAAAATGTTTGAATTGCCGTTTTTTATTTTCTGTAAAGTCATTTTTCTCTTTTATTTCATTATTTATCTATATTATTATTATATCACGAAATGCACTTATTTGTCAAAATTTATGACTTTCTTAGGGTAACAAAAGCCTTTGTGTGGGCTGTCAGTCAACAGTTGCTTTGTAAAATAATAATAAATTTTTTTTTTATATATTTCATTAATAAAGTAGAAAATAAATTTTATATTAAAAATTAACGTTAGCTCATACCACGCAAAAATGCAAATCTTTTTTATATTTTTCCAACAGAAATGTTATTATAATTTTTTTTTTTCGTTTTTCATATAATTTTGCATTCGATAAAAATTACTGCTTAGAAAAATGTTTATTGTTGTTGCCGTCGTCGTTAACTAATTGTGTGCTGAACGTGTTTTTAATGACACAGAAAAATGCAAAAATTCAATGCAGCAGCAACACTTTAAATGCATTTTAAAGTGCACCGCAACATATAAACGATGTATATGTGTTGCGGTGCTTTACACATACGAGTCTAAGTAGATTTGTAAATATCTGCGACAAATACTTGTACAAAATAATTTAATTTACTGTCGTATCTGTCTGTCCACGCATACATCTATTTGTCGTATCTGTCACATGCAGTATGTCGCACGTAATTAGATTTACAACAAACGGCAACGACAACGATAATACACTAATTTTTTCATTAAATAGTTTTCGCAACAGTTTGACGTTGTAGTTTTACTTAATTTAAAATATTTTTTCGCAGTTTTACACAGCGAAAAGTTATGTAGAAAAAAATCTGAGCACAAATGTCAATTAAATAGACTAAAATATGGTGGATCAATTTAAATATTGTCATTTTAACTAAGAAACTGTCTGTTTACTGAAGTTTCTGTTGCGACTTCAAGATCTTTTAATAAAAAGAATTTCTCCTAAGACTTTTTCTGTAAAATTAGCATAAAGTTACTGATATAAAATTTGTAAGTTAATGTCAATATAAAGATTATCAGTTCACTTTAAGTTTGAGGATTTGACTAAAAATTGGTTCGCTTACTTATAAAATGGGTGATTGACTAAAATTTTGTTAATTCTACTAAAATTTATGCAATATTCAAATAAAAATTATCAGCTTACTTCTAAGTTCAAGTAAATGCAACTAAAAATTTTTAAACAGCAAAAATTTGTAAAATTGTAAAATTTGTCAATTTGATTAAAAAAATTAGTCATTCTAACTAAAATTTGTGTCAAATTAACTAAACTATTTACACTAAACCAAAGTGAAAATTTCCAATTTAATCCAATTAAAAATTTTTCAATTCAACAAAATTTTACCGTGTAGTCAGTTTCCTTTTGTTTTATGAATGAACCGCTTAGTTTTGTGCTGTAATTTGCTATTATCATTAAGTGCATATTTTTATAGCTGCAAATTTAAACACAATTTTTTTCTATTCATACATAGTTATTAAAAAAAATATCTAGCACTCCTTTTAATCATCATCGCTTTTTCGTTAATACTTTTAGCTTCTCTTTTATTCTATTTTGCCGCTGTTTCGTGATTCTCTCCGCTACCTATTCTATATTCTAACTATTATTGTACCGACATTAATAATTATTAATGTTACGTAAATTTGCCATGTTGACGTTAACAACAACATCAACTATTGTAATTGTTAATACCAGCAACAACAACAGTATAGGTAACTACAAGCCGCTTGTTTTGTATACTTTATGCATATGTGGCATTCTGCATTTATTTTTAATACATACATACGTGCATATGTTTGTTTGTATATGATAACTAACAGACTTTATAAACATAGGTGAAGCACAGTGGTAATGAACTTTAAAATAATTAAATTGAGTTTTAAAATTTTGAAAAAATCCTTATCTCCTCATATGCATAAGGCCTCCAGAAATCTTCCAACATGCACGATCAGTAGCGAGTGCCTTCCCTGATTCACGTATCTCCTGTTCTAGCGATCGTTTTTACGATGATTTTTTAAGACGGCAGTGTTTTGAAATAATAAGTACAAAAAATTCAGTAAAAATTTGCGAATAGAAAATTTTTTTTGTCAATTTAACTAAAAATTTGTTAGTTTCACAAAACTGTCACTTAAATTTAACTATTTTAATTTGTCACAAAATAACAATCTAATTCAAAATTTGTTAATTTAACTAGATAAGTAGTTAACAATTCAATTATAGCAAATTGCTTAAACTCTCTTTTCTAAACTTATTTTCAAATTACTGTAACAATAGAAAAATCTAAATCTATATACGAGTATATGCCAATTTAAAGAATTTTTTTTTATTTATTTCTAAAGCTGTCACTTTATTGTCTTACTTATGTAAATTATTCTTATATATCATATTTTTGCCACTGTATATTACTTGGCATCAACTTTTTTATACATACATATTCGTATATACCCACCTACTTCAAATCGCATTTGTTTAAAAATTTTCCGTGTAATATCAGCCAGTACATTTTTTTGTTTTCTGTACGCATTTATTTTTATTTCTTTTAACCAAGTTAAGCACTGCTCACTCAACAATAAATTACGTATGTATGATATGTACGTATTAAGGTTTCTTAGGCCGCTACTCAAAAGCTTTCGTCATCTTCTAAATGTAGGTTTAGAAGCAAAAGTTAAAGACTTTGCTAATGAGAACAACAAAATTAAGGTGAATAAAATTATTGTAAGCATTTTAGTGAGTGAGCAGTGATTTGCTATCTAGAAAGAAACTTCCTACAGTGTGGTTTATTTTCTTGAATTTAATTTTAATGAAAATAGATAAATATTTTCAGAAGGGTAATAATTTCTTGAACTATTTTTACGCATTGCTTTTTTCTCCATCATATAATTTTATTTTTAATGTAAAGTGCGAACAGTGAGACACTTCTTCAGTCGACATATCTTTGAACTCTCGGACGGAAATTCGAGTGCAAAAAAAAATTGTATGGAGAATGGAAACCAAACGTAATTGATGACATCCATAAATAATAGCATTGTCTCACTGTTCGCACCTTTCTTTTACTCAAAGTAGGTAACTTAAAAACCAGACGTGACATTTATGTCTAGTATCTATAGCATCTAAATCCTTTAGAACGCTTATGTTCCGTTTTTCTTTAAAATTTCCTCTTTCATTTCAAACTTTTTACAATTAAATTAAATTACTTAGTTCCAAACATATTGATCTTAGATTTATCTTATTTTAAATTTTACATATTCAACATTTTTTCTTTAATATTTTTACGGAGTTATTGTTTCTGATGAAAGTAATTTATTCTTGGAAAATATTTGTTCACGTTATGTTGACTTATTTTTATTATTATTAAATGTAACGGGTGTGACATTAGCAGTGATCTCTTGACACATTTTAAAATTTTTCTCAAGTTTATCTGAGTTCATTAATTGACAAATGTAGACATCTTTTTTAAGACTTACTATGTGCAGTGCGGTGTAGAAGAGTAGTATCAATAGGGTTTCCGTAAATATCATTCTCTAGAATATTCTATAAATTTTACACAATTTACCGGCCAAATAACTGTGAAGTTTTTTTTTGCGCTGAATTTTCTGCACGCATTCGGTTACGCAAAACGTTTCCTTTTTTTTCATTGCAATGAGTCAAGTGCGTGGTATCAATGCTGCAATGTAGTAAAAACCCTGCGCCATATTTTTCCTGAGGTCGGTAATTTTTACATTCTTTTTATTTTTTGCTGCTCACCATTATTTCTCATGTAACTTTTTTTGTGTTGTTGAATTTCACTCATATCAATGTGATTTTATTTCTGCTTTTTCTTTTTGTATTTTTAATGGGCTGCTAAGGCATAAAAAAATTATTTTTAATGCGTTGGCGCATCATTTGGCTTGAAATATAAAACATATGTTGCTGTCATCGCGGTAGCAGCAGCATTTAGCACTTTTTAATGTGGCTCAAGTTTGAGTTATTTGTGTTGCTTTTTATTTGGTAAATAAAAAACATTACAGGTGAAATATCAACAATCCATAACCGGCAGCAGTTGCTGCTTTAAATTCCACCACACTTTGTTTGTTGGTGTTGCCGCCGCCGTCGTCGTCGTCGCTCATGCTGTTGTTGTGTGGTTCTTGCTTAACCGCTGTCAGTAGCTACCAACGCCGGTTAGCGCAGCTGTTATACACCAACTTGTAAAGCAAAAAAAAAAAAAAAATAGAGCTTGAAGCGAGTCAGCTCGCTTAGCTTGGTTTGGCATAGCTCAGCTCAAATCGCTGGAGCGCTCATTGCTGCCATAACAAATACACCTGGCAGATTTTATCTGCTTTTGTTGTCTAAATGACTATTGAGCGTTGTTAGTTGACGATCATATGTTAGTCGTTGTTGAGACATCGTCAATTTTGGTAGGAATTGTATCTAGAACGCTTAGAGTACATACGCGCATAATAATCGTTTGTTGGTTCGTTCGTATTACCAAGATTCGCTTGAACGTGCGGCTATAAAGCGTTGATTATTTTTGTTTAATTCTGTGTTAAAATATTGTGATTTTTTTCTATTTTGCTGTTGTTGTTAAATTTGTATCGCAAATAGAAATTATCTTATTTTTCCCTCACACAAGCATTTGAAGGGAAATGAATAAAATGATATTTTTTTTCTATTTGTACGCGAATTTTTTGTGCGCCTTTGTAAAAATTTTCGTGTGTGGCAATGACTTGATAAAATTACAGCCAACGCCATAAGAAATTGAAGAATGGGGTTTAATTTTTAATTGTTTGCAAGACAAAAAAAAAATCACCAAAAAAGTCAAGCATAATTTTTAGTTCCATTAAGTTTGCTAGTGTATTTTTAACCCGTTTTATACCGCAGGGCTAAAAACAACTAAAAATCTCATTAAAAAAAACCGACAATGAATTTATGTAGTTGTTTTTTTTTTTTGTTTCTTTGATTCCTATCAAATTGGTTATTATAAAAAAATTAACAAGAAATTCCATGAAATCATTAACAATGTATATAATGTATTTTAAAGTATATACCTTCTGAGCAACTCATTAAAAGTTCAAAAATGTGCTTAGTAGTCAAAGGTGCCGAAAAGAGTTTTTATTAATTTTTATTCATTCAATTTTTTCTTTTCAAAAGTTTTGGCATATTGATGGTGTTTACGCTCAAAAATATACCGCGAGTACTTAAAAAGTTTATAAAAAAATTACAAACCAAAAAATATCACCATAAATTAATAATAATTGTGTCGATGAAAAGCAAAAATGTCGCATATAAATCATTTGTGATGATGTCAGTTTTTTATTCATTCTGTGAATTATTGTATATTTTTTTTTGAAAAATAGTTTAGTAAAACGATTCAAATATATTAAATGAAGCCAAAAACCTCGATAAATAACTTAAATTTAAGTTGTAGCAATTTTCTTTATGGACTTAAGTATGTTTGATGTTCAATGTCCTAGCGATTTTGGAAAAAATATATTTATTTTTAATTTAGTCCGACAAATTTCAATCAATATGCTGCTTAGTGTCATGAAATGATTTCTAAAAAAATTTTTATAAATTTTATGAGCTTTGTAATTATATTAATTTTAAATAATTACATTTAATTTCAAAATGATTTATGTACATTTCTTTTGAATGTTCTATAAAAGCTGTAATTTATTTATAGCTGACATATAACTTAATATGTTAAATGCTCAAGACAGTCATGGTTTTTCAAAAATAGTTTTTTGTGCCCAACAGTACTCATTGCAATAGAATTAAATAATTATATACCATAAATAAAATCTTACACCACAAAATTATTTTCGAAAAGTAAGTAATTTTTCCTGCAAAAATATTTACGTTTCCGTAGCGTATTGTTCATTTTTCAGGATTATCATATATTTTTTATTGCCCATTAAATTTTCCTAATATAATATAATAAGAACGTAATCCTGTTTGTAACTTAAATAGGAAATTATAATTCTTTGAAATGCAGATGTGTGGTCTCGTTAATACGGACTACTATAATTTCATGCACTGAAAGAATAATGATACGCCATGGTAGCAAAGATAACTTTTCAAAAACTTTGCAAACATAGCTGGACACAATTTTTTATTGTAAACCAATTTACTCAAAAAAAAAACAGTTTCAACTAAAAATAGTTTTTAACTTTACTAGCCTGTAGGTTTATCTTAGGTTTTGTGTAAAATATGATGTTTATTTTTAAGCGGCCAAAAGTCATATTGTTTTTTTTCGAATTGCTGCGCAATTTAGTGATAAATGAATAACAACAACTCAGTTTCTAAGTTGCATCGAATAAAAGTTAGCAAGGTTCAAAGTTCTAAAAATTAAATTTTGTATAGTAACATAATTAAATATCACTCATACGTCACGATAACCAACGCATAGTTATTCATCAAGTGCCTTTAAAAACAAAATTTTTTCCATTCTGACAGTGCTGTTGATAACAGCAGAGGTGTCAGAAAGTCTAGTGATGAATTATGACAAATCAAGCTACTAGTTTCAAAAAATTGTAACTATCCAATAGTTTTATTTATTTATATCGCTGCTTTGATACCATACCATGCATTTTCTTTTATTGTGCTATTTTTAGAACAATATATTCGCAGTTTTTTGTTTCTTATTCCATTATCAATTTTATTGTATAATATTTCGTTATATCTGTACTCTTTCCCTCTCATATCTAAAAATATTTGTGTAAATATTTAAAAAATAATTTATAAGTAGACATGCCACACTTATCAGAGATTTATTTATTTGAACTAAGTTTAAATTTATCTAACATTTATAAAAAAAAATATTGGCAATGATGACAAATAGCATAAATATTATTTACTTACACCTTATATACCATTTTTTTTATATTAATAATTCGATTATCAACCAGAAAATATTTTTGTTTTTCATACTCTTCACTCTTACGCATTGCCGTAGATCGCAAATGAATGCTGCTTGGGAAGTAATGGGTTAAGTTGTTCTTGCCTTGACCATTTTTATTCCAATTTTTTAGTGCAATGATAAAACTTTTGACTCTCTGTTGGTTCGTTAAAAAACCCTTAGAAACTTTGTTCTTAAATATCTTACAATTGTTCGCACATCAAATTTTTATGTTATCCATCCGCTATGGTCTCTTCAACCGGCAATTCTACAAACTTTTGCCAACAATTTAGAAAGTAAAAAAACCTCAATTAAAATACAGTAAATTAAGTTCTTTTGTTTATTAAACATTTTAAAATTGTCCAGTCATACACAAAAAGTACATTATAAACTCTTAAAATGAAGCGAAAAAAAAAATAAACATCTGCGAAAGTTACTGCAAAGCAGATCTGCATTCATTGAGTGCCATAGTTAATTCTTTTCGCAAGAAAAACAAAAAATAGTCCACCCCCCAACGTTTCAAAGTCGGAATTGAGTTGCTCTGCTCTATTATACAGACACTCGTCGCACACTTGCTCTTCGGCGGCGCACACTTGGTGGTAAATGTTGATGATGTCAGAGTTTTGTTACACGCTGCGTTGCGCTTGCGCTCACTCGTCAGTCAACCAAGCAAATAGCACCCAACCAACGTCATTGGCAACAGGCAGGCAGGCAGACATTGTTGGCGTCGCAATTGAGTGATTTGAATTGGCTGACTAAAATGAACTGACTGACTATCTTTTGTCTGGGTTGGTTTTTTGTCATTTTTTTCTCCGCTTTTTGCTGTTTGCAATTTCATTCAATTATTACAATTAAAAATATTTTAAGTGTTTATTTAGCCGTATTTGTTTTTGCATTGGCATTCCACAACTCAACTTCCAACTGTCATATGTTATATGGTAGTGGTGGCAAGCAGCGGCATATGGTGTATGTTCCGTGTCATTTGAAGGGCCGTCGCTTTTAGTAGGAGCAGATTTATTATTGCAGTATGTATCTGACAGCTGTCGAATTAAAGCGAATGCGCTATCATTTGAATTACACTTGTGTATTCAAGGAGATACACTGAGAAAATTTTTAAAAAATGTGCTGTGTTTAGTTTTTGATTTTTGATCTGATTTGAGTTTGATTCTCGAAAAGTCGAGTCAATATTCTTTGATTAAGAAATTACTAAATCCTGGAGGAATATACAAATTATAGTTTTTTCGAGAGTACTGAGCCATACTTTATTCTCGCATTTTCAGATCAGTTCAACTCCGAATGTTAATTCAATAAATTTATTGAAAATCACTCCTCAAACTCCCATTTTCAATTCAGTGAATTCTTTGTAAAATATTTTTACTTCTTATTCAGAGCCTGTATCAATTTGACTTTATATTCTGATAAAATTTTTCCATAAATATGAAATTATGTGTTTTCAATAGATAATTTTTTACTGTGCAAAATTCACTTGGCGTGCCACGCATCACCAATATATTATGCTCTAAAAGGGCAACGACAACATTTTGCTATTGCTGTTATTTCTGTAGTTTTCGTGACGTCGGCGTATCTCAATGTTAACCCGTTCAGCACATATGAACCTGTAGATGCACACCCACTCGCAAACGTTACTACTCAATGAAATCTACTTGTTTTATTTTTTTTTGTTTCTTTTTTGCATACATTAGATATAACTAGTATTTAAAAGTTGCAATTAGCAAATGTTTTTAGTTTGTTGTGTAGGTGTTGTTGGCACTGCTGGAATTTCACCAAATATGGCCGAAAAAAAAATAGAATATTTCTTTAATTTTGTTTCATGAAATTAAAATCAAGCTTAATTTATTTATTTATTTACTTAACATTTTTCAATGATGAAGTAATCTATTTACGTTTATTTGACAATGACTTTGTTTTTTTTTATTTTTTATTAAACAACTTGACTCCTTTTTATGGCATTCAAATAATTTTTCACACTTTCATTTCATAAGAACAAAATTGCGATTTATTAACACCTTTATTTTTTTTTTTGAAAAACTTAATGTTCAATTGCTATAAACAAGTGTTGTTTGATACCTTGCTGATATCGCACAATTGATAGTATATAGATAAGTAACTGCTATCGTGCGATTACCTATCAATGATATTATGCTTTGGTGCTATTTTTATATAACAGTAAAAATGCCGATGACCTAACGCTGAAATTATTTTTTAGCTCAGATTTTGCATTCTTTGATACAGCGTTGATAACGAAAAATGCAGCTTAATAAACAATCACAATTTAAGTGGACAAGCTTAAGTTTTTAATTTATTATTTAATTAAACAGTGTCACTTAAATATTTGCATTGCGTAAGAGAATGACTATATCACGGTGACGGTCATAAATTTATATATAAAACTTTGAACATATAATTGATAACGTTATTCTTGGCGTGTAACATTTGTAGGGTTTTAATGTGAATATTATCAACATTTAACATGTGCAATTTCCATAAAAGCAGCTACCCCAACAAAAATTACTTAAAAATCTCTGTGTAAACTTCAAAAATTGTTCTTATCTTCTGCACGCGTTTAAAAACATTTGTAGTGTTCCGTTAGTCATAGTTAAATATCTTAGAATGATAAAATATTAAAACAAATTATTTTTGAAAATAGTTTCGTTTTTAAAAATATCTTGGCTGCGAAGACTAATTTCATATTTCTATATTTGGACCTTTTTAAGATTTTATCGTCTATCTCTTAGTACATGTGCTTGAACGCAGGTGCGAACTGCCCTACCAACATTTCTTTGGTGGCCCCCTTCGCAAAAAATTCGTGAGTGAAAAAAAGTAGAGTTTGGTATAAAAAGATTATATATTCCTTCCGGATTTTTTAATATAAAAAACTTCAACTTCTGTGTTTAAACTTTAACTCTGAGTAGTAATTTTGAGTGCTTTGATGTCTCCCCACAAGAGCCCCAAAACTCCAAGTGTTTGAATGGTTCTCCAGCTAAAGCTGCCTTCACATCTTTTCAGGGCTACTAATCGTAATCTATTGATAATGAAAAAAACTTGTTAAAAAATTTTCTTATGATAAATATGAAGTTGCCAATAAGTTAGGTGAAACTCTACAAATGTTTTTATTAATTTTTTTTTTTTAAACTTGTGCTTATAAAATTTTAGCCATAGCCATAGTGTGTGCCATGGACATACACCTATTTAAATTAAGAGACACATAATTAATTTTGTGTTTACCTTTAGTTAAAATTTTATAAACTAATTTTTAGTAAAACATTTGTAGAGTTTTGCTTAACGAATTTCTAACAATTTTCTTAAAATTATTTAACCCTCATATTTAATGTTCTTTTTACACTACTAAAGCATAGTAAACTTACATACAAAGTTTTCTCAAATTAATTGTTTGAAATAGACATACGTATAAGAGTACGTAGACACTTAAGGGACAAAATAATTAGGTTTTTCCTTTTTCAAGTGACTCTCAAGCCCTCAAATTAAGAGCTAAGGCTTTTTAAACTCCACAAACCAATTCTTCATAAAAAATTAATCAGGTAATGAAGGAATAATAAAATTTTCCAAAACATTTATTGAACGAATAGATAAATGTCTATTTCGTTATCTGTTGCAAAATTTGTGTAGTGTTTTGTCACATACATTTATTTTTCTTAATTTTTGTTTGGTTTTTATATAAAATTTTTACTATCTTGATTTTTTAAATAGCTTTTAATGTCTTAAAAGTGTTTGCTTTTAGTTAAATCATTAACAATTATGCGCCTGGCATAAGAATACTTACCGCATATATAAAAGAAGCGTTAATTTAGCATGAAACAATTTAAATAATGAGAATTAAACAAGTCTAAAATACATACTTATATGTAAGTAGTTGAGCGCTAAAGAATTACAAGCGTTATTATATTTTTGCTATTTTTCGCTGCTTCTGCTAAAAATGTACCTACGATTTACGTGTGCGCACTTATAGGTTAATTAAATACCAACACAAACACCGGCAACGCTGAAGAATCAAAGTCAAGGCGGCACTGGCTTATTCGTCGTTGTCGTCCTCCTGCTTAGCATTCGCAATTGAATGAACTTTATATTTATTTTAATGCTCTAAACATTAGTTTTTTTGTGCAAAATTTAGTGAAGTAGATAAACATGCAAACAGATGAATAATATCCATGTGGAAATGAGTGACTTAGTCATTGAAACTGTTTTTCAAAAACTATAATTTTGTTCCCATAACAATTTCAATGGTTATGCCAAAGAAGAGGCAAGCTTCCATTAGTCCCACACAGAATATATTAGAATACTTAAATTACTTTAAAAATACACAAGCCATTTGAAAAGCTTGTATGACTAGAACTGTAAACTAGCTCGAGTCAAAATTAAATTTATTCAATATGAATATAACCCATGAATCACACTTGTGTATCGTGATTTCCTTTCATATTTAATTTTGTGTACTAAAATATTATTTGCTTGCAAGTGGCTTGTTTTTATCAGTCGCTTGCAAGTATTCAAATGTATGAAACAAGCGGAATTGTTTTCATTTCTCATGCAGTTGCTTAGTTAGACTTATTGCTCACAATTTTGTATATTTTCTAACTTGAAGCTATTTGGTCTTATGTGATATTCAAGCTTTTTTCAAGCTTCGGCTTGTTATGTATGTCTCTTGCAAATATGCAACTTACACGTCGCATACAAAGTATACTAGACAGTAGTCAAACAACTAGTTTCATTCTTAGTCATACGTTTTTAAAAGATTTTACTACTGGGTGATTGCATGTACGAAAATATCTGCGCCGCTTTCAGCACATCCTGTTAAATGAGTTAAAAATGGGTTGGCTGTGGTTTTAAGTATTGAAGTTGCGTTTATTGAAATGTCTAAAAATACAAGAACAACAACAATAAAATAGAAAAAATAAACAACAAACATTTTACAAATCCATTTTCATTTACATTTTCCACTTGTCCGCCGGTCGAACGGTCGGTCGGCCACTTCTTTCTGCTCATCATTAGTAAAAAGTGCAATAACCGAAGCGACCGCGAACGAATTAAAAAGAACTGAAATAAAACGAAAAAATAAAATAGAGAGAAAAAAATTTTAATTTTAAAACGAACTCAACTCAATTCGAAAACTTATAAACGAACGACTGAAAATTTATTTACAACATAAATAAAACCGCCGCTCTCTTCGCGTGGTGAATACTTACGCGCATAAGAGTACGACGAAACTGCTGCGCATGCGCATAGCGCAGTTTAATTAAAAAAAAAGAATTATAACTAAAAAGTTAAAAAAAAAAATCTCACGAGTTTGAATTCGTATGTACAAAATTGATGACGATTTTCGTCCAGGTGGAGGACGTGTCTTTTGGAAAGCAACACAAGAACAAAACACTCAGCAACAAGCAGCAGATTTAATACAACGACCTCAAAGCACTGAAAACAACATGCAGTCCTCCTCGTCTTCATTGAAGAAAACTAAGTTCATTAGCAGCACCAATGGCGGTACTGGACGTGACTTGATCCCTACCTCCACTTCCTCTACTACTTCCATTAGTCGTCGTGGTCCCCCTATTACGACAAATTTAGATGATAAAAATGTGCGTTTTCAACATCAAATCAAGCATGAAAAAACCATTGAAGCTTTCATAACTGATTATCCGGGTGTGGCTCCTGCCTCAGCGGTGCCACATGAACGTAGCACTATCGATCGTTCTATAGTGCTGCGTAAAGGTATTCACAGTGAAAATGGCCTTGGAGTGCCAGGTACTGCAACGGTTGTTATACCTGTGGAACATTCATCTTCGTCGTCGACATATCAGCAGGTGACACGTAATAAACGCACCTCTACTGAAATACTTGGCTCAAGTTTGGAGAGTACGAAACTATCTCAACGTGCTGCAAATGGGCATCGACGTATAACTACGCATATTGTGCGCAAGGTTACCACCTTAAGTCGGGCCGAGGAACAACAACAGCCGGAATCGTTGTTGCCACCGTCGAAAATGTTGCGCAGCACTGAATTGGAATATCGTCAATCAGTACAGCAGCCACAATTACAGGCTATTGAAGCAAGGCGACTGAGCAAGGTAATAGGGTTGCAGAAAATTAATACTTACCCGGAGAAATATAAGAAAAATCTCAAATTATTAAGAAAAAGACATGATAAGTTTTTTGTTTGTTTTTGTAATATAATGATTGATATTCCTTATTGATAAAAACACAAAAATTACGGTTATTCCCAGAAATGTGTCGATTCAAAAAGAACGTGTCTCACTGTTCGCACTCTTCCCCTTTAAAACTTGTTTTGATTTGAGCAAGTTGGAAATTATTGTTATATATATAGAAATAAGGTTATATGTGATTCCTGTCTATTATATTTCAGAAAGACTTAGGCAGCAAACTTGTTTACTTTCATACAAGATAATATTGTTATATTTTTGGTTTTGTTTTCATTTATGCTATCGTAGGCAAATGACTTGAAAATTTTTAAGAAGGAATATTGTTTACCAATCTTTTTTCACAATTTTAACAAACTCCAAATGTTTCATTTTTATATCACCTAAAGTAAAAGTAACGCTAATTAAATTCTTCACGCCTCGTTCCCTATGACATCAATAGTAGCCTTTTATGGCTCCAACTGTTCTTTGTTTATTTGTAGAATAATTTATGTGTGTAGATTTTCTGCAACTTTTACTTCATTCTCAATTGTTTGCGAGTGGGAAAAATGTTGAATTACAACTGGACAGTAGCATTAGCGTATAACAAATGTGTTTGGCGCTTTAAGCTTTTTGCGCTTGAAGTTAAAATTTATGGCTCAAAGAAGCTTGGGAAACAGCTCGAAACAATTGCCAGCATGGTTTTTTTTCTGTGTTCCTATAGTTTTAGCAGGAAAGTGTGCAAATTCTGTTTTTTTTTTTTGCACATCATGGTCAACAAACCATTTTTGTACAAATTAATTTTTTTTGTCGAAGTTACTCCTTTCTAAAAAAAAAAGCAAAAATTATTCAATGCTTTAAGAAATTATAAAAAAAAACTTTGTAAGCGCTGTTCTCCTTAACATTTCAGCCTAATGTCGAGTATACTCGTCGTTGCTGAAAGTATGTAAACAAATTAAAAAAAAATTTTCAAAAGAAAATGAAACTGTTAAATTGTTAAAATAGAAATTCTATAAAATTATTCCAAAGAAATGTTTTGAAATGATTAATTCACATTTATCTTTATCATCGTCCCTTTTAGATCTCCGATATTGTTGTTGGCAAAGAAGACAACGTATCTGCACGAGAGGCGCTTTTGCGTTGGGCTCGTCGCTCTACTGCTCGGTATCCAGGAGTTCGTGTTAATGACTTTACTTCATCGTGGCGCGATGGTCTCGCATTCTCAGCACTCGTACACCGTAATCGACCGGACTTGCTTGACTGGCGAAAAGCAAGAACTGATCGACCAAGGGAGAGACTGGAAACTGCTTTCCATGTTGTTGAAAAAGAATATGGTGTCACGCGTCTATTGGATCCAGAGGGTAAGTCTTTCATTGCCATTAAATTTTATATAAAAAAAAATAATTATTTCCTTTCTTTTGCAGACGTTGACACAAATGAACCCGATGAAAAGTCACTGATCACATATATTTCTTCACTTTATGATGTGTTCCCTGAGCCACCGTCCATACATCCACTCTTTGATATGGAATCACAACGTCGCGTACATGAATATCGCGATTTGGCTCAACAATTTATTTATTGGTGCCGTGAGAAAACTGCCTACTTGCAAGAGCGTTCCTTCCCGCCCACACTTATCGAAATGAAACGTTTACTCAGTGATCTTAATCGTTTCCGCAATGAAGAGGTATCGGCACGTAAACGCGAAAAGACAAAGTTGGTGCAAATCTACAAGGAGTTGGAACGTTATTTTGAGAGCATTGGTGAGGTTGATGTCGAACCAGATTTGCGTCCAGATGCCATTGAGAAAGCCTGGTACCGTATGCAAACTGCGCTCTCCGATCGTGATCATATACTACAGCAGGAGATTGAACGCTTGGAACGCTTACAGCGTTTGGCTGATAAGGTACAACGTGAGATCAAACATGTTGACATGAAGTTGACCGATCTGGAAACACGCATCAGTGAGGAGTCGCGTCGTATTGAACGTTTGCACCCAGTAGATGCTAAAAATATTGTTGAAGCGCTCGAGACAGAAATACGTCATTTAGAAGAACCCATACAAGACATGAATCAGGATTGTCATGTTCTGAACGAGGGTCGTTACCCACATGTTAGTGAACTGCACAAGAAAGTCAATAAGTTACATCAACGTTGGGCACAGTTGCGCACTGCATTCCACACAAATATGGTGCAAAAACTGTCCGGTTTGAAATATCCCGTCCATGAGACGACCGTTACGCGTCAAACGCGTATGGTTGTTGAATCGCGACAAATCGATACAAATCCACATTTCCGCGATTTACAAGAGCATATTGAATGGTGCCAAAGTAAATTGGTGAGTATGAAAATATGATGTAGCAAAGTAAATTGAGCTTAGGCCAAACAAGAAAGTTTGCTATTTCTTATGTGCTCTTTGATAGTATGATCAAATTATAAAAGGCTGCTTAAATGTTTAGCGTACATGCATATAATTTTATTAACATTTATTGAATCGATTTAACTTTCTATCCAAAATTACAGAAACAAATATTGGCTGCTGACTACGGCTCTGATTTACCATCTGTCAAGGAAGAACTTGATCGTCAACAAAATGAACACAAAATTATTGATCAATTCCATGCAAAGATCCTTAATGATGAACGTCACCAAACTAAATTCTCTGGCGATGAATTGGCTCTCTATCAGCAGCGTCTAAATCAGCTACAAAAGGTGTATGCCGAGTTGCTAAGCACCTCGACAAAACGTCTCTCTGATTTGGATTCGTTGCAACATTTCTTGACACAAGCTTCCGCTGAATTGCAATGGTTAAATGAAAAAGAACAAATTGAAATAACACGTGACTGGGCTGATAAGCATTTGGATTTGCCTTCAGTGCACAGATACTATGAGGTAAGTTGCAATTACAATCGAAAGAATTATTGTGTAGAAGCTTTACTTATTTTGGTTCGACTGATCGCCGTTAAAGATCTTTAGAATCGGAGTCCAAATAAAAATTTAATAAGACTGAGTATACTTTGCAAAAAGTAACCATATATGAAATAGTTTCCTAATATGGAATAACATCACAAACAGTTTTCAAGAAATGAACAATGATAGTTACATTAGCAGGCCTTTGTAATATAATTCTTTCTTAATCGTTCTGATCTGAGCGGTCAAGTATACTTCTGTGCTATTTTCGATGGCTTGAAGTCTAAAGAAATGTTTAATTTTGTCTTTATAATATGAACTATGTCCAATGCCAACATAAATATAGAGAAAATACCTGGCAAAGAGAGAAAAATATTTTTTTATTATCCCAGCGGCAAATCGATGAAGTACTCTGATTTTTTATGAATGAAAAGTTATACCCCTTGTGTTGTATGTTTCACAAATTAAATTGTTACTGTGATATTTTGTTTATTTGCTTGCTTGCTGGCTGCCTGCATTGTATATGGGGCTGTAGGCAATCTGCTTGCTGGCTACTTGCTTTGTAGATAGAGATGTAGGCAACTCGCTAAACTATACTGGCACTTAGTAAGCGATGCTTTAAGGCAATCTGCCTTTTGTTTGTTACACATTGTATATAGAGATGTAGGCAAGCTGCCTACAAAGCGGCCATCTCTTTGAGGTGAGCATTACTGCCTACAATAAGTATATCTATTCATCGATGTTGTTTATAACATATTTTCCGCTGGGATTACATATTTTCGAAATATAATACCCACATTTAAAGTAATAAAGTTTTCATTTAATTTTTGGCCCCTTAATTTTTATTGCTTGTTATTATTTGTTAGTTTTAAATATAAACTCCAAGTAACAATAAATATTTGTTTGAAAAATGCAATGGCTACTTTTTACAAGCAAAGAAATAATTTTAAAAATTTAACTGTCGAAATATATTCAGTCGGACCAAAATAACTTTAAAAGCTGCTAAAAATCCAGTTGTAGTTTAAAAGCTTGTTCTATTTTCAAGCGTGCATTTGGTAATGGAGATGAGGTAAGAATTGAGCACTTAAAAAAATAAGCTTCTAAGTAAAAAGAGGCTCCCATATTTTGAAAAATTTTAGAATTTCTCTACCAAGTGCACCAAAAATATTTATTTTCCAATTGCAATTTTCTTATATGGCATTTTTCATTTACAGAACCTCATGTCCGAATTGGAAAAGCGTGAACTACACTTCGCTACTATACTGGATCGTGGGGAAGCTTTGCTCAACCAACAACATCCAGCCTCCAAATGCGTTGAGGCTCATCTCACAGTGTTACAACAACAATGGGCTTGGCTGTTACAACTGACACTCTGTCTAGAGGTGCATTTGAAACATGCAACCGAATACCATCAATATTTTGCCGAAATCAAAGAAGCCGAACAGTGGCTGGTCAAACGGGATGATATACTCAATAGCAAGTATTCACAATCTGATTTTGGACTTGATCAGGGTGAGACACTCTTACGTGGTATGCAAGATCTGCGTGAGGAGTTGAACGCCTTTGGAGAGACGGTTCAACAGTTGCAACATCGTGCACAGACCATAGTGCCACTACAAAAACGTAAGCAACCTGTGACGCGTCAGTGTCCAGTTCAGGCTATTTGTGCCTATAAACAACAAGGGCAATTGCAAGTGGAGAAGGGTGAAACTTGTACACTTCTAGATAATTCCGGACGCGTTAAATGGCGTGTGCGTTCCGCTAAGGGCCAAGAGGGTCCCATACCAAGTGCATGCTTGCTGTTGCCACCACCCGATCAGGAATCAATTGATGCTGCAGAGCGTCTTAAGCGTTTGTTTGATCGTTCAGTTGGTTTGTGGCAAAAGAAACATTTGCGTCTACGTCAAAATATGATATTCGCCACCATTAAAGTTGTCAAAGGTTGGGACTTTGATCAATTTCTGGCCATGGGCCCAGAACAACGTACAGCTATTAGGCGTGCACTAAATGATGATGCTGATAAATTGCTCAGCGAAGGTGATCCAAATGATCCACAGTTGCGTCGCTTGCGTCGTGAAATGGATGAGGTGAATCGTTTATTCGATGAGTTTGAAAAGCGAGCTCGCGCTGAAGGTGAGTACATATAGTGTGCACTTAGTTTTTTAACAAATTACAATTGCCTTGATATCAATGAAATTTTCATGAGGTTTGACCTACAAAAAAGAAGTAAAATTTGTGGAAAGGTTATTTAATTCAAGGGATTATTTAAAAAAAAAGATTGATGTAAAAATCACTTAACTGTTTTATGGCACCCTTTCAAAATTTCAATATAAACTCTTGTAAAATGACTCGTTAGTGACGAATGTTTTCAATTGTTTTGCCTTTTTGTAAAGTAGCAATTCGTTTGTGTAGGAAATTAAATTGTTTTATCAATTTGTTAAGAAGCTGTTGGCTTAATTGATTAATTGTTCAATTATGAGCCCAATTTGCAGTAAGGTTCTTTTAGTTTTTTAATTAATTGTGCTTTCAAAACTCTTGCTGAACCAGTCACAGATTAGTTCATTTAGTGAAACCAATTGTGTCACATCGTTTATTGAATTGTTTTCTGGAAAATGAAGAAAATCTTTTTAAGTCGCAAGTCACGCGGTAATCCACAGCTATATTTTTCTTTTCTTCTTTTTCTTTTCATAAGCAACACAACTTTGAAAATATTTTTAAATTAAATTAAAGCATTTGAATCATTTTGAATATATTACCTTAGGTCATGTCATGAGTTCAGCTCCTATTAACCTTCTAAGATATCCATTTCTTGCTTCTATAAATTTTTAATTATTTTTTTTTTCTAAAATTTTATAGAGGAAAGCAAACAAGCCTCACGCATCTTCACCGAAGAATGTATCGCCATCAAAGGTAAATTAGAGGATATGGCACGTGAGCTTGATTCTATCATACTTGCACCTTTGCCACGTGACCTTGATTCGCTGGAACATGTTTTGGAAATACACTCTGACTACGAACGTCGATTGCAGTTGCTTGATCCGGAGCTTAAACATTTACAAGAAACTTTCCGTACTATTGCATTGAAAACGCCTGTTCTCAAGAAGAGTTTGGACAATTTACTCGAACTATGGAAGGAATTGAATACACAGAGCAACTTGCATAAGGATCGCTTGAAATTGCTCGAGGCATCTCTGGCTGGTCTAGAGGATAATGAGCAAGTTATTTCGGAGTTAGAAAATGCTTTAGCCAAACATCAAGACTTACCGTCAACAGCAGATGGTTTACAAATGGTGTTTAAACAATTGACGCATATGCAAGATTTGATTACACAACAACAACCGCAGATGGATAAGATGAATGATGCCGCAGATCAGTTAGGTCGTATGGGTGTACCCACAAAAGTGCTAGGTGATCTAAAGCGTTTGCATACCAGTGTTGAACGTTTGAATACCCGTTGGAGCACTGTTTGCAATCAGTTGGCGGAGAGGTGAGTCAAAGTTATACGATTGTTCGACAATGGTGGCTAATAAATAATGAGAGTTGCAAAATCGTCCGCCCTCTACAACGCCCAATTGTAATTGATAATTTGATGAACTTTGTAGGTTTTAGTTTTACTCTACATTTGTCATTTAAAAATATTTTTCATACGATTAATCTAATTTAGGCTTGATCTGCGTTTGTTAATGATCAACCAAAAAAAAAAAATTAAAAAATTCAATTCAATTCAATTTCTACTTAAAACACTTGTTTCATCAAAGAAATACAAAGTAAAGTGCTCCAGCTGTTTCTTTACTACTTAGTAATTGTCTCGATTGCCATAAACTGAAGATACGCTTCATTAGCTAATTGCACCTTAAATGCCCACAAAAACAATCCACCAACGCCGCAGCTACACTTAAAATTTTTTTTGAACACTTGATTGCTTTATAGCGAACCAAAAATAGAAGAGATCTAATCGTTAATCAAACTCTTTTTCGCCTTTCACAGAATGCGTTCATGCGAGACGGCAATCGGTCTCATGAAGAATCTGCAATCAAGCGTGCAAGTGGAGGAATCATGGGTTGATGGTACCACAGATAAATTATCAGCCATGCCAACAGCAACATCTGCATTCGAATTAGATGTGAGTAACAGTATTTGTTTTGTTGAAAATTTTATTTATTATTTTATCTTTTTATTTATTTTTTAATTTGATCCCTTGTACCATAAAACCACATTAATTTTCTCTACCTTTGCTAATTTTTTGGAAAAAAATTTAGGATTTAGTAATTTTCTTCTTTTGATTTTCAAACTGCTGTACAAATATTTTTTTTATACCCCCCAAGGCACTCGGAAAATTTTAAATAGGCAAAAATAAAACGCAAGAAGAAGAAATGACAAATTGAAAATAATATCATATATGTACATAATTATGGCACACAACAAATTAAACTTAATCATTGTGTTTTATTAGAACAGAAAAAAGTATTATTTATTAATTATTTTAATGAGCTTACTACCTGCTTAATATAGTATGTGTAAAACACTAAAAAAATTATGGGGCTAAAAATTGCAATTCAGTATGCAAGAGAAGAACTTTTTTATTTTTTCTTATGGTTCTTAACACGTCCATATAAAAGCAAAAATAAGGTAGACCTCGAAAATTTTTTACAAGTCTGGACTGATTTGCATTTTACTGTATCTATTTTTGGTTTTGTAATTCATTTGGTTTTCATCCATACTGTACTGAGCAGTAACCTCATTAAAACAATCAATACCTCTCAATTACCTCGAAAAAAATAATCCTGAAATTATTATACACGAGTTGACAATTTAGCAATAACTTCTTCAACAACTTCTTTGTCATATTTTTGATCTTGCACTATTGTATAGGGCCATGCTATATTTTTAAACTTTAAGGTTCTTTTCAAAATGAAAGAAAGACCAAAACAGCAGTTTCTTAAAAAATGTATCAATAGTATTTAGGAATTTCCAAAAACCTTTTTCTATCACCTTTAAACTGAAACACAAAGTATATATAATTATAGATAAAGAAAACTTTTACCCCTTTGAATAAATATTGTAGATTTTTGCTATGGTGCTGGGATCTTAAATTGTCGTTTGTCCTTTTGTAAAATTGATATTTTTTGTCCAATATCAGTTGTGTTTTTGTCCCTCTTATTTAGATGTATTTTTGAAAATTTTTTCATGTATTTTGTGCTGTAAACTTAAGTTAACCATATCGCATAATGTTGTTTTTGTAGTTGTCTTTTATTTCCAAATGTAGCATCAAATGTAATGTATCGTTTAACTCTATCTCTGGGGAGAAATAAGATTTTTTTTTGCGTGGTGAAAGTTAGAAGGTTACATTTTTTGTATTAACTTGGCTAAAAGCAAAGTTTGTCTAAAATGAGTTTTTGAAAAAAACATTTCTTTTGTAGTAGACTGACATTGCACACAAAAAACACAAAAATACACCAAATATGAACACATACCTATAAGAAACTATCAGTATTAGTACCAACAACGACAACATTAAATGAAATAATTTGTTTTTGTAGTACCTAGTTTCTTGTTATTAATTTATTTTTTTAATTTGAGTTTAATTTATTTTTTTGCACATATTTTTTGTTATAATTTTCGTAGTCAAAGTGAACTAATTGTATTTTTGTCTAATTTTGTATTTTTCACCCACCACAACCACCACCAAACCACAAACAATTACACACACAAACAATTTCTTAAAAAAAAAAAAAACAAATTAAAATCGTAAAAATCAACAAAACTTAACGCCTGCGTCTGCGTTATCAAAACAAACATAAATGTACATAAAAACATTGCACAATTTTACATAAAAATTATAAAAATAATTTAAAAAAAAATTAATGGACCTATAACAAAATATGTTATAATAATGAATAAACAGAAATTACTTGGCGCTGCTATCGAACGAAAACCAAAAATCGAAAATGTCAACTTGGCTGGAGGACGTCTGATACGCGAAGCTAAGGTAAATTTGCATGTCCTGCATTACAAGTTTTTTAAGTACGCAACAAAGGGTTCTTGAGTTATTACAATTGCTGTAAAAATTTGATTTCCTCTATATAAGTCTGAGATGGATACAGTTTAGGAAAAACAATTCCGTTGTCTGCAGAAGACAATTACTTTTTAAAAGGAATTAAATAAATGCGCGCTAAAAGTTTCAATACCAACCACAATGATGTCAATTTTATAGCATGAAATGATGTTTTTCACAAGCAGCCATTAATCAAAAGCATAGTTATTTTGGTGCTCACAAAAAACAAGAGGTTAACTGAGTTGTCTGAGCTTTAACATGCATCGAAGCTGAGATATGGTGCTTTCAAGGTGATAGTTAGCATGACGTATGAGTGGCATTTATTTAAAACATACAATTTTAAATAAATTGAATTCTATTGATAACAATGGAACCTTTTGTTGCTAGAAACTACGTATGTAAAGGAATTTGTTTGAATTTTAGTATGAATGGGAGTGTGAAAACAAAATTTACACATATTTAATGCTTTTTACAACATATATTTGAAAAATATGTTATACAAAATAAATAAAATTATTTATATGAGGTACAACATTAAGAAACAACTAAAATCAACAACAGTATTTAGTTAAACGACTAAAATTAAAATACAACTACAATATTTGGTGCGTGGTACAACTGTTAATAACTAATTAAAGAAAACAAACAACCAACAATTAAACAAACAAAAACAAAAAACCAAACAACTGACTAATTAACTTTTAAACAATTTAACTCTAAAAAATAAATATTCAAACAATAATTAAACATTTTTGTACAATCTAATAAAAAGCACTAAATATATTAAGTAGTAGATTTTTATATGCCTAGCCTTTGTATTTATGATTTGACCAACAATTAATTTTGTTTAACCAACTCAATTTACTAACATTTAACTTGACATTAACCAACCCCAAAAACCAACGTGTATCGCAAACTTTCTGCGCTGATGCCATAGATTTACGATGGCAAATGTTTACGCTTCATTGATTGGCTGCTTGAAGTACGTCCGTCATTTTCACCACCGCGTCGTGACTTACGTCCTGCGGATAGCGATCCAGGTGCTACACAGTATTACAGCCAACGTTTGGACATTTTAAATACGAAATATGACAGATTGCTGGAACAACTGTCACAGAGGCTAAAAACTGCAATCGAAGTTAACGGCTCAGATGGCCTGGTAAGTGCAAAAATTAAAAACAGAAAAATACAAAATATTAAACTTTTAAATGCGATTTATGGGTATTTCTTAAAAGAAGTTTTTTTTTTTTAAATGAAACAAGATATTTTTTTTTTTGGTTTTTGTTTTGATTAGAAAAATTCTTCAATTTGTCATGAATTTTATGATCTTTAATTATTTTGCATAATTTTTCGATTTGCAAAAATGTTTTACATGTTTAGCGATGAAAAATACTTTTTAAATGGAAATTATAATTTTCATTATCATTCAATATTTATCGTTTTGTAATAAACATTGCGAATGCCATTATTTTCGAACTCGTATTCCAAGTCATAAACATCAAGTCGTTTTTGATCAACGATAGGATAAATAACTCATGTTGTAAACCATGTGTTAGAGACCATAAATTTCGCAGCACACATAACATACTTGAAGAAATCGAGCAATATTACACAATTTTAACTTAAAACACCATCCGATAAATCAAATCGTGCATTAATAAACGAGATTCCAAAATCTGAACTTTCTTTTGCCAAGTGCAATTTTTTGTTTCTGAATCGAGCTTAGGGTATGAAAAGCTATTTTCGGTCCGCAAAATCGTCGCTCGCCGAAAGGTTTTTTTTATTACAAATGATCTCAAGATAGTAATCAACTAGATTATAGAGGTTTTCTTCTTTTTTTTTTACTTATTTCCCTCTCTAAAGCATAATTTTTTAACCTCCAGATAGAATCCTCAAACAATTTTAACAAAAATGATATTAAAGAAATACTCTTTCTCAAAGACTCCTATGAAAAAGATACAATATTCAAATTGACTAAAAATATTTATTCAAAATATGTACGATAACAGATTTAAGTAAATAAAATAAAGTGAAAGGTAATTTTATTTTAGTGAATAATTCTCAACCAGGTTTAAGATAATGACTGAAACTGAAGTTTTACTTTACGAAAACCTAATTTAGTCGAAATTAAAAAGTAATAACTTTAAAAAAGTATACTATTAATCGTTGTAGATCATTTATTATACCAAATTATTGAATTATTTGCACTCTTACTTTCAATTCAAAACTAGAATTAGTATTTCCTACAAAATTTTCATTAATCTCAACATGACTAGACTTGGCTGAACTTTGCGCGAAAAAAAATTGCGCCATGAAAATTTGATGTAGGTTTCTATATCATATACATAGCTCTAGGCTGACTGATGTTACTTACGATATTTTGTACGAATATACTGGTTTGTGGTCAAGAAGGCGCCAATAATGACGGCATCATCATGTTTACGATAACTGAAACTTGTTCTTGATTGTATCTTGGCTCATAGCTTAATTTAGTTTTGCATTCGATATACAATACAGCGTAACGATCAGGAAATGATGATGATGTTATTCTACGATTTTTTTGCTAAAAAAGTTTTATTGTTGTTATTTTTTTTTTGCAATATTAGAATTCTTCAATACATTAGATTTAGGTGTAGCTATGGGTATTTATTTTTATTTTGTACCTTTTGTGTTGCAACATTTTATATGATGATAAAAAGTAAAAAGAACAATTAAACAAAAGTATATCCAGTATTTATTTAATTAACCTTGGAAATGATAACCTTCTATGCTATGTGCTTGCTTTCTGTGTTGTGACTTCATACCTAAGTCGCACAAAATCAGTCAGAGTCAAAGTTAATGCTATAATTTTTTTTATTTTTTCACTATAAAATATGACATCACATTTGTTTGTTGTTCAGTACGTGTTAAATTGGAAAAAATAACCAAGCGGCTTAATAAAACTCAAAGTTGCTATTGAAAAAATAAAACTCCTTTGTTTTTATTATGTCAAATGAAGTCCCTGCTTTTGTATCTTCTAGGTATTTGTGCACAATTTATTGTGTTGGCGTTGTATTTTTGTTGTTGCTGTCATTGCCAAAATGTTTTAACGTTCATTTAATTGAATTCGATTCAACAAGCGGCGTGACATTTTATTATATGTACTCTGCTATAGCTCAAAAATGTATCAAGATACCATATCTGTAGGCAAAACACGCATTGTCAATTGTATCGCATCAGTTTCAAGTATGAAATAATGTGTTTATTATTATTTTTTTATTATTCCGCTTAAAAATAAAGTGCAATCATATTTTATTTTTAAATAAATTAGAGTTGAGAGCTCTTTGCATCATTGATTAAATTTTTCATAAAAAAAAAAAAAAATCACACAAAAAATCCATTTGCATACATTACTGTTGATGTTGTCATTAATTTTATTTGCTTAATTTGTGTTAAAATTTATCTTGCTTTTATTTGGGCAGATTAAATACTTAACCGTTTATTTTTTTATATATGACTGCGGCTAATTTTTTATTTTAATTTCTTTACCCATTGTATATTTGAAAGATTACCCACGAAAACGTCAACAAATTTGCAGCTCATTTTGAAATGCCTTATAATCTGACAAAGAAAAAAATCCACTCCAATTAAATATTCAATCAAGTTGTTCTTAAACCTGTTTTATTTCTTAGATTTTTTATGAATTTGCCAAAAACAAGTTTTAGTTAAAAATTTGTATAAAAATTCTAATGTAAATATTAATATTTACAAGTTCGCCTGAGTTGAAATAAAACTTTTAAGCTCAATTTAACACAAAATGGCCATATGTTTTTTTAATTAGTTTCACATAAAAGTTTTGTATTCAAATTTTATTCAATAGCGTGTATAACTTGATATTACAGCTCGACTAAAATATTGGCATTATCAGATTTGAATTAAGCCAGCTTATGTGGCTGTAATACTTATTTTAGCAAAATTTTAACAAAAAATTAAATCCGGTTGCTTAAAATAATTTATAACGTTAACATGGTTTCTTTGTAGAAAATTTAAAATATTTATTTAAGAATATATTTGGCAAATATATATTGGACATTCCACGTCAACCGTAACAGTCCTATGTCAAAAATCTACAGAGAATAATGAGAGAGGGCTCAAATTTCTCGTTCACAATAGTTTTTTCTAATATAAAGTGTTTTCTTAAAAAAACAACAAAAGAATTAACATCAATTGAACGTTACGTATACTACAGGTGATACCTAAATAAATAATTTGGAAATTAATTTTTAAACAGCTACAACTTCTGTAAAAGCAATAAAAAAAAACTTATCGTTTTAAGGACAATGCTTTGAAATTTCAGAAAACAAATTTTTAGACAAACTTTTTTGATGCTAAATTTTAATCATGCCATAATCTCTGAAAAATGGTATTGAAATCACTATAATTGCATATGAAGCTAAATAGATATTTCCAAAAGAAGTAAATTGTTCTCTTTGGGGTCACCATATCAGTTTCGTCAAATTTGTTTTTTATAAACCACGTTGGACTGACCCAGTTGACATGAAACATTTCATATATTGTTATCATTTCTCAAAACGCCGTAATGAGGAAAGTTTTTTAAAAATTTCTTAAACTTTTAATGATTAATAACACTAGAGTTTGACTATTGAAGCCAACAAAAAACGCCAAAACATAATATATTTTCTAAATAATATGAAATTTTGTGTTTTGCTTTGGAAAAAAAAAATATAAATTATTTATTTGTAGTATTTTCAAACTTTTTGACGATTAAAAAAAACTTTACGCATGTTCCATTTAGGAGATTTAATTTTGTTTCTTAGATAATTGCTATAAAAAGGAACATATTTTTCCGCGTCCGCATGCCCAATTCCGCCCGATTTTTGTCATACGAGGGCTTATGCCACTAAATGTCTGCTTACCAAATTTCACGCTTTTTATTTGCTTTTGTGTGTTTTGCCACGCCCACTATGAAATGCTCTGCACATTTTTGTTACATATCGCTGTCAGGTTTCTGTGCTTAAAGTCTATTTGCATTCGCTTTAACCCTTTACTCAATATGGGCAAATAAGATTTTGCATTCTAGGTCTATCATACTTTTCAAGCAAATTGACAAATACTACAAAAATCAAATTTTTTTGAGCTATTTAACCTTGATAATACCGAGTTTCAGTTACATTTCGTATTGAGCTGGGAAATGAATTTTGTCCAAGAAAATAGTCTCATTCATTCTGCAAAATTTGCGATGTCAACTCTAGTGAAATTGCCAAATTCTATTCTTCAATATTTCCTTAAGATGCTCTGCTGAATTTCAAGAGTTTCTTCTGCAGCAAACTCGTACGTTATGTTTAATGAGATCATACATTCGTATTGATTTCTTATAAGAAACAGACAGACTTTTGAAACTATTATTGTATGATTGCCATACATTATATCACGTTTAGTAAGCAGATATAGGAGTAGTGCACTATGCTTTTCACTGAAAACTTTTTAAAAAAGCGATAAAAATATACCAAAATTTACCAAAATCCTTAATGAAAAATAAAATTCATTGCGCTACCCCCAATTGTGCTCGTCAAGCCTTTGTTCTGCAGACGATCACAGTGACGGCACAGTCACAAATTGCTGTTGCTCACAATATAAAGTAAGGAATTATCTCATTCGCTCTCGATTTTTTATTTTTTTTTTATTGAAAATAACTAAAATTTGTGGTCGTGTCGTCATCGTCAGCAATAGTGTCAGCATTAGATAAAATTTTGCTAACACAACTTTGTGCAGCTTATACTCTGCCTCCGGTGTACGATATTTGCTTAATCTCCTCTATATGCAAAAAATGTTAGAAAGGTTAAATTGAACTAAGGAATGACATCATAGCTACACACATTTTCAAGGCCTACAATGTTAAACTTATTATTCTAGGCAAAGCTAACTTTTGATAGGTAAACAAGATAAAAGTAATGGTACATGAAAATAAAAAGAACAATAGATTTTCGGCAAAACAAAAAAAAATCTAATTAGACAATTGTAAAACCAAAACTTGCTTGGAATGTTAAAAATTTTAAGCTTTTCTTAAAAAAATATATTAAAATCACCATCATTAAAAATGTTGTTTTATGTAGCCAAAGTATTAATTAGTAATCTTTGGTAGAAACAAATAAAAACTTCCGTCTAACAAAGTTGTTTATAAACAACAAAACAAAAAGAATTGCAACAAAGGCAACAACAAATTTATAACCGGCAAATTTATAAGCTTTTTCAAGCAAAACCAAAAATTTTAAGTTTTTTTTTTTTGTTTTGTTTCATTTAAATTACTTTCATTGAGACAATAAAACAGGCAGCGATGAAGGTACAAAATAACAGCAAAAAAGAAAAGAGCACCATGGTGCG
The DNA here is from genome assembly GCA_949775025.1 of Tricholauxania praeusta. Lineage (NCBI taxonomy): Eukaryota > Metazoa > Arthropoda > Insecta > Diptera > Lauxaniidae > Tricholauxania > Tricholauxania praeusta. The sequence goes on along the minus strand of OX459031.1, from coordinate 120,288,889 downwards.
AAGCAGCAAAGCTTTAGCTTCAAAAGCATACGCTCTTTTGGCTAAATTTTGGCTGTTCTGTGCTCTCAAACTTTTTTAATAAGAATCTCATGGATGCTATAAGCTTTTTGCTACCTTAAGCTTTTATCTATGCGATACTTTGAGCGCATTCGCTTTGTCGTTTATATATAAGCGATAGTTTGAAACACGACGTGGTTGTGTAACGACGTGAAAGGAAATCTAATTGTTGTAGCTAAAAAAATAAAGAAACATCAAAATTCCCCTATTGTGCCGGCGCACAAATCTTCTTCTGCAACGAAAAAACCGAAAAGAAAACAAAAAGCAAAAAACCACAATTGTGATAGAAAATAATTAAATTTTGCTCAAATGTAAAGTAGTCCAATGTTTAACTAAAAATATCCTATGGACCTAATTGCCTGAAAATTGGAAAAGTCTTCGTCATCGTCGTCGTTGTTGTTGTTGTTGTTGTTGTCATTTTCCTAGACACGTACTTCGTTGTCGTCGTGTATTTAGGCGTAGTGCCACAGCATTCCCTTGCACAATTCGGTTTGTTCGATAAAAAAATACAAAAAAAAAAATTATTTTAATGATGTCATGTCTTAATTTCCGTTCGGTGCTTGAAAAAATAGAAATAATTTATTTATAAGAAAAATACAAAAACAAAAAACTTGTGTGGTAACAACAAAAAAGAAAAAAAAATCTTGAAAAAAACACGACAATCGCGACACGTTAAATTGTCAACTTCTCACCGGAAAAAAAGCACAATTTTGTGAAAAATTTGTTTCAACAAAATTTTAATTTTTGCACGAATGTTATGTTCTTTCATTGAAACAAAATAAAATTAACACCAATACCAAAGCGGCGAATAGCTTGATAAAAAATAAAATTTCAAGTGCAAAGTTAATAACCGCTAAAAAAAGCTACTTTATATTAAAGTTGTTAACAAAAACATGTGGGTAATAAACCACACCAACAACAAGAAATATTCAGAAGACAAGGAAATAGCTAACCACGAAAAAACTATGTAGCTTATGGCGTGGTCTACCATATGCTAGAAATATAAAAACGTATTTTTTCGCTAGAATTTAATGATTTCTTGCATTTGAATAAAGTTAATTAATTTTGTTATGGAGAGACTTGTTGAGAGCAGTTTAGAATGGTTTTAAAAAGATTTGATTAGCCTTCCTACTTTTTTATCTTTGTTCGAGAGACCCACCACATCGATGGTGATTTCAAAAACTTATTGATTGATTTTTCGAAACAGCGCTTTCGCAATTTTTGGCTTTATATTTTCTTCAAAAAAAAAAAGAACATTTTTTGATCAAAAATAATCGTTGTGTCTGTTTTGCCCTTTTTGCTTTAATCATTTTATATTTTTGCTAAAAATTAAATTTTTTTTTTTTTAATCAAAGACAATTAGCTTTTTGTGATTATTATTTTATTCGAACACAAATAGCTGTCAGTTTTGTTTTTTCATCATAATTTTTGACTTCTTTTTACTATACAAAAATAAATTATTATTTATTTAACATTTTTCGTAATTTTTGTTTTTTTTTATCATAATTTTTGTCAATTTTTCGTATTCGTAATTTTTTTTTTTTTTTTTCACTTTTTTCCTTCAAAAATAACCGTCATTTTTCTTTTAATTTTTATTTAAAAATTGTTGCCCTGTTTTATTTTTATTTTTTTCTTTAATAGAAAATCAAACATCATTTCTGTTCTTTTTATCAAAAAGAATTCTTATTTTTGAATTTAATTTCTAAATAAAAAAAAATAACCGCCTGTTTTTGGTTTTCATATATTTTGATCAATAAATAAGCGCAATATAAAAATAATATCATTTTTTTACCAATTTTATCAGTTTTTGTTATTTCGGTCAAAAATTGTTTTGATTTTAAATTATTGGCTACTTTTTTTATGACATTTAAAACCAATCACTTTTGATATAAATTTTTTTACTAAAAATTATCATCTATATTATTTTTTTTTTATCAAAATACCTATTATTTTTCGATTTTTATTAATTTTTTTTTTCAACAAAAATTACCGTCAGTTTTATAATTTTTTTTGATTGATGATATCCGTAACTTTTTATTTTTTTATCAGCAACAAAAATCTGAATTGAATTTTTTCTATCGAAAAAAATATTAAACCGTAATTTTTAAATTTTATTATTTCGATCAGCTCCTATTTTTTTGTGTGTTAATTTTTTTCAATCAAATATAGCCATCATTTTTAATTTTTGTTCTATTAATTATCATTTTTGATTTTAATTTTTTTCGATAAAAAATAAACGTAGTTTCTGTTTTATATTTTTATAAATAATATTCATTCGAAGTTGGTACTTTTTTTTGTGTTGTTCTTTTTTTGTAACAACAATAACTGAAACTTCGTTCGAAAAATCAAAAGTCATGCGTTAGCATTATTACTGATTGAAAAAAAATCAAAAATAAAGATTATTTTTAATCATATAACAAAAATCAAAAATATTTATAATGAAAGTTTTAAAACTTAAAACTCTGACAAAATATATTTTTTGATCACATAAGTGCGATTTTTTGACATGATTACTTAGCAAGAAAGATTTTTGTTTTTAGTTGCCACTATCCATCCTATTTCGTACCCAATTTTCATGATAACATGAAAAAAACTGATAAAAGTGTAACTCGTCATCTATTGAGAAATACATAGGTCTAGTAGTTTGGCATGCCGAAGATATTCTTAAAATCGTTCAATACTTATTGCCATATAATCCCAAAGAAATTTTTATGAAATCTGGCACACTATAACTTTTATTTTTTAAAAAACAAAAATTGCGTTACCTTTGTTTTTATTTTTATTTTTTTAGCTGTTTTTATTTCTTGTTGCTTTACGTGTCACTTTTGCTTTTTTATAATAAAACTTTATTACCACATCATTTGTAATGTCACGCTTATTACATAACTATTTTCTATAGCAATCGACTGGCAACTGTCGGAAATTTAAAAGAAAATGTTTTTTTTTTTTAAAGAATGACTAACCAGTTTTATTATTTAAACTGCCTACCTAATTCCCTTAAGGCTCTTCTTGTTTATAAGAAATCAAATTATATTAAGAATTAGCCAAATTGTTTAGTAATTATCCAACCGAGTTCGCTATGAAACTTAAATGATAGGTTTTAGCTTCAATTAACTATGCCGCAAAAAAAAAGGTATTTTTTATTTAAAAAACCTATTTTTGCTTATGACTTACTGATAGCCTATGAACAGATACAAATATGAACTTGAGTAAGTTAGACTTACTCGTACTATGCTACCTTAGGTTTGTTTAATCTTTTTCATGTTTTTGCTTCATTTTATAATACTAAGCAATTTTGCTGTGATAGTTACATTCATTTGTTTCTATATTTTATTGTGCTATATTTTTTTGTTTTTGTTTTCATGCTGCTTATTTTATTATTCATAAAATTATTCATTCATTCATACAAAATGTTTGCTGTATGTTTTCCGGTGTTAACTCACTGCCAGTTTGTGTATTCAATTGTTTAGTACGTTGACATCTATTGTCTGTATTTGGTAGTCACATTACCAGATAATAGTTTGTTTTTTTTCTAATAGTAATGTTTTCTTAAATTTCACATTCTTTAAAACTAAAAAAAGAAAAAAACCTAAAAATTTTTTTTTAGCTCAAAAAATGTTGAGGCATTGCGGTTGCAGCAGCATTTTTAATGGCCTACTCACTTAGTCTTTTTATTTAATTTTGTTTTTTATTTATTTATGCATTATGTATGTTAGCTTGTGCAATGCCTCGTTGTTGCCCTACATTGCTTCAACTATTTTTAGCTTCGACGCCCTTTTCTTGCACATAGCCTTCCTAAACTATTGCAATTGTGTTGAAAATAATCAAGTGAGCGGTGCTTGTGAAACAATTGTTCATTCAATATGAAATTTGGTTTTCTTGCAATAAATAGATGATTTGTTATAATTTATTGAAAGCCACAAGTTTGATTGTTTCTTAAAGAAAACGTGTGTTCATATGGCATGCAGTTGAATTATAACTTCCCTTGGCCAGAGTAATATATTATATTTTTTAAAACATGAATGCTGTGTTATTCGTGCTATACTGATCGTTTTTTTCTGTCGAAAAAACTTCTATTTCATATAAAAAATATTAAGATTTTTGTGTGGGTTCCTGCCTCCCAGACACGGTGATCTACAAGCGATTAAAAAATTTAGTTTTTAGTGAAAAAAATTAATATGTAAAATGTAGGGGAGTCTCAATAGGTTAAGGGGACGTCCCCCCTCTCTTCCGTGAGACTTTTCTTATAATTTTTAGATGTAATCTGCTATAATAATATATACTTTCTGCATTAAAAGGTCGACATGAGATTTTCGTTGACACCCCTCCCTCTTGGTGAGATTTTGCCGGACCCCCTCTCTCCCTACTTTGACTCACATAATTATGGAGTAAAGCAATCGCAAAATTAGATGATATGTAATTCTCAAAAAAAATATACCAAAAAACAAAATATACATAGTCTTGCAGACAATAAATTAGCTATTGTAACTCGAACGTATGGATATTAAAACTTGGTTAAAGCCCACCGTGATGTTTTATCGCTAACCATAATCATTTCATACCTTGCTTTTATAAATTACCTCATTTTGTATTTTTCTTTATCAAAATACTTATCCTGAAAAATAATTTATTATTATTTTTTGTTTTTATGGCAACTTTTATACTTTGTTGTGACTTTAATTCAATTATAACGTTTTCGTCGGTTTTATTTCTTTGGAGTTTTAGTGTGTCTTTCTTTTCTGTTTTTGACATTTTTTGTACTTACATTAAATCTTAATCATTGGCTTTGCTAGTTTTTTGCAATTTATTAGTCTGACTAGTTATCATATGCTTCAGCATCCAAGAAAATAATATCTGGAAATTAGTAAAACTATTTTATTTACATTAAGCGATTTTTAGTTCTAAATGCCTCTTTCACTCTTCTGCGACTATATAGAACTTACTGCCAAACGTGTTCCCAAATCGACTTCATAAATGCGCCGCATTTTTCTTGATAGCCTACATTCAATCAATTTCATATAGTGAAATTTTTTGTAAATTTCATTTTGTTTATATATTTTAGTATGCCGAAATTTTTGTCGCTTATGCTGTTTTTTCTTTATGAAAGCAACTCGTTGATTAAACTTTGCCCGAATCTATCTACTTGTTGTTAAAATTTGCAAAACAAATTTCTTTCAGCACACTCGCGTCAATCTGGCGTTAGTCACACTCCCAGACATTTTTTAAATGTTTTTGCCAGTGCACAATGCGTTTGTTCTGCCAAAGTTCCCTTTCATTTTTTGTCGTCGCTATCTTGAAAAATTCTTCATTTGCTTAAGATTTGTGTTATATTTATATTTTTTTTTGCTGCTACAAATTGCTGTTAATTTCTTTTATTTAAGTCATTTCTGTTTCATTTATTTGTATAATTTCTCATCGTATACTGGCTTTATTTAACATTGTGTTTTTTTTTTTATTTGCTACTCTCTTGATGACATCATTTTTGTGCTGTGGGACTCGATTATAATAATTTTTTTTAGTATGTTTTTATAAATTGTGTACGAGTTTAAATGTAGGTTTTTACACTTTTTTATTGACTCTAGGCATTGAAATTTAAATAGGTCTCAATAGCAATGTTTTCTATATGATACAATGTATTTAAATTAATCATAAATTTATATTTGAAAAAATGACAGCAAAGGTTTACAACTAACTCACTCGCTTAATCAAGTCTACGTGTTGTTTTTTAATTTTAGATTTTATTATTCATATTTGATTCAATAAAAACAACTTCTTTGAATTTAACTCATTGTTGCGTGCATTCATTACATGAATATCTTCCATTTTCTTACAAATTTGCTCATTGTCTTGCAGTTAATATTGCATCTGAATAACTTGAGATCGTGCTTTATATCGAAATCAAAATTTTATACATAAACTATGAAATCGTTTTAAATAAACGTTTCAAAAAATTCAGCAAAACAAACAAATTTTGCTTTATTTTAATTTAAAATTGTATCAATTGCTAACAATGTTCTTTTATGTTCTAAAAATTTCACTTGTCAGTTTTATATGGGTTAATAAAATTGCTTTATCTTCAGCTCAACACAATTGAAATTGAAAAGATTTATTAAAACTGATAAAAGCGGGCACATTAAAACTTTGCAAAATATGTTAAGTGCTTAGTTGTTGTGGTGCGTACTTTTCAGCAGCGCACATGGCCGGCCGGCCTGTGGGTGAAGTTTACCCACATGTGGCACTGGCTCTACTTCACTTCATGTCTACGCTTCGCTTCACTTTGAGAGTTATCAATATTTATTAGTGCCATATTTTTTATTTTTCTTTCGTATGAACTCTATATTTAGAAATTACGTTTACTACCAGTACCTTTGTCGTTTAATACCTAAACAGCCAACAACAAAAACAACCATAACAAATCGTTATGTTTGTGAAACTATTGCTATTTAACTTTTATATCAACTTTTGCAAATTTACTTGAATTTAATTGATGTTTAAGCAATAAATCATCTTATTGTCAGTCAGTTTTGCTGCGATTACTATCATGTCGTATGCGTAATTTGAAATTTTTCAACTCAATTTTACAAAAATTAACTGATTGTTCAAGTTCAAGTGCTTTACATGTGTGCTTAAATAAAAGGCATGAGATAAGCCCTAATGGAACTCGCAATTTGAATTGCTGGTTTTCTTTTAATTTGATTTTTGTCAAGATTTAAATCTTATTGGTGGTACTTAAACGAAAATTAAGCGGCTGAAAATGCATGCCTCTTAAAATTTTTTTCAACGAAATTTTTGTAAAATTAAACTTTTGGAAGTTTGTTGCTCTTAAAAAAATCAACTGATTTGAATGAAGTTTTAATAAATCATTTAGAAATTTCGAAAAAAAAACTCTTATTTTTTTATAAACTGTTTTTTGGTGTTCGGGGTGTTCTTTAAAAAATCTGAAAAAAGTTTCACTATACATCAAATTCGGAATTCAAATCCGTTGAAATGCGACATGGTATTTTTTTTTTTTCAAAAAAAGCCATTGTAAATTAAGTTTCCGATTTAAATTAAACTTTAGCATATCGAAGAAAATAAATTAGAGTCTAGTTGCTGTATCAAAACTTTTCTAAAAAAATGATTTTTTATAGCTTTTTAATTGTTTATAAACAATTAATTTTTTTCCTGAAAAAATATCTCACTTTGCACAAGGCCCTAAGGAATCGAACTCCGTCGACGAAGTCTTTGGCTTTTTTCGACTTAACGCTTAAAATATTCCATTTGTGTCACATTAACGTAATGCATAATAAAATTTTGTAAATAAAAATAGAAAAATTTTTGTTTCAAATTTTTCTTTTGAGGAATTTTTTTTATATATTTTTTCTGAGCTTCCTGTATAATACTTTTTAGTGCAAAAAATAAAACATAAAAAAATTACAATTGCAATATGCATAAAAGACAAAAAATGGGCAACTATCTGCTTTCAACCGCTCCTACACAATAGCCTCAGTAAGATTTGTTAGCCAACGTTTAAGTATTTCCAAGCATACCATGTTTTACATTTTGCATTGACCAGTTAAGAATCATAGCAAAATATAAACACAGTATGCCAAAATTCCTCAATGAATGTATTGAATGTATTTTATTTTGAAACTCTTTGAACTTTTTTTTTTGTTTGATAGATCTTTTTGTTTTGTTTGACCCACATCAAATTGGCGTACTTTACAACGACGTTGGCTCAAACATTTTTGTTCTTGTGTAAGAAAATCGAACATATTTGATTTCCTCGTTTCTTTTTATTTTTTAAAAAACTTTCAGGAATATTTTATATAGTATAATATTTCTTCATGACCTTCACACTCTCTCTGAAAGTTCAAGTGCTCACAACTTAGCTTACCTTACTAAATACCTATGAATTTTAAAAGCTCGATAAAATCCCTATGTTTTTACACACTCCTTATGGCGTTACTAAGTCTACTGATAACAATTTTAAAATAAGCAAAGAAATATTTTATCGACCGTATATTTTTTTTTTAAATTAGCAAAGCAATAAAACTCAACTATAGGTAGGTAGATTAACATTTTTCCGAAAAATTTACTTATCAATTGTTTTCTTTGTTGTTCGCTTATCAAAAAATAAACAAATAAGAATAAAAATACTCAATTTGTTAAGTTTTTTTTTGTTATCGCACATATTTGACATCATCATCGACAATTGGCAATGTTTAAAAAAATATGACGAAGACTACCGATATTACGGTTTATAGATTTTTAACCAAATTTTTTCTAATTTTTCTATAAAAAGTGCAACGAAACCTCAATAATTTTAAATATAGTTTTTATTACTATGTTCGACGCAACAAATAGTTACTAATATGTTAAAAAATTGAATAAAACAAAAAAGCCGAAAAAAAAAACAAATGAATAAGGCTATACAAAATCACAATCACAAAATTCCTAAAGCAATTTGATTAAGTCATAACTTAATTAAGAAAGAAGTTTTATTAACGTACATGAAATTAACGTATGCTAGTTTAAAGCTTTAAAGCGAATAACGAAATAAGAAATAACAAAGAAAGCACAAAACAGAAATGGCAGAAGAAGGCGAATATGATTTTGCATTCGAGTTTCAGGTAACGCTATACATATACCCAAAAATCGCATTTTTACTTTGAAATATCTATTTAATAAGAATTTTAACTCAACATCTGATCAAAAGTCCCATTAAATTATATCACCCTCAAATCGGATAATTCTTTTTCACTTTTATTAAATTTCTTTATTCTTATTTGAGACGTTAAAAGTTTATTTCACATATAAATGCATCATTTCTTATTGAAATGCCCCGAATCTTGATTTTCCCCTCAAAAGAACACAGCAATTATAAATTATTCACGGATGTAATCAACATTTATTTCTATCACATTTTAGCAATACGCTGAGAGTTTGCAAAAGCCGCTAAAAACTTTCCGCGTAGACTTCAATACCGTAAACAGTGTACCAGCTGGCGATGGTTACACTCAACGCGACGAAGATCTCTACACAACATCCTACAGCACAACACAGTAAGTACACTGCTATTAAATATTTACTCTAAGCCTTTCATCATCATTTTATTTTTTTTTATTTAGATTTAGCTCAACCAAAACAACAAAAACCTCTTCGAAAAACGTTTATGACAGCACAGATTATGCGCAAAAAACATCTGGTGCCACTGCTATCAACACCACAACCACTACTAGTCATGATCCTAGTAAATCTTCCTCGCAAATTCAGTTCAACGAAATACGCAGCCTTAAACGTGTCCAACAAAATAGCGAGAGTGTTGGCACTGAAGCAACAACAACAGAAGGTGGCGCTACGCGGCAGCTACTCGATATTGCGGGGATACGTGATCCACGCACTGGACGTGTTCTAACAATTGGTGAAGCAATTCATATGCGTTTGCTTGATGTACGCACAGGTGAGATGTTAATTGGAGATCATCGTATTACATTGGAGGAAGCTGCTAAGGAAAGCCTTATCGATGCTAAATTAGCTAGTCAATTATTGCAACCAGGCGCAGGACGCGATGCTACCGGGCGTGATCTTTCGCTACTCGAAGTGATACAACGTGAGATCACCGAAGCTGAATCGGGCTATGAGACAGCTGAAAAGCGTATAAAGGTAACCGTAGATGAAGAACGTGAGAGTCCTAAAAATATTGCCGATGCCATTTCTGCTGGGAGTGTTGATACAAAGACTGGCCTATATCGCATCAAATCGGGTGCTACAATTAGTTTGGCCGAGGCCTATGAACGCGGTTATTTGATACGTCATGAATCGGTGACCATTAAATCGAATGCATTATGTTTGAGCGACGCCATAGCACATGGGCTGGTTGATGCAAATGGCTGGATAGCTGATCGTAATTCCGGTGACAAATTTAGGCTTGACTCGGCCATAGCAAATCAATTAATTGATCCGAATCTGCGTGAAATAGTTGATGCAAAGCACGATGTTAAGGTGACACTAGACGAAGCGCTCAAGTCAGGTATCTTAAATGCGAAAACCGGTCGTTACGTAAATGATGTAACTAAAGAAAAGTTGGCATTTATCGAGGCTAAAAACCGTCAATTAATTGTAAAACCATATACACTTAAGGACATTTGCGATTTGAACTTGCTGGACAAGAACGCGAAGATAACAAGTCCAATGCGTCGCGAGAAATTTAGTATTATGCAGGCAATCGAATCGGGCGTACTGGATGGCCATAATTTGAAATGTGTCACTAAGCGTAAGGGTGAGTTGGTCACTTTACAAGAGGCTATTGCCGATGGCATTGTGCTGCCGGCGGAGTCAAAGTATAGAGACCATATGACAGGGGAGATTATTACAATACCAGAGGCAGTAGAGCGCGGTCTTATTAGTTCCGTTTCGCAAAAATCCATCTTTGATATTGATGGATTTAAGGATTTGCGCAGCAATGATTTTGTTAGTTTTAATGTGGCCTTAAGTAGAGATATTTTACGTCGCAAGAGCACCGGTTTCGCACTAGACACAGGTAAAGATTCGTTTATGCCACTTGAGATGGCTGCAAAGGAGGGTTTGGTACGTCAGGAAGTGTTTGAAATGTTTAACAAAGGTATAGGTGTGCACAATGCTAGCGGCAAAGAACTGACCGTATTCGATTTATGTTATCATAATTTAATTGACCCAAAGACCGGTTATCTACTTGACCCAAAGACTGCAGAAACTGTGCCTCTTGATTTAGCTATTGAACGTAAATTTATAACTCCGGAAGGTGCTTTACTCTTAAGTAGTCTTTTAAATATTACATTAACCACAGAGACCGTGACACGTACTATCAATCGTTATGTTACTATTCGTGCTGGTTCACAAGGGCCAGCTGAGACGGTATTGCTCACATTTACCGAAGCAGTGCGACAAGGCTTCATCGATGAGGAGCGTCAACTTTTCAAGGATCCAAATACGGGTAATGTCTATTCAGTGCAGCAAGCTTTGAATTATGGTCTACTAGCGCCTGATGCAAACGACACAGTACCTGAACTGACAAATCGCAAAAAAACCAAGTCTACTATAACTATTGTAACAAAGCAAATTTTACCTGAATCCGAGCCAATCAAGCTTAATACGCAGAACTTTGTCGAAAAGTCCGTTGAAATTCCTATTACCCAAGAAGCAACCCGACCAAATTTCGAAAAGGTCACTTACATTGAACAGAATGTTAGCGAACGTCAAATAATAGAATTACCACCAGGTAGTTGGCGTCTACGTGATGCCATAGATCAGGGTGTATTCGATCCGGATACGGGTGTACTGCACATTGAGGGCACAGACCGTTTGGTATGTTTCGAAGAATGTATTGCTAAGCATATAATCAATAATCTTTCTATATCAGTGATTGATCCAAATACACACGATCGTATTTCGGTCTCGGCTGCATTTGAGCGAAACATACTTGACAGTTTTGGCAATTATACAGAAAGCGACAGCAATAATAGGAAACCGACTGTCAGCATGCGTCAAGCTATAACTGATGGCAAGATCATACTCGAAAATGTTCCAGCTACTAAGTCGGCAAAGCAACGCGCTATACTACGTATTAACAAAGTCAACAATATGCCTGATGTAGTAGAAGTTTCGACCCCACTAAGTGGAACACCACCGAAATTTGTTGAAGTACGTACTTGCCAACGTGAAGCGTCATCTCCGGAACCGCTACAAATTGCACCTGGTGCAATCTATGATCCCTCAACTTCACTAGTGATCTTCACACAATCAGGACTAACAGAAAATATTTTTACAGCCGCAGCACAAGGTTCGATTGATGAAAATTTAATAAAAATAATAGACCCAAAAACAAAGCAAAAATTGTCAATTGCCGAAGCGATATCCCGTGGTATTTACAATCCGCAATCAGAAACATTCACAACTGAATCTGGCTATCCAGTTGACATCATAACAGCTACAAAACTCGGTCTCTTAAGCGTAGTTGGTGCTCCATTGGTAGCCGCTGAAGGTGCGCTACGTACTGTACGCTTTGTAACTGATCCACGTACGGGTGAACAAATCCCAGTTGAAGTCGCTTACGAGCGTGGTATTGTTTCGCGCGATCAATTGTCAAAGACGCGTTCGTTCGAAAGTGATACATCTGAAGATAAAATTGTAGTGTTGCAAAAAATGCGAAAAATTATACTCAAGCCAGCTGACGCCGTACAGAAGGGTCTGATTGATGAGGAAACAGCGCTTATATTGGAAGATAAACGAAACTTTGCCAACGAACTCAATGAAGTTGTGCCAATAGCAGAAGCTTTGCAATTAGGTTTAATTGATGGTTCTAAAGGTAAAATTGTTGACCCTCAACGTAATCGTGTTTTGAATATACGTGAGGCAGTTGAGGCAAAAATCTTGGATCCCGAGGAGACTAATCACATACTGATGCCGCTAGCCGTAAGTCTTTCGGTACCAAAACTACAACAGCAAGGTCTTATTGATGTGCAAACTCAAAAAATTGTGCATCCAGAAAGTGGTTATCTATTAAGTATTAGGGAAGCAATAGTTTGTGAAGTTCTCAATCCACACTCACGTTTAGCTAAGTCTATAAAGTGTACGTTGGAAGAAGCTATTGCTAAATCGATTATCGATCAAGATGAATCTCTCATACAACTTGGCGACAAGAAACTTAATCTAACACAAGCAATCGATGCTAAATGCTTCGATACAAAACATGATGATAAAAAACCAGTTGGTGACATACCACCGGTTGGCATGATCTTCCCAGTAGCAGTAGAAAAAGGACTTGTCAATCCGAATCGAAAAGAAATTACGCATCCCAGAACTCAAAGGAAAATCCCTATCAAACAGGCCATTGATGAGAACTTTATTATGTCTGTACCATATCCACCAAAAGTGGATGCCATTGAAGTTGACAAAGCTATGGATTTAGGTATAATAAATGTGGTCGCACAGACAATGACACATCAAAATACCGGAGAAGTTATGCCATTACGCCAAGCATTGGAAAATGGTCATTTAGTTATTAAACCCATATCAGATTTTGTTATTACGCAAAACCCACATGCTAGAACGGAAGTTACCGAAACAATTACAGCTGTCCATACGGTAACAACAAAGACCATTGAGTTAATGCAAGGATATGTTTTAATATCAAACAATGAAGTGCAAAATATCAACACTGGTGAGGTAGTTTCTTTTGAAGAAGCAAAGGATATGGGTATATTGCGTGAAGAGTCAGAAACAAAAGAATCGCGTACTACTGCTGGTAAGGATGAAAACGAGGAGCTGCGGCAGCAACAGCCAACTGAAACAATTGAACAAATAAAAACTCCAACAGAAAAGACCATTGTAATTGAAGAACGTACGCAAACTGTGTTAGTAGCAACGGATAAGTCAACTCAAGAAACGGAGGTAACTAGCAATACTACACCAAAACTGGCAACACAAGTGCCTCTAACGTCAGAAGTAAGGAAAGTCGTAGAGATAACTAATGAAACTACTACAGACACAGTGTCCCCAAAAGCTAAAGACGATAAAGTCTCTAAAACATTGACAAATGTAAAGGAAGCTGCTAAAATGGGTGCCTTAGGTATTATTGCTGCGCCAGTACTAGCTGGCGGTGCTATTGCTAAGGGAATTAAAAACCTTGTAAAGAGCACAACTTCACCAAAAGAGGAAAAACCAGCTGAACCAACTGTTGTAACGTCAACTACAAAAACATTTGTTAAAGAATTCGAAGATATTCCTCAGTCGGAGCAGATTATTAAGCCAATACCAAGAGAACGCACTACACCAAAAGATGCTTCTAGTACATTTATAACACAAGAAACAACAATAACTACTTCCATCGAACCGCAAATTGAACAAATTGTTACAACTCCTATAACACCCACAACTGTCGAAAATTTAGTTAAGGACACTGAAAATTTTATTTCAAACACAACAGCGAATTTTATTGCACAGGAACAAGCGTTGCAAAAGGATATACCAAGAGATGTTTTACCAAAAGTTGAAAAAGAAACGGTAACATCTACGACCCAAGTGGTGCCGACTACAGAAGGAACGGCGGAGTTGACAACTACTAAAACCACAGTAACTACAGTCACAACAAAAACGTCAAGGGATGAAACTGATGAAAAACCAATTTTCAGTGAAGTGTCGATAACAAACTTGCCCAAACAGGATGATAGTGTAAAGCTGCCGCAGGAGATAGCTGAAATCGAACCCATTGTACTTGAAAAATCACAAATCGAAGAAAAAGCACAACTTGTGCAATCAGAACAAGATTCAAGTCTTAGACAAACGACAACAACGATTATCACAAAAACCATCACAGAACCGTTGACGGAAGAGCATACACCTTTAACCACTTCAACTACTAGCACAACAACACCTGAAATATTTTCGATCAACAAGGAGACTACAACTATTACCACTGAACCGAAAACGGTCCCGAAAGAGACTACAGCTACAACAATTAGCTCAGAAAGTGCCAACATAACTCAGGAACCAGGATTTGATACAACGACTGAAACAGTTACAATTATCACAACAACAAAGACAAGTTCCTCTACATCGCAAAGTGAAGTACTAAATGAGTCTGTCGTTACGGAACACAAGACGTCTGAAGTTATAAAAGATAGCAAAGAAACACTGACATCCCATACGCAAGAGGAAAAATCTGAATCTGTCACAGTACCCCAAATTCCAGTCTCAGTTGAAAAACCTGAAACTGTGAAGCCCAGTGAAAAAGTAAAAATCACAACTGAATATGAAACTTCACTTAATTTATCCCATCCAGTCGTTGAAGTTGTTGAAACTCATACACAGGATGGAGACAGCGTGACACACGTAACAAAAACTACAACAGTAAAAAACTCCGAGATAATTGATGATACTTCAGAACTAACTAAAAATATAACTACACCAATTGAACCTACAGTTGAGGAAACTCATTTTGTGCCACAAGAAATCACAAAAGAAATTCAAGAAATCCAAGCTGAACATACAAAAGTGCCCGAGAAAGTAGCTGAAGCTGTTGTGCCCTCTACGACCGTTAAAGAAATTACAACAGTGACTACAGAAACAATTAGTACATTGCCATTTGAAGTACCAACAACAACAAAAGAAGATGATTTGTTTAAAACCACGCACACATTGGAGTTCGTGGAGAAAAAACCACCGAACAAAGAAGCCGAACAAACCTTAAGTTTCATTGAGAACGAGAAAACACCTTCTACCCAGGCTGGAAGTAATGTACTGCAAAATGTTAAAGATGCAGCTAAGTTTGGTGCCATGGCCATAATTGGTGCACCTATTTTGGCTGGAAAAGCTGTAGTCGATGCGTTGAAAAAAGGTGACACAAAACAACAACAAGGCGTGCCCGACCTTGATAGTACGACTTCAACAACTACGACAACCACTACAGTTATAACTACAACATCTTTGAATGACACCGCACCCAACGATAATGGACCTCACGATGATACTATTACTGAAGAAATCGCAACAAAGACAACAACAAGAAATATTCCACAAACTTTACCCATTGGTGATGCCATTTCCCAAAAATTAATTTCCCCAGTAGATTGTAAAATCCTTGTTGATGGTCAAGAACAACCACAGACTGTTGACGAGTTACTCAAAGATGAGCAACTCAGTCCATTAGATGAAGTGCAAATAATCGATGATAAGTTAGTGGTACTTCAACGTACCACATACCTCATCGATGTTGATGATGAACTTACACCAGAAAAGCTAGAAGACCTTAACATTTGGGATCCAGTCAATCAATACTTCATCGATCCATCAACAGGACAAAAAATTTCATTCCAAACACTTGTTTTCGATATGAATATTTTTAATCCAGAGACAATACTTGTGAAAAATTTCAGCACCGGCAAATATGAAACATTAACGGTTGCGCTAGAACGTCCCTTACTCGATAGACATAATGGTCATATGGTAGATCCAAAAACAGGTAAAAAAATTCCCTTCTTCGAATGTATTGAACGTAATTGGGTAATTCGTGCAAACCCAGAGGTTGAGAAGCCAGCAGCTATTGAGCATGTTATTGATCCAGATACTGGCAAAGTGTTACTTGACGATGGTCGCGTCTGTTCTATTGTTGATGCTATCAATAGTGGAATAATCGATATACAATCAATATCAGTACGTGATCCTGTAAGCGGTGAAGTAATTCCACTGCGTATGGCAATTGAGTTGGGAGTAGTTGACATGCAATCGGGCACAGTCATTGATATACAAACCCTCAAAGAGATACCAATGGAAGATGCTTTTAAACTGGGTTTCCTTGTGCCAGGTGTTCGTAGGCCGATAAGTCTTGAAGCTGCCGTACGTAAAGGTCTTTACGATTCTAAAACTGGTAAACTATACGATGAAGAGTCACAAAATCAGGTAGATGTTCAAAAATCCATTGAAATTGGCTTGGTTGATCCAAAGATATCACTAATTGTTGATACTGTGACGAAGAAAGCAATCAAATTAGATTGTGCCATAGAAGACGAATTGGTTGTCACAGAGACTGGTCAAATTAAAGATAACAAAACGAATACGCTGGTACCTTTTGATGTGGGCGTTGAAAAGAAATTAGTGAAAACTGATCATGTAACTTGGAGTCTACCTGAAGTGTTACAGCGTGAATACTACTCACCTAGTACTGGCAGGGTACTTAATCCAGCCACTGGTGAGGAGATACTACTGCAACAAGCTATTGAGTTAGGTTTCGTCGAACTGGACTCTTGTCTGGTTAAAAATGATGAAAAGTCAACAATTGTTCCTGGAAAAGTTGCAGCTAAGGAAGGTTTGTTAGATACCGTAAGAGGTACGCTAAGTCATCCGCAGCTGACTTTGGATCAAGCCTTTGTAAAGGGCTACTTAATTAGCACCAAGAAACCATTGTCACTTGTTGACTGCTTGTTACGTGACCTATATGATGCTGATACCGCCAAATTTAGTATTGATGATAAGAAAGTCGACCTTAAGTCCGCAATTGCATTAAAACTCATTAATTCTGAAGAATTGGTACTACTTGATCCAAAAACGGAATCGATTATTACCATTACTGAAGCAATTGCAAAAGGTTATCTAGATCCAATAGAGGGATTTGTCATAAACCCATACGCAGGTACCAGATTATCGCTCAACGAAGCACTCGAGAATCGTATACTTATACCAGCCAAGCGAAAACGTAGTTTACCTGATGCTGTCTATCGTGGTCTGTATGATCCCAAAACAGGACAGTTTAGTAATACGGTTACACGGGAGAAACTCTCAACTGAACGTGCTATTCGTAGAGGAATTCTTGATCCGGATTCGACCATTGTCAATGTTGCTGGTAAAGTGATACCATTTGAAATAGCGGCTGGCATTGGTATTATTGACAGTCACCAGGGTACTGTAAAGGATGCCAATGAAAAGCCTATTGATTTCAAAGAGGCCTTTGACCGGGGCATACTCGTTGAAGTTAAAAAACCCATTCGCCTTATGGAGGCTGTGATGAAAAATATTTACGATGAGGTCGATGGACATTTCATTGATCCAAAGACTGGTCTTAAGTTATCGTTTGCAGAGGCGCTGGAAGAAAACTTGTTGGATGAAGATAGTGTGCAAATAAGAGATTTCAATACAGGACTTTATAAAAACTTTAATTTGGCACATGCAAAGCAAACGGGAGTAATTGATGGTGCAAATGCAAAATTGAATTATAACAATCAAAAGATAACACTTAAGCATGCATTTAACATTGGTATTTTGATGGATACTCAAGCCCCCATAAGTTTACAGCGGGCGTTGCATCAAGGACTGTTCGATGACAAGTCAGGTAAATTAACCGATCTGAAGACCGGACGCAATATAACGCTACTTGAGGCAATGCGTAGTTTTATCATCAACCCTCATTTACCATGTTATTTCGATGAGCAACAAGAACAAATGTACAGTTTAAGTGAAACCTGTCGCAATAGTATAATCAATAGACGTGAGGGTGTCTTTAGGGAACCGGGTAGTAATGCTTTTGTTTCACTCGGAGAAGCATTAAGTCTAGGTCTCGTAGTAGATATTGAGAGTGCAGGTTTTGGACTTTATGAACTTTTAGCCATGGGTTTCTATGATGTTCCTTCATTGAAAGTTATTCACCCGGTAACGGGCAGGAAACTTAATTTGAATGAGGCACTTGTAGAGGATGTTGTCAGCTTATCCTCTAGCTTGGTAAAAAGCAATAGTACGAATAGATATATGCGTCTCGCCGACGCTATTTCGAAAAAAATTATTGACGATACAGACGGTAGCTATCATCTTGGACCTTGCAAGCTTAACTTGCAAGAAGCTCGGGCGCGTGGCTTAATCGTTTCCAATCGCCGTTTGCTCAGTCTTGAAATGGTTATACGTATGAAATTATTCCGTGCCGAAACTGGTAAATTTTGCGATCCTACGACGAATGAGTATAGTGATATAGTTGAGGCCATACACAGTGGTTTCATTGATCCCGCAACAACGGTATTTAAAAATCAGGTAACCGGTAATGAATTTCCACTTAATGTTGCGATCGAAAATGGTGACATTGACATACAAAATGGGCGCGTACTAGATCCGAAAAGTAAGTCATCTTATAATTATGATGTTGCTTTCACACGCGGAATTTTAGTGACGGTTCTCAAGCCACTGACTGAACGCGCAGAAGTTGTTAAACGACAAGACAGTGTTGAATTGCTCGGGCAAACACCTGTCAGTATGGTTATAAGCAAGCCTCGTGAAATGTCACTTGAAGAAGCTATTAAATATAATATAATCGATCCAAAAACTGCATTAGTTCGCGATTTCCAAACCTTTAAATTTGTGCCATTCGAAGTGGCACAACAGCAAGGCGCCATTGACTTGAGTAAGCGCACTTTAGTTGATCCGAAAGCATTGTACTTTGTTTTCGATCCCACGCTCGTCGTCTATGTACGCGAACCCATTACATTCGATCAAGCGGCTGAGAACAACAGTCTTGATTTGCTTACCGGAATGCTGACATTCAAACCGCTGCCAAGCATCGCTGAAGTAGATGAAAGCTTAGAAGAGAAAAAATCAGCTAAAGCTGCTGTTGATGTTGAGATAGCTCCAGCGATTAAGCAATACACTTTAAAAGATGCAACCACGTTGGGCATAATTGATCCTGACTCGGCACTAGTTAAAGACTTAGCTAAATCAAAATTGGTACGTTTACCGGAAGCTTTCCGTAAAGGTCTTATGGATGCCAACAAGGCAAATGTACTAAATACACAAACATCCAAGCTCTGTTCACTGCAAGAAGCTTACGATAGTGGTTTACTAACGACACCGAAACGTTCATTCGGCTTACTAGAGGCTATCACATTTAATCTATATAATCCGACAAATGGTTGCCTTGTAGATCCGTTCCAAATGAACCCGGACATAATTAATCGTAAAAAATTCACGCTAGCCGAGGCAATACACAGTGGTCTAGTAGATCCATCTTCAACAATGGTACGCGATCCAATTAGTAGTGAGATTGTGCCGCTCGCCGCTGCTATTGCTAGTGGCTTAATAGATGCTCAAGCTGGACGCTTAGTAGATAATACCAATAGTAATAAACGCAACGAAATTGATCTTGTGAAAGCAGCCGAGAAGGGTCTGCTATTACCAGCGGAACAAAGGGTAAGTTTTAGTTGCCATTGCTGTGCGCGCTCATACTTCTACTATAGCTGTCTACATTTCTTTTTTTTATCTCACTACGCTCTTGCTATCTATATAGTCTGTACACAAGTGATTTTATGGCATTGAGTGTTTGTAGTACAGTAAATACTTTTGAAAGATATACGTGTGTATATCTGTCGAAAATATTGTTTTGAATTAAATTAAATTTTTTTTTTCGAATTCTAAACGGGTTGATAAAAGCCATATATGATAACTATTCCATATCGGTTGTCAAGGTATTAAATAAAAGCGTTGTATATATGTGGCTCCCAAGGTCAAGATTTATATAGCTATACTTTATACCGTCTTAAAAAGAGTTGTTATACCAAAAAAAGAATTTAAGAATCGATTTTTTTTAATGTTCTATATTAAAGTAAACAAACTTCAAATATCAATGGTATAAAATGTATATTTTCAACCTAGATACGTGATATTTTTCAAAATGCTACCCAACAAACTGTTTTCTTAAGAACATTAGTTTTTTAAATTGAATCCTTATAATAAAAGAGTATAGCTATTAGCCTTATTAGCTATTTAGCTTGATGCTTTTAAATCCATTTCAATTTAAAATATGCTCTAAAATAAAATTAAAACATAGGTATGCTATAAAATCACTTATACTTCTCACTTCGCTCTCGTACACAATTTTTTTCATATAACTTTATGTTTGCTACAGGCTGCATTTATGATATTTTCAAAAAAATAAGACAAAATTTTAAAATTTCTTGAAGCTTAAAATTTATGGCATGATTTTTTTTAATTATTTTGGTTTAAGTCTCTTCATAAAAAAGTTATACTGTTAACTAACTTTCGTATTTTCTTTAATATCTATAAATTCTTCGTTGTTTCCATTTGAGGAGGTAATATTCTTATCAAATTTTAATGGCAGAGCATGGCATTGATTTTGCAGAATTTTTAATTTTTTTTTTTATATTTTGCTGAAGCAATTTCAATACGTTTACATATACTCGTATATTCACATACATTCATACATCGAACATACAATAGAATCAATTACAATTGCTCGAACGTATCAACTGTTAATTGAAATCATCATTTACCGCTGGAATATTTTACTGCTTCTCACACATATACAGCAAGGATGCGCTCACAATTTTCGTTGCATATATGAACGTATCATGCATTCTCAACACTAATGTCTTCGGCATACATTAAAAAACATTACCATTTTTTTAACTGTCATTTTCGTAAAATCCTTACATAAATCCTTTATACCATACAATACAATCCTCCATTACACATAGCCGTAAACATATCCAATACCATATCAGAAAAAATAATTTTTACAGACAATATTTTTTTACTTTGTTATTCGGTTTAGTACTACTAGTATGTGAATTTATATATATTTTTTTTTTCTCTACATTATATTGTCATTATTTCAAGTCAAATCATACATACAACGCTCCATGGTAATAAGTATGTACGAAATACGCCAAAGTTGATGTGCCTAAGAAACTATACAAAAATTATTTTTTTTTTTAACTTTAGGGATGTTTTTGATAAATATAATAAATTGTTGAAACACTCCTTTTGATAGTCAACACAAAAAAAAATTAAAGCATTTGTTGTTTTCAAATCGATTTATCAATAATACAAAATTATTAAAATTTAAAAAAATAAAAAATTAATATTTATAAAAATTTTCGAAAAAAAAAAATTCCAATCTCTATCAAGTGTGCATTTGGCGGAAAAATTCAAGCTCATTCGAATTTAGTTTTCATGCAGGGCAATCTTTCTGCAGAAAAATCCGTGTGGTTTTTTCGATATCTCCACCATTTCGTAGGCTGGTTGAGAAATAGCCTTCAGCGATTTTCATGGTTTCAACCGACTTCCTCGAAATGGTAAAATTAACTTCGGGAACAGAAATAAGTCAGACGGTGCCATAATTTTCGATGCCATTCGTTGAACTTTTGGCTAAAAACTTTTGCACAATGATGAATTTATGTATGTGTGGTGCATTGTCGTGATGCAAAATCCATGAAGTTGTCCTTCCACAAATCTGGCCTTTTCGTCGGACATTCTCACGCAAGCGCTTTATTACTACCAAATATTACGGTTTGTCCTTCCTGAAGGAATTTCGAGTGCACCACACCGCAGTATTCAAAGAAAACTCTGTTCAGGTTAATTTTTACACAGCATTATGCTATCATGTTTTTGAGATATTGATTTAAAAACAGTTTCGAAGCTTATTTAACCCTGTATATTGCTGTAATTTCGATAGCTTTTAGTTTTGTTTATGAAGAATTGCCTAATGTCTAATGAACTTTAAAAATCTACAAGTAACAAACCAAAAACAATAGGATTGTGGTTTATTCAAAAAATAATTTTTTATATGTTTTCATAAAATAAACAAATGCACAAAACTTGGTAATATTCGAACACCTTCAAAAGAATTTTCTCAACATTATGTACGAGTATGATTTGAATAGAGAAGATTCTACTATAACTTTAAATTCACTTATGTTTAAGCTTAAAATTGAAAATACTTTCAGTTGGAAATATTGTACACATCTAAAACTGCTATCATATTGACGATTTAAAAATAAAATATAGTTACATTCAAAAATCTTAAACTTCTTTAGAAGTTCGAGTTACTTCATTATGTTGGCATTAATGTTGCATTTTAATTAAACTTTTATTTCACTTATTAATAATATGGCAGTCTTATTTACAATATTTTTTAAAACCATTTGATCTGTACCTACTTAAATTTTTAAACTCTCTGCTGATTTTTGAATTTTCGTAATAAATTTCTGTTCTGGACTGAGGTAATAAAGGATATTACTTTTATTTTTCTGTTTTATTACATATATACTTATTTGTTTACTTCAAAATTATTTCAATTTTTAAATTTTACATTTTCAGCTTCTTTATTTCAGATATTATTTCATTATGATTTTTTTTTTAACTAAAAAATTTAATAACCCAAAGAAAACTTTAACATTAAAAAACTGAAAAAAATTGCTAACCCTTTGCTTTTTATGGTGCTTGAAGTAGTTTTTAGTTGAAACGTAGTTTTTAAAGTAATATTTTGATTTTATGTTCGTAGTTGCTAAAATTTGTTTAATTTGTATGCTTACGTTTTGTTTGAATGCGCTTTTTTGTCAGCTTTAAAGCTTTATTTTAGTTTTGGCAATGTAGCTTTATTGATAAATTTGTTGTGAATGTTTTATAACTCTCTCTTCCGGTATATGAGAAAATATATATTTTGTGTTTTGAAACCTTTAAACTTTTTATTTTTTTTTTTATATCAAAGCTATATATATATGTACAACAAAATCCTTTTACCATTTTTCCCACACCAAAGACCAGAATTCCATTAATTTTTTGCCATGTTATAGCAAATTTTCTTTAATTGAAATTATCTTTTACAATATTTTTGAAACTAATAGCAAGCAGTATTTGAAAAGTTTAATTTGTGTGAAGAAAATGTCAACGAACTGCTCAAGTGGGTCACAACTGTGGAGTACAAGATATCGTCTATTGGCGGTCCAAGAGAAAAAATCGATGATCTACGAAATCAAATTAATGCACTGAAGGTAAGATTGCTAAAGGCTACATCATAGCATATAGATATTGCATATGAGTATTAGGTATTAATTATTTTTGATTTACATCATTGCCACTGATTTACATTTCGATCAAAAAGAAAAGAAACAAAATAAACTATATATTCATTTATTTTATTCGATCAGAATGACTATAATTTTTTGTTTTAATGTTTTTTTTTTTTTTTTTTTGATAAAAAATAATATCTTTTTGATTTAATTTCACAATCGAAAATAAATGCTATTTTGATTTAAATTTTTCAATTCAAAACAACCATAATTTTTGATTTTTATTTTTTCCATCAAAATAATCCTTTGTTTAAGTTCTATATTTTCGATTGCTATTTCGGTTATATTTTCGAAAAAATCATATTTCTTGATTTATATTATTTCGATCAAAAATAAATTCCAATTTTATTTATTTTAATCGATTCTGACGAGTAGGTACCTAAATATATATTATTTATTTCAAAACTCTAAAACTTTTCTCAAATTCTTACAGCAAATAAAAGATGAAATCGAAAGTCAACTTCGTCCTGTCTCCACGTGCCTTGAGCAAATACGTCAAATCGTTCTTACCGGCGGCGATGTTCTATCCGCACCTGAAGTGAGTACCTTAGAAAACGCCGGTCGTGAGCTGCGCTCTCGTGTTGATCGTTCCAATGATCGTACACTTCGACTTCTACGTCGTCTTGAGGCTGGACGTGATGAACTGACAAAGCTACGCACAGAATTGGATGTCTTTTCCGATTGGCTGCAAACAGCCAGACGCACTTTGGAGGATAAAGAACGTTCACTTTCAGATCTTACACGACTTGCCACACAAGCTGATGCTATACGTGAATTTGTCAGTGATGTTATTGGTCATCAAGCTGACTTGCGTTTCATAACCATGGCTGCACAAAAGTTTGTCGATGAAAGCAAAGAGTTTCTTGCCATACTCAATGATTTTAGAACTTCACTGCCAGAACGTTTGCCTCATGTAGAACCCCTATCGAGTGCCGAGAGTCCAATACGACAGGAAGTTTCATTGGTGTCAGCACAATATAAGGATCTTTTGCATCGTGTTAATGCTTTACAAGATCGTATATCAGGTTTGGGTGGACGTCAACGAGAATACCAAGATGCGTTGGACAAAGCTAATGATTGGTTGCGTAATGCACAACCACGCGTTCAACGAGTGCTTAGTGAACCGATCGCCGGCGATCCAAAATCGGTGCAAGATCAAATGAATGAGGCAAAAGCTCTCCACAATGAGCTTCTTTCCAATGGAAGATTGGTAGATAATGCTCAACAAGCACTGGATAGTTTGCTACGTTCTTTGGGTGGTCAACTGAGTCCATTAGAGATTAAACAACTTGAAGTACCTATTATTGAATTGAAGGATAGATATCAAGGTTTGCTTAAATCACTAGGCGAACATTGCAAGTCGCTGGATAAGACTTTGGTACAATCGCAAGGTGTTCAAGACGCTTTAGATAGCCTAGCGGGTTGGGTTAACCAAGCAGAAGACAAATTCAAATTGCAAATGCGTCCAGCTTCCCTTATTAAGGAACGCTTACAAGAGCAGTTGCGTGAGCACAAATCACTACTTGCCGATATGCAGTCACATCAAGCCAGCATCGATAGTGTACAATCGTCTGCACAACACTTGATGAGCACTACCTCTAATGCACGCATTTCCAAAAAAGTTGAAAGTAATCTCAATGACGTCACTGGTAAATTTGAAAAACTATATGAAAAGGTCAATAAACGTGGTGAATTTTTGGACGATGTCTACAATCGCCTCTGCAAGTATCTGGATGACATTACCACCTTGGAACAGGACTTGTCTGGGCTGCAAGATGCTTTAGATAGCCGCAATACAAGCCTGATTTCAGCTGAAGAACTTGCACGTCGCATGCTAGACCTTTCACGTCAAAAAGAACATTTGACGCCGCAATATGAAGATTGCGTTCGCAATGGCAAAGATTTGATTAGCATGCGTGATGTGGCCGACACTAGCGCACTTAGAGATCGCATCAAGGCACTTGAATCCCAATGGCGTAATATAAGCATTACCATAGACGAAAAAGCCAAACTGTCTAAACAAAAGGCCGAACAACAGCTAGCTTACGAAACTTTAAAGGAACAGGTTGTTTTATGGTTAACAAGTATGGAGGGACGTGTTAATGTCTTATCGCCAGTTGCTGTTGATTTAGATCGCATTCGTCAACAGCATGATGAGCTGAAACCAATCTGCAAAGACTATCGTGATTATGCGCCAACAATTGATAAAATAAATGATGTTGGTGCGCAATATGATGCACTCATTCGTCCCGATAGCCCGGCTCGCAAACGTTCCACGTTCAGTCCAATTAAACGTGTCAGTCCGCTGCGTCGTATGTCTGGAGATGCCAGAAGTCCAAGTCCTACGAAGGGAGGTATACTGTCGCCACTATCAACTGGATCCAGTGGATTTGGTAGCCGCAGATCCTCTCAAGATGGATTCCAACTTTCTGAGCTTTCTCCAGTGCAGCAGCAGCTGAGTGAAATTAACAACCGCTACGGTTTGATTGGGGTTCGTCTAAATGATCGTCAAAATGAACTTGATAGCATGAACGATGAGGTGCGCAAGCAGTATGATAATCTGAAAAGTCTGTCATCATTTTTGGACCGTATTCAACGACAAGTTCCCAAAGAGTCCGTCTCTAATAAGGATGAAGCTGATCGTTGCATTAAACAGGCGCGTAAAGTACTCGAAGACATGTATGAAAAGCAGAGTCTACTAGATACAACCAAGGCTCAAATCAAAGATATACTTCGTCGCAAGTCTGATGTTCCCGGTGCCGACCAACTGAGGTTGGAAAATGACAACATCGTCGAGAAGTGGAAGAATTTGAACGATATCTGCAAAAATCGTATTGGCTTCTCTGAAAAACTTCGTGACTTCCTTGATACACACAATAACCTTAAGAACTGGCTTGAAAGCAAGGAACGTATGTTAACTGTCTTGGGTCCAATTTCATCCGATCCACGCATGGTGCAAAGTCAAGTACAACAAGTACAAGTATTGCGTGAAGAATTCCGTACACAACAACCTCAGTTGAAACACTTCCAAGAAATCGGCTTTGATGTACTCGATCACTTAAAGGATTCGCCCGATGCCCCTGGTGTCGAAAAGAATTTGCAAGATGTTAAGAGTAAATGGGATGATCTTGTTGGACGCCTCGACGATCGTGCCAACAGTTTGGGTGGTGCCGCAGACAGCAGTAAGGAATTTGATGCAGCCGTCAATAGACTACGTGAGGCACTTCAAAACATTAGCGATAATCTTGACTCACTGCCAAACGATGGCGATCATCAAGAGAACTTACGCAAGATCGAAAATCTAGAAAGGCAATTGGAAGGTCAACGACCACTACTTGCCGATGCTGAGCAATCCGCTGCTGCACTTTGCAACATTCTCGGTGATCCAGCATCACGTGCTGACGTTAATTCCCGTGTAGCTGCTTTAGAGAAACAGTATCAGGCACTGCAAAAGAAACTTGATACCAAAAAGGCAGAAACTGAGGCTTCTTTACGTGATGGCCGTCATTTTGCTGAAAACTGCACGAAAACTCTTGGTTGGCTATCGGGTGAATTGTCCAACCTCACCGATCGCCTTTTGGTTTCTGCACACAAACCAACCTTACAACACCAAATTGATACCCATGAACCCATCTATCGTGAAGTTATGGCACGCGAACATGAGATTATAATGCTAATCAACAAAGGTAAAGATCTTTCTGATCGCCAACAAGATCGTACAGTAAAACGAGACTTAGAACGCATACAACAGCAATGGGAAAAACTGCGACGAGAGGCGGTTGATCGACACACACGGCTGCAAACATGTATGGAACACTGCAAAAAGTACTCACAAACATCAGAAACTTTCCTCGCGTGGTTGCGTACTGCTGAGGATAAACTTGCTGAACTTTCACCTGGGGTGCTCTCCAAGTCCAAATTGGAAGGACGGCTTCGTGATCTGCAAACTTTCAGAAGTGAGGTGTGGAAGCGTTCCGGTGAATTCGAAAATACTCAAGGTGTAGGTGAAACTTTCCTTACCAGTTGTGATGTCGACAAGGACCCCATCAAATCTGAGCTCCAAAATATACGCGATCGTTGGGACCGTCTTAACAATGACTTGATTGCTCGAGCTCATGAAATTGAAAACTGCTCAAGGCGTTTGGGTGATTTCAATGATGAATTGCGTAATTTAGATCATGCCGTAGGTCGTTGTGAAGATCGCTTAGCGGCACATGATGCACTCGGTGGCGCTGCTAAAGACCCTAAATTATTGGAACGTGTCAAGGCTGTCCGTGAAGAGTTGACTGTTCTTTCCAAGCCTTTACAGTCGCTCAAAGCAATGGCTCGAGATATAAGCGCTGAAGCACGTGCTGCCGGTGGTGATGCCGATCATTTGGCAAACGATGTGGACGGAATTTCTGATCGCATTACTGATTTACAAGGGCGTCTTGACGACCGCTGTGGCGAATTACAATCTGCTGCTACTGCTGTTTCACAATTTAATGAACAAATTAAAAGCTTGGGCATAGATCTAAATGATCTTGAGCAAGAGGTGGAAAATCTTTCACCACCAGCACGTGAAATTAAGGTTGTACGAACGCAATTAGATGAACTTTCCAAACTGCAGCACAAACTAGATCGCATTGTAGGACGCATAGAAGATGCTGAAAATGCCGCTGATGTTTTAGTCGACTCAGGTTTTTCACCTGATAGTACTCAGACACGTGAACAAATATCATCCTTACGTAAAACACTTGGGCGTTTGGATAATCGAGTGCGAGATCACGAAGATAATCTGCAGAGCACACTGAAGGCCCTGGAACTGTTTTATGACACTCAATCTCAGACGCTCGATGACATACATGATGTCAGCGATGAATTCAAGCGTATGAAACCAGTAAGCTCAGAGTTAGATCAAATACGTCGCCAACAAGAGGACTTCCGTAACTTCCGCGATCATAAAGTTGAGCCACTTGCACAAAATATTGACAAAGTTAACATTGCGGGACGAGATTTGGTTCGTTCTGCTGCTAATGGTGTTTCTACAGCAATAATCGAAAAGGATCTTGAGTCGCTTAATGATCGTTGGAATGATTTGAAGGAACGCATGAATGAACGTGATCGTCGCTTAGACTTGGCACTTTTACAGTCTGGTAAATTCCAGGAAGCGCTTAATGGCCTCTCGAAATGGCTTTCTGATACTGAGGAAATGGTTGCCAATCAAAAGGCACCTAGTTCAGACTACAAGGTTGTTAAGGCGCAACTGCAAGAACAAAAGTTCCTTAAAAAAATGTTGCTCGACCGTCAAAACTCGATGTCATCTTTGTCGACACTTGGCAAGGAAGTAGCCAATCACTGTGAACCTGCTGAAAGAAGTGGTATCGAACGTCAACTGAATGAATTAATGAAACGTTTCGATGCACTTACTGATGGCGCTGAACAACGTGAACATGATTTAGAAGAAGCTATGGAGGTCGCAAAGCGATTCCATGATAAGATTAGCCCATTGGACGTCTGGTTAGATAACGCCGAACGAGCTGTTAAAAATATGGAATTGATACCAACCGATGAAGAAAAAATACAGCAACGCATACGTGAACACGATCGCCTGCATGATGAAATTCTGTCTAAGAAACCAGACTTTACCGATCTTGCTGATGTAGCTGCGCAATTAATGCATTTAGTCAGCGACGAAGAGGCCGTTAACTTGGGTGAAAAGGTACGCACAATCACTGATCGATACACCAATTTAGTTGACGCTAGTGATAATATCGGTGCGCTCTTAGCTGAGTCGCGTCAAGGCTTGCGTCATTTGGTGTTGACCTATCAAGAACTGGTTGCATGGATGGATAGCATGGAAAATGAGCTAAAACGATTCAAAACAGTGCCGGTACATTCAGAAAAGTTAATGGAACACATGGAAAACTTACTCGAACTAAACGAAAACATTGCAAATCATGCTCCAAATGTTGAGTCCACAGTTGATGCTGGATCTGAATTGATGAAACACATTTCTAATGATGAAGCCATTCAGCTAAAGGACAAATTGGATTCACTACAGCGTCGTTATGGTGATCTTGCTAATCGTGGTGGTGATCTACTAAAGAGTGCACAAAACGCTTTACCATTAGTGCAACAGTTCCATGAAGCACATGCTCGACTGGTTGATTGGATGCAGATAGCCGAAGGCGCGCTAGCCACCAGCGAGCCACGTCAAACAGATGTGCTACGCTTGGAAGCCGAAGTAGCTGAGATGAGACCAGTACTGGATACTGTTAATTTGATTGGTCCCCAGCTTTGTCAAATTTCACCTGGTGAAGGAGCATCTACGATTGAAGGCATTGTTACCAGAGATAATCGTCGTTTTGACGCCATCGTCGAACAGATACAGCGCAAGGCAGAACGTCTTCATTTGAGCAATCAACGTGCCAAAGAAGTAACAGGTGATATCGATGAGCTACTCGAATGGTTCCGTGATATGGATGCCACCTTACGTGAGGCAGATTTGCCAGGCATCGAACCCAAATTAGTGCGCGCTCAATTGCAGGAACATCGTTCTATCAATGACGATATTTCCAGTCAAAAAGGACGCGTGCGTGATGTGACCGCCGCCTCGAAAAAAGTTATACGTGAATCACCTCAAAGTGAAAATACTTCAACGTTACGCGAAAAGATGGAAGATCTTAAAGAAATTGTAGCCACTGTAGTGCAACTCTGCAGTGAGCGATTGGGCATTTTAGAACAAGCACTGCCACTATCTGAACATTTTGCCGATTCGCACATTGGACTCACTACATGGTTGGATGATATGGAACAGCAACTGGCACGTCTCAGCATGCCTGCTTTGCGACCGGATCAAATCACATCACAACAAGATAAAAACGAGCGTCTGCTGCAATCGATTGCTGAACACAAGCCATTACTGGACAAACTTAACAAGACTGGTGAAGCCTTAGGTGCCCTGGTTGCTGACGATGACAGCGCAAAAATTAACGAAATTCTGGATACAGACAATGCACGCTATGCTGCACTACGTTTGGAGTTACGTGAACGTCAACAAGCATTAGAGAATGCGTTACAGGAGTCCAGTCGATTCTCTGATAAACTCGAAGGTATGCTACGTGCCTTGGCCAATACTGTGGATCAAGTAAATCAACTAGATCCGCTTTCTGCACTGCCACAAAAGATACGCGAGCAAATTGACGACAACGCAGCTATTACTGACGATCTGGACAAACGCGCAGATGCTTTTTCTGCAGTACAACGAGCTGCTAATGATGTTATCGCTAAGGCTGGCAACAAGTCCGATCCTGCTGTCCGTGACATTAAACAGAAATTGGAGAAATTGAATAGTCTATGGAATGATGTACAAAAGGCGACTAAGAAGCGTGGCAGCTCTCTGGATGACATCCTTAGTGTGGCTGAACCATTCTGGAAACAATTGCATGGTGTTATGAGGACGCTGAAGGACTTGGAGGAGACACTTTCATCACAGGAACCGCCAGCAGCCCAACCGCAAGACATTCAAAAGCAACAGGTGGCTCTACAAGAAATTCGCCATGAAATTGATCAAACCAAGCCAGAGGTCGAACAAGTGCGTCGTCATGGCAGTAATTTGATGTCAATGTGTGGTGAACCAGATAAACCAGAGGTAAAGAAACACATCGAAGATCTAGACAACGCTTGGGATAATATAACATCGCTCTATGCCAAACGCGAAGAGAATCTCATTGATGCTATGGAGAAGGCAATGGAATTCCATGAAACACTACAAAATCTGCTGAAATTCTTAACCAAAGCTGAAGATAAATTTGCGCATTTGGGTCCAATTGGCTCAGATATTGATGCAGTGAAGAAGCAGATTGAACAATTGAAATCATTTAAGGATGAAGTCGATCCGCATATGGTCGAAGTAGAGGCAATAAACAGGTTAGTAAGAACTGTTTTTGTTTTTTATTTTATTTTTACGTAATACTTAAATTATAACATAAATATTTTTTCATTGGTTGGTTTGGGACAAAATCTATGATTGGCAGAAATCTTAAAAGGCAAGAAAAAGTTTTTAAGATAGATAATAAAATACTGAAAAACGTTTTTGATTTGTAATGTTTTTAAATTTGAAACCATGGAATGTGTTTTATGATCTTATTTATATTATGAGGCAAAGGCATTTATGTAGCTCTTAAAATTTCATAAAGTCAGACTAAAAAGGAAATTACAGTGGAACAAATCTGTTGTTGTTTTCTGTGAAAATTTAATGCCGAAACTTTGTATATTTTTAGTTTTCTTTTTCAACATAAATATGGAAGTATATTATAAAGAAATTTGGTTCATAATATAAATGACATTGCCTTTGTTTGCATGATTGATATTTAATTTTAATGCTTTGCATAAATGTGCCTTTTTAAAGAAGAAACGAAACTAGCGAAAACTACTAAAACTCTTGAAGTATGCTTAAACACCATCGTTGCTAAATATTTTCTATAATTTTTGAAAGCTTACATTACCATGACATTGTGTACAAAATACTGTGGACTTATGGTCGGAATTAGGTGCAGTGAAGGTTACTATCATGTTCGACATACTAACTTAATTATACATTCAACTATGTTAAGTGCATGCATTCCACAATGCTTTAATTTGACTGAAATCATTCAATTCAATTGCTGTACCTAATGCCGGCCATCAGTAGCTACCATTATAGTGACCATATTGAATGAGATTGTATCGCGCTTTATTGTTTTTTAGCTTCAATTTATGAATTTTCGCAAATGCCTTGAATCGATGGACTGCTGCATTTTGTTCGACGCATATTTTATATTATTCCCCTATTTTTATACGATATGTTAAAATACTTACAGACAAGCTGTTGAATTAACGGAACGAACTTCACCTGAACAAGCTGCATCAATACGTGAACCACTTTCTGTGGTTAATCGCCGTTGGGAAACTCTTTTGCGTGGCATGGTTGAGCGTCAAAAGCAACTGGAGCATGCACTCTTACATTTAGGACAATTCCAGCATGCGCTTAATGAATTGCTCGTTTGGATCAGTAGAACCGACAGCACATTAGATCAACTTAAACCAGTAAGCTACAAAAATAAAAAATTATTCTTTTAAGTTTTATTTGAACGTATTTTGTCTTCATTCGTATAGATACCTGGAGATCCACAATTACTCGAAGTAGAGCTAGCCAAACTGAAGGTTTTGGCTAATGATATACAGGCACATCAAAATTCTGTAGATACCCTTAACGATGCTGGACGTCAGTTTATTGAAACTGAGAAGGGCTCTGTGGAAGCTTCAACCACACAAGAGAAACTACGCAAACTCAATGACGAATGGAAAACGCTCTTGCAAAAGGCATCCGATCGTCAACATGAATTAGAAGAAGCATTACGCGAAGCACATGGTTTTATTGCCGAAGTGCAGGATATACTCGGTTGGCTCGGTGATGTGGATGCAGTTATTGGCGCTAGCAAACCTGTTGGCGGCTTACCAGAAACCGCCACAGAACAGTTGGAACGTTTCATGGAAGTGTATAATGAACTAGATGAAAACCGTCCCAAAGTCGAAACTATACAGGCACAGGGTCAAGAATATATTAAGCGCCAGAATCAAATGAAAGTTTCATCTAGCAATCTGCAACATACTTTGCGCACGCTTAAGCAACGTTGGGATGCTGTTGTGTCACGTGCCTCTGATAAGAAAATAAAACTGGAAATCGCACTCAAGGAAGCTACTGAATTCCATGACACGCTGCAGGGCTTTGTCGAATGGTTAGCACAAGCAGAGAAATTACTGGCCAATGCGCAGCCAGTATCACGTGTGCTCGAAACAATACAAGCTCAAATGGAAGAACATAAGGTGTTGCAGAAAGACGTAAGCACTCACCGCGAAGCCATGTTATTGTTGGACAAAAAGGGCACACATTTGAAATACTTTAGTCAGAAGCAAGATGTAATACTCATAAAGAATTTGCTTGTGTCCGTACAGCATCGTTGGGAACGCGTTGTCAGCAAGGCTGCAGAACGCACACGTGCTTTGGATCATGGTTACAAAGAAGCACGAGAATTTAATGACGCTTGGAATAATGTGATGCAATATCTGCAAGAGACTGAAACTGTTCTAGATCAAATAATTGAAGAAGCCACTGCCTCTAAAGAACCTTCAAAAATTAAGAAATACATTAGCAAGCTTAAGGAGGCCCATCGTCAATTGGCGAGCAGGCAACAGTTGTACGACACCACTATGCGCTCGGGTAAAAATCTAATGGAGCGCGCTCCCAAGGGTGATGAAGTTGTGCTTGGAAAAATGTTGTCCGAACTTAAAGAACAATGGACGCGTGTCTGGTCAAAGAGTATCGAACGTCAACGTAAGTTGGAAGAGGCACTGTTGATGTCTGGGCAATTCTCGGATGCATTAGGTGAGCTACTCGAATGGCTGAAAAAGGCAAAGTTGCGTCTACATGAAGATGGACCTGTACATGGTGATTTGGAAACGGTGCAAGGCCTATGTGAACATCATAAGCATATCGAACAGGATTTGCAAAAGCGTGGCGCACAATTGCAGGCTGTGCTTAAGACTGGTCGCGACTTAGAGCGTTCTGGAAACAATCCAGATGTTGGCCGTCAACTAGATGAATTACAAACTAATTGGGATGAAGTTAAAAGCGCTGCTGCAAATCGCGGTGAACGTCTTCAGCATGCACTTAAGGATGCTGAACGTCTGAATGGTAGCATACAGACATTGTTCGATTGGTTGGATCATGCTGAACACAAGTTGCGCTATGCCAAAAATGCACCCGACGATGAGAAATTGTCACGTGATATGATGGATATACATACAGATTTTATGAATGATTTACGTCAGCGCGAACGTCAAAAGACTGAAACGTTTGAGTTTGCTGAGCTAATCATCTCTAAAGCTTATCCCGATGCTATACCAATAATTAAAAATTGGCTATCTATAATTCAGTCACGATGGGAAGAAGTCTCGCAATGGGCGCTGAACAGAGAAGCTAAACTGGGACAGCACTTGCAATCACTTAAGGATCTTGATGACACCATTGAAGAACTTTTGGCCTGGTTAGCTGGATTAGAAGCAACTCTTTTGAGTAAGAAATTCGATATTTTATCGGTGTATTTTAATAAGAAACTGTGATTAATACTTATGTGAAATTCTAGATTTGGAACGCGAATCCTTGCCCGATGAAATACCACCATTAGAAAAGTTAATTGAAGATCACAAAGAATTCATGGAAAATACAGCACGTCGTCAGACAGAAGTTGATCGTGCCTGCAAGCCCAAGCAATTGCCACCAGGTGCACGAAAAATTTCACGAACTGGCAAAACACCTGTGTAAGTAGTTCATGTTTTGATATATTTAGGCTAAATAGTATGCTGCTATTTTAAAAATTTATTTTTACCTTGCGCTCTCTGAACAAATTAAATTTTTTTTTCGATTTCTGTTCCTTTAATTTTTTTAAATATATTAAAATAGTTTTTATTTTTTATTTAATTGATTTTATTATTTTTTACTTAATTTAATTTTTTTATTATTATTTTCGCACCTATTTTTTTATTGCTCCCTATGTAATGCATTTCTCCTACTTCCTCGCACGATTTATTTATATTGTAAATCATGTTTGTTGTTGGTTGAACCATATACAAAAAACGAAACAGTCGAGGATCAGCTCACGATCTACGTGAACAATCACCAGATGGTACTTTAAGACGACAAAGGTTCGTTGCACACACATACAAAAGAGCATTTCTACTGTGCTAAAATTTTAAAAATTGCTTACAAATTAGCTTAACACATTGCTGCATAACACGTTAAATCATTCATAAAGTACTGGTAATTGAAAACAGCACCAAATAATACAAAGTTTTCAAAAACGTTTAAACTTTTAATATACATACAATAATTATTTTTAGTTCATGATTGTGTAGTCATATCTCTTGATTTTGATGTTCTTGACATATGTTGTAGAAGAGGTCATACTGCGTAAGTCCGTCATTTTCATAGCGCTTAATCGCGTATACACTGACTCAGTTTACTTCTTGTATAGCATATGTCAAACTAACAGACTTTGAGATTTGTGATCGAACACTCTATTATCACATAATCTTAAAAAAATATTAATTATACTCATTGTTTTAAAATACGGTACAAGATTAGTATTTACTAAAAATTCATGTTACATCCTATAGTATTTTGCAAACGAATCGTTCACGTACACATTAAATTATGTGCGATAAACCATACGTTCGCCATACAAAAGGATGGTAGTTTTAGGACATAAACACAGTTCATAATTAATTTCACATTCCTTAATTGATTTTGTGTTTCTTACTAATTGTAAGAGCTTTGAATAATGATATTCACAGACATTACGAAATTGACCATTTCAAATAATTTTTTTTTTCTCACTGTAGCAAATAACTTTTACTTTCATTTTGACAACAATATATGACATAAAAAAAACTGAGTTTACAAGATATATTTTTTGTTATGGAGCTTTACAAAAAAAAAACTTCACTTCAGCCGCAAGCAAACTATGTATTAAAATCCACTTGAGAAGCCTCTAAAGTGGATAAACTAATTTTTAAAACAGCGCAAAATTTCAGTTGAAAAAAAAAGTTATAGATGATTATGGATTTAAGATTGTTTCATCATGTGTAATTCAGAGATGTCAATAGAAGGACTAAGATACAATCTAAACATTTTATATCTGTTTGAGATGCTCTTCCCGAAATTGGAGGTGTAGTAAAAAGATTGCTGTAAAAGCTTTCAAGATATTCCTTCCTTAAGTTCTTTCCAAAAAAAAACAGTTCTTCTGTTCGAAATTTTTTTAATATGGAGTAACGTACTATGTACATATTCAGATTTATCACACATTCTTAACAAAAAATATTTATTTGTTTTTTTTTCAATGTCATATTTTGGTCAAAATGAGTAAATTTGAACATAAATGCGCCGTGTAACCATTAACCAACATTTATACCAAAACTGCTTTTTCCATCTGCTGCAATATAAAAATCGCCAAATATTTACATAAAAAATTAATTAAAACTGTTTACTTACAGCTTCAAGGGATCACGTGATCAAGGACTTAATGCGCGTAAATCAAGGTAAGCTTATTTTACACGTTACTTTTGTGATGTCGTTGTTACTGTGATTAAATTGATTTGTCTTTTTGACTATGTTTTAAGCATTAGTCTATTTGTTGCTTTTAATAAGAAAGTGACTAAAAGTAAATAACTAGATAAAATTAAAAACTAAGCGTAATTGTAAGGGCATAAGGAATAAGTAACTTGATTTTTATTTAGTGTTTGTGAATTTACACAGCAGATGACAAATTTTGTTGTTATATCAGTCGGCCATAAATGAAACCTTTATTTAATCCATGACATACGGATGCTTAACTCTAGAAGAAATATATTTTCAATTTCAATTCGTTTAGTAAAAATATGTAGCATTTTTTTACCAAGAATTAAGTTCCTTTAAAAATGCAGCATTGTAGTAATATTAAAATTATATTGAATACTTAAAAATACTTTATATTAGCTTATATAATAACAAATTAGGATAAATGATAAAAAAATATATTAAAAAAATACCTTTTTAGTGGAAAAGAATTTGGTATAAAATGTAAAACAGTAGATATGAAAAATAGTTCTTATCTTTACTATTCAGATAAATGGTTAAATATGGCTTGGCTATTCATTGATTAAAGTCAGCTGTGTCAATTTAAATTAGGCTCACTTCCGATATACCTTAGAAACGATACATACATATGAGTATATGCTATATTTAATCAATTGTGAACACTTTTTAAAAATATTGTAGGTTTCATTAATGGCCGCACTTAGTCTTTTTGTTTTTGTCTTTTGAAGGTTGTTTTGAGCCTTGAACACTTGAGGGAGGCATGTAATTTACATTATTGCATGCAGTAGTAAATTTATTTATGTTTCTTTACATTTTCAATACATCCTAATTTAAAATTGGTTTTTTCTTGTTTGATTCGTTTCTTTATCGCTTTATTCTTTTTGTTTGTCTCTCGTTTTATATTACATGTTTGTGCTTTTGTTCAAATTCGCATATAATAAAGTCGTGTTACGCCCAGTCGTGATACACCTGATCGGGAACGCTTGCCACATTACGGTCCGAGGTTCTCGCCAAGGTAAGAAATAAAAAAAAAAAATATGAAAAAGAGCGCAAATCATTTTTGCATGCTTTTTTCAAAACTCATTTTATGACTTTTATTTTATAAAAAATTTTTATGTTTATTTGTTTTTTTTTTTATTGCAAAATTTGGAAAAAAAAATTAAACAAAATAAATTTTAATAATAAATTTATTATTATGATTAGCTCTGTTGCACCGGAAATGGAATTCCGTTCACCAAGAGCTAAAGTTCTATGGGATAAGTGGCGTCACGTTTGGATGCTATCATGGGAACGTCAGCGTCGTCTTCATGAACATTTAATGTACTTGCAAGATGTTGAACGTGTGCGCAACTTCAGCTGGGATGATTGGCGCAAGAGGGTAAGCGTGGATATTGTCTTTCAAATGTTCTTAAATTAAAAATTTGTTTTGTTTTTTTTTAACGTCTCACTCATAGTTCTTGAAATACATGAATCACAAGAAATCTCGCTTGACTGATTTGTTCCGTAAAATGGACAAGGACAACAATGGTTTGATTCCACGTCAAGAATTCATTGAGGGTATTTTAAATACAAGTGAGTACCCTATTATTTTTATTTTTTTATTTATTTGAACGAGTAAGGATGTTCATAGTTTTGATTTTATAAAAACCTATTAAATATGACGAAACTGTGAAACGATGTTGAGCAATATGATGGTAATGTCAGTCTCATTTTTCCACTGATATCATTCACACTCCGTTTTTTTTTTTTTTAATTATTTGCCATAATGTTGCTGACATTTAGTGACATATATTCTAAAAGAAAACTGATTTTGTACATACATATGAATAATCTTTTGAGTTTTATTCATGCAACAGCAAAAAGTACGAGGCTTAAAAAAGCCAATGTAGTGTCAGCCATATTGGCGATGCACATAGGACTTTCCATACATATAGTGTACATATAATCATTTTTTACATTATCTCTTTCAGAGTTCGACACATCTCGTATGGAAATGGGTGCTGTTGCTGATCTCTTCGATCGCAACGGCGAAGGACTCATTGATTGGCAAGAATTTATTGCTGCACTTCGTCCTGATTGGCAAGAACGTAAACCGGCAACAGATAATGATAAAATACATGATGAAGTTAAACGTTTGGTTATGCTCTGTACATGTCGTCAGAAATTCCGTGTATTCCAAGTAGGCGAAGGCAAATATAGAGTAAGTGCCATTATACATATACATAATTTATACAGTCAGTTAGACATAAAATAATCAATTCCATTTACTTTTAGTTTGGTGATTCTCAAAAATTACGTTTAGTACGAATTTTACGTAGCACAGTTATGGTGCGCGTCGGCGGTGGTTGGGTTGCGCTCGATGAGTTCTTGACAAAGAACGATCCATGTCGCGGTAAGTTTTAAACGATTTTGATTTTCATGATTTCCATACAGTTTTAATATATATAATGCCATTAACGTACATTGGAAAAAAAATACATTTTCATACATTAGTTTTGTTTAAACTCATTAGGAGGTATCACTAAATAACTCATCAAACTCATTACAGTGCAATAAAACCTAAAAAATTATTAATAAATACATTAAAAATATTAATTAGAGTTGTGCTAACAACTTTATATTATGAGAACTATTTAATTAAACAAACGGCAGTGGTCATTTAACAAACTTAAAATTGTCTTAAAAGGAAAAATATTAATGAAAAAATCTAAACCCATTTATCATTGGCTGAGCGCTTTTATTATAAATGTTGGTAAAATTGAAACTGCTTATGGTGCATATTATTGTATTTATGATCATATTAACAAGTCAGATCTTACATATATTGCTCATTAACATACATATAACAAAACATGTTGATCAGCTTTTAAAATACTCATTATCGCTACTCAAATTTAAAAAATGTAGGATTATTTAGCTTTTCTGTCGAAAATAACGTATGTTACTAGTAATCTAAGTGCAACCGTAAAAAACGTATACATACTTACTTTCATTTCACTTGATAAATATATAGTATGTATTTCGATGATTTTAATTTGGAAAAGTTGTTCAATTTTTCTGTAACTCAAGATTTTTTTTTTGTGTTCATGCTGCATGTTACATATATTCATTTTTATTTATTTAATTTTTTTTAAAGCGCTT
This sequence comes from Tricholauxania praeusta, assembly GCA_949775025.1. Classification (NCBI taxonomy): domain Eukaryota; kingdom Metazoa; phylum Arthropoda; class Insecta; order Diptera; family Lauxaniidae; genus Tricholauxania; species Tricholauxania praeusta. The sequence continues at coordinate 120,249,175 of OX459031.1, read as the reverse complement.
TATAAAAATGTTTATTGCCTACTAGTAAAACTCGCACACCATTTCCTCCCATATAATGCTTATTTTTGTGTGCCGTAAAATTGCGCTCATTTGTTATTTTTGTTGCTCATTTACTAATTAGACGTTAGAGTTTATAAATATCGTTTTATTTTGTATTACTAAAAAATTTGATTTTTATTTTTCGTTTTCCCCCATTTTGTTTTTCTTTTTTTTTTGATTTTTTTTTTTTAATTTTTGCTACCAAATTAAATGAAAAACAACTTGAAAAAATATGAAATTGTCACACACTGCAAAATGCCACATATGTAAAATGCAATTTGATAACAATCAATACAATGCAATGCAAATGCAATAACCAAAACAACTCTTGCGATGTCGTACGTTTTTGTTGCCGCAAACTTTATTTGATACTAAAACAAAAATTACGATTAAATTGCTTTGCAAAAAAACCAATGCCACCATCCCTGCTTCTATACAGCTAAGGGACGCACTAACATTGAGCTACGCGAACAATTTATATTGGCCGATGGAGTATCGCAAAGCATGGCCGCTTTTACGCCACGTCGCTCAACGCCAAATGCAGCGCAGAATGGTTCACCGTTACCACAATATATGACCAGCGGTCAGGGTCCAATAATGAAGGTAAATAAATTAAAAAAAAAAAACAAAAATATAACGAACAAAGAGTAAACTTTTGAAGCAGCAGTAAATGCTTAAAGTGAGCATACTTAGTCATTATTTCGATTTATTAAACGGTAATCAAAGCCTATATGTTCTGCTGTCACCATTGAGAATCTGAAGAGTAGAAAAGCCAAAGAAAACATATTGCTATAATGTATTACTGCATAAGAGTGTTCAATATATGTTAGGCTAAGTTGTAGATTGTACAGTTTCTTACAAAAAATGTTATCTTCGGATTTCGTGATTTTAAAAAATCGAAAACTTAAATGTGAAATTGATACAAATCAAAAAATTTTATTGTTTATTCTGAAGCACTATGAAGCCTCTAGTGTAATAAGGGGTTAACCAACATTTCTATAGTTTCGAAAAAACAAAGGTTACAATAATTCAAAATACTGAACGGGTGTAAGAATTTTCATTTAACCCTTTTTAACTAAGAAAAAAAAATTCGTTTCATTATCACTGCAAGTTGGAGTTATGTTTATTATGACGTTGCATTCGCGTCGCGCATCATATTTTTTTAAAAGTTGATATACCTACAGCTTACCTGCCCACTCTTATGTTGTCTAGAACCAAAAAAAAATTTTTTTTGAAATAATAAAGTATCATTTTCTTTATATTGTAAATCAAGAGACAAATAAAGTGGTAAACATGCGTGAGAAGAAGTAAAAGGCACCAAAATTTAAACATCCTAATGAAAAAATTGTTTATTTTCATCGAACATAAAATAACCATCGATTTTTTAAAACATTCCAAATTTTTTTTTTCAGCAAAGTTATATTTTTAATGACAAATGGAAAAAAAGCGGTCCACTGTCAGACTGACCTCTCATTAGACCTACTAGCTAAAACCACTTGAATTTTAGAACGAATACAACTAAACAAAAACTTTTTCGACGCTATTTTTCCATCACACGATTTTAGCGAATATTATGCCATACTGCCTATAAACTTAAATTTGATGCTTCAAAATCAGTTATACGCAACAAAAATTTTCTTGTGATATCGCTCTTTAATTATAATCACTTAGTAGGTGGTGGTGCAGCACCTTGCCAAATTACTCATAAAATTAGTTTAACTAAACAGAAAGATGTTTTGGTAAAATTCACACAATTAGCACATAGCATGTCATACATCGAATGAAAGGTTATTGTTCAAGCTGTATAAAAATGTAAAAATTCCATATTGATGTGCCGAATATTTTTAAGAAATCCTTAGTTATTCACAATAAATATTTTTCTCGAAAATATTTCGTACTCTGCTGTATTTCTATTTAAATTTTTGAATGCTTGATTGATTGCCTTTTATTTAATGCATGACATTATTTTCACTACCTACTAGAAATGTAATTTTTTGGAAAGTGTCTCCCACAAAATTTTAATAAGAACCAGTTTTCTAGTTATAGTAATAATCCTTAGAGTTTGAGCAAAAAAAAAACCTTGCTCTGCGTAGCTTAAAGGTAAATATCATGAAATATAGGACATCAAATGAAAGTCAGACTAAAAAACTTTCTAAATATTCTAATTTAACCCCGACCTTAGAGCCTATGTTTCGAAAACTGTTTGATAGATATTTCTTATATTTTCAACATATTTGTTCTGCCTACTTCCTACTTGAATATCAATTGAATCAAATTTTTTTTTTAAATTCATATAATTTTAAAAAATTGATAAATTTCGTTGATTAATGAATATCAAAAATATATACTTGCGATGTTACCCTGAAGGTAGAGATAGATTTACAATTTGGAATATAATCGTCATTAGCCAAAAAACAAACTTTGCTGAAAATACAATCAGGGCGGGGTTGCTTGAAAATTCCCAGTAGTTGAAAAAATACTTCAAATTCCGATTTTCAGAGTTAAAAAAAAAACTCTATTTTCAATTTTTGACGTATTTCGAGGACATCTAGACTGTAGAGATTTAGCATAGTATCTTGTTATTAGTAGAACAAATAACATATGTGGACGTATGTTTTTCAAAATTTTTGGAGAACCTACCAAAATCGAAAATTTTAGAAAGTATTTGAACGATACGCATGTATTGATATATCAAATCTCAAATCTTTTTTTCAACTATGTATTTATAAATAGGTTGATTATTAAACTCTACAATGGTGACACAAGGCTACATGTTTAGGTGTAATTCTTATTAAGTGTTGTATGATTCCTAAGTGTGGCAACGTTTGTAAAAAATTGTTCCTCTTCCAACCCTAACAAATGAGTGGCAAGAATCGTGCGTTTTATTTGAGTGTTGATTTTTTAAACTTAATTTTTAGCATGTTTTGTTTGGTTTTTACTATTAAATGCAAAATATGTTTATTATGATTTTGTTAAAATTTTCTGAAAGTTTTTCTTAGACTATACATTTATTATATCTCAATCTAGTTACGGCTGGCTAAACTTTATTTATGTACATAAGCTTGATTGTTCACATGATAAGTCATTTTGCTATTATATTTCTGAAAAGTGCGCTAAAATGATGGTTTCGAAACTAAATTTTTCTAAAATATTATCAGACCGAATTTTTGTTTTTAAGTGATCATTGTCCGTTTGGCCTTAAATTTAAACAAATAGCCAGATTTTAATTTTTTTCCATTTTATGAAAAAAAATTTATATCAAAAAAAAAAAAAACAACCAGCCGATGAACATTTAGCCGAATTAATGCCAATTTTTGAACGTTTGCGCGCCCAAGAACAAATACCTTGCGCATTTCCACTACACATGGGTGCAGGTGGTACTGTTTATGTGCGTAGCACTAACAGCTGCCGTTCAGTACCGTTAAGTCCACATGCCCCACACTCATGTCATCCAGCAACTCATTGGGTAAGTTTTCGTAAGGTACAAATAAAAGGGTTGAGAACGTATTGCTGCATGACAGCTGTCAAATAAAATTGATTTTTCTACAGGTCGTAACTCTTTAAAATTCTTGCTAATTTCTCTTAATTTAATTTAAACCAGGTACGCGAAAGATCTACACGCTCAATACCAATGTCACGTCCTTCACGTTCATCGTTATCAGCGTCAACGCCCGATTCGCTTAGTGATAATGAAGCCAATAACACTGCTAGTGGCGCTTCAGCTTCTGGACGTTATACACCACGCAGGGTTACCTACACAACCACACGTGGCTCTGGCCTGACACCGGTTGGTTCACGTCCCAGTTCAAAACCCAACTCACGTCCTTTGAGTCGACAAGGCTCAAAACCGCCATCAAGACATGGTTCAACGCTGTCGCTAGATAGCACAGGTAAAAGAGATTTTTTGTTCTTTATTATTATATAGTGATAGTTTATATAAAAGAGAGCGATCAATGCATTTTTAGTTAATTCATTTCTTTCAACTTATTTTGTTATTTTAATAATAAAAAAATCAAAAAAATTTGTTGAATAGAAAACTGAAAATTATGAATTAAAAGTGTTTGTTGTAAGTAGGCCAATTGCTTTTGCTATATGACATACCTTCACTTTTTTGTAAAACTGCTCAATTCTTAAATTTATTTTTACTTTCCTATTACACATTTATATTTTGTTCTCCCTTTTAGATGAAACCACACCATCACGCATTCCACAACGTAAACCGTCGGTTGGTAGCAGCACCATATCATCTGCTGCCAAAGTCAACACAACACCACGTCCCTCTCGTTTATCGGTCACATCAAAAACCACAGTTAAAACAACAACAACTCGAACAAATGGCACTGGTAGCACGATAACCAGGAAAACCGCTTCTGGTTCAGCTAGTCCTGCGCCAATAAGGTAAGATTCTAGCAAATGTCTATATAAATTTTTAATCGAAACAATCATCAATCTATTATTTTAAACTTACCAATGCAACAACAACAACAACAAATTTGCACCATCCACATACACAATATATCCATATTATCTATTCCATCCTTCTTTCCTTTAAATTTTTTATTTTATTAAATAAATATATTACTTTAATTTTCATTTTCTTTTAATTTACGAACGTTTCATAAATCCACAACCTAATAACGATCAAAATTGGCACGTACTCATTGTTTTCAATCCAAAAAAAAAAAATTATAACATTATTTTAACCAACTGATTACAAAAAATATCAAAATCGAAACTAACTCGCATAAATAACCAATTCTAAATAATAAAAAAAAGCAATGGCGGCATGAGTAGATCATCCAGTATTCCAGCACTAACCGGCTTCGGCTTCAAAACGTATAGGTAACGTTTTAATTTTTTTATTTTTTGAACTTAACTTGTTTTGTTTTGTCTCTTGTTAACATAAAATGCTTTAATAATTTAAGTCCATGCTTTTATTTTAAGTGTCGATTTCTAGTGTCAAAGAATGAGCTAAATTAACTATTCCTCGAAAAATATTTGTTTTAAGAAAGAAATTCCTAATTTATTTTTTTTCCCCTTCATACATATTTTTATCATAGGATCGTAAAAAAATACATAACCAAAATAAAAATTGTTTTTGTCTACTCAGATCAAACTTTATGAATATGTTCCCGTATTTGGCTAATCATGCCACGATTTTTTAAAACTCTACTTTTTATGATTGGTCTGAGTAAGCAAAATAGTTCGTTCAAATTTTTTTCATGTTTGATTTTTTGACATGGAAATTGACAAGCTAGAACATATATGTGTTTTAAATGGTTGCTGGTGTATAAGCTATGCTCTTAATAAATTACTGAAAACCCAAAAAATAAATCTAACGTTAGGCTCGTTAAAGTGCGTATTTATTTATTAGTTAATAACAGAATCCTTTTGTATAAACTTTAATATTATCAGCTTAAGAAAACAACATTCAATTTATCTGTGAGTAATTCTACTTCTAGTGTCACACAAGTGTTACGCTAAAGCATAAAGTTATATGTAATTACATTTAATATAACTATTTTACCCTTGTCCTTCCTTTCTTCAATAAAATTAAAAAAAACTAAACGTTTACAATGATTTAACATTCTGCTAACTTGTATCGAGTGTAGCATTTACGTGTCTTAAAAATAAAAAATAGAGACATATATTTTTGTATTATTACTCTCGAGTTTCTGCTCATCGAAAAATTGGAATGTGTCCAGAAAATTACAATCGTATAAATCTGCCGGGGCTGTTGTGTCCCAAGTATAATTTAAAATAGAAGCAGCCTTTAATATCCACTTGATTATCGGTTGGAAAATGCAATTTATTATTTTTGGATTTTATTAAGATTGCAACTTCTAGGTATTCCTTCAAACTTTGAAAAAAAAAAATAATTGGCTCACTTAATTACACCTGGTTTTATATAAAGCTGTTGTTTTTAAAAACATTCATATAAAATTATTTACGCTTTGAGTTTAATTTTTCTCTTATAATTTTGTTGACTCATTTTTAAATCAATTTCATTTTAATCATTTAGAAGAACTTTTCTTTCTTCCTATCCTAATGCTGCAGATAACATTCATACAAACACATACATCTTACATGAAAAAGAATAAACGTTTTCTTAGCGCAATAATCGTTTATTTAAGTAATCAATTTAACTATTCTCTTTACTTTATTCACTCATTATAAAACTTAAGTCGTCCGTCAAGAATTCCTATAAAAATACACTCCCTGGATAAATCAGCTAATTCGTCTCCTACAAATAGCTCAGCTACAAATAGTGTAAATTTAAGCAGCTTGGGGTAATTTAATAGTAGTATAACAACTTTATAAAGACATAAAATAAAGTAAATATATTTTTTTTTACTAGTGTTGTTTTTTTTTTTGTTTTCATATTTAATTTTTTGCTTTGTTTTGTGTTAATTTTGCTCTGCTTTAAATAAGCCTTATATATAGCACGTTTCTAACTATTTTGTATTTTTAAAAAATTAGGCATCCGAAAATAGTTTTGTCCAGCTTATGTTGAAATTTTTATGAGTTAAAATTAATTGATATATTTATTTTCGAAAATGTAATATTTTGTTTATCAGCTTTTCCAAACAGTGGATAGAGCAAATCGTTTTCAAACTCGCAAAAAATTATTTTTTAGATTTTTCTATGAAAAATTCGATATTTTGAATGAATTTAAAAAAGTTTATTGTGATCGAGATGTTTATTGTTTGGGAAAGGTGGTTAGCATTAAATTATGTTTTCCAATGTATATAAATATGTGTATTTCATATCTGCTAATAAAAATGTTTTGAAATTTATTCTAGGGTGTAAATAAAAAGCTACTCTGTATATGAAATTAAATCTTTAGTGTTTTTAAAAAAAAAAACGTTTTTTCTTAATTATGTGTTCCCATATTTTCATAACACACTCGTCTAGTATTCTCGATTTCTGTGTATTAAATTCTTAAATGTGTTTTTCTCAACCCCACTTTTTTCGTCTACTGTCTATCGGACCATTTCGTTTTTGATATTTATATCAATTTTTTATTCTTATTTTTTTTTTATTAAATATGTTGAATTACTTATAATGATAGCCTTATACAGGGTGGCCTCTACAAGACTGACTGATATAAAACAAGAAGTCTCTTGCAGTGTGCGCAGTAGTTCCATCCTGTTGGATCCATACCAACTGATTGTCTTTGACTTCTAGGTGTATAAAAAAATTTAAGCTTAGTCCTATACAGGGCCCCGCGGATTCTTTCGGTCTGAACTTTCTTAGTTAAGTAGAACGAAATAATGAAATTAATTCTTGAGAAAATCGCCAATTAATTCACTAAAAGATACTCTGACAATTATACATATGTTTGAGTGATTAATCTTTACCTGGAATAAAAAATTTCGATGAGTGTGTTATTTTTTTAACTTTGTGAATCCACTCATCTCCTCAGAATACTTTTTTTTTTTAATTTATGAGTTCAATAAAATGATCACCAACTGATATTTTGTTAATTTATTTTACGCACCAAAAAAAAAATAAGAATCTGCAGCATTTGTTCTTTAGAACAATGAAACCTTATGGAAAAGTCATGGGTCGCAAGATTTCGTTATGAATTATTTCGTTTATTTTTAATTTACGTAGAGTGAATTTTTTTCTGTGAATAGCTGATATTACAAAAAATATATATACATATATTTGTGTATTTAAGTTGTTTTTTAATGCATCGTGTTGATTTTTATTTTATTTTTTTTTTTTTTGTTCTATGATATTTTTTATTTGTGTGTTATATAAAATATTTTATTTTCTTGATATTAATTTTGGAACTTCTAAATTTTTTTACCTGTTTTTAGGCGAAATATTAGCGGCGGTTCAACACCATCTGGCATGCAAACACCACGCAAAAGCGCTGTGGAGCCTACCAACAGTTCAACATTACGCAAATCACGCGGCACTACGCCAATTGAAAAGCGTGAACCATTTAGACTTTAAATACGAAATACAAAAAAATATATATATAAATTAAAAAGCAACAATTAAATACCAGTTTTACTAAACACGAACATAGTAATATTTTGGACACAAATATTATAACCATAATAATAATCTCTTGCATTATTTATAATGTATCGTATGACAAACTAGATCAAGAAAAAATGCCCGCATATTAGTTGAATTCGAAGAAGAACTACTTATAACAACTGCAAACAAAAAATGCAATAACCAATGCTGCTAACTATAACTAACTTATAGTTAAATAAAATTTAAGCTTTAAAGTTTATATAACAACTCCTTATAAAATGTAAAAGACAAAATTCTCTACTTATTTTTTAAATACTAAAAATTTTTAGTATAAAAACAAAAAAAAAACTCTACTTACTTTTCTATCGAAAATTTCAAACTGTTATAGACCCTGTATATACAAATCTAATGTACTACACAAAAAAAAATTAATTTACACAAAAAACATTCGAATTTTTTATGCCTTACGCCTTGATTATTTAAAATCGCCAGTTTAAATGCTCAAGGTGTTTTGGCGTAAGACGAAAACACAAAAATACAAAACAATTTCCAAAACAAAACTTGGTTTATAATTATAGACATACGTTTAAAAAAATAAATTAAACAAACATTTTCAACAATTATTATTTAATGTTTAAATTAATTAAATGTACTAAAAGTCATTATTGTAAGTTAATATTTAATATTAGGAAATTACTTATATGATTAACGTTTATGTCTTTTTTGTTTTTTTTTATAAAAAAGTATAAAAATATTGTATATTACTAATACTAAATTATTATGTTATCGATTTAAATCAAATCATTGAACTTTTTTTTGATATAATTTAATTTTTTATAAACTTAAAACAACAAAAAAAAAACTGAAATTAAATAAATTTTTTTCAATAACAAAAAAAATATGTATTTTATTTAAAATCTCTATGTGTATCAGAGTGAAATGAAATTGAAAGTGAATTTGTTTTAGTCATCTTGAAATCGAATGATTTACCACTTTCGAATCCGTTTTGATTTCACATAGAATTTACGTTCGAAACAGCTGATAGCTGTCAGTTAAGAAAACAATTTGTTTTGCAATTATTAATTTCCTTAACTTGCAACAAAAAAAATAATTTAAAAAATGAGTGCCATGGCAGCAGTGATTGCAATTGAAATTGCAAGAAAGTACGCATTGCTCATTTCCAATTTTAACAATTTCAATTTTTATATGACAATTTCGGCCTTGTAGTAAATATTATCTATTGCTTAATATTTTCCGAATCCTTATTCATATTCTACTAGAACATACATAAGTATGTTTTAATTGATTGCATTGTATAGATGGCACTAAAGTCAACGAGTCAATCTCTAGATCCAAAACGGTTAGCAACATATCTGGGGCAGATTGACCACTTTGTGCTCAATTGACTTAAAAATCATGTACGTTTTTACATACAGTGGAACTTAGTGTTTTAACGTCTGCACGCAGTTAGCTACCTAGAAGAGACAAACAAAATTAAAATCAACGAAAAAATAATCTGCACCATCTGAACCATGAGACAGACTCATTATTTTTTTATTTTAAAATTATAATTCATCAATTTCTTATAATAAGATATCCATAGTTTGAATTTCGAGTCAGAGGCTCCAAACATTTAACGATTTTTAGAGATACGTGACTTCGGTTGAATATATTTCCGCAACTATGTGCTCTCTTCAACTTTTATTTGCATCTTTGATATCAATATTAAAAATTGCCTTAGAGAAATTTGGCTTGATAAAAACTCGAGAGCAGATACTTTTGCTAATTTTGGTAGTAATTTGGCATATACTGTAAAAATAATTTAAATCCTCAAGACGATGAAAAATGCACATAATATTGAAAAAATGTATACGCCTTGGCAGCATTAATAAATACAGTAAAGGTGGCAACATGCAAGTGATCTGTGCTTGACAGTAAGTAAAAGCATCAAGCAAGCTGTCAACAATGACAGTACTTTTTCTTCTGATCGATTAAGGTGTTTTCCTTTATTTTGTTTTGTGCTTGTTTTTAATTAAATTTATTTTTTATATACAATTCTTTATTATTCTTATTTAATATTAAGTGTAAAGATTAAAAAAGTGATAGTTATATATTATTATTAAGATAATATTCCAAATTACATAAAACTATTCCAGTATTGTAAATAAGTGGTCAGTGCAAAATCGGTAGGAGCGCGACTCATTCAACTTAATGCTGCACTTTTGTTTTTATTGTTTTTGATTATTTTTCACTTTAATATAAATTGTTATTAAATTTAAACTGGAAAATAATGAATCGTGATGATCATTTGTGTTGGTTTCATGGAAAGTTGACGCGTGAAAACGCGGAAGAACTTTTGAAAACAGGTAGGCGTAAAATGGACAAACTTTGTTCCCTGATTTTAATATGTAAAGTTTTACTTTCAGATGAAAATGAAGATGGTACTTTTTTGGTGCGCGAAAGTAATACTGCAATCGGAGATTATGTTTTAACCGTCCTCTACCAGGTATTAGAAACATTTTCATGAATTAAGCCAAACAAATATTTTTTTTTTCTATATAAAAAGTTCCCTTATGACCTCATTAACAAGTTTTGTTTGGGGTGAATCAGTTGATTGAAAATTAAGATGTTAAGCCTCTTAAGAAAAAATGATCCAATCAAGGAGTAAACAAATTAATGTTCGAGGGGGACGAAGACTAAAAATTTTTGAGTCACATTTTACACAAACTTTTTTCACTACAATTGTGTTATCCATTTTCACAAACTTGTTGACTAAATTGTAAACCAAAATATTCAGAAACAACCTGAAATAACCTATTCGTAACATTTGATGCTCTAAAAAATTTGTTCATGGAGTTGATACATGCAGAGATAAATATCATAATTACATAAATTTTTATACAATAAATTTGACTAATGCCGATGATAATGAATTTATTTGTACAGTGAGTTTGTTAAAAATTAATTTAAAGAAAAGATCAGAGCACTAATACGAGTAGAATAAATAAAGTGCACTTGCTGTAGATAAATTTACATTCATCAAAAGAAGAACCTCTTGAGATTTTTATTTATGGCGTACATTGGTTAGAAACTAATGAAGGCTTAAGTTTGCTGTATTTAAATTGGTTGAATTAAATTGGTTGAATTTAAATTGAAGGATGTGCGTCTAGAGTTTGTTTAGATGTTGAATAGTGAAAGTCTGTGGTAATTGATTTTTAGGTTGAATGCTTAATATTTCTAGATCTGTTTGGCTCTTATTAGAGGTAGTGAAGGAGATTTTTGCTGCTAGCGTTTATCTGTTTTATTGTTTTTTACCGGCAAAGAAGGAGCTTGAAGGTTAGATATGTTTTTGGAGTTGTTAGCATATCAGCTTTTAAGTATTATATTCGCGTGACTATCTATGTGCTTTGCATCTATTCTGAGCAAGATTCTGTCCTAAGTTGAGATATGGATTCTATTTTGGTGAAAATTCTTCTTTATTATTTGCGAAACAAATAATATATTTTAGGTTATAAGGTGTGGATTTCTGTGATAGAAATGGAAAACTACCCTGTACTCAGCTAAGTTTTTGTTTTTTCGTGAGTAAAGCTTCCGAGTCGGACAGAGCCTTCTTCCAAGTGTTAATACAAAAGCCCTTATGTATGCACTACTTATTTATTTAGAATTCGCTGCTAATTTTTTTTTTTTTTTTCTTTAAAAGGGCGAGGTTTGCCACTACCAAATACGCCGACATGGTGAAGACGCTTTCTTTTCTATAGATGATAAAATAAAAATTTTACATGGCTTAGACACGTTGGTTGAATTCTATCAACAAGCAAGCAATGGATTGGTTACAAAGCTCACTAAAATGTTGCGTAAGGATGCACCACCAAATGATTCACGCAGTCATGGTTCAACAAATTTATTACATCGTGCAACTAAGGAAAATAATGAATGCGTTGTATCAGAGCTCCTTAAATGCGGATATCGTAATGTGGATGCTAAAAATCAAGATGGTCAAACAGCAGTCCATTTGGCAGCATTACATAGCGATGAAACAATACTGAAACTGCTAGTAAATGCTAGTGTCAATGTGAATTGTATGGATACTTCGGGCAATACGCCATTGCATGTCAGTTGAATTTGAACTTAAACTTATAAAAAATCTTACACGTTTATTTAATTTATTCTTCTTTGTCTTGTTTTACTAACAGTACGCTTGCCGCAAGCAATCCTCATCTTTTGTACGTATACTGATGGATGCTCATGCCAATGTGCAAGGACGTAACATTAAAAATGGCTACGTACCACTGCACGAAGCTGCCAAGCATGGTAACCTTGAAGTAGTTCAAGAGCTTTTATCAGCTCATGCACCACATTTGCCACGCACCAGCTTCGGTGAATTTCCAATTGATTTGGCAAAGGAAGCTAGTCAGCTTAGTGTCGTAGAGTTTTTAGAGAATTATAAACCACCAACACCGAGCACATTTGAATCGGAATGGTATCATGGTACACTGGGACGGGCCGATGCCAAAAATACTTTGACGGATTTTGCGGCTGTAATGCGTCAAGAGCAAATGAAAAAATTTGAATTGCAAGAAAATGCTGGAAATTCAGAAACGTGTCAGGAGCAAGCAACAACTCCGCAGGATGATAATGGCAATAAAATCTCACCAGTCAATACTTCAGGTTGTTTTTTGGTCCGCTTCTCAGATGCTGGCTCTGGATATGTACTGACGTTACTCTGGGATAATAATGTTAAAAATTTTCTTATCAGTCAATCGGTAAGTGCATGTATTGCACAGTGATGGGTTCATATTTCAGCATATTTGGGCTTATTTTCATAGTATGGCAATATTGTGCTCTTACACTTAAACGCGCTACAGACGTACGCTGAGCCTGTGCGCGCTTTCTCTGCAAAGGTAGCAAATAGTAGTGTTGTCGCACATTCAAAATAAGACCTCCATAAGTCTACGAAAAGCTGAAATGTATGCGCACTATATTTTTTTAATTAGAAAAATTCAATTACTTTCAGAAAAATTATTTGTACATTGATGAAGGTCCCTATTTATCATCACTAGAACATCTGGTTGATCATTTTATGCGCTTTGCTGATGGATTACCCATAAATTTAAGATATCCTGTGGTACCAAAACCGAAGCCACCACTACCACACACCTCTACAATGCCGAAGAAAACACATGATAATACGTTACGTAAGCACTCACTGGACGCACTTAGTCCGCAACAGATACATGGTGCCGAAAAACACGCACATACCCTTAACCCTAAACAAAAGAAGCATAAAGAGAACTCAATTTTCAATACATTAAAATTGCGTAGTAAATTTAAGGCCAAATCACCGGCTTCCACCGAAGAAAAAAGTCCCAACAAGCCGCTGGATGGTGTTGATGAACTGAAAAACGCTGAACCTTTATTCAAGAATCTCTCATTTTCCACAGATTTTTCCAATTTGCAATTGTCTGATAATGATAGCGGTCCAGTGCCAGGGGATGGTTTCTATAATGTGCCAAAAAATAATTCATCTGTTGTAGATTTAGAACTGAAAAATAATGATCAGCAACTAGAGGTTAGCGGAAGAAGTGAAGACTCGATCGCACTTGAAAGCAAGACTGAGGAAGAGGTGGATTATTTTACAAAGAGTGATGTTGCCATCGAAAGAGAACGATCAAAACAACTGTTTGAAGCAAGGTAATTAAGAAACTTTGTGTATAATAAATTAATAAAATCTTATCCAAACCCACTTGATATCTAAGTATGTACCTTGATATCGACCATAGTTCGGTTTTGAGGTTGAAAACGCCAAAAAATTATGAAAAATGTTGAAGGAGGTCAAAAATAGTGAAAAGTGTAAAAAGGTTGAAAAATAAAAAAAATATATGTATAATATTGAAATATGTCGAAAGAGGTTCAAAAAGTCAAATAAGTATAGAAAAGTCGAAAAAAAATGTAAATCAAATGAAAATGGCTGAAAGATCGAATAAACATGGAAAATTTTTAAACAGTTGAAAGAGTTTGCAAAACTAGAAAGAGTTGTGCTCAAAAATAGTCTAATAAAGTCAAAAGAGATCGGAAAATGTTGAAATCGTTGAAAATCGCAGATACAGTCGGAAAAATGAGGAAGTAAATAAGAAATTTAAAAGAGGTTGGATAAGTCGAAATAATATGGAAAAAGTTGCAGAATGTTGAAAAGTCGAAATAAATTGGAAAATGTTGAAAATATAATATCGTTGAAATATTTCATTTACATTTAAGCCCAACATCATTTGCAACAAATGCCAATGGTTATATACCGACCGTTGATGTTCGAGTCTTTATGGATCACAGTCCTTTAGCTGCAGATTTTTCTAAAGAGGCACTCGAAGCTTCGGCTGCAGAATTGCGTGAATTCTCAAATCATCCTGAACGTTTAGACTCTCTTATATCCACCACATCCACTGAAAGTGAGATGATGCGTTACTTTAATAGACAGTGTAGCGGCGCGTCAACTATGACACAAAATTCTGAAGCAGGAGCTGCTGCTGGACAAAGCACAAAACTCAATTATTTCATTCCAAGAGATTGTTTGGAATTGGACGCAATTATTGGTGAAGGTGAATTTGGTTCAGTATATAAAGGATGTCTAGTGCGGCGCAACAGTGAAACCCTTGACGTCGAAGCGCGATGTGAAGTTGCAATTAAGACGCTACGTGATGAACATTGTCGCACCAACAAACAAGAATTTTTACGAGAAGCATCTGTCATGATTCGCCTTCAGCACCATTGCATAGTTCAGTTGATCGGTATATCAAAGGGTGAAACGCTGATGATGGTGCAAGAAATTGTATCCTTAGGTTCGATGCTGAATTTCATTTTGGACAACAAAAACAAAATTAATCCAAATTATGAACTGAAGCTTTGGGCATCGCAAATAGCATGCGGTAATTATAATTTTTTTGCTTCACTAAATGCATTTTAAAAAATCTAATGTTTCAGTGTACATTTAATGTAGATATCGAAAAATATGATCACTTAACTATAATTTTTCTCTTAAAGGCATGCAATATTTGGAATCTCATCACTTTGTTCATCGCGACCTGGCTGCTCGTAATATTCTGCTTGCATCACGAAACCAAGCTAAAATAAGCGACTTTGGCTTGTCACGTGCTTTAGGATCTGGCAATGAGTGCTATCAAGCCAGTCAAGGAGGAAAATGGCCTATTAAGTGGTAATTTCCTCTAATATCTATAATTCAGTCGGCCTGTTTTGTAAATTTTTTGTTTTAAATCAATCGAAAATGTATGAATCCATAAGCTTAAAAACTGAATGAAATAATTAAACAAAATGCATTATGAGTAAGGTATAAGAGGCTTTAATGGCGGTGTCCAAGCTCTAACAGAATTTATTCATGAGTTAGTTCTCTCCTTCTTTCCATACACGACGGCATGTATGTGTTGAAGTTAAGCTTATATTTTTCTCAACTTTCAGCGTTTCTAGACTTCTTGGCTTTAGATAGTGCTTTTCAAGTACTTAAATAAGTCAAAATCAAAAAATTTTACACTTTTCGTCAAATTTTCACCACCAGAAGATGTCGCGGTTACCTTATCGTATTTAATTTAAGATTACTTAATCTGCTTTCTTCTTTTTCATAACTTTATATATAAAACTTTTTTGATTTAAAGCACTATTTTTGTATTTAGGTATGCTCCTGAAAGCTATAATAATGGTCTCTTTTCACACGCTAGTGATGTATGGTCTTTCGGTGTGACCCTTTGGGAAATGTTCTCTTTAGGTGAACCACCTTATGGTGAATTACGTGGCGTTGAAGCAATACAACTTATTGAAAGAGGAGAACGTCTACCGCAGACAACACTATGTCCGCCACATGTTTACGAAATAATGAAAAATTGTTGGAACTATAAACCCAAGGATCGACCTACTTTTCGTTATCTAACGGATTTCTTTGCAAAAGATCCAGACTATCAAAATATTATGGAACTTGTTAGAACTGAACATATCAGTTAAAGTTGGAAAGACCGAAAAATTTAATAATGTCCTTTTTGTCTGCTTCGCCAGGTCTTATTTAATAAGATATTTATATTAATAAAAATGTGCCTTGTATTATGTTTATATGTATTTAGGATTTAATTGTGCACTTATTCAATGTCTATCCATTTTATGTATATTTTTTTATTTACATTTAACAGCAATGTATTTTGTTAATACAGACAATAAAACCATATGTATAATTTTTAACAAAAAGTTGTTAATTGAACTTTATTTTGACAGACATGAAAATAAGTAACATCAGTGTTATCTGGGTGAAAAACATTTGCTAGCCCAATTATCATTTAGCCTTTAAAAGCCGATAAGAAAATCATAAGCAGAAAATAGCAAACAAATAATGTGGCTTAGTAGAATCAAGTTATACACATAAATGCGTTGACATAAGATATTAACTGAACAAACAATTTCTTCAGAACTTTGGTAGGGCTTGTGCTAATTATCTTAGGAATAGAAAAACACTGATAAGATTGTATATATTTATATTGATAAATTGTATATAAATTATTTATATTGTATGTATCTTTGCATGTGTATTTTAAGGTATGGCACTAGCTTAAATTTATATAAATTTTGTATATTTTCTTGCGTTTACACAGATTTCTGGAACAGCTGTAAAGCTTGGACATCCTAATGCCTATCATCATTGCACTCTTTTGGCTTGCATCGATAAGCAAGTTTTAGGTGATGCTTTGGTCAAAGAAGAAGTAATAAATAAAAATTTAATTTTCTTTTTTTTTAGAAAAACTAAAAATATTTTTGCTTTTTTTACTCAGGCAAACTATATAAGCAAAGCAACTGCTTCAGTTCCATCAGCAATACGCAATCTTTGTGACGTCAATCGTAAGGTTAATGTACCCCAATTGTTGTCCGCTGTTGGCTGTGAATTTTCGCGTACTACTGCCACAAAGTTGGAGGATGGTGGGATAGCGCAAACGATGCAACAACGCGGTTTTCAATAAAACAATCCAACTGAGAAATGGCTCCCAGGCATTAGGGAGATACGCGATGAATTTGTATCCTGGGACTGGTCTATGGTAAAACGCCTAAATTTAGTGTTGAGAAAGAGTTATATCTAAAAGCTGATGATAAACAATATAAAATTACAATATGCGTCGAAGTGGATAAGGTTTGTTGCATTATTTCTGTTTTTTTTTTTTTTTATTTGTGTTTGTTTATTTTTTACTTTGTACTTTTAATAAATCAACGGTATTTTGTTTTTTTTTTTTTTTTTTTTTGTATTTTTGCCGTTTAACTTTGCACTTTGTTATTTAAAATTCAACAGGAGTTGATGACTGATATAAGCCTTATGATGGCCAGCAGTGAACGTGTGCCTGTGGTTTCTGCTCTGCAAGACAAGCCCTCAAATGAGAATAATTTAAATGGTATTATAAGCGCTCTTAACCTGGTCTCAACTGACAATGTTAAACAGGCTATAAATGGATTGTGACTTTTAAACATAATTTTTACTGTGGTTTTGCTATTACGCGCATTCATGGTGTTATTATACCATGCGCGCATGCCATCACCCGTTATAATTTAAAGTTAAGTTACATTTTTTCTATTACACTTCCATTTCGCAGTTTTGCGCTCAACATCTCATTAGGGCAGTTCACATTATCAGACATGCTGTCCTACATGGCTTGACAACATGTGTGACTCAATATTGATTTGCGTTCACATTATCATGTGTGATAATGTGAACTGGGCTTTTACTTTTATTAGTTGTCAAAAAAAAAAAACGGTATTTGAATGGTAAATTGCAAAATTCGTGATTTGATTTCTGGCGGCATAATTTTGATTGATTCTTTATTCATAAAAACCACAAACCAGCTTCAGAAATGATAATAAAGCGGTAAAACTGCGTATTTCCGAATTCTAAAAAATTGGTATTAATTGTTGCGCAGTTGAAAATTCAAATATTGTAAAATGTCGCCAAAATAAATGTTTGTTTTTCAAAATTTGCATCATTTACTAGTTGTGTTCATTCGAAGTAAAAATATTAAGTGAAATTATCAGTAATATATATATTTCATTGAAATCTTTGTAAAATGAGTGGTAAAAATGCAAAGGGGAAGTATCAAAACGCCTTGTGCCTTGGGTGACGGATTTTACAGATTTCCTTTCATTTATTTTGTCATGGCCTTCGTTTTTTCATAATGATCTGTAGTCAAAATTTAAAATCAATCATAAAATCTTATATCGAAGGATGAACGTCTACTTATTTATGGCATCCAACCAATTTTTGGTGCAGTGAATTTTTACGTTTCTGCGCCTCCTCCGTTAACGCATTTTACCGTACGCATTTATCAGTGTGTAGATAATGTCTTTTAAATAACAGATGATGAGTTTTCTAAAATATTAAATTTTTGGGCTTTATGAAGAAAGTCTCGGTGGGAAATTGTCATAATTTGTATACCTATTGTTTAATAAATTATTTAATTTTACTAACTATGTATATAACTTTCAATTGCATAGTTTCCTGTAGATTTCATACCTGCTGCAGCACCCTCCAATTATGCTTCACAACCATCACCTATGAGTCCACCTAGTATAAGGATACCAGCACCAAACAGCGACGGACTCATCTCAACATCAAGCAAAGCTCAATCACTGTCGATGGTGCTACACCAAAGCAATATTCACCGCTAACAGCACCGACCGCACCTACACGTCTACACCTACCGCACCTAAGATGTCAATTATGCAACATCCTATTGCGGCGGCTGCTATAACGCCGCAATAGCATTGATACTTCTTCAACAACATCTCAACATATGACAAAATGCTTAACTGTTGCGCCGAACCAATTGCCACGATCAACAACACCAACTGCTGCTGGGAATTTGGTAGGCGTGGTTGCGGCGGCTACACCTGTGGTAGCTACAAACAGCGTTAGCGGTCAAACGCTGTTACAAAATCAATTGTACATTTCTTAGGTGAGAAGTACCATATTTACGTTTGTTTTCATATTATTTATGTTGTGTTTTGTGCTAAGTTTCCAACTTATGGAAGAATTAGAGATTATGAAATTTGAATTTAATAGATACCTACTTTTACATTTTGATGAAAAAGAACTTAGTTAGAAAAATACAACCAGGACTATCATACTTGACAATATAAGCAACAGTGATAGAAATATTTTTATTTAAATTAATTTTAAATATAAAAAAATTATTTAAATATTAATATAATACATTGAATATACACAATTATTTGTTTGAATATAACTCATTATGTTGATAAATGGCGTTACAAACGGGCGAAAGTCCCACCGACCCATGTTAAAAATGATACTCAAACATCGAAGAAAAATTTGCAAAATGACGAAAAAACTATTGACAGCACCTGACGACCAGCATAATTTATCAATCAGTTTTTCTTTTTTCTTCATGTGTGTCATCAAGTTGAAGTTGATCAGGATCGCGTTAATAAAATTCTTACCGAGCTACAGGCGCTTGGTAAACTAAATTTCCGAATCACACCACTCGATTTTGAGAAGAACGATGATAATAACTTATACACGGACTTTATTGTAGCCTCATCGAATCTGCGCGCAGCTTATTATAAAATTGCACCTGCCGATCGTCATAAGTCTAAATTAATACCCGAAAAGATTATACCCGCCATTGCTAGAACAACTTCTGTCGTATCAGGCATTGCAGTGATCGAAGTCATGAAATTAATTATGGGGTAGATAAAATTAAAACTAGGTCTTAAAATAAATATTTCATTTTTTTATTTTTTCTTAGTCACCAAGATCTTAGCAAAACTAAGAATGCTTTTGTTAACTTGGCTCTACCGCTTTGTGCACTGGAATCGCTTCGAGGTGCAAGGTGAAATGTCACTATAGGTGTTCTTGGACTATTTCGAGCATCAGCAAAAGCTAAAAATTACCTGTCTCTTATCTGTGCTATGAACGATTGCATCATTTGCATCAAGCATCATTTTTTTCTCCTATGGAGCAAGAGAGAAAGATTAATAATAAAAATATGACATATAATTTTTTTGTTTCATTTTGGAAGAAAATAGATTTTTATTGTTTCGTAAATTTTTGGTTACTGAAAAGATTTTAAGCATTCGGTAAGTAATATTTTATAGATAGAATGAATTGATGAAGAGGATGTGAGGTTTAAAGGTTCTGAAAACTGCCAACAGATGGCGCTTTAAGTAGTTGGAACCATAAAATGTTCAAAGCGCCATCTGGTGTCAGTTTTTAGAACTTTTAATTTTCTTATTCTCTTCCTCAATTCATTTACGATAAAATGACGTCTCTTTCATTCAAATCAGTTCATTAGTTTCGGAGTTATTCAAATTTTAACAAAACAGTTAAACTGCTGCAGTTTCTGTTTGCGAGCTGCGGTTTCATATTGAATAACTCTGAAACTTATGGACCGATTTGAATGAAGAAGACGTTGTTTTGATTGTAAATGAGTGGGAAGATAATTTAAAACTTAAAAGTTCAGAAAACTGCTACCTACAGGAGCATACGAAGCGATTGATACCTCATTTGTAAAAATCGGTCTAGTAGTTAACGAGAAATTAGCGAAAGAAGTTTTTCATGAAAAAAAATCACTTGCTGCTGTATCTGATGGCCTGGTGTTTCGCAAATTTCTGCTCCGTTGCTCTGCCCAAAAAATTGGGCTGTAGAAACAGTGTGCTTACGCATACATAAAATTTTGAAAATAAAGTGTGATACTCTTAGGCTTTGCAAAACAGATTGTTTAGCAAAACCACCGAGTTAATTAAATTAATGCGTAAACACCCTGTTTAAAATTCTGACATCGAGTTCGTTTCCCAAGTCTTCAAAATTCTGAAATCGAGTTCGTTTCCCAAGTCTTCGAAATTCTGAAATCGAGTTCGTTTCCCAAGTCGTCGTAGCCAATTTTTTTATAAAAACATGTTCCTAACAACCCTGTTTTTGTAAGGCCTAAAAGTATGCCATACTTTATTTTCAAAATTTTGTACATGCGTAACCACCCTGTTTCTTCTGCCCAACTTTTTGGGCAGAGCAACGACACAGAAATTTGGCGAAACACCAGGCCATCCGAAACAGCAGCAAGTGATTTTTTTTCATGAAAAACTTCTTTCGCTAATTTCTCGTTAACTACTGGACCGATTTTAACAAATGAGGTGTCAATCGCTTCGTACAATGTTGTAGAATTGTAATAAAGCATAGGCATTTAGAAACTATGCGCATACAAAGCGCTATAACTAAAAAAAAAAACAATTTTGGATTTCGATAACCACTGCACCGATTTTGACAAATGAGGTATCAATCGCTTCGTATGCTCTTGTAGAACTCAAATATAGCATCGAAATTTAGAAATTATGCTCATACAAGGCGCAAACTTGCAAAATGTTTATTTTGGCTTCAAAATAAATACTGCACCGATTTAGACAAATGAGGTGTCAATCGCTTCGTATGCTCTTACAGAATTGAAATATAGCATAGGCAACTAGAAATTATGCTTATACAAAGCGTTATAACTAAAAAAAAATCATTTTGGCTTCTCGATAACTACTGCACCAATTTTGACAAATGAGGTATCAATCGCTTCGTATGCTCTTGTAGAACTGAAATATAGCGTCCGCATATCAAAATTATGCTCACGCGAACGTGTAAATAGTGTTTTAGGTATAGGGCCTTGTAATAGCATAATTTCTTTATGACGATGCTATATTTCAGTTCTACAAGAGCATACGAAGCGATTGATACCTCATTTGTCAAAATCGGTGCAGTAGTTATCGAGAAACCAAAATAATTTTTTTTTTAGTTATAGCGCTTTATGTTAGCATAATCTCTAAATTCCGATGCTATATTTCAATTCTGCACTAGCATACGAAGCGATGGACACCCCATTTGTTCAAATCGGTGCAGTATTTATTTTGAAGACAAAATAAAAGTTTTTGCAGGTTTGCGCTTTGTATGAGCATAATTTCTAAATTTCGATGCTATATTTCAGTTCTACAAGAGCATACGAAGCGATTGATACCTCATTTGTCAAAATCGGTGCAGTGGTTATCGAAATCCAAAATTGCTTTTTTTTTAGTTATAGCGCTTTGTATGCGCATAGTTTCTAAATGCCTATGCTTTATTACAATTCTACAACATTGTACGAAGCGATTGACACCTCATTTGTTAAAATCGGTCCAGTAGTTAACGAGAAATTAGCGAAAGAAGTTTTTCATGAAAAAAAATCACTTGCTGCTGTTTCTGATGGCCTGGTGTTTCGCCAAATTTCTGCGTCGTTGCTCTGCCCAAAAAATTGAGCTGAGTAAACAGGGTGGTTACGCATGTACAAAATTTTGAAAATAAAGTGTGGCATACTTTTAGGATAAAGTTGCATGCGTAAGCACCCTGCTCCCTCAGCTCAATTTTTTGGGCAGAGCAACGACGCAGAAATTTGGCGAAACACCAGGCCATCAGAAACAGCAGCAAGTGATTTTTTTTCATGAAAAACTTCTTTCGCTAATTTCTCGTTAACTACTGGACCAATTTTAACAAATGAGGTATCAATCGCTTCGTACAATGCTGTAGAATTGTACTAAAGCATCGGCATTTAAAAACCATGCTCATACAAAGCGCTATAACTAAAAAAAAAAATATTTTGGAATTCGATAAGTACTACACCGATTTTGACAAATGAGGTATCAATCGCTTCGTATGCTCTTGTAGAACTGAAATATAGCATCGAAATTTAGAAATTATGCTCACACAAAGCGCAAACTTGCAAAATGTTTATTTTGGCTTCAAAATAAATACTGCACCGATTTGGACAAATGGGGTGTCAATCGCTTCGTATGCTCGTGCAGAATTGAAAAATAGCATCGGCATTTAGAAATTATGCTCATACAAAGCGCTATAACTAAAAAAAAAAAATATTTTGGATTTTGATAACTACTACACCGATTTTGACAAATGAGGTATCAATCATTTCGTATGCTCTTGTATAACTGAAATATAGCATCGAAATTTAGAAATTATGCTCACACAAAGCGCAAACCTGCAAAATGTTTGTTTTGGCTTCAAAATAAATACTGCACCGATTTGGACAAATGAGCTGTCAATCGCTTCGTATGCTCTTGCAGAATTGAAATACCTATAGCATCGGCATTTAGAAATTATGCTCATACAAAGCGCTATAACTAAAAAAACATTATTTTGGTTTCTCGATAACTACTGCACCGATTTTGACAAATGAGGTATCCATCGCTTCGTATGCTCTTGTAGAACTGAAATATAGTATTAAGTGAATCAACAAATGGTAATTACGTTTTTCTTCGATTATACATTAAAGTTCTAAGAACTTTCAGCAGATGTCGCTTTAAGTAGTTGGAACCATAA
Source organism: Tricholauxania praeusta (assembly GCA_949775025.1). Lineage (NCBI taxonomy): Eukaryota > Metazoa > Arthropoda > Insecta > Diptera > Lauxaniidae > Tricholauxania > Tricholauxania praeusta. Next base: position 120,225,750 of record OX459031.1, on the reverse strand, counting down.
AAATGGTTCAAAGCGTCATTTGGTGGCAGTTCTCAGAACTTAAAAGTCTTAAAACTTACACGATTTTCCTTTAAACATTAAATAAAATACAACAAAAGTAAGTGTGTTATAAAATATGTATCCATATATTCATTTCATTGATCTCTTATAAAAATAAACAAACCGTTAATATAATTATAAAAAAAAAAAATTAATTCACAAATGACATATAACATTGCTGTCATAATAACTAACAACTATGTATATACGTACAAGGGTATGTAGTACAAAACATAAAAAGGCGTATAGCAAAACCAAAGTAAAAATTATGTTTAAAAGTCACAATCCATTTATAGCCTGTTTAACATTGTCAGTTGAGACCAGCTTAAGAGCGCTTATAATGCCATTTAAATTATTCTCATTATAGGGCTTGTCTTGCAGTGCAGAAACCACAGGCACACGTTCACTGCTGGGCATCAGAAGGCTTATGTCAGTCATCAACCCCTGGAAATTTTAAGAAAAATTTAATAATTAAGTGATTGATTTAAATTTTAAGTAACAAAGTACAAAGTTAAATGGCAGAAATACAAACAAAATCAACGAACAAAATGCCGTTGATTTATTAAAAGTACAAAGTAACAAATAAACAAACACAAATAAAAAAAAAAAAAACAGAAATAATGCAACAAACCTTATCCACTTCGACGCATAGTGTAATTTTATATTGTTTATCATCTGCTTTTAGATATAACTCCTTCTCAACACTAAATTTAGGCGTTTTACCATAGATCCAGTCCCAAGATCCAAATTCATCGCGCATCTCCCTAATACCTGGGAACCATTTCTCAGTTGGATTGATTAATTGAAAACCGCGTTGTTGCATCGTTTGCGCATTCCCACCATCCTCCAACTTTGTGGCAGTAGTACGCAAAAATTCATAGCCAACAGCGGACAACAATTGGGGTACATTAACCTTACGATTGACGTCACAAAGATTGCGTATTGCTGATGGAACTGAAGCAGTTGCTTTGCTTATATAGTTTGCCTGAGTAAAAAAAAGCACAAATATTTTAATTTGTTCTAAGAAAAGAAAATTAAATTTGTATTTATTACTTCTTCTTTGACCAAAGCATCACCTAAAACTTGCTTATCGGTGCAAGCCAAAAGAGTGCAATGATGATAGGCATTAGGATGTCCAAGCTTTGCAGCTGTTCCAGAAATCTGTGTAAACGCAAAAAAAAAAAGATACAAAAGCAAAAAAGAAAAAAATTTAAATTTAAAAATAAGTTTATAGGTCATTCAGCTGGTGCCATACTTTAAAATACACATGCAAAGATACATACAATATAAATATTTTATATACTACAAATTAAAATTTCGCATCGCGACGCGAGTTTTTTCAATAACAAAAATAGATTTAAGTCGGGAGACATAATGAAGATAAGATAAGGGGAAGCAACACTGCTGTTCAAGCGGGCGCAAAATTTTTCACAAATTCAATTTCATAAAAAAAGTCGCTACATCAAATATTTGTTTAAAAATTAAAATCATGCCTTTTGATTTCTGAAGTTTATTTGACGTACATCAGCGACTGAAAGTTTAATTAAAATAAAATTAATATTTTTTTTTAATTAAACCTCTTATCACTTACATAACGAGTTTCTTTTTGTAAATAATATAAGACGTTTAGGTTGAATTTAACGTTTGAGAATATAATCGTTTGGCAAAATCAAAAAATGTATGTGTTTTATATAAAACAGATGAAATAAATATATTTTAATATGTTCTGTAGATATTTAATAAAACTAAATTTTATTGTTCGAACAAAAAATATTTTGCAATGATAATATCAAGTTCATGAAGTAAACAAAGTCATTAAATACAATGATGACGTTAATAGACTAAAATTAAAATTGTTTTTGCCACTTTTTAAAGATATCGTAAATATTTTTGAAAAAAAAAATTAGATAAAACCAAAGTTTCTACACCTGTAAATAATTTATTTAGGAGTTTAAATTATTGTTGTTTAATTGATCTTATAGTGCAGTTTAGAAGGGTTTTGACTCGGAACCAATACGGAACTAACCGATAAATTAGAGCTTTTTTAAAAAGCTTGATAATTTATTTTATTTTTACTTTTATCTTAGGTTTAAAGTAATCTTACTGTTTTGAATGAAAAATATTTGTATTTCGCTAGGTTTTCAAAATATTGGATTTTGAAATGACTATTTTCCGATAAATATATTTATTTAAATAAGAAAAATAGGCCCATATTTGAATGTTTATGAATTTTGAACCTGATAGTTTTCGATACACTCTATACAAATCATAAATTAAACATAGATATCATGCTTAGTAATTTGGAGTTTCTCAATTTTTGTTTTTTTTTTTCACAATGGATTAAGATGTATTTGTATTACTTACATATACTCAAAAAATTTAAATTCTTATATATTTGAGGTCGAATCCGTTGTTTGGCTTTGACCATTTCTATAAATATTTACCGCAAGGTGTTTCGTTTTGTATGCCGATTATTTTTTATTATTATTTGTTATTTTTTACAAAAATGTTGTCATTATTTAATAAACTCATAGGAAAAAGTTAAAATCACTAAAAATATTCTTGTGAACATTTCTTGTGGAATATAATTAATTTTATAAGTGTTATTTTATTGAGCTTACTATTGGATATGGGAAATGTGTGATGTCTGTCAACATCAAAGAAAAAATACACTTAAAAAATATGAAATAAAACAGATAACACATCACAACAGTAAGCTCAATAAAATAACATATAAATTATTTTCTGTTCTGACAACACACAAATTAATTACCTATCGGGGAATTTGTCGAATTGCAAATTTTGGTGCGTCTGTAAATAAGAGCTCCATACGAAATAGAACCTAACACTCAAATGTTTACTATATAATTGTATATAAATTGGTTCCGATAACTATGCAATTCTTTAAAACTATAGTGGATTTAATTACTGCAAATTTAATTTTTCCTACCCGGGTGTCATATTTTTTGGATTGTCTCATCACTAATATCGTATTCTGCTAAGGGACCATTTAAAAGCACATATTGCAATGATGTAAATGTTAACCTTGAACTCACCTTTTTCTCATTGATGACAATGTCATCGCGCTTGTTAATATCCGCCTGAATAGCCCACTCTCGAAACAGCGCACGCGTTATAATATTTAAATTATATTTACGATTATAACGTTCGCGCGGAGTAAAGAACGTACAATTTAAATTGCCGCGATCATGAAAAACAGCACCACCACCGCTATTACGACGAGCCAAAGTGATCCCCTTTTCCATAAGACGTGAAACATTTGCCTCAGTGAAAGGATTCTGATGCCGTCCAATTACCACACATGGATTATTAGCCCACAATAAGAGGACATGATGATGACTAAAATCGAAATTCTTATAAAGCCAATCTTCTAACGCCAAATTAGTGAAAACATCGTATGATTGCGAAATAAAAACGGATTTTTTGATATCAGCATCAGTGATACGAGATGATGATTTCCGTGTTACATCGTCCGATGGGGTCGAGTTAGAACCTACAGCTGTGTTGCTGCTGTTATTGTTGTTGTCAGCTGATGATATTGAATATGACGAAGAGGAGGTGGAAAGCAGGCATCTTTGTGCAGTGTTAGCGACTAGACGTGAGCCGCAACCGCTACGTCCAATTATGCCCAGCAAGAACATGGTTCTTATCACTTGTTTTTCTGTTTGCCTGGCTGAAAGTAGACGAAGTTTTTTCTTCTTTGTAAAGTTGGTAAGGGGAATGGATGTGCGGAGAGAGCTACTATCGCTGTCAACTGTTGCTAGCTGCTACTATAGTTTGATTTTTTGTACTGCTTACAGTTAAATTTTTTTATTTTATCTCGCGCTGCTGACTTTCTTAATTTTTTCTCTTTTTTCTTATATATCTATACTATTTATATTTTTAATTATGCTTTGTGTTAGTAGTTCTTGATCATCGTCGTTTTACTATAGTCTGACGATCAATGGTATTCACTCATACAATATCACGTATATACACAAAGACACGGTACTTGTTGTTAGCAACAGCAGGCCGTGTTGTAAGGTAGAGGGATGACGCTTAAATTGCTATTCATTTATTTTTATATTTATTTAAATTACTATATTACACATAGATAGTTCTTGTTTATTTGTTGGTTTCTTGGTGCTATCGTGGGTATATAAGTTTGCTTTTAAAAGTATTTATGGAAAATTGCTAATTTAGCTCAATTTTACAATTATGACTAGGGTATTAATGTACCAAATAGACAGTACAACACCTTCGAAACCCTTTTTGTATTCGTTTATAGAAGCTGCAGGAATATGAATATCTAATCGAGTTTTAAGACTGAAATTTTTATAGAACTTTGAATAATTGTACTTTTTATGCTGCACTATTATTGAGATATTTATTGTACGTGTACTTTTGATTTAATTGATTTTTCAGCCAGCACTTTCGAATTTTTTTACTATGTAAACTGTTTTTAACTTTTTAAACAGGATTATAGTGTTTTTTTATAGGTTATTTTGAATTTAAAGAAATTTTGTTGAGTTCTTATTTTTTGCACTGAAGTTTAAAATTGTCTTAAAGGTGCTTTTGAAAGTTTGAATAGGTATGTAGTTCTTAAAATATTTTTAGGATTTTTTTTACAATTTTGAAACACGCGTGTTCAACACCTCATGGACTTCATGCTCATAGTTGATTTCTTTGCCGCTGAGTCCGCAGATGTGACCGAAATGAGGTATTCGTGCAGCGCAGCTGTTTGATGCAACCACTTCCAAGTTTGATGCAATCCACTGACTCGTTTACGAAGTCCTAAGCAGTCTTTACTGTAATCCTTGTTCATACGTTTAACAGCCATCCAAAAATTTTATATTATTTCTAAGCAACATAAATTTCGCTTCTCGTTTAAAATACTTGCAAACACTTTTCGTTCCGTATCTATTTTGCACTTGTATGTATTCACTTAATAAATTAATTTTAAAAATGTTTCGTTTTTTTAATTTTCGCAGAGTCTGTGAATTTGTTCTATTTTTATTAAAAGTAATAAAATTTTCCATTCACTTTTGCAGTTTTTATAATCTTTGCTTTGCTTTGTTCTCTGATAAGACGTCAAGTCGTGTCAATTTGCTGGAGTGGAATGAAAAATTTTCATGTGGATTGAAAATTAAAGGGCCAACTAAACCATGCACGCTTTGACTGCAGTCAACTTCTGCAAGTGTGCGAATACACACAAATCGTATATCAAAGCTACAACGTACTTAACAAAAAGTTTCGTTCAATTTCCACAAATGTCATTTGCTTAAGGAAAGAGCGAAACTGAACGCACTTTCTGTACGGAATCAGCTGTTTATGCATTGTATACATAAGAAAAAATTTTTGCAATGGACCTTGTAGTGGAAAATACTTTTGTTTTGAAATTAATAGAAAATGTGAAAAGAAGATAACTAAACAGTAAAATAGACGCATTTTATTGTAATCGAAATGTAAAGGAAAGGGCTTGGAGTGCAGTTGCAGAAACATGCATTTTAATGTACACACACACACAATACATACAACAATTCAGTGATGCCACGCGCTGCATTTGCCAATACTTTTCCCCACAATCTACACGCATAGTACAAAATGAGCAATTTTGTTTTCTTATTTTTTTCTTAAAATTAGTAAAAACAATATCTGGATTACATATTTATTGCTTTAAGTATTTTAATAAATGTCATTGAATATCATTTTGTGAATGAAATCCATTTATTTAGGAAATATAAGAAATAAAATTTAAGCAATTGTGGGAATATTTCCCACACTTGCAACTATGGCAACATCGCTTCTTAAGTTCAACGAAGTACAACATAGCCACTAAAAAGTCTTCTCTGAGTTTCTTAAGCATTTGACAGGCTTTTCGTTGAAATTTGACAGTAGGTTACGCTAGGCGATGCATGGTTTAGTTGGGCCTTAAGAAAGATAGAAAATGAGATTACGCATTCCGAGCAGTGATGCCAAACTAATTTAACTGCATCATATATGGAACTCTCCTACTTTTTGGATTAGTACTTTTTTTTTTGTTTTTAGTAATTTTCATCAATATAGAATACATATACGAATTTTTACGGAAAGTTTGCCTTAGTACAAAGAAGTAGATAGGAAAGAACTAGACTCCGAGCTTTTTGCCTGTATTAAATTTTGGCGAGAAGAATGAAACAAAGAAGTAGATAGGAAAGAACTAGACTCCGAGCTTTTTGCCTGTATTAAATTTTGGCTAGAAGAATGAAAGCTGGAACCAATGAGAATTACGAAGCAAAATCCAATTGGATTTATTTCTGATTTTGTTCGGCTTTTGCAACGAACCGAACGAATTCACAATGTTAAATTCAGACCATTTTGTATTTTTTAATTTATTTATTTTCTTAAATTCATAAAAAAGTTATTTGAATATTAGAAAATGAAAATAAATAAATTGAAATTCAAAAATAAGGAAAACTTGTTGAGAAAATTATTCAATTACGATGACTTACATTTAAACCTGCATTTGAGAAAATCAATTTTTATATCTACCAGGCAACCAGCAAATGCAATAGCATGATTTTTATTTTGACTCCTTCAAACTTGCAAATTTGCAAGTGATCCCGCGTAAATTTTGTTGTTGGTTTTTCTTCAGAAAAATTCAGTCGAAAAAATTCTAAAAAAATGCGTGTATTTGTTGTTGCGTTTTTGTAGTTTACAACCGATGCCGTTAGTTTCAATTTTGTTGGTATTTTTTCGGCAGAAAAATTGAGTGGAAAACAACAAAAATTATATTCATGCTGTTTGCTTGTATGTGTGCTGAAATTATGCTATTTTTCGCAACTAGGATTTTTCCTTTGGGGGCTAGAAATATATAGAAATTATGAAGTTATATTTTTCAATTTTCTTGTTTTACTTAAAACGAATCATTAGTTGAAACAAGTTAATAATAAATAAGTTCAATTAGAATAGCTTAGTCACTAGAACTGATTCTGCATTTAGAAAAACACGAAAATCATATTTTCAAAGATAAAAAATGGAGATTTCTTTAAAATTAACACGGAAACTAAGTCAATGTGTCAAAATACACTACTACTATCGAAGTGTTATCTTAATTTGGGCTTAAACCTTTCCGAATCCAAAAATATTCATGTAAGGGGCTTAGCACCCTTGATCCCTTGATCAAGTACGTACATTTTTCGGATCAAACTGAAAAATTAAAATGATATTCATGTTGTTTTATTTGCTGAGCGCCTGCTTCAAACAAAATTTCATTTATCTTACGTATGAATTGAAATTATTTTACAAAACTCAAAATATTTCTATAATTTCTATATTATTCAACATTATCATGGAAATAAAAATAAAGGTTGTATTAAATTATTGTATTAAAATTTGACAGCGAAATGTGGCTTCGTAACTGTCAAAAAATTGTTCAACTCAATTTCTTTTGTTTACATTTTGCATTGGATTTTGACAACTATGAAACCACATTTTGCTGTCAAATTTTTATGTGACAGTTTAGTACAACCTTTATTTTTATTTCCATGATAATATTGAAAAATATAGAAATTATAGAAATATTTTGAGTTTTGTAAAATAATTTCAATTCAATACGTAAGATAAATGAAATTTTGTTTGAAGCAGGCGCTCAGCAAATAAAACAACATGAATATCATTTTAATTTTTCAGTTTGATCCGAAAAATGTACGTACTTGATCAAGGGATCAAGGGTGCTAAGCCCCTTACATGAATATTTTTGGATTCGGAAAGGTTTAAGCCCAAATTAAGATAACACTTCGATAGTAGTAGTGTATTTTGACACATTGACTTAGTTTCCGTGTTAATTTTAAAGAAATCTCCATTTTTTATCTTTGAAAATATGATTTTCGTGTTTTTTTAAATGCAGAATCAGTTCTAGTGACTAAGCTATTCTAATTGAACTTATTTATTATTAACTTGTTTCAACTAATGATTCGTTTCAAGTAAAACAAGAAAATTGAAAAATATAACTTCATAATTTCTATATATTTCTAGCCCCCAAAGGAAAAATCCTAGTTGCGAAAAATAGCATAATTTCAGCACACATACAAGCAAACAACATGAATATAATTTTTGTTGTTTTCCACTCAATTTTTCTGCCGAAAAAATACCAACAAAATTGAAACTAACGGCATCGGTTGTAAACTACAAAAACGCAACAACAAATACACGCATTTTTTCGACTGAATTTTTCTGAAGAAAAACCAACAACAAAATTTACGCGGGATCACTTGCAAATTTGCAAGTTTGAAGGAGTCAAAATAAAAATCATGCTATTGCATTTGCTGGTTGCCTGGTAGATATAAAAATTGATTTATTCAAATGCAGGTTTAAATGTAAGTAAGTCATTCATCATCGTAATTGAATAATTTTCTCAACAAGTTTTCCTTATTTTTGAATTTCAATTTATTTATTTTCATTTTCTAATATTCAAATAACTTTTTTATGAATTTAAGAAAATAAATAAATTAAAAAATACTGAATTTAACATTGTGAATTCGTTCGGTTCATTGCAAAAGCCGAACAAAATCAGAAATAAATCCAATTGGATTTTGCTTCGTAATTCTCATTGGTTCCAGCTTTCATTCTTCTCGCCAAATTTTAATACAGGCAAAAAGCTCGGAGTCTAGTTCTTTCCTATCTACTTCTTTGCTTAGTACATTATCCGTTTGAGCGTCTTAAAGGTCTCTAAAAGCTAAGGCTGTCAATATTTTAAAAATTTTAAACATACAGATCCATACAAAGCGCAAAATGGTATTTTTTTTAATCAATTTTGCAAATTGTTTTTACATTTTTCTCGACTTTATGATATGTGGGGTTAGTCGATTGTGTAGTGAACAGCTCAAATGTACCTGTGTTCAAAAAATACACAGTGGCAACACTGATTCCTAGTGTCAAAAATTGCACTCTTCTTCTTCGAACATGATTCAACGATATAGGTTGCTGTAAGTTGTATAAATATCCAGATGCTATACTGGGAGAGCGTAGAAGACTTTTTCGTAAGTTGTCAAAGTCAGAATCACAAAACAAACATTTTGGATTATGATGATCAAATTAATCGTGTAGTAGATTTATTTAAAAAAAAACACGTATTATTGATAGCTATTCCTATGTTTGGTGTTTGCTTTTGGTTAACAAGGAATGATTTATTGAAGTCTTGCCAGAGCTTTTGATTCAAAGCTGACATTTTTCTTCATTCACGAAAAATTTATATAATTTCCATGAAGGCATAGCTATTCATTAAAAAAAAATCAGAAATAATATGCACACACAAATAAAGTTTTCTCAAGCAAATTATCACGTTTAGTTTTGCTTGATTTTGACAACTTAAAGAGTAGAAAATAATAGAGAGAGGTTGCATCGCTGCAGCCATGTTAGTAGAGCAGGGCTACCAAGTGACCGATATTGACCCTGAGATTAGTTAGTCTCTAAAATCATAGACTCAAATCAAAGAAGTAGATAGGAAAGAACTAGACTCCGAGCTTTTTGCCTGTATTAAATTTTGGCGAGAAGAATGAAAGCTGGAACCAATGAGAATTACGAAGCAAAATCCAATTGGATTTATTTCTGATTTTGTTCGGCTTTTGCAACGAACCGAACGAATTCACAATGTTAAATTCAGACCATTTTGTATTTTTTAATTTATTTATTTCTTAAATTCATAAAAAAGTTATTTGAATATTAGAAAATGAAAATAAATAAATTGATATTCAAAAATAAGGAAAACTTGTTGAGAGAAATTCAATTACGATGACTTACATTTAAACCTGTATTTGAGAAAATCAATTTTTATATCTACCAGGCAACCAGCAAATGCAATATCATGATTTTTATTTTGACTCCTTCAAACTTGCAAATTTGCAAGTGATCCCGCGTAAATTTTGTTGTTGGTTTTTCTTCAGAAAAATTCAGTCGAAAAAATCCTAAAAAAATGCGTGTATTTGTTGTTGCGTTTTTGTAGTTTACAACCGATGCCGTTAGTTTCAATTTTGTTGGTATTTTTTCGGCAGAAAAATTGAGTGGAAAACAACAAAAATTATATTCATGTTGTTTGCTTGTATGTGTGCTGAAATTATGCTATTTTTCGCAACTAGGATTTTTCCTTTGGGGGCTAGAAATATATAGAAATTATGAAGTTATATTTTTCAATTTTCTTGTTTTACTTGAAACGAATCATTAGTTGAAACAAGTTAATAATAAATAAGTTCAATTAGAATAGCTTAGTCACTAGAACTGATTCTGCATTTAAAAAAACACGAAAATCATATTTTCAAAGATGAAAAATGGAGATTTCTTTAAAATTAACACGGAAACTAAGTCAATGTGTCAAAATACACTACTACTATCGAAGTGTTATCTTAATTTGGGCTTAAACCTTTCCGAATCCAAAAATATTCATGTAAGGGGCTTAGCACCCTTGATCCCTTGATCAAGTACGTAAATTTTTCGGTTCAAACTGAAAAATAAAAATGATATTCATGTTGTTTTATTTGCTGAGCGCCTGCTTCAAACAAAATTTCATTTGTCTTACGGATTGAATTGAAATTATTTTACAAAACTCAAAATATTTCTATAATTTCTATATTTTTCAACATTATCATGGAAATAAAAATAAAGGTTGTATTAAATTATTGTATTAAAATTTGACAGCGAAATGTGGCTTCGTAACTGTCAAAAAATTGTTGAACTCAATTTCTTTTGTTTACATTTTGCATTGGATTTTGACAACTATGAAACCACATTTTGCTGTCAAATTTTAATACAATAATTTAATACAACCTATATTTTTATTTCCATGATAATGTTGAAAAATATAGAAATTATAGAAATATTTTGAGTTTTGTAAAATAATTTCAATTCAATACGAAAGACAAATGAAATTTTGTTTGAAGCAGGCGCTCAGCAAATAAAACAACATGAATATCATTTTAATTTTTCAGTTTGAACCGAAAAATGTACGTACTTGATCAAGAGATCAAGGGTGCTAAGCCCCTTACATGAATATTTTTGGATTCGGAAAGGTTTAAGCCCAAATAAAGATAACACTTCGATAGTAGTAGTGTATTTTGACACATTGACTTAGTTTCCGTGTTAATTTTAAAGAAATCTCCATTTTTCATCTTTGAAAATATGATTTTCGTGTTTTTCTAAATGCAGAATCAGTTCTAGTGACTAAGCTATTCTAATTGAACTTATTTATTATTAACTTGTTTCAACTAATGATTCGTTTCAAGTAAAACAAGAAAATTGAAAAATATAACTTCATAATTTCTATATATTTCTAGCCCCCAAAGGAAAAATCCTAGTTGCGAAAAATAGCATAATTTCAGCACACATACAAGCAAACAACATGAATATAATTTTTGTTGTTTTCCACTCAATTTTTCTGCCGAAAAAATACCAACAAAATTGAAACTAACGGCATCGGTTGTAAACTACAAAAACGCAACAACAAATACACGCATTTTTTAAGGATTTTTTCGACTGAATTTTTCTGAAGAAAAACCAACAACAAAATTTACGCGGGATCACTTGCAAATTTGCAAGTTTGAAGGAGTCAAAATAAAAATCATGATATTGCATTTGCTGGTTGCCTGGTAGATATAAAAATTGATTTTCTCAAATGCAGGTTTAAATGTAAGTCATCGTAATTGAATTTCTCTCAACAAGTTTTCCTTATTTTTGAATATCAATTTATTTATTTTCATTTTCTAATATTCAAATAACTTTTTTATGAATTTAAGAAATAAATAAATTAAAAAATACAAAATGGTCTGAATTTAACATTGTGAATTCGTTCGGTTCGTTGCAAAAGCCGAACAAAATCAGAAATAAATCCAATTGGATTTTGCTTCGTAATTCTCATTGGTTCCAGCTTTCATTCTTCTCGCCAAAATTTAATACAGGCAAAAAGCTCGGAGTCTAGTTCTTTCCTATCTACTTCTTTGCTCAAATGTACTTACCTTTTAGCCCAATTTCCATGTGATCTTATCTTATCTTATTTTATCAAATATCAGGGAGGACATCACATGCTATTAAGATAGCAAATGTATGCTATTCACTCTCGCATTCTCCAAGCGCATTAGGTTCTGTTCGCATGCTTTTTCTTTCTTACAAAAATTTGATTTGATATCCCTGATATGGGATGAAATAAGATAAAATAAGATCACATGGAAATTGGGCTTTTGGGTATATGAATTTCTGAGATTCAAAAGTTTGCTATATGTAGTTGTATCCAACAATATGTCAACGTTTGCACGAGGAAACTCTTGCCGCAAAGTTTCCTTGTTTGTAGGCAAGAAGGGAAAATTGAAAGGGTGGTGTACAGAATTTCCCGTACCCGCAAATTCTCTTTCGTTCTGTTCGTTAGCTTATATTATGCTTTGACTCTACGTTTGTTGTGGTGGATCGACGCAGTAACTGCTTTGATATTCGCAAGCAGAAAGAAATTCTAGTTTTCGTGTGTAAACGCAAAACAAATTCACAAAAGAGAATGGGCAAGAATTTGTTTCATCGAATTTCCTCGTGTAAACCTTGACTATCTTTTCGGACGTCTTTTTGTTCATAAGATACGAATAAAAGTTAAAGAAAATGGGGTAGCATAATCCTTTGTGTACGTGTTTAAGTGGAGGAAATAACGAAATCAGACAAAAGTTAACAACCAGGGGGAGGGTAAAATTCAGAGTTGAAGCGGACATACTAAATTTATGATAATGGTTTCACATTTTCGAATTGCATAGTAATAAAATACATTTTAAAATATTGAATGTTTAAAATTAACTTTTATTTATACCTATTTACGTTTGGTTTGTATGTACGACCTTAAGAATCATTGAGATATCGGCCAATACAAGTTTTGTGACAAAAATAAAACGTTATTTGAACGCGGAGTCAAGAGTCAATAGATCTTTAATATCACTCCATTTTTACTGGGGGTTAAATATTGATTTCCTAGAATTTATCTTTGTGGTGGTTTAATCTAATGAAATGGTGAATTGTGCGGTATATTATTTATAAACAAAGATTAGAAAACGAGTACACAGTGTTCGAGTTTAGCCACGGAAATCCCAGATGGTAGTGCGCTTCGTTTGGTGCGCAATTTTTTAAACTGGAAACTGAAACCGAAGATATAAGATACAGCAAGAAACACCGTTTCGTTACGGTTTCGAAAGACGCGTTGCCCTTGCCGCGATCTGCCACATTTCACAATCCTCCACCCCGCTAAGAACGTTACGTAATATATGAACAGCCCCCAACTCTATTTCATGTTTAACCTGATATTCAAATTGAAGTGTTTATTTTAGCAATTATAATGTAATTTTTGCAGAAGATATTGTAGCTTAAGATTGCAAGAGTTAACGATTAAATTCAGGCTACAGAAAAATAAAATAAAGTCAAATATAATTTCGAAAGTCGATAAGTTCTTATTAAATGAATTTAGTATTATAATTTAAAACCTATTCGCCAAATTAGATTAGGGGATATTTTGGTAATATTAAACAAATGTCTACAAGCCCATCACAAGAATCATGGTTGCGTAACACATCTCATAAAATCATTTTGTCTATTTTCCTGTTAAATTTTATTCAAATTTTGTCATTCGAAATTATTTATACGTATGCAAGTAAGTCCAGAAGATTAAAAATTATAACTTGATTCAGTAAAGTTAATTTTAAGCCGGACCACCACGGTTAATGTATTCTTGTTCTGTTTGATCAATTGGTTTACGCCAGTATCGCGATGGCAGTTCCCAGTCTTCAATGGCAGCTCCCGATGAAGCCTGTAGATTTTTTAAAAAATTTAGTAAAAGTGGAAATTATCTTACCTTATGAATTTAAGGCATGCAAACAATTAGCGATTAGTAGGGAAGGGTTTTACAAACTTGTGTTCTACTTGCAGCCGGGGAAGTAGCACTCGCCTGTTTTACTGCTGCTGGTGTAGCGCCGCCAGTTGCTGAAACATTACCACCTTTGCGGAATTTAATTAGTGGTATGCGCTTGGACGCGGACAGCCTGCTGAGTGTCCGGAAAACCATTGTTTTCTTGCAAAAGTACTTCTTTTGAATATTTCTGCTTGAAAGAATTTTTAGGATTTTCACTCAACAAAGAAAAATAAAATGTCAAATAACAGCTGATTTCATTACGTCGTTGCCATATTGTTTGTTTTTAAGTTGGTTTTTTGGTATTGCTGTATTAGAGTAACATATCTAAATAAGGGCTTGCGTAAATTTTCTGTCCAAGTGCGCTTATGTTAAAATGTTTTGAATGAAGCACGCATAAATAGTGCCAGCTGCGTTATGACAAAGCGTTATGAAGTGAAGGCCCCATGTACGCGGTCACGCTGCAGTGGAGAGCTAGCTCGTTAAAGTAAAACTCATATATTTCCATGGAGTGAAAACAAATATCCCGCATGTACTCGCGTGAAAGTAAACTTTTATTCGTACTCCACTTTATGACGAGTGCTACTGTGGCAAATGTACCATTTCAAAATATGCAGTATTTTTGGTATGAAGCTAACATCAATTGCGCTGATTTTTACGCTGAACAATTTTAATATCGAATTGTGAGAAATTATCAAAAATGACTTCACTGTCAGTCAATTTTGATTTGATTTGTAAAGAAACTAACGCAACGTTATTGTTATAGTGCAGCGTTGGTAAGTAAAACGTAAGTCAATGCAAGCAAGCCTTTTAAAGAACGTGGCACCGTTATTTATTTTTTATATGTAAACTATAACTACAGCTAACTTCATGATATAAATTAAAAAAAAAAGTTGCTGTCAAAAGTTGTTTGGGAAAAATAAAAATTTCTTAAATTTTATTTTATTTGTTCTTAAATAAAAAACCATTATCTTCGCAAAATTGTTATTTATACAACAGAAAAAATACATTTCCATAGCGAAATAGCGGCTCGCATGGCCAGCAATAAAATGCCGGTTGATATCAACCGCTTAACAGATGGCTGGCTAGAGCTTGAATCGGATCCGGGTCTTTTTACGCTGTTGCTGGAGGATTTCGGTGTAAAAGATGTACAGGTAGAAGAAGTTTATGATTTACAAAAGCCCATTGAAGGACCAGTCTATGGATTTATTTTTTTATTCCGCTGGATTGAAGAAAGACGTGCAAGACGAAAAATTGTGGAAACAACAGCGGAAATTTTTGTCAAGGATGAGGAGGCCGTTTCCAGTATTTTCTTTGCACAACAAGTAGTTCCGAATAGTTGTGCTACTCATGCGCTACTGTCAGTGCTGCTTAATTGCAATGAAGCTGATTTACATTTAGGTGATACGCTTAGCCGGCTAAAAGCGCACACAAAAGGTATGTGCCCGGAAAATAAAGGATGGGCGATTGGAAATACGCCTGAGTTGGCCTGCGCTCACAATTCGCATGCTATGCCACAGGCGCGTCGACGATTGGATAAGGGTGCTGGCGCAGGAATTTCGACAGGTCGTTTTACCGGTGAGGCCTTCCATTTTGTTAGTTTTGTACCAATCAATGGGCATCTTTTCGAATTGGATGGCCTCAAACCTTATCCAATGGATCATGGGCCTTGGGAAGAGTGTGAAGACTGGACGGACAAATTTCGACGTGTAATGGCCGAGCGATTAGGAATATCAACGGGAGAGCAGGATATACGTTTTAATTTAATGGCAGTTGTGCCAGATCGGCGCATAGCAATAACGCACAAGCTAAAAATGTTGCGCACAAATCAAGCAATTGTTTCGGGTACGCTGCAGAAATTACTCAAGGCAAATGAGGAAGGGGAGACGTCAGCGGGGACAGGCACTAAAGAATCTACTGGCGAGGGCGATGGAGAAGTAGGAGTCCAAAATCGAAGCACTTCTACCCCCACATCACTGCTGGAACCAAATGCGTTTACCGTGCGTGACTTACAATCATTGTTAAAGAATCTCGATTCGGAAATTGCAATAAATGAGCAGCATTTGAATGATGAAAACGATCGGCGTTATATGTTTAAAGTAAGTAGCCATTACAACTTCTGATTTATTTTACCAACCGGTTGTTTTTATCTTATAGGTAGACGATTGTCGTCGCACACATAACTACGACGAATTTATATGCACTTTTTTGTCAATGTTGGCGCATCAGGGTGTACTCGGCGAGTTAGTTTGTCAACATTTGTTGCCTTCTAAAAAAATCAGTGGACAAAGCGCCGCAAATCGCATTAACAAGCAAAACTCAAATTCAACTACAGCCCAGAAGCAAAAAAATGGCAAATCAACTAAAGCGCCTGGTCGACGGAGAAAAGGACGTAACAAGTCGAAGAAGCGAAAATAAATTACATTTTTAATGTAAATACCGCATAAGCAGCATACTTCATTTTAAGCGTTTAGTTATTGTTTAATAAACAAAGTTATTTTGATTGCTATGCAGAATACTGAGACCATCGTGCACATAAAAAATTAAACGAGAAATACACAAATAAATGCTAAATAATATTAGTTAACCGTGTTTTAATAAAGTTTAAAAAAATTCATAAACTATCGGGTTGACCATCTGGTGGCTTATTTGCTGTATTACTTTTGTGGGGTGAAGCTAAAAATCAATTTCAACAATCAAATGCTGACAATCCAGAAAAATGCAAGCACTTGTGCAGTATAGGTGGAATTCATGAAATAATGCCCAAAACGTTAGGAAATTAAATGAAAGAATGGACTAATACCAAGCCAATCATTTGAGTAAAATTGTGTATCATAAATTAACAGAGGATATAATGTTTATCAATTAAAAAAAAAAAAAGAAACAATGGCTCACTCTTTACATGGATAAAATGTATATGAAGAGGTCTACCCCAAAAAGTTTGAATGAATAAAATCATAAAACTTATACACAAAAAAATCAATGGCTTATTTTTAATAAAGCAATAAACGTTCAATAAATATTGAACGGTTTTTATTGTATAGCAATTAAAACAAAGCAAAAAAAAAAAATATAGTTGATGGCCCACTCTGAAATCAGCAGACATGAAAGTTTATATGTATTGACTTGGCAAGAAATATGGTACTCGTTTTACAAAGAAATGCGATGAATGCTTAAAGTAATTAAATGGAATAAGTACCATTGAGTCACCTAGCCGGCTTTGATTTGCACTTTTTTGAAATGTAGCCTCGATATGGACGTTTCCTTACATTTTCCTAGAAAAAATGTTACGGTTTTTTACCTAAGTAAGGAATTTTTTTTTTGTAGGGTTCATAAAATCGTGAACAAAAGAAATTTAAAACATTTTGTTCGAAGTACAAGTTGTAGAGTAAAATAAACGTGCATGGTGACACGTTTTATTGGGCTAAAATAAAAATTTTGATTTGTTTGCGTTTTTGTAGCATATTATAATTCAGTATTTTTTAGACAAAAAATATAACAAAAAAAATTACAATTACAATATGCATGGATAAAAGATACAAATGGGCAACTAGCTACTTAAACTAGTTTCAACCGCAGCTACACGGTATCCTCAGTAAGATTTGTTAGCCGCTGTTTAAGAATTTCCAAGCAAACTATGTTTTACTTTTCGCATTAACCAGTTAAGAATCATAGCAAAATATGTCTGGCATGCATTTGTTTTTGTAACTCTTTTGATTTAATTTTACAAATGAAACAAAGTTAGATTTTTTTTTCTTTTTTGTATATAATGTATTTATTTCCATTCTCTATATAACTCAACAATTTTATATTAAATATTTGCTTTTATTAATAATAATTAAAAATATTAAATTTTTCTGTATAACAAAAATTAACTTTTTTTATTTCGTATTTTGCAATTTTAAAGCATTTTTCCGCTTTAACAAAAATAAAAATTATATATATTGAAGTGTTTTGCAACAAACACATTAAAAAGGTTGCAATCAAAAACATTTGCTTTTTTATACAAATCAACAAGTATTCCAATTATATTGTAGCTTAGTTTTTCGTATATTACTATTTTTGGGCCATTTTAAAAAAGAAAATAACGCGTAAGTTATGGTTAAAAAATAATTTGGAAATTTTAACTGTATTTAAAAAAACTTAAATAAAAATTTTAAATCGGGGAAAAGAAGGCGGTGACGGCGCAAATATTGTAAAAGTAATTTATATAAAAGTCACTTTATTTTACTTTTTAACATTTATATTTTTTTATTTATATGTAGCTTGATGTGAAAGTTTGCGGTTTCCTTAATAGAGAAGCAACACTTATTTGTTCTTTAGCTGCCTGAATGCATCATGCTTCAAAACTTAATACTAAAGTTATTTCGTCGTTTTAATTTTTTTCTATTTTGCGCTTATGTTGAGCAGTTAATAATTTGTTTTAACTTCAAATCACTCGTTTATAATATGTTTATTTTAGACATTATATTATGAAAATTATAGATTTCAAAACATTTTATCGCTGAGTAGAAATAGGTTTTACTTTTTTTTATATAATTTTTTTTTTAACATAAATTAGTTGAAAAACACTTCAACTATTAACAACAGCTGACGCCACCGATTCATTGTCTTTATTACTACTGCTACCATTTATAATTTTTTGGGTGTTTTTAACTTGTTCAGTCTCTTCGTCGACAGCAGCGACAGCACCACCTGCTACAGCTAACTTTTGCAATGTTTCAGTCGTGTCATTGTTTTCGCTTGTTGTTCTCAAATGCTTTTCAATTTCAGTTCTCACTTTAGCAATATCCTTTTGGCTAGATTTTAGCATGATTATACAAGTAAATGTGCATAAAATTATTTGTATTACATTAGTACTTTATTTGACTCACCTAATTTGCACAAATAAAATGCCATTAATTGTGTTCAACATGTCCAGTACCGAACCCATTGTAGGCGGCTGAATGTGTATTGGAGGAAGGCCAGTAGTTAGTTTACCATTTGAATAAATGTCATTCATTTTACGTTGCAATAAAACGGCCTGTTGTGTGAGCAGACGAAGGCACTCGGCTGATTCGCGGGTTTTTTCATGAGTTTCACCCAGCTGTTAAATTTTATTTTATATTATAAGATGAACATTTTTAATACATTATTTTTTTGCACAAATTTATTTCATGAGTGACTCCTACAGCCAATGCAGTTTAATATGAGGAAATGAATAAAATGTGTTTATTTCTCATGAACGAATAGCAGCTCCTTTTCGGACAGTTAAAATAAACTTAATTAGATTTGTAAAATGCCCTCGATTAGCTTTCCAGTTACATATATTTAATTACTGTTGATCATGTCATCAAACTAGTCTCGCAATATTTTTACATTGCTTCTACCCGTTCTAAACGTTCTCCTTTCTCATCACTCACTATTCTAGGGTTTGATGGAATAAAATCAAAATAAGAATACAAGAAAGATATTCTCAACAACAGTCTGCATCCATCACTTTTATAATTTTTCAAAATGTTTTCAATCCAACTCACATTTCATCTTTAATAGACAATCTATCTATACACTCTTTACTATAACTTTTTTGTTCGAATACATAATTCTTAATCACTTACCGTATTCATTATCCAACATACAGTTATGGACAATATAAATATGGTCACTAATAACTTACAAATATACATTCAATTTTTTAGCAACCCTTGTACGATACCAAACTAAAATTTTGGGGGAATTATTTATGGGTATTATTAGCTCGAAAAGAATTCGTTGGAAACTTTGAAAACAAACGGCGAATTATTTATTCCCTCAATATTACGAAAAGCAGCAGTAGCACTTGGATACAAATATAGGATCACCATCTTTAAGATAATTAAATTATTAAATTTGTGATTAAAGTAGGCATTGTGATTAAAGTAGGCATTGTGAGTATTGCTTTTATTCAGTTATATGATTTTGTTTATTAAGAAAAAAAAAAATCATATAAGGTCGTTCAAATATGAGCCAAGCTAAGGATTTTATAAAAGAAGAGTGCGCTATCATTAACCCATTACTCAATGATGGAAAAAGCCAACGAAAAATAGCTCGTTTAATTCTCAAAATTTTGTATACAATGCTCTAAGACCAATAAAAACACAATTTAAAAGAGTCAGAATACGTAAAATGACAATTCTATCAAATTAGTGCCAACCCGTGATCAATTTAAGGACTCCGCTGCTATAACAACTAAGCTAAGGCTGCAAGTGTACTTCCGTACTGTTAGGCAGAGACTTCTTTTGCTTAAAAAATCAAACAAATTTCTAAAAACCACCTAATATACATGCGTTATCATCACTTATTTTGGCAAAAACACTTTCTAAATGAAAAACTTATCATTAGTATCCATTTCTTTAACATTTTCTTGTATCTAACGTCCTTTGGCTCAATAAAAGGTGAATATTGAACGTTGGATCCGATGTATCCTAACCCTAACTTAACGCAGATGTTGGATTTGGGTATTTTATTTTGCGTTACTAATACGGGGATCATGTAAGGCGAAACAAGTGAGTGACTGATTTTCGTCGGACTATGTATATCATTAAAGTGTAAGCCTGAATTGAAACTTTTTTTTCAAATTATGTTATTTAAGTTCAAATGAACTTAAAATTCGGAGCAAGTCCTTAATTAAAAGTTTCAAACGGCTGTTGTGAGAGTGTCATTATCAGTCACTCACCTGTTTCGCCTTACATAATTCGGGGGTAAGTTTTTGTTGCGCGAACAAACTAAAATGGAGAAATAAGTCTCTATACATAAATGTGTTAATTTTGAGATGAATCACTATGTTTGTATATTGATTAACTGATGCTTATGTTATTTCAATATCTAAAGACAAACCTGAGTTTTGTAAATAGTGTAAGTTTCCTTTTCGTTGTTTAAAGCTGAACGGAAATCGCCCATGCAAGATTGTGTTCTAGCCACCAAATGATAGCTGACAGCCACATGCATAGATTTGTTACCAAAATACTTTAGATTCAATTGTAATGCATGCTCAATAAACCGCAGAGAGAGTTCATATTCACCGACTGCATGTAAAATCAAACTTATGTTGCTCTATTGGTTGAAAAATAAACAAAATTAGGACGATATTCATTGCAACGAACTTTCAAAGACTTACATCGATAAGTGCGACTTCAGGATGGTCTTCACCTGATATTAACACCAATAAATAACGTGCACGATATAACAATTTCAATGAAGTGCTGATTTGTCCGTTGGCAAAGCAGTATAACGACAGATGTGTCTATTAAGAGAAATATTATACAAAAATCTTTTTAATTTGCAATTATAACACTAGCTAAACCTACATATTCCAAAATAGTACAGGGATGATCGACTCCGTTTACGCGCTCACTCATAATCACCGAACGTTGTTGTATAGCCAAAGCCTCTTGAGGATCACCAAGCAAATAACTAAGTCGTGCCAACATTCGTAAACATGACCCATTCTCAGTATGCATGGCACCAAAAACGTTATTTAACAAATTTAACGCTTCGCTAATAAGTTCGTAGCCCTCTTTGAACAGACCTTGTTGGATTTTAGATTGTCCAGTTGTATAAAAGTTATATGCATCCGAAGCGCGTGGACTTATGTGTTTAACAATGGGAAACACATTAATAATATCTTCATCGCCAAAAGTAGGTTTGTTACGCGATTCGAAATTGTATTCTCGCAAAAGCACCTGTATGCCAACTTTAAGACAGAAAGCGCGCATTATGCTAATGCGTTGCAGTCCATAAGTTTCAACAAGAGTTTCAATAGAGTCACAGTTGATTTCATAATCCCAGTATGATTTCGCTTCCTTTTTTATTTGTTGCCACATAGACTTCGGTGTAATTAATAACCAGTCATTATTTTCGTTACTAGTCGAGATGGCCTTGCCATTTTTACCGCCACCGCCGTTCTTCTTGTTTTTACCACGTTTATTGCTACCAGCCTGTTTGTTGGTGTACTGCTCATCTGAATTAACAACAGCATTTGTGGGTCCCGAAGTGAGGAAGCAATTAAGGAAGTGACTAATGGCAGCCGCCAAATTCATGGCATCAGTGTTTTGCATATAGGTATAGTAAATATGTTTGGCAGCGCGCACAATGAGTTCTTGGACGGCAATGCGATGCAGATATTCCATACGTGGTACTTGCGATAACAAAGTTATTACTTTACCCAAGTACCTAAAAAATTGATTTAATAATTTATGAATTTTCACATACGCCATGGTAACTTTAAATACAATAACACATATATTTATTAATGAAATAACTTATGCAAACATAAACTTTTTCAAAAAATAGTAGTACAACATACCTAACGTTAATGCCATGATTGTGCAGGGCCTCGGTGATGCTTGTACCATCCATTGGTGGCGATGAGTGATTGATGTGCTCCTTTATGAATGCAGGAATTTGCTTGGTTACTAAAAATTCTGCTGCATCTTGTATGAGTTTTTTCTGTTTCGACAATGAATTGGGTCCTTCCGGATCATCAACATGACGTATGCCTGGTGAGAAAACATCTGGATTGAAACGGAAATCGAATTCCTTTTCTTTAAGCGAGCCAACAGCTGCACAGGCACGTTTGACCACCTCAGCTGCTTGCTTCTCATCTGCTGTGGCTACATTAGTTTGTGCCTCCTTGATAGACTCAAATGCAGTGACCATTGCTTCTGCAGCCTTTTCATCAGTTTCACTGGGTTTGATATTCTCGTTATCGATTTTATTTTCATCGCTAGCAGAATTTTCTTCGTTGTTGTTTGCGGCAGTGGTTTTCGCTGCAGTCACATCCCCCTCTTCACCATTTTCCTTGATAGCTCCTTCTACATTACCAGCTTCCTCAGTTTTTTTCTTGTTGGCGTTTAACTGTTGTAAGTGTTGCGCCGCATTACGTATAAAACTTACATAGCGATCTTCAATAAACGCCTCCAACAGTTCTTGACGTAGACAAGATAATTTGTGTTTATGTTCAATAGGGAACCCCATTTCTTTTAAGCCTGCACTTAATTCCACTTCTTCTAATCGCAAAAAGTTTACATCTGGTGGGAATGTGCGCAACAAATCCAATATATAATGACGCCCATCATTTCCAATTATGCCTTTGCATTCAACAGATGAACACAATTCTACCTCTTCATCGCGCTCGTTATAGACAGAGTGTGGTAGAATCTTCAAATGCTTGCCAGCTTTGCGGAGCAATTCCAAATATTTGGGATGACTCAAAACAGTCTTACCAAAGTCAATTGAACCGTAAACAACTGACTGTTCTTGTTCGCGTTCTAAAATACCAGGTATTATAGATTGAGCAGTGACTCGATAACCGCGGTAGTCAACTACAACGGTGCCTAAAGTGTAAAGACCTTCAACATCAACTGCACTATAGACGCGCACACCATGTAAATCATTTCGTGGTGCAACAAATGCAGCGACATCCCCACCTAACTCTTTATAATGATCACGCACATCAAAGCCAAGTGAGAAGAAAATATTGTTCCAAATGAACATTTGCATTTTAGGATCTTCACCAGGATTAATAGCGAGCACATTACCATCAATGACAGCCATGGCGCCGCGCGTTGCAGCTGTAACAAAATCACCATGCACCTTAAAGATGGCACGTTCACGTAATAGACGGTCGGGCAGCGTTTTGCGTGGCAGTTCTCGTGTTGTTTGCAACTCTTCATTCCAGTCGCGAGTCTGTCCAGGAATATGTTCCTCATAACTATATCAAGATCAAAATAATATAAAAAAAACCAAATGATTAAAAAATATTCCCAAAATCCGAACTAGGTAAAAAATCGATATTTTAAAATATTGCAGATAAAAAATCACAGTGGAAAAGAATGAATGAATGAATGTTCATAACTTTGAACTCAGAAAACAGCATAATGTGCATAGGTTTTCTTTTATAAGATTACACCAACGGATAAGTGATGAGTGTATCGAAGTTAAGATCAGTTTTCGTATGAACAGTCACCTAATTAGATATACCGATGGATTCTTATGTTAATTGTATTAGAGAGATTTTTTATTTTTATCGTAAAAATCACTGTATAACCAATTGTTTTTCTTGATCAAAAATTATCGCTATATATGAGCTGTTTCAAATTGGTGTAATTGTAAGAGTATCTTCGTTTAGAAGAAAAATCACATGTATGCCACGCTTCGGTTTTTGACTTTTCTTTAAATATTTCTTGAACGTTGAAACTAATTTACATAAGTTTTTTGATTTTTATTTTTTTTACAAAATTGAAGCATTTTAAGCAAAAGTGTTTAAGACTTTTTTATCCTATTCCCCTAGATTTTAAGAAATTTCATTTCAGAAAATGTTGCAGTCATTTAGAGAATGACCGACGTCTATAATGATGCTAACTGATAGTCGGCAAAAAATGCGTCCAATTTTTTTTTTTTAAATAAAATTGAAAAACTTTTTTTGAATTAAATTGAAAAACGTTGATGATTCAAAATAAATACTCCATACTCGAAAATAATTACGGTTATCTTTTATTTGTAAAAGGTTATCCACTATCTTACCCCAATTTCGAAGAGAATGCATCTTCGGCACGTATGGCATCAATCGTATGTTCCAAATTAGGCGCTGACCACTGATAAACTTGATAGGTAGTGGCAACGCGTTCAAAAGCATGACGCAATGTACGTTTTTTCTGCATCTGCTGGAAGGCGCGTTTAAATGAAGAAGAAATTTGTGACAACAAATCGATTAGTGAATGACTCAAGTGATTAGGATTGTCTGGCTTTGGATTAAAGATATCATCGGTAGATTGGTTAATATAGAAACCCTTAGGGCATGCTGAGATATGAAAACGTTTATCTTCCATGGTGACTACATATAAATACATAAGATCACCATGCAACTTGCGAGGTCCGGGTGGTGGATTCCATGCAGATGTTGTTAGCACTTTGAGTGCCTGTGGTCCTTTGGCATTTTTTACACCTGGTTGTAATGGCAACAATGGCACATCTTTTGCGCCAGGCATAATATATTCTGGAGGTGTACAGTCTACTGAATCGGGACGTGATTTTTTCTTTTCTAGCAAATCACCCTGAGTGATCGTATGCAAAAAAGTTAACGAATTGCCATCGACACCATTATAAGCATCAGCAGGATCCATGCTTTTTAGTAAATCACGCACATGTCGTACATGAATGCGTGCCTCACGCATTGTATATGGTTCCTCGACCACTTTGATAGTGGATCCATGTTTTAAACCTTCCACGCTTTTAAGTTCGGCAAAATTATCTAAAGTAACACCATCTAATTGTAGCGAAAAGCAGGTGCGATGACACGTATCCTCACGATCCATAAGCAATTGATGGATTTCTTGCACCAACTCCATGCTCGACAGTTGTACCGAGAGTAGTTCAGCGCCAGGACTTTGAATATGCACTGTAATACCATTATCATGTAGTGCTTCTAAATCAATATCTTCTTCATATGATTCTTCACCATCAACAGGTTCTTTACGAATTATCAGTCCAGTCTTATCATCCTCCTCGGTATTTATTCCAGCTGCACAGCAGGCTGGGGTTAGTTCATGTTTTTCATTCAATGAAGAAGACTCGTCGCATGCATCTGCAACATTAGTAACTGGAACATTAGCATTGGCATCTGCGGTAATAACATTCTTTTGGTTGTCTTTGCTATCGTTTGAGTGACCGTTTGTTAATTGTTCATCAGTTTTATTTGTGTTGCCATTTTTTGTATTTTTTCCTGGAAAGAATTAAGAATAATCAGTAAAAATGGCAATTTATTTAAAAGTAATCCACCAAATTAAAGCATAGTAAACTTAGTGCCAGAGTCTTTTATTCCGTATGACATAAGGTAATGATATTTAAAATGGCATGCATAGTTTTGAGGTTTTAGACCTTATTTTGAAAGAAGCGTCTATCAAATATATCGCAAATGATGCAGATTTTGTAAATATTTGAACGTCGGTAAAATTTGACTGATTTATTAAATATATTGGACACAGAAAGATCATAATAAACATTAAATACAAAACATTTTTGTGTAAGGATCACACCTAATTTTTATTTGTATAGTTATTCTCTATTCTATTCTATTATTATAGGATAGGTCTAAAAATCGAAAATAAAATGTTTTCATATATATGTTGAAAAATGCAAACAATGTCTTAAAGCTTTATAATGGACAATTTATTTGAAAGATATTTTCAAATACTACAATTTGTACTTATAAATGAATTTAATAAATAAGGGTCAATCTAAAAAATTACCCAAAATCAATATTGTAAATTGTTACAATTTTTAGAGAAAGTTAGAAAATTTTTTTGGCGATAGTCAATATAATGCACATGAGGCGAAAATACAGCACATGATCTTGAACGTGTTTTGTTTACCTTAATGAAAAAATCACTTCCATAGAATAGTTTCACTTGAAACTCGCAACAATATATACTTTATACGTTTGGGTAACAAAACAGTTTTTCATCATTAATTCAAAAATGTAAATAATGAACAGAAATTATGCGACTCCGGGAAACAACACGAAGAAAAAAACTATTTGCATATGAAATTAACAATGATTTTTTGAAAAATAAAAAGTAAAAAATACATAAGCGAACAATAAAGTAAGTAGATACGATATGTAACAAAACATATATAAGTACCCATCTATTTTTTCAAGATCTGCATTAATATGTAAGCTCACAATACGAAAAAAAATATTAAAATAAAATCAAGAGAAAAGTTTTGGATGAAAACACGAATTCAAATTTGTAAATGGCACTCAGGCAAAAACTTTACTAGTTGACAACAAACAAACAAATTCAAACTGACCCATAAAAGAGTATATGTATGTATTTACATACTAACTATATAATATATCAAATGGTAAAAAAATACCGCACATGTCTACATAATGTATGTATCAGCCGGTCAAGAAAGAGATCAAAAATGTTCCGTATGCTCTAAACATGTGATGTTTCTATATAATTCATCAATGAAATCACACAGCAGCAGGTTTAATGACAAAAGTAAAAGGATACCCATAGAGTGTGTGTGATACACAACGAGATCATATCTGACGATGAGCGATAATTTTTTGTGTGAGAACGCATATCAAAAGAGCTCAGTAGCTTAAATAATAATCAAATGGTTTGCATGTAAGAGAATTGAATCAAAAAAAAAAATTATTTTGCTTAGTAGTTGCTACCTCCTGCAGTGCTAACTGATTATTTAAGTTTTGAAAATATTTACTTGTTAAAAATTAGTGATAATAATAATTTTTTAAATTAAAATCACTGCACATGACAAAGATCCAATATTTTTGAGTTTAAAGTTTGGTTTAATTTTGACCTGTTACTTTTACTCATCCTACAAATGTTTACTTTGTTGTACGCAAAAATAATCTAATTTTTACTTTAAATAATACTTAAATCTAAGTCAGAAGGGGCTTATATCGAAATATTTCATATATTTCGACTAAGCTGACAAAAGATCAAATTGAAGAAAGAATGGGTTTTTTCCAATTATTTCCACCTCTGCGCATGAGAACTTTATACTGAGAATTCAATAAAATTATGCAATAGAAGTTAAAGCTCCTAAAGGAGTTTTATGATAATAGTAGACTGAAGTTTAAAAGTAACTTGGAAAAAGTTGATGCTCTGTGAGAGAATATCCAAACTTTATTTTAAAACGGAAATGCTGCGACTCACCCATAGAAGTATATTTCAAATAGAAATGATCGATTAATGCGAAAACAATCACCGTTGATAGCACGGAAAATACATTTCTTAAATACATTTGCAAGATATTTAACCAAAAATTTTGATTTTCCTTTTTAATTTTGAATATCTATTCCTATTTATGTATAAACATTTAAATTTTGTATCAAATAAATATCAAAACTGATTGAAAATGTAAGGCATACTGGAAATAAATAAATCAAAAAATAAAGAAATTGAACTATGGGAAGGCATACTGAAATAAAGAAATATAAAAATTAAGGATAATAAATAACAACAGCATAAAACGCACAATATTACGTAGTGTTCTTGTGCAACATTAAATGGACGATCTGACGTTGCTGATGACGAATAGGGCAGAGTAGAGCAGGCCGGAGCACGTGTGAATTGTAGGTTAAAAAAACATTTCATACATAAAGCAATAGATTAAAATAATGAGCCAAACAAAAATACATTGCAAGCAATCCACCACATTTTTTCTACACCATACCTCTACAAATTTATCAGTTGACATAGAACAGGACTGCCAACTTGTAGTTTAAATTTGTGAAATTTAAAATGTAGCGTTTTTCCAGTTTTCGAAATTGAAATTTTTATATTTTTTAAATTCAGATTAGATATTTTATGTTACTCTAGCTGTTGCCAACGACTTTGTTCGCCCATTCGTTTTTTATCATTTTGTATCCATGTGCAAAGTTTTATTTCTATTTAAAAACTCTCCAGGTACAACTTTAAGTTTTGCTTCAATGGGAGTTGCCACGCTCCCTTGTCCAATCCCGTCCATTTTCGTTAGAGCAACACCTTTGAAAATTTGTATAGATATGATAACTTAAAGTTTTTAATTCGATGGGAGGTGTCACGCCAAATATCCTAAACTCTACCACGACTGCTTGCCAAAAAATTATTCATTTTATAACATATGGGCATTTCCATGGGTCCCGTGCGACCGTCGAAAACATTTAAAGTAAAAAAAAGTCAAAATAAAATGGATTTTTATTTTGACAATAGGTTTAACTTATAGCTCCTAATTAGCTTTATAATTGGTGCTAAGGTTGAATTTGGGCAATTTTTCGTTTTCAAGGTAATTACAAAAAACCAAGGTGTCGCACGGGACAAAAACTTCCATTTTCGTGGAAATGGCCATATGTATTGTCAGGATCCTGTGCATCAATTCTTATGTTTTTGCGACTCTGCGCTTACTTAGTCGGAATAGAAATTGTTATTCGTCCGGAATAAGCAGTTTTGAAATTTTAGGAGGACACGAATTGCGAAAAAGTTAATTTTTATGTCTGGATCATGTGCTGCTACTCCCATTTTGAGACTGCCAGTTTATTCTGAGCAAGTGCACGATTTAGTAAGTCAGTAAAATGAGTTCTCATAAAATTTTCATAGAATGTAGCTTAGACTCTGTCAACTATTACTTCGTTGGGAATTTGCCATTAGTCAATTTTCAGGGACCATTGCATTCTAACTAATTTTTTAGGACCTTTTTGTCAACTTATTTACTTAAAATTTTCCTTGTTCGCCTAAACTTGTTGCACTTCTTAAAATTAAAAAAAAAACTGTACTATACATCTGCTTTTCACAAAAAATGGTATCGCTACTAATACGATACTACTATGTATATAACTCCACTAAGAGTGTAGTTTACGAAATTTGTATATTTTGATTTTTGGCCTGTTTTTTTAAGCTGACCAGTTCGTTTCGAATTCTGACATATCATTTTATATCACTTAGCGCCACCATATTTTGTGTCTACCTCTCCATCTGTCTCCCCATGGGTTCGACCAAAGTGCTGATTGACTAGTTTCTCTAGCGTTTTTCTAGCCCATGTGGCCTAAGATACGAGCATGGTTGGTAGCCAAATGAAGTTCGTGACTCGAGATGATGCGGGACAGCAAAATTTTCAATACTCAGCTCAAGCTGCTTCAGTCGCATTTTAATGATATTGAACCAACAATATTAACCAACCAGTTTCAGGCTGTAACTTAGCGAGAAAACATCATAGATGACCAGTTGAAAAATTATTTTGAAGGGGAAGAATGGCACTAAATGATGCTTTTATTAAAAAAAAAAAATATTTGTTAGGTACTTAACCACTAATATTTCAGAATTCTGACGTTATGGGACGATTCTGCGCAAAAAATTACTTCGAATAACGACCCTCAGCAGCCCAACAATATTCATCATCTATTCATTCACATAACTTTTAATAAAATATAGATTTTCCATACAATTTATTTAATTTTAAAATTAAGGTACAGAGCTGCGATTGCGTGAAAATTTTCTTCATGTCATTAACTTAATTTTTCCGCAACAACACCTTAAAACCAAACATTTAAAAAAAAATTTAATCACTTATATACATATTTACATACGTAGGCTATATTAAAAGCTGCAACATATTACGTAATATAATAATATGAAGAATCCGCCAACTCCCTAAGAAACTTATATCGAATTATAGTTAACACTGTTCCTTTTCGATTGCACCCTGGTGTGCCAAAGGGATCCGTTTCGAATTCGAGATGGACTGGCTTCCTCTTATATTTTATCCGAAACGGATTCCGCTGCCGGTACCAAATTGACTCGTTTTCGTATGAATTTCCTCTCAAAAAAGCAAATCGCTTTTTCGGATTCCTCTCGAACTGTTTTTTGTGTTAGTATTCCGAGCATTTTTTTAAAAAAATTCGTAACGGGTTCGAAACGGATCCGCATCTGTTTTTGTGCACATTGGGACGTTATTGTGGTTGATCAGTATCAACGGTATTTAATTTATAGAGCCGATATGTTTGGCAGCTAGTGCTCCATTCGTATGTTAAGTAGATAATTTATCAATTGTATAAATAACAATAAATAGTTAAGAGTAATTTGCCATTCAAGAAAACCCGCTTGTTTACATGTCAGTTTTCAAAATTAAAAATAAAACAAGGCATCGCTAAAGTAAACATTGGAATTACATAACCTCAATTATGGAATTATCAAGTAAACTAATATATCTACTTAATAAAAAAGTGTTGGCAACTCTTTAATTTTTTTTTTTGACAGGTAGATCAGCTGTTTTGAAGGCATTAATCTCTTTTTACGATTTGTGTTTTATATATAAAACATAATTTTAGCAAGGAAAACCTGACGACAATAAAATAAGCAAGATCATGATGGCACCTCTGCAAAAGTTAATTCCAATGTTTGCACGGCTGCAGTTTCATTCGCATAGAAAGTGCAGTCACTGCAGCGCCGTATCTACTAGTGGCAAAAACAACAAATGAGCGCAGCAACCGGCTACGACGGTACGAAAGGGAGCGGAGCAGCAAGAATCCAAAAGCACAGGCAAAATAAGGCACACAGAAAATCAAATTACGTAACATGTTATATGATTTTTACTTTTCGTTCGTTTGCCATTTAAAGGTAAAACTTCTGCAGTTTTCCACCGAGAAAACACTACAGGAATATACCCACCAACTTTTTAATGAAATTTAATCGGATACACCTTAATAAAATTCTCAATTATTGCACGCACCTTTTTTCTTATCATTAATGGTTGCCGTTGCAGTCGCCACAGGCGGCGTAGTAGTGCTCTCCAGTTTCTTTGCACCATCACCGCTAACTTCAACTTTATTCATAGACTTTGCTTCATTTTCCAGTGCCATGCTTACGCCTTCTCACGTTTGTTTTTCTTTTTTTTACAAGTGTTATACAATTGTTTTACTTTTTCTTCCTTGCTGCACCACGTTAAATTGAAAAAAATTGTGATTAATTTTCTTTTTCACTTCACGTTGGTACGGAATTCTGCTTGTTCTTATTACAACTTTTAATTCTTGTTAGTTGTACTATCGTTTACTTGCCGCTTTTATTAAAACAAGAAAACTAACACTTTTTGTTGCGTCTTCCTTGCATAAAAAGTGTTATTTTATTGTTTTAAATTAAGAATTTCTTAATTGCCTTTTAGAAAATTTCAACACGAACAGCGAGCGATTTAATTCTTTTCTTTCCTTAACCACCCGAAGCACAAGAGCACAAGACGAATTACTGAAAATCGAACAGATTTTCGACTTAACACAGAGACGACATATTTTCAATAATTCACATGCCGTTCGAGACAGCAAGCTGGTCGCATGTGGATGTTGCTCAACGAATTAGAGAGGTCAGTAAGTACCAAAATTACACATTAAAGTTACACTTTCTACGAACGAAGAGTGAACCGCAATACATCCCAGTTGAATTTGTGTTTATCTATTTTGTAATAAGGGACCAGAAGTATATTCACATACTCTTATAACATAAAGAAAACTTTGCAAGAATAGATGTGAATTTGTAATAGAGTTTTATTAGATTGCGCTATTGTTTATCTATGTAATAGAAGCATCCCCTGAACGATAAATCTTTTTAACGGTCAGGTGGAGTGCTTTACATCCTCTTAAAATTTTGTTTTGCTCTAGTTACACCATCTCTGGTAATCAAAACAGGGTTGCACTCGTCTATAGAACAGATCAGAATAGGACATCAGCTTTGTTTCAAGAGTGCAATTACGTTTGAAAAAGCAGGAATAGAACAACACGTAATCAAATCTCGAACATAGTATTTCCTTATATTATATTAAATGATTGACGACAAAATTTTTTCCGTAATATTTTCCATTACTTAGACTTGTGGGAGTTTGCATTCTTCTTAAAAAAAACTTTTAGTGTTATTTTACTGTTTTATTTATTTCTTACTATTTTTTGATTCACTGTCTGATTATAAATGGCCCAAAAATTGAAATGGAAAGATTACAAAAAAAAATAGTTAAACGAATTTAAAGTTTCTAGCAAATTTGTGGCAAAGTTTTGGGAACATTAAATATTACCTAAAAGATCTTTCATAGCAACACTGCATCGAAGATCGTTTTTTCATTTTGTATAGGGGACGACGCTCTAGTGGTCGAACTATGTTCACACAAACTGCCATCAAAAACCTAATCGATGAATTGATCAAACATTCATGTCGTCAAGCATGCTATCCAACACGCTGAATCGTTTGAACTGGCCGTAGGCAGCATTAGCCCAGTTCACATTATCACACATACTGTCCAACATGGTGTGACAACATCAATGTTCGATAATGTGAACGGTAGGATGGACCGCTTGACACACATGTTGGATGGATTTCAAAAATTTTTGATTTTTCTGCTAGCTTGTCGAACTATACAACATGTGTGAACTGACTGTCAAGCCTAGTGAACATTTTTCATTTTAAATAAGATTTCAGGCAGTTTACTTCGATGTGTACGCTAATAATTTGTTCTGCAATTGATGTTTGATGGCATGCTCGATGATGTCAACGCAAAGCAACATTGACAGTCACACATGTTGTCAAGCAATGAAGGGCAACATGTGTTAATGTGAACCGCCCCATTGACATTTTCTTGTAATCAATAATTCTCTGACATTTTCCTTTAAACTTCATGGAAACAACAAACAACCAAATTAATTTCACTAAAGGTTTAACGTTAAAACCAAAAAAATTATCTTAGGAACTTTGAAAAATGTCACTCATTAAAAATTTAATAAAAGAACCAGAAAACAAATCACAATATAATAAGGCTAATAAGGAAAAAGGCGCTACTGATGAGGAATTAGAGGCAGAAAAAAAGGCACGTCCAATCATAAAAACTGCTACGGATTTACAACGTCTAAAGTTGGAAAAACTGATGAAAAACCCGGTAAGTGCAAATCTTTGTGTTGTGTATTTAATTATTTCATTGTGAGAAAAATGTTGCAGGAAAAGCCAGTTAACATACCAGATGCACCGCGAGAGCGTGATCACATGCAGACCGTGCCATCGTTTGTGCGGAATGTAATGGGCTCTAGTGCTGGTGCGGGTTCTGGTGAATTTCATGTATATAGACACTTGCGACGCAAAGAATACGCACGCCAAAAAACGATACAAGCAAAAAGTATAAGAGAGCAACTAGATGATGAGTACCAACAGAAGCTGGATGATAATCGTCGCTTAGCTGAGGAAAAAACAGCAAAAAAGCGTGCAAAACGTTTAAAGAAGAAGCAACGAGGTGGTAAAAAATCAAAAGGGACGAAAACTGATAACACCACACATGAAGACTCATCTGACGAAGAAGAGGAAGAAGTTGAAGCGTTACAGGATGAAGCAGCAGTCGAGCAGCCGGATAATGCGAAAGAAAGTGACATCGTAGAAACTCAAACAGATGAAGACAATGCGTTGGTACTGTATAAAGAGGAGAAAACTCAGGAAGACACTGCTTTAACAAACGAACAAAATACACAGGAACCTAACGTTAGTACAACAGAAATTTTAGAGCCTAATGAAGTTGCAACAACAATGAAATTACAGTCAGAAAATAAGATTGAATTATTGGAAAGCGAGGATGTTTGTGATAAATCCAATGGGAAATAAAGCTTAAAAAAATATGTGCCTATGGAAGTAATAGTAATATAAAATTAAGGTTTTTTATTTGTATCCTCACATACCTCGACTGTAAACAAAGTAGAAATTTAACTTTTAATTTCATAAATTTAAATTTTGCAGGGGCGAAGCAAATGGGCGCAAATATAGGAGACAAAATTGTCCTCGGTATTGATTGATATTTAAATTAAAAATTTATGTTGCTCACTATTTGAAAATTTTATTAAATTTTAATGTGATGATACAGTTTTGAATATTTGATGAAACATGAGTAATAAGAGGGCGGCCCGAGGCGAAAAATATTCAAGATACGCCACTGGAATTTTGTTACCTATAACATATAAAATGTTAAACGATTTCTATAACCGTTATAGCGGCGCATTATCTGCATTCACGCAAATCGGAAGCGCAGATTAGCGACATCGCCAGTATATACTTAATGTATATATATTTTTTTTTATTTTTGTATTGTATTGTATTGCCAATACAGGTAGCGTAATA
The DNA here is from genome assembly GCA_949775025.1 of Tricholauxania praeusta. Lineage (NCBI taxonomy): Eukaryota > Metazoa > Arthropoda > Insecta > Diptera > Lauxaniidae > Tricholauxania > Tricholauxania praeusta. The sequence continues at coordinate 120,191,154 of OX459031.1, read as the reverse complement.
CAATGCGGCGGTGACCAGCCGTCATTTCCGGTTTTGTTTTGTCATTTTGCAGCATTCTATGAATGAAAAAAACAAAGAAATATTAGTAAATTAAATATAATTTTCTATATGATAATTTTACCTTTATAATAATAATGCTACAAACAAAAAAGTTCTAAAATAAAATGAAAATAAAAAAATATATTAGTAAATTAAATATAATTTTGTGTATGATAATTTTACCTTTGAATGGCAGGTAGTAATGTTTGGGAATAACATATAAAGGCGTAATAAAATGCGGCGGTGACCAGCCGTCATTTCAGGTTTGTTTTTTGCAGCATTCTATTAAATGAAAATAAAAAAATATTAGTAAATTAAATATAATTTTGTGTATGGTTATTTTACCTTTGAATGGCAGGTAGTAATGTTTGGGAATAACATATAAAGGCGTAATAAAATGCGGCGGTGACCAGCCGTCATTTCAGGTTTGTTTTTTGCAGCATTCTATTAAATGAAAATAAAAATATATTAGTAAATTAAATATAATTTTGTGTATGATAATTTTACCTTTGAATGGCAGGTAGTAATGTTTGGGAATAACATATAAAGGCGTAATAAAATGCGGCGGTGACCAGCCGTCATTTCAGGTTTGTTTTTTGCAGCATTCTATTAAATGAAAATAAAAATATATTAGTAAATTAAATATAATTTTGTGTATGATAATTTTACCTTTGAATGGCAGGTAGTAATGTTTGGGAATAACATATAAAGTCGCTCAAACACGTCTGTTGTAAGTCGGTAGAATCATTAACATATAAAATGTTAAACGATTTCGGATTTCGTTTGAAACCGTTATAGCGGCGCATTATCTGCATTCTTGCAGAAGCGCCAGCATTCTATTTAAATTAAAAATATTAGTAAATTAAAAATTATTTTATGTATCTGATACAACCTTTATAGCAATTGCAGGTTTGTAAGAGGCAGCCGTCATTTCGAAAAAGTGAAACAAAATACATTTTCAAAAATACAGTCGTCGCTCAAACACGTCTGTTGTAAGTCGGACGAAATCATTAAAAAAATTCAAAAAAAGTTCAAGAAATGTTTGTTTTTGTAGAGACAAACGAGCTCGAAACATATTCCCTGATGAAGCAATAGGGAGAAAAAGTTTTTTTTTAAAACAATCATTTCAGGACTATCTGATTATTTGGTAGAAAGTGGTTAAGCAAAACAAATGCACGATTCAGAATATCGGCAAAATCGAGTCTGTTAGTTTACAGTTATTTGAAAAACCTATGTTTGCTTATATAAAGCAATAAAATGTAGTGTTTACCAACATTATTATTCTCCTTCAACACAATCGTACGACAAAGCGATTTTTCTATTTCAAAAAAAGAATTTCAAAAAAAAATGAGGAGTTAAACTATTACCAAAGATGTTAATTGAACGATGTTGAAATTTATAACAATATAAAAACAATGGAAAATGTTTTTGTTTAAAAAATTTTCAAAAGTAAATGAGACGCAAAACAATGTAAGAATTCTTTATTCGCATCAAAAAAAAATTGCATCACTTTAAACACGATTTGTATTTTACAATAAACTTTGAAGTTCAAATTGCGTTCAAATTCAAGTCATGATTTCGATTGCGATTTAGAACATCAGAAAGGATTTCAAATTACCAATACACATTCACAAAAAAATTTTATATTTTTTGTTACTGATTGCCAATAATTTCTCAATAACAAATACCAAATCAAAAATTCTGTCACAAAAAAAAAAAAAAATGAAAAATTTCAATCAAAAATTTGCGATAAATTTTTATTTGATTTCGCTATTCCATCCGCTGAAAAGGTTGTTGAATTTGAAACAATCAAATTGAAAAATAGATAGAATCTCAAAGATTAATCATTTATCAGACGTATTAAAGAAAAAGTAATGAAATTTACCCAGGAATTAAGATTACCCCGACCTAAAAGGAATATAACTCCAATCACCAATGTAGTCCAAAATCTATTTCATGCAATACACACGTTTAGAATTGCAGAATTTTTATACACAAAACAAGTAATATCATTATAACTTTAAGTGCTTCGGATAGAATATGATATGCTAGCGATTCATTGGGGCCCTTTCACCAGAAATTTCAAAATTTTCTAAGGTCTTGTTTTGATCACTGTATTCAAGATGATGACGAAAAAATAAGTTTTCACTTTCTATTCTGAAACACACTATTCATTGCATACACCACCACCAGGAAGTTGCTGACCAAAAAAAGTCTTCTAGCATACATACCTCAAAGTTTTCATGTTTTGCATTGGAGTCCTGAATGCTTTCTTCTATTTCAATAATATTAAAATCGTCACAATCAAGTTGTATATTATCGGAGTACTGGTCTACAGTTACTTGTTCTTCAGGAAAATTAGTTTCATGGTTTAATTGCTGCTCATAGTTCTCTTCTGATTCCATTGATTCTTCTTCATAATTGACATACTCCGCTTCAAATAAACTATCTTCTTCGCATATGTAACTCTGATCTTCGGATAAGCTTTCAAAACTCTATTAAAAATAAGGAAGTGTAATTGAGTATCCATATATATTTCGAAAAAGATGATTTTATTAAATCATACCAATGTTTCTTTGTTTTTAGTTACCTATAAATAAAACATTCCTAAGTTTCTTGTTTAAATTTATTTTATCTGTTAAATGTGTATTTTAACCATTATTTCAACAGTTTTCATGTTAAGGTGACCGTCTACTAAAACAAAATAAATTTTCTTTTAAGTTAATGAGTCAGAAAAATTCACACACATTTTGGTATTTTGTTTATTAATGCATCATATTGTTTTATTTTTATAGCGGATTAACTAGTTACGAGTAGCATTATTTTGAAATTTAAACGTTGTATTTTATGAAAATAAAAGCTTATATTTATGTAATACAATTTTATTTGGTTATTAAGCATCCCAGTAGAAAATCATAGCATATCAAAAATAAATTTGACATTCCAATTCAATTAAATGATAGTAAAAAAAGTCATCGCCAAACTTAATGATAATGGAAAATTTTACATTATCATTATATCCAATGGTAATGCAAATAATTTAGATTACCATTGAATATTCAAGTTTACCCCCAATGTCTAAAACAAACGCATCTATTTTTTTATTGCGTCGAAATGGTTACTTTTATAAAATGGCAAGCTGCAGCTGTGACACTTGTGACAACTGACACTTTATAATTTTTGCTTATGGTACATATTTTAACCATATTTTATTCTTGTGGTATATTTGGAGATGCATTTGTATGGGGTTAATGTTAAGTTTTACATACATACATATATGAATTCAAAAATTTTTTTTTCGTTAAAGCTATGTAACAAGCAAAAAAAAACATGCTACTGAAACATGTGTAGCCACATAGAAAAGTGCATACGTAGTTCATTATTATAAATTTAGCTAAGATGAAAACGTAAAAGATTAATATCTTTTCAAAGAAAACAATTTTTCTTAAATTTTAGTTCAACTTTAAGACAACAAAACTCTAATGGAAATTCACTAAATTAAATTACTTGCGGCGTGGGCTAACTTAGCACAATTTTTTAATTTAAGTGACCATTTCGATAATCGTTGAACGCGGCATATAAATACTCTATGTCCAATATATCAGATTGAGCGATTTATAAATATATACATTTATAAATAATTACATTAAAAATGTATTTACCTTCTTGAGTAACATTGACCTTTCTTAGCACTACATCATGTTATTTTCAGATGGTCCCTTATAGGGAAATTTTGATGACAAATTTGTATATTTAAATTAACAAGACTAGTTCTCCAGACATACATACATATGCGTTTCAAGCTCAACAATTTAAATCAAAGTCTGCAATTACCACAAAAAGGAAACAAAAAATTAATAAGTTAATAAATAAAAAATAGAAATACAAAATAAAAAAGAGATAATCTGGCATGTTCTTTCTACATTTCACTTCCGAGTGAAATTCATGTGAATCTATATACATATATAATAATGAGATGCTAACACACGAACGACATGACGGACTTGCTTGATTTTTATTTTATTTCGTTCGATATTGTCTGCAGAATGTTTTTAGTAAAAAATGTTTGGCGAAATTCGAAAGAAAAATCAGAAAAACCAATATAGTGTTTTGAATGGATAATGTACACCATTAGATAGGACGTCAGACGGGTTCGCTAGTTTCATATAAATTCATGCGATTTGTTTCATTTTCACTCAGAAGTAAAAAGAAGAATATAACTGAATATAACTCAAATAAAATAAAAATGCCATATTTAGTTGTTGGTTTCTCGTTTTTAATTCTATTGCTTTTTTATATTCTTTCCTTTCAGCGTTTTCCATTGATTGATTTTAATAAAACAATAATTGCCATTTTTTGTTTTTTTTTACAATGAGTTTAGAGGAAAACCATCAATGCTTAAACAATATTATGAACTTAAAATACAAAAAAAGGGAACTATACTTTCGCAAAAAAAATTTCTGTTATAATTTCTTTTTTAAATTACATAAAAGAAAATAAAACAAAAAGTTTGTTGTTCGTTCACAGAATCGAAGCAAAAAAAAATTATAATTATTATAAAATACATAAATAAAATAAAAAATTAAATAATTTTAAATTTAAATTAAAAAAAATACTTAGTTTCTTGCTTTGCAGTAAAATTTTCAAAAAATTTCAAATGATAAATAGAAAGAAATATTCAATTAGGTTGGGGCGGCGCGCATAGTTTAATAACAGCAGAGCAGCATACGTTTTAAAGTAATAATTTTAGTTTCGTGTACATAGCAAATTTTAAATATTTCAAAAATTCGAGTTATAACTAGAATGTGTGACACGAAGTACAATAAATTCCGAAAAATTTGACAAACTAAAATTGTTTTTTTTTTTTTAATTATTAATTTAAAGACTCATAATATTTGTTTTACTTAACAATTCTATCAAAATTTGCTTAACTAAATTGAGAAAAATCGCAAAAGCAAAAACAATTATTTCGCAATAAAAAGCAATGCAGTAGTTTCTTTACTGACATTTAAATGGTTTGTTGGTGGCAAGGTTACTGCATCTTACGCGCACTTTGTTTCAAATGATTGAAGTAAATTCTTTTTCAGTTAATGCCAGCTATATATAGTCCACCTCAAATTTTGTGCTATATTAAGATGACAAGCATTAAACTTTTATTGCAAAAAATTTTTAAAATTGTTTGGTTTTTCGTCAAGTGGCAATTCTTGAAGTCATCATATGATTCTGCGTAAGAGCTTGAAAGTTCTTTGTTTCTTTTCCTTTTGCTTGATTTAGTTTCAAAGTAGTTTTCTTGTTTTTTAAATTAACCATTAATAATTATGTTTGCTTTAATTTATAATTAATAAATATATTTTGCAATAAGTAGAAGTATTTTTTCATTAATTAATAATTGTTGTTTGTTTTTATTATCCTTAAACTTAACGACATTCCCAAACTTTAACCGTCTGATCCACACTGCCTGAAATAACGTATGGATGTGATTTGTGGAAATCTGAAAAAAAAAAAAATAATTAGCTGTATTTTGTGTAATATTTTAATGCGTATAAGCAAACTTTTAATTATTGGGCTTTGGAGTTTGGAAATTTTTTGGATTCAGTATGCATAAAAATAATTAAGCATTGGTATTTTTGGCGAGAAGGAAATATTTGCTTAGATATTTCTGCTGTCACTTGAGAAAATCCAATATTAGTTGAATCGGGTTACCGGGCCAAGCGACCTAAAGCAACTTTTACATTTTCTCTGCAAACTAAATCTCAAAATAATGGTTTTTATAATGTGAAGGAAAAAAAATAGCAAATTATCAATCACTTCAGAAATAAAACAATAATGCTTCAATTTGAAATTTTTTTAAGGATTATAGTAAGAAATATTTCGAATGGAGTTTAGCATCACAAAATACATGAAAATAATGCATTGGTTCGATTTCGTTTTTGCATCGTTGATCGAAAAAAAAAAAAACAAATAGAATAGATTGACTTTTAACTTATAAGAATTGCCAGCATAAATTCTTTCATCACTTCATGATGAGCAAATGGAATTTCATTTATGTTTAATTAATTATTATTAAGAGCTTACCAACAGAAGTGCAAAAATGTTGATGAGCATACAGTGTCTTCATGCATCGCTTATTGCGTAAATCCCAGACGCGTATAGTTTTATCATCGCTTGCCGATACCAAATATTTGCCACCGGGATGGAATGATAAGCCTCTAACCCAATTATCATGACCGGTTAAAGTGAAAAGACAGAGTCCAACGCTTACGTCCCAAACCTTTAAAATTTATAATAATAAAAATGTTTGCAAATAAAATTTATGATTTTTGCCATTTGTTTTAAACTTACGCGTATGGTCTTGTCTCTTGAGCCAGATGCAAGGAAAGGACCCTGATGATGTCCTTTTTTATTATCAGCTCCTGCTGCTTCATTAATAGCCGATGCAGCAGCTTCCGGTGCCCAGGCAATACACTCAACTGTGTGATCATGATCGCGTAGTTCAACCTGTGTATTGAATTAAATTTGAATTGAGTTTAAACTCTTAGCATAATATATTTTTAACTTACTTTGCAGTCTTTTGAATTCGTCAACCACACTCGAATTGAGTGATCATTTGAGCATGACGCAAAAATGCCACCATCTACATGTACTCGTACCATGCGTACCCATTCTCTATGTCCTGTATATGTTTTAACACAGTAGCTACAAGAAATCAACCCATTGTTTTTGCATACTTCAGAAATTACTCGTGTAAATCTTACCCAGTTGCTACTTCCCACATTTTAATAGTTTTATCACGCGATGCTGATAGTACATAATCTCCAGCTGGTACAAATGCTACTGATGAGACATTATGATCGTGTCCATGCATTGTTTTGACACATTCGTAGGTTTGTTGGAAATCCCATAACTTAATAGATAAGTCAGCACTGCAGGATGCTTAAAGTTTCAGAGTAAGAACAGTAAAAATTATGTATTTTTTTTAAATAAATTCAGTTTTATTTTAGAACAAACAGCGGTGACTGAGCTCTTGCAAATGGAACCAAATTTGGCTTCATACGCATAATTTGTTTTTAATAAAAAAATTAAAGTGCAAAATATAAATTTCTTATTCTTTAAGCATACTTTAATTGAGGTTATGCATCTATTAGCTTTATAATGTTAATAAAATCTTGCTGGAAGTTTTTATTATAATTTGGCTCCAGGTAAAAATTTTTCTCACATCGCTTGCTACAATTTTAATATCTTTACTAACCTAACAGTTTTCCTTGTGCATCAAATGCTATGTCTTGTACTGAATCTGTGTGCCCCTTAAGACTGCGTTCATATTCGCCAGTCTCGAAATCCCAAATTTTAATGGTGGCATCTTCTGAGGCTGATACCATTAAGCCAAATATGGGATGAAATACAACCTACAAGAGATAAGTAATATAATATGAAAAAGGAAATTTGTTATTTAACACAAATAAGAAAATCTTACTCTTGTTATGCTAGCACGATGTCCTGACAGTGAAAATTTCTCTGGGGGTCTTGGTATCCATTCACCAGGGCTACGTTTGGCTTTTGTTGGCGCACCCTCGATAACTTCTTTTTCTGCTTCCGATAGTTTAGCCTCAAGTTCCATTACTTTTTTCTGCAAACGTATGACCGAAGTCCATTTCTTTTCGAGTAAGCCACCGAATTTTTTTTCGGTTTCTGTGCTGAGGTCAACTTCCTTACGGAATGCCTCTAATGAGTCCGAATATCCATTGCTGCCCAAGTAATCGGCAATCGCTTGGTTACTAAGGAAAACATTAAAGTTCATGTTCTATATTCTATACGTACAATGTAATGTGAAGTTGAAGAAAATTGTGGTCTTAGGAATAATGTATATGCAAAAATCGTTAAATTATTGTAGGTATTACAATATATTTCGTTAAATAAATAGCAACGCAATGAACGGAATATAACATAGTAAAATAAAATTAGTTTGAAGAAAAAATAGTCCAAACGTGTAAATAATACTTACAGCTCCTCGCGCTGCCGTTGCGACAACACCATTTTCATACTGTTCTGTAGTTATCCGAGCTTTTTGCAAATTGACGCACAGCAAAGTCAAGTATTGAGCTCAGCGGAGATAAATCCAAGAATAACAAAATTGATTTTTTGTTTCTATGTTGTAACGTACCTCTGGAGTTCAGTGCGAAACTTTAAGGTCTGTACTTAAGATATAAAATAACTGTAAAAAAAGGAAATAATTATTATTAATGGATAAATAAATAATATACGTGTAAATAAATACAAATAGTTATTAGAACAAATGTACAAAATAATCAAACTCTGTTTTAAAATTATAATTTGAAATATTAATTGTTGTATACCTATGTTGCTTTTATTTTTGCATAAACGAAAGTTTTGAAAAAATTTAATATGCACCAATTAAAGAAAAATCTTATTATTTGGGAAATGTGAAAATTAGTATTACAGCAACAATGCGGAAAATAATTAAATCGAAAAACCACAACAAAAGTGGTGAATATGATATGTACAATAAAAAAAATTAGCAACATAATTTCAATAAAAAACAACAGTGACAACATATGATGGTAAACAAACAGAAACAATAATTATTCCTGTGCTGGTTTTATTTTTTCGTCAAAATATAGCAAAAAATTAAAATTACGCTTATTAAAAAACAAGTTGCAAAAGAAATCAATATAAAACTATGTAAATAAAAAAAAGAATCAGATAGTAAAGGGCCAGTAGACATACCAAACGGTTTGTTGTCGGCCACAATCGACTACAAATGACTAAAAAAGCAGCTTTAGGTAAGTCTAGAGTTGCCAAGTATTCTTTTTTATACATAGTTTTAAGTATATCGACAATGATGTTTTGGTTAAAAACAATTTTCGGCAAACCTTCATACTTCAACTTCAACTTTGAAAATTTTATCTGTTTTTAAAGCAGAGTGTCATAGTCATGTTATGTTATCCCAGTAAAAACAAGTAACAAAACTCGATCTTCAAAGGCTTTGTGACACAAACAAAAAGGGAGAGCTTGAGGCAAGGCGATCGGTGGAAAATGCAGAAAACGATGAGGCATGCGTAATGTAAAAGGAAACCGAAATATATCGCGGCACCCAGAAATGCTACACAAAAATGTTAACAAATTTTGTATTTGTGCATGTGATCACATGCTTAAACATTTGTTGATGTTGTTCAAAAGTATATTCTAAAAAAAATTAGCCAAATATGGAATAAAATTATGATTTCTTCTGATTCTTCGAATTTGTATGACACTGATTACGTTTGTCGTGAATTAATTGTGCTTCTGAACCCTATCGGGGCAAACGTATTATTTAGAATTTGATCGCAAGACTCTTTGATAGAAATGTTACGAGTGCCTTTTTCGCTTCGTATGTTTTGACTGAAAAATTGGATATTAATCTTATGTATCTTAAAATTCCAATATTAAAGCTAAATTTTTCTTATTGCATTGATAAGCAACAAGCCCATACTGCGAGCTTTTAACAAATCTACCAGAGATATGAAATACAATTTTTAATAATATATGGCAACATTATTTATCAATTGCAAGTCACCCACTCATTTAATGCTTCATCTTATGGTAAGATTATGACTTAAAGGTTAACTTCAAGTATTTGGTTGGCATCGTCATTTCATGTTGTGCGGTTTTGTTTTGAAAGTAGCACAGGGTTCATTAGACGAATTCCATCGAAGATTTTAAAGTAAATAAGAAATCTGTAGTGAGCACTTGAAAAATATACTAAATCTGATGCTTTATTTAGCTGAAATGGAATGAAATGAAAATTTAAGTTTTTATCTATGTAAATCGGGTGAAAATTGGGGCTGTCATGACAAAAACAAATCACCAAGCGGAATAAAATTGATACTGGTTACTTTTTTTTACATTCATATATTAAAGAGAGAATTATAAATTTATAAGTTTTATGCTCGTGTAATTCTAGACTCTTTTTACATGGTAGCCTTATTCTTAACCTAAATTAAATGTTACCATTTTTGGGGGAATTTTTTCCACTCTGATACCTTTTCGATTGAGTAACATCAAAGATTCGTTGTTTGTTTATTTTGTTGCATTTTGCTTGTCTGATGGTTTTCACGCTCAATAGTTTTATTTTTTCAACGACTTACAATTTTTGTTATTTAAATGCTTTTAGTGACTTTGTTACCATAAAAGCCTCACTGGCTACCTTTAGCTCTGGCCTACTTTATCAAGAATTTGTAAGTTAAAAACCACGGAAATGCCAGAGAGTTATGGCTTTTGTTTTTTTGTTCTCTAGTTGTTATGTTCTTGTCTTTATAGAGATATGCATTTTTAAATTTAACCTCTTTGTAAAAAACAAAAATATTAGCTCACGACTTTTCTTCGACAAGTTATCTTTTTTTAATTCTTGCAAGTTATAGTGGGATAGAAGTTTGCTGGACGCCTGCATAATTTAGCACTCGTAGTTTGTTGTTAGTTTCTATGTATTTCTTTATTTGAATAACGCTGCAATTTATTCAATTTTTGTTGAAGATTGCATTCTCAATGCTCAAAAGATCGTTAGAAAATTATTAAGTTGATTAGCTTTATAAGAATTTAGTTTGCTCACATCAACGTTACTGTTTGTAGTGAATAACCAGCTTGACTTTTTTAGCATTTGTAGAAAAAACAGTATTATAATAAAAATAATTGCGTCAAGTTTTTAATGGTTTTGATAAAGGTGCAAATCAACATAGTTTCGACATTGGAAAGAAATAAAATTGCAAGAACCAGAAAACAGAAAAAAAAATAAGGGATGTATTTTAATTTTCCATGTACGACAGTCACATACTTTGGCAAAACCTTCAATTCTTTTGAATACGTTTTTATAGAAAACTTATAAAGAAACTCAGTTAAATAATGTACATAAAGCGAATAATTTTGTATAAAAAAAGCACATCTCTAACATTTTTAATTCTTAAAAGGATAAGGGATAAAAGGAGGTTGATAAGCAAAACAGTTGGGAATTAACTAAATTCAACATTCATGAATTATACATATGACCTTTAAAAAAAATGAGTCAGCGTGCTAGCGCTGCGTAGGGTGAGAGGTTAAAGATGTGACCTAACCGTTTCCTTGGATAATATTGGTATTAACGTCTTATATTTTTTTAAACAAAGGTCGTAGCTCATAAACGGTGCTGCCCAGAGAACGAGCAGGCGCTCAAAGAGCGTAAAAATGAGAACGAGAAGCTACTTAAAGAGCGTAAAAAAAGCGTTAATGAGCGCAAGAAAGCGTGCACGTATACAGAATTGATAGACAAATTATCAACACATCCTTACTGTGAACACGTTTGCTTGTGGTAGTGGGCACCACTGCTCATAAATTTGCTACATTTTCCTACGTAGAACTTTTTTGACTGATAAAAAGCGAGCCATGAATTTTTGAAATCTTATGTGTTTTAAATTAATTGAAATACGGAATAAAATGTGTGCTATAGATTAGATTTTTAACTTTATTTATTTACCATATATATTTACTTATTTATATTTAAAGTCATATATCACGAAAATACCAATAGAAAGAAGTTGCATGCATCAGAATTGTATTAAATTTAAGCCTTTTTTTAGATTCGATATGATCCGGAAAAATATACCAGCGCACCTCCTACAACTGTAGACTCTATTGTATTTTTTTAATTATATTTTTGTAATTTCGTTGAATCTGAAATTTTTTCATCCATTTGATTTTTTTACTGTACCTTAAGTGTAAAGTACAAAAATTAATCTCAATGTAACTGTATCAAAGTCCAATGTTTCAAAGATTTTGAGAAAATAAAATAAAAATTAATACAGTTTTTTCTTACATTTTATAAAATATGTACATTAGGGCAATACAATTTTTTTTTGTTTCAAACAGGTTTAATAGTTGCAGGTACATCAAAAAAAAGTTTTGGTGCAAGCAGAGTTCAATATATTAATATTTACTGGTGGCTCATCGAGCTTTTTAATTTTCCATACGATTTATATGGCAAAGAATGCTTTATAAATTGTCCAATGAAGCATTCTTTTCCATATAAATCGTGTGGAAAACTAAAACGCTCGATGATTAAACCTGTTTGAAAAAAAAAAATTGAATCTAATGTATATAACATACATAGTATATGCCCTTATGCAACAAAAGCTCTGTGTTTTTTTAAGTACATAAAATAAAGGTAAATATCAGTTGAATGGATTATCCATTACGAACTTACAATGATGACATGTTTGCAGTATACGCACAAACATGAATTCATCACATTCGAGTAAACCAAAGCTGCAACAGTACTAAACATTTATAGCATAAAAAAAACATCGAAAAACCCTTAATATGAATCAGCGAAACGTATAAAAATGACATGAAGCATATGGTAACAGTTAAAGGCTAAATAAGTAAAGGAGCGTTACTGTGAATGAATCCATAAATGAACGCGACCGATTGTATACTCAAATTCGTTTTTCAATGGTAACATGAGTAGAATTTCAGCTGCTTCATGGAATAATTTTTTTTTTAAATTACACAGAGTTTTTTAATATAGAATATTTGAACAGGGAAATTACATTGTTAAAAAAATCACCATACCGAAGGAGCAAAAAGTATAAAATGTTGGGAACTAGTTGGTCATTCGAAATAAACATAAATTTTTTATATGGTAAGCTAAGCAAATAACAAATATTCTTATAAATTGGTCAAGACGTTGATTCTCATTCACTCTGGACAAAAGGCGTTTTATGTAGAGATTTTAAGGACTTGAAACTTGTTTTAGCATTACTTCAAGTTTTTTCTAAAAAGTTAGCGCAGTTGTTTTTTAATTTATATAAAAAGTGGTTCAAATCTTGTAAAACTGAATGAAAAATACGGTAGAATGACGGAAAAAGAATTATAACGACCAAAGTCAATTTCGTGACATAAAAAAAGTTAAAATGACCACAAGAGGCTTTAATTTATTATGTGTCTCAAATGTGATATAACATACATTTAAGGTGACCTCTCCTCCCCATGCAACACTTTGGGGACCATCTTAAAATTTTTTAGAAGAAACACTTTACAACTACTATAGACCATCTCGCTGTGTACCTTCTAGAACAAAAACAATATCATATAAATATAACAAAACGCAAAAAAGGCATTAAACGCAAAAGTGGCACAGCTATAAAAAGCATTGGAAAAGGTCGTGGTTGTTAGGTGTGTTTTTTCTTTTCTTTCGTTACTGAATAAATAAGTTTAGTTTTCTTATGAAATAAAATTCCTTAATGGTGTTGGTTTGTAAGGGCAGATTATATTGCGATGAACTATAATGGGTGGGTGGTGGCTGGCGGTGGTTGAAAGTTGATATTGCGCAGTAGAAACATTTTAAGCATTTAAAAATAGTTTTATGCAGTCAGTGGGATAGAAAATAAGAAAGGCAAGTTACTATAAATGTTATACGGACATTTGGACACATTTAACATATTGAACTTGAGATATTAAAATTGAATTTATAAATTTTGATAGGATTTATTTTCTACTATAACATTTTCAATGTATGTACTGTGAAAAAATAGCAGCACGTAATAAATTGAAAAAGCATTAACGCAAAACTAATAGAAATTGCTGCAGCCAAAGAATTACTGGGCACGACGACATCAAATAAAAGATACACACAAATAAATAATAGAAAAGAAAATTAGTTGCAACCTTAACATTGTAACTCGTCTGTAGCTGCTGTTAATGAAAAACAAACTATCGATCGATAGCGTTTGTGTAGCATTAAAAACAGAAAGCCGCTGATATATCCTGCATGTTATGTTATGTATACATAGCCTTTTGCTTTCACCATGATGACAGCAGGGAAAAATCAATATGTTTTGTCTTACGGTCAAGTAGATTTAACGTTTATTCCTAGACGAAAATTGATATCAATATGTTTCATGATAAAAAAAAAATATTTAAAAAATTTCTATCTGTAAAAAATAGTTATGAAATGAATCTGGTCAAAACAAACAATTACAAAAATTAAGAATTTTCTGACACTTCTAAAATATTTGCTGAAAAAATTTATTTGTATACGGTGTGAAGTTTATTATTAACATCAGACATGCCTTCGGGAGCTGAATAAAAGAGCTAAGGTTCGGGTTTTTATTATTTATTATTTCCGTGTCCATAGACCTATGTTCTAGCATTGGACCTAAAGAAAATTCTTTATACATAGTATATATGAGTTCGTATCATATTTGTGTGAGAGCCTAATTAAAAATTGTGATGTAGTGTACGTGTTGGACACTAAATCGGAATGTTTTAATAAATTGTAAGGAAGATTACGAGCCATATAAATAATTGAGTTTTTCACAACTTGACTTATTGAGTTGTTACGTCTTATTGTATTTTTGCTTAGTAAGCTTTGTTGTTGTTTTATGTACAAATGTACAAATACAACTCAAAAGCTCACAAAGCATTTCAATTTTGAAAATTAAAGATTTTCATAAGAAAGAAAACAAAAATAAATTTCAAACTTATGCAAAAAAATATTGCTGGTGTGTCGTCGAGTAAACCAAATGTAAAATTAAAAACTTTAATATTTTGTTTGGTTTTATTAATGGTTTTAAACAAAATTATATATTATGTAAGTAATAAATTATAACAAAGCATACGTTAAAAAGCAAATGTTGAATTTACAAGTTAAACAAATAAAGAAAGAAAAAAACAATACACGAAAAAGTTTCAAGTGCGTCGACGACCAAAATAGTATAAACCAACAAAAAGTTTTGATTTTAATTATTATTCAAGGTAGCCGTTCTTAGCAAACGATCGTTCAAATGATCGTGTGCATTTTAACGTGTGAGCGAATTTGTTTGTTTGTTTATCTAAATCAAACAGAGTAGGATATGAACAAGTGACTAGAGTAAAAATTATAACGTAGAAGTGGTATATGAGTCAATTGAGCGCGTGGAGTGGCAGTCAACATTCAAAATAACGCATTCTCAAGAGTCTTAAAAACGACAGAAATGAGAGGCGTGTGAGAGTATTCATAAAAAAATATACAAAAAAGCTTCCGGAAAGTTTGCTGAAAATGACGCAGCGTCTGATTTTATAATAAGTAGTATTATGCTGATCTTGCATTCTCAGAATATAAATACTGATTAAAAAATAAAATAAAGTGCAACACACAAAACAGCGATAAAAATAAAGAAATCGCAATAAAAAAGGAACAAATAAACTAAACAAAAACACGTTCCAGGTATAAAATTTGATAAAATTCAATATAATAATCAATCAATAACGATCCCTTAAAATAAGTTATTTGCTGTGATTCACTCCGCGACGTGTGAATGATTTAAATTGCCATAAATAAATAATATGAGATAGACATTCTATACAAAAAACTCAAATAATTCAAGACTTATTGAGCTAATTACAGATTAATATTCGAATGTGCAGCGCTCACTGAATATCCACAGAATTCGAAAAAAAAAAAATGTTATTTTTGCATGTACAAATTTATGACTTTCTCTAACTTTCAAGTTTCAATCATAAACTTTAAAGTCATTTGAATATTTAGTTCTTTACGATTGCCGATTAATTGTCGTTAAAATTAACACAAAATTAAGTTAAAAATCAAATTCTAATAAATTTATATTTAGCTATGAAACAACAAGACAACATAATAAAAAACAAAAAAACCAGACAAGAGAGAAGTAGGCAGCAGCACCTTAACCATAATGAAATAACATAAAAATGATATGTTCAACATAGCGCTTTATAGAAATCGACAGAGAGACAAAAAGACGCACAAAGTAATTCAAGAAAAGAAACATGATTTGTATAAAATGCGTGTCAATAGTAAAGTCCAGATAAAAAAACCAAACCTCGTATAGGTTATTTCAAATAAGTTGATTTAATGTAAATAATGGTTTTTACAGTTCACTTTGTCCAAGTTTGAGGTCAATATTTTGACAATAACTTTAAAACTTATGTATTCAAAACTTCAAATATCTTCAAAACCGATGAGCCGACATATGCGCCCTCTTCGTAAACACTACTAGCCCAAGAGCCCGCTGTAGAAAAGTCGAGTGTATAAGATTACAGGATGGGACGTACGGAAAACATAGTAAGACATTTTGGTGACAAGGCAACCCTATATATTCTATTTAGACTCTTCGAGCTCTATCGTTTGGCACACATTTCAAGTACTAATATATATTATTAAAAATTGACCCAAAAAAACCGGTCGCAACCTATGTTGGGGACAGGATTCAACAATGCAATCCTTTATATTATTTTTAGGTGTCTTCGAGTTCTATCATTTGACATATATTTTGAGGTATTATATTATACAGTTTCAATTAAAACAACAAAATTGGCTAAAATTCTGGCATCGGGACAGGCTTTGGCAAGGCAACCCTGGTTCGTTAGTTTCACCAAAATGGCTCGCTATGTTTTCCATACATCCCATCCTGTAATCTTATACACTCGACTTTTCTACAGCGGGTTCTCCGCCTATACGACATTTACTCTTGAGAGATCGAAAAACAAAGCTCAACTAAATTGAAACAGGCTATAGTACCCATACTGTGATAGCCTGGTGCAATCAATGAATATTGAAGCAACTGACGTATGAGCATGCACGGTATGTATGTATGTACATTGCACCGCTCAATTAAAGATGGAGCTGCTACAGGAAAGAAAAACAAAAAAACTTATTAATTCATTCATTATGTTCTGATGTAGCAGTAACGAGAATGGTATAAAGGCATAAATTAAATTAAAAATCTAATCTTTTAATGAAAGGTAAAAAAAAAATAACTGTATATAAAGCTAATGTAATAGTTAGCCACTACCATTGTTGTTGTTTGTGCCCATTTCCTCAACGTAATTTTGTTTTATGCTTGTTGTTGTTGTTTTTCTTTAATTGTGACACAATCAACTCTAAACATTTATTTTTTTATATCTATGTTTATCATCATTATTTTTTTGTTCTCTCTTTGCGTTATGTGTAAATGTTAACGGTTGCCTTTATCTGGTGTATATTCAAAATTTAATAGCTAATAGCAAATACTAACAACAAATCGTTTTAGGGCTTCTGCGGCTTAATTTAGCACGCGTAGGGAGCTGCGGTCGGTTGTCATCTATATTAACATCAAAGTAGTAATTTAAATTATGACGCCAAGGGAACACCCACTGTGTCAAAGTTATTGCGAAGAAATGTGGATGAAGTGTTGAAAGAAAGAAATGCTATAATACTCGTATATTTTTAGTGGGAGAAAGGAAAAAAAATTGTGTTTTTTTATTCTTTTCATTTTCTTAGATAGGTCGCTGGGCGTATATTTATAGCCTATGATTCTAAACTTAGGTATAAAGTTGGCAACAGCTTTTTGCGCTTTGTGTAGCATATGAACCCGGGTTTAAAATGTCTGAATATGCGCCATAGTGTCCCCTAAATTAAGACTTGGATTTAATTAATATCAGCAAAGATCTTTGATTTTTAGACTATAGCTCTCATCGTTAAAATGCATGTGGTCACATGCAGTTTTCTCAAAATAAATTTAAATAGAAATTGCATCTATACCGCGATTTGACTGTGTATTTCATCAAAATTAGCCAAACATGGTTTTTGAGTGACTTATTTTTCGACCCATTTCATGTTATTTATATGGACATCTCTTTTCTTTTTTAAAAATAACATTCGGAAACTGCTTAAATTATGTGATTTTTAATTTTGAAGTGTTTTTTTTTTTTTTGATATTGTATTTCTATGCCATATGATTTCAAGTTTAGTATGAATAGTTTCGATATTTTAAAAGATTACGTTATTCTTACAAAATTGCTATAAGTGATTCAATAATTATTTTTAATCAATCACTAAAAAAATTTGCAACAATGACATGTTTAATTTTTTTTTTCCAGTTTGTAATTAATTTGTTTTAAAAATAATTGGTGTCCCGTTTTGAGGCAAAAAAAAAACTAAAAAATGGTCATGATATGTACAATCTATCCTACAGCTGTATTGATCTCAGTATAATTTATATCGCTATTAATATTTGTAAGGTTTATATGAAAATAGGGCAGAAAGAAACTGTCGATTAAAATTAAGGTATAATCTATAGTTAGATCTGTGTAAATTTAATGAGGTTGATCAAACAGTTTAAGCTTAACACAGGCTCGCTTGTAATTGAAATTTAATTCAAATAATTTAGGTTTATACCCTTGAAGTGTGAAACTAACTAAAAAAAAATATTTCCCATCATAAGACAAAAAAAAACGATTCACAGTTTGAAGTTTATTATTAACAAACATAAATAACTATAAAATAATAAAAAAAAATAAATCATTAATATCTTATCGCATACCATAAATTTTAATAGCTACCCCCGTAAGCAAAACCCAACCAATTCTTTATATAATTAGAAATCAGCTTTAAGTCATCAAACAGCAGTATGTTATTAAAGCAAAAATAGCTCAATATTTAAAGAACAGCTTTAGATGTATTGAGCAACGGTGATAGTCATAATAATTGTTACATAATTAAGCTGGCATGGTATTTGAACGGTCCCTAATGCCTTTAGGAATTTGAACTTTATCATTGAACAAAAAAAAAATCAAAAAACTAATGAGAAAATAATAAATATTTTGAAGCTTTTGGATAACACACAAATATAATTTCTGTCCAATCAACACATAACCATATATACATACATACATACATAAGTATGCTCATATATATATTTGACAACAACAAAAACAAATAATCAAAAACTGTATTATTTCTAATATAAAACTACAAATAGTCAACGGATTTTAAGCGAATATCGATTTACGAAAGACAACAATTGACTCTTCTAGATTCCAGTTGCTAAATAGTTTGGATTGTCAATTTCGTTGACCAAAAAATTTCAATGACCAAACGGCACAATGAGAGCGAGCAGGTGAGAGAAAAACAGTCATGTTGTCACAACTGTGAATATAACAAGCTTTGGAGTATAAATTATGACGTTTACGGTTTATTTTCGGTTGATTACCTATCAGAGTATACCAGTTTTACGATAAAAAAAATAATTTGAAAAATTTTAAAACCACTTCCATAGCTGGTCCAACGAGTTACAGACCAGCCAACAATAAATTTAAACTATTAAAGTGACAAATCGACAAAATATCCAGAAAAAAAACCTTCAAGTATTGGCAAAAAATAAACGTTTACTGGAAGCAACACAGTTGTATGAGTCATAAATATAGCACGGCAGTAATCTCAACATACAACAGAAATGCAACCTCATATTTTTCAGCTCACTCATATGCACCGGCGCTCAGCGGTCTCTCTTTTGCTCTCGTTTTTTGACGTTTTTTTAGACTTTGTGTCGTAGTCCGTGTGACTTTTTGGGCTTTTTTGCAAGTAAAACTTTTTCTCAAACAAACAACAAAAAATTATAATAACTTGCACTTGAAGTAATAAAACAATTTTTTTCGAATATGTATGTATATATTAGGGTGGACCTAAATGTCGACAACAAAATTAAAGGTACACCGATTTCCAAAATAATAAAAGAAATGTGCACAAAAATTGTTGTAGATTTGATATCGGGAAGGGCTGTCACACTTAACAAATGAAGTTGTATGGGAAGTGCACGTGTCCCGAAACCATTTCCGTCAATTTTGGCTACAGTATATTCTAGAGCATAAACAGCGTATTTGTAAAACTTTACCACCAAAGCTTTGTATTTTTTTATTGTGAATCTAAATTATTATGATTTTATCATATCACGTAAAGTTTTTAATATGTGTAGGGGAGGTTGAAGTCAACATTTTAGCTACTTTGATTTAAAACCAGATGTAATATGAAAAAATTAACGCCAGATTTAAATTCTGGATATAGAAAAGTACGTACGGGTAAAACGAAAAAAAAAAAAAAAAACCATCCTGGCTAATTAATAAAAAAAACACTATATTCGCTAATTGAATTCACTTGGAAATGATAACGGTAGCTCTTGTAAGTACTTATTTCTGTCATAATTTTTCTTAGATTTTTACCGCATGTTTTTATCAATTAAGAAAGCATCTGTTTTTCTATACACAAATGAAAATGTTGTTTAAATTTAATGTTGCATGCTTCAACCAGAATGATTTTTGCTTAATTGATTTAATAATAAAAAAATATTAAGTGATGACGAGAATATACTAAAAAAATTATTTATTCAATTTTGAATTATATTTTATGAAAGTGAATAATTTTAGGTAGGCATTAAATGAACCCAAATTCTTAGAATATTTGAAAATGAGGAAGTTCGCTCGCTCCCAAATGAATGCCACATTTGCTCTCAGTCGACAATCGACACAAACGTCTGACCATTTCGGAGTGTTTGGCGATGTTCAACCGCGATAAGAACTTTTTGCATCATTTCGTAACCATCATCACTGAAACGGCAGTCTATTTTGAAAACTTCAACAAATCGTATTACGCGGAAGGTATTAAAAAAATTGAGAAATCGTTGAAAGAAATGAAAAAATGAATTTTGGACGGAAAAGTGTGTTTTTAAGCTTAGGTCGATAAACTTTTCACCCGCCCTCGTATAACGCCAAATGCAAAGATTATTCCTTATAAAGCACTGATAGTGTAACCTTCAATATTCAATCTGCTGTCTGAACTTCAACATACGGTTGTTATGACTGCTCACACTCGTTGTACCCATGCAAATAAGCAACATTTTATTGATTACAATATGTGAAAAAAGTATTTTTTCAACACAAAGAGAGAACAAACAAATTAAAATAAAAGTAGACGATTTTAATGAAATGAAGTCTTATCACGTAATGAATGAAATTAAAAATATAAAGCATTTGCGTTTTATATTTAAAAAAAAAATCGACTATACTGTGGGTGTATAAAATTGCGTAGCCCGAAGTAAATACATTAATATACAATACTTGTTATCAACAAAGACCACGCGAGAACTGTCCATAGCTGGAGATATTGATATTTAATTTTTTAACCAACAATAGAACCTCTGGCATGTTTCATTTGCCGTCATAGAGAATTCAACATCATATGCCATGCGTACTTTAGCAGCTGATTGATGCTGCCCACAGTGCTATCTACATAGTGAAAACGTGTCAGTTTTGTGTTTTTTTCTTTTCTTGATATTGACAAGAGTTGACATTTTAAGTTTGTTGGCCTAAAACTAAAAGTAATAACAAAATGCATCTTTAAGGGGAAACTTAAAGTTTAATAACATTTAATTTTTTTTTAATTGTTATTTTGATAAATTATGGTAGTATCTCTTACAACAAGAGCCAGTTCTGCCATGTGGCGAAGTAGGCGCCAAGTCAGAAGGGCCACCGAAATCTAAAGTATTTACCAAATTGTATTCATTAATTTTGTGGCTGCCTGGAATAACGAGTAAGCCAATTTTTTAGAAATGAGCTCATGCCTCTTTTTATGTAATTTTTTATGCTTTTTCATTCTATAAGATCAGATTTTTAAAATTTAAAACCTATTCGTTTTGCAGGCCTTTTTTACCTTTTTTGCGTACTCCTATAGAAGAATGTGGAATTGGTAGGCAACATTGAACACAATTTTTTGACTAAGCCGCGTATTACAAAAATTCAATTCTGCAAGCAGGTGTTTAAGTACCTAGCGGTACTGCTCCAAGCATATGTCAAGAAACTTTGGTGGAGAACAGTACTATAGGATATAAAAGATTTTCAAGCTAAAAAAAAAACGGAGGCGTTTCCGCGCCCAACATATGTACATATTTTGCATCAGCATACTGAACTCTACAACAAACTAAAATTTCATGCAAATCATGGAGAGGTGTCCCTTAAACTTAACTATTACCAAAATCTGAAATTTTTTTTTTTTTTTTGATTACTGATTTTATGAGTTAATTAAGCGCCAGAGGAATGAATATTTAAAAAGTTTTATGCCAATTTATGTGTAATCAATTATCTCTAATGACATGCCTATGGTAAAGAAATGTATACGGTAATCGTAAGAATAATTGTTGCACGAAATATGTCGATTATCATTATCATTACAAGCATGCGAAAATATTGCTTGTTGGCTGCATTGTGCTGTCGTAGATATATGAAATTGTGAAGATCAAGCTTTGTTTTGTACAACAAAGGCATGTAGCGCCTTAAAGAGCCATATCGAGGAGTTAAACTATGCATCAGCAGCAGCATCAACAGCAACCTCATATAAACATTTACAACCTAAATAAAATACAATAAATCAAAGAGGAACACAACAACAACCAACAAATAATGAGGGAAAAAAGTTAAAAGCTGCTACCTTGCTGTCATTGTGTGTTAATCAACTTTCTAAACAATTATTCACTTAAGATTTTTCCTCAAGAAAAATAAAAGAAAAGAAACAAAATCAACAAAATAATTTTGTAGCAAAAGGCGACATCGCCAGTCAAAAGTTCCTTCAATGTTTTAGTATCACTCGTGACATATTTTATTGCATTGTACGAGCAGTTCACCACTAACGGAAAGAGAAGGGAATTCCTGGTGCTTGCTCTTTTGCTTTTACTGCTCTATTGCTCTTTGACAACGACAACAACAGTATGACATGGTTGTTGCTGTTTTTTTTACTTTGTGTGGGCGTCTTAAGACGTCAGCTTGAAAAAAGACATTCAAACGTCACATCACCTGGCATCCAAGATCGCGACGAGCGTTTTAAACAAACTTGTCAGTTGAAAGTTTTTCATATAAAAAAAAAAATTAAAAAGAGAATTCAAATAAAATTTAAAAATTGTATTCACTCAGTTTACGCTTTCAAATAGATTTCTTACTTTAAAAATGCAAAAAACTACAGAATGACCTTGGTTACCTTGCTTGGCCAAGCAAGGTAACCAATGCTTATATGTTTTTGAAAAAATTCTTAGTTTTGATGAAATTCAATGATTTTGCTCTTTAAAGCGTCCACGACATTAATCGATTCGATAAATCTCTTTTTCTTTCGAATTATAAAAGAAATATGTTGAAATTGACATCTATCACGATAGTTAATCAAGCAGGCACATAAAGTATGTACCTTGTGATGGAAAATACCATGATCTGTTGTGTGTTTTTGTGAGGCAGTGACAATGCCATGCATTTACAATATGAAGGTTAAGAGTCAATTCCCAGCATGTAAAATTTGTTTCCCCATTTTTAACTGGATTAAGGTATGAATTAACTGGATTTCTGTCTACCATGTTAAACTATACAAACTTTAGCTCGACTCCGAAATATTCCAAGCAGAAGGAACCAGATCCTCCATTCATAAATTAAGCTTTTTTGTCCAATAGCAATCAAGATATGGGAACATTTTTTATTTGATATTTTTTAAGTTCTGCAGAAATTAACCAAAATGGAAAAAATGCATTTTCTTAATTAGAAAAAAAAGAGACCCACAACATTGTGTTTAAAAATCACTCATCCGCACCGATAGAGCAGCGAGTTGTAGAGAAACCTTGCACTTGATAGCGCAAGTGTCAATAACGTAATGAGTTTGTTTGCGTTGGTGGATATAAATACAGATGTTTTTTTCCTTCGTTTTATAAAATTTGCCGAAATTTTTTTTTACAAAAATAAATTTTCAATACACAAAATAAAAATAGATTTTCGTATTCACATTGAAAGCTTAAATAATTGACTCAATTTTATTTCAGTACCTACGTTTTTTCTATATTAACTTGTTTTGTTTGGTTTAACTATTTTCAGCAAGTAAGAAAAACGCCCACAAATGATTTTTAATGAAATAAAAACTGACATTAAAGTAAAGCGTAGAAACAAATGGAGTTTGCAAAAAAAGAAAAATAACTACAAAAGCTGTTTTTATATGCAATTTGTATTATGCAAACATTTTACCAACTTTACCGCAAAGAAAAAAAAATTGGATTTTTTTGTCGATTTCTTTGTTTAGCAAAGAAAGTCGTTAAAAATTGTTTACAACATTTTGCACAATTATATCATTTAAATATGCGCTTACGTTTAATTTGCTCTTCTTCGAGTTTTTTTATTTTTATTTTTGCTGCTGTGTAACTAACTTTTGCAATGAGTTATACACACTTTAATCTTTCTTTTGTTTTTCTTGCTTTTCCTCTTTCTATACCATTTAAATGTATAGTGATGATAGCGTTAACTTTTAAAGCTTTCCTTTAAATTTATTATTTTATTTCTTTTTTTATAAATCTTATGCTTTCTTTTGATTTTTTCTTTTGTATTATTTCATGACATGACGTACTTTTTTGTTAATTTATTATTCATTAGCAAATATACACAATCAAATACTTATTAGATTTTGCTCACTTCACAAATTTCCGTCGCGGCGACGACACCAAAAACAAGTGGTGAACTAAAACGTTCCAAGTTGCCAACAAAACTGTTGAAAGATTTCGATTTTATTCGCTTGCACAGCAAAAGTTGAATAAAATGAGCAAACTTTACTCTCAGCTCGCACGATATAATGGTGAGAAAGTTTTTGTGTTAGAGAATACAGTTTGGAGAGAGCTAAATCGAATAAAAGAGCAGTCTATTGGGCACAAATAGAACTTAAGTATATCTCACTTGTTTTCTAGTAATAAAATCAAACCTACATTTTAAGAATAGGTTTGGGATACATGGCTTACGAAGGTAATGATGACTCTCATAAATTAATAAGTATTTTGTAGTATAATTTATTTTCCAATTATGATTCTAATATATCCATCGGGAAAAATATCTTAGTTATATGATCTTAAACCATATCATGGAGACCAAAATGTCGAAAAATGTTTTTAATTATGTTGAACCAAAATCCAAATGGACTTCGATTTTTTTGGAAATAAAAAAAAAATCGAAGCTAACAGTTATCTTTACTGAATAAATATCGGTTACCGCTGACTGTTAATGCAGTATAATCAAAAGTGGCAGTTAGTTAAGACTCAAAACCTCGACATAATAAATGGTAGCTTCATATTGAGATGATAAAACTTTCTTAACTGAATGAAATTTATAAAAATAATCTTGTTGGTAGGAAAAGTATTAATAAGCAAATTGCAAAGAAAAAATACAACAATTCACCACCAATAACTAGAAAATTGTTAGCCAAGTCATTTTCAAATTGCTGTTGCCTTCGATGTATATCTTGTTTTGCTGCTGCAACTAAACATTGTAATAACGAGTAAGCTGCGAAGAATTCCAATATGCTATTTCAGCAAAAACTACTGTTATGTTGATGAGGAAAAAAAAAACACAACAATAACAAAACTGAGTTCTCATGTACTGCAGTTAAAGAATTCCAAGCACTTAGATGTTGCAGCACACGCTGTGCTGCAGCAACAAACCTTTGGGACATAAACAGTAACCCAATAAAGAATTCGTTATTTGTTATATTTTTAATATTTGAAGAAAAGCACTTTAATGAAAAAACGTGATGCAACGCACAGTTTAGGTAATTCTTAATAAGAAAGTTTGCATTTACTATTGAATTCAAGTACAAATCGAAGAAACAATCAGCACAATGGGTTATCAAACGTTGGAAGTTGAATTCAAATGGAAGTTAAACAAAGCTTTTGAAAAACAGTTGAAATCAAATAGAAGTTAAACGAAATGTAACTGCGGTACTTTTTAATGTTAATGGTGGTAATTTGCCAATTTGCTCTGACGATTAGGATCTGCAACCTTGGGTAAGGTCATGAAAAATGATGTGAGCAGGAAAATGGTGGTCATTTGGGGGGTTTTGTTTTTCACACACAATACAACAAAATCTATTAATTATATATCCAAATAAAATAATAAAAAAACATGATTTTGTAAAAGATATTTTTGTTTGAATCTATCAGTCTTTTAATGGACCTTATTCAAGTTAAATTAAATCTAAAACTTAATGTTGAATATTGCATTAATAATTTTTATTCCATTTTAAGTAACTGTTCACTGGGTAGTTACCGATCATATACAATAGATGCGAAATGCATTGTAAAGCAGTTTCCAACAATTTAAAGTTCACAATTCAAAAAGAAGAGCATAAAAGAGCTTACAACAGAGAAGAAGACGAAACATCCAAAGTGTAGAACTGGTTTCGAATAATGGCAAGACACTAACGACAACACACTGGAGTGAAGTTTTGTTTTTGTAACGTTGAGTAGTGCAAAGTTGCGCTTAGAGCAGGAAGTGTTTATTATGGAAAGAAAAAGAAGAAAAAAATCTTGTTAATGGCAAAAAGGTGTTAGGATTGGCTGCTACAACAAATAAGAGTAAAGCAATCTTTTGCTGTCTCTACAGCATCAGCTAGCTAGGTGCCAGTCTTAGCTCCCATATCGATGACGCGATGACACAATAAAAACAAACACTAAATGAGTTTACCACAAAGATACACCGACAGCTGAGTTTCAAATGGATGTGCTAACTTATATTGGCCCAGATGAACTTCCTCTTAAAAATTATTGCATTTTTAATTTCATTATGGGCCAGTAACTTAGGATTTCGGACTCCAGTAGAGATTTTTTGCATAAATCTTATTTCGACAGTGTTAAAAATTCAGTTCATTAGTATGCACGTTCTATCGGTTAGACCTAAATTCAGTTTAGGTGAAAGTTTAAGCTTAGAAAATTTTTTTTATTAGACAAAAAGCGAAATTCGTATTAAAAAGTACCCAATAAGCGAGCATCCTTAAATTAAGATTATTATTATAATAAAACACAACACTTGATCATGCAGTTATATAGAACAGTTTTTATAAATCAGAGCTAAACAGAGCCAAAATCGTACCAGAGGATTTTTATAATAGAACATGTGTCGAGAAGATTTGTAGATTTGATATGTCTGATAAAAAAAACTCCACAGTCAATATGTTCTAGAAAATGAATTTTGATATTATCTCATTTCCCATTAATCGGACAGAATTTCGGTCTAAGCAAAAGTAACAGGTAAGACAATTTTCCATAAAGAAGTTAGTGCGCATTAGTTTAACTATTTTCATGATATTCAACGTCAAATGTCTGACCTGTGACTTTCATTCTGTTACCACGATCGGCTATGCATTATGAAAACGGCCCTTTAGAATTTTGAAATATTAGCTTTGCCTTTGAAATTGGATTTCAAATTTAAATTAAATTAAGTATTGAGATTTTGTCATATTTCAAAGTCCTATATCTTGAGAACATCGGTTGGTAATATCAAATTTGGCAAATACTGTTTATTTTTTTTTACGAAAAATTATCTTCTACTCACTGCGATTAAAGCCCAATTTCCATGTGATCTTATCATGTCTTATTTTATCCCATATCAGGGATATCAAATCAAATTTTTGTAAGAAAGAAAAAGCATGCGAACAGGACCTAATGCTCTTGGAGAATGCGAGAGTGAATAGCATACATTTGCTATCTTAATAGCATGTGATGTCCTCCCTGATATTTGATAAAATAAGATAAGATAAGATCACATGGAAATTGGGCTTAATATCACCACGATCATAACAAATAAAAATTGTGTGGCAACTCAAATATACAACGGACAAAATTCCATCTTTAAAGGAAACAAACAGGAAAATGAAGCAAAAATATATTTAAACAATACAAAAAGTAAATTCTTAAGCATTCATGTTTAGTATTTATAATTGATGTATATTTGCTTATTACTTTTTAATCAGCAATCTTATTGAAATCGGGATAGTAGGGTAAAGCCATTTAAAATGTTTTTACTCATATAAATGTGTAAAAATAAAGAGCTTCCGTGAGGTAACAGTATCTGTATTGCTGAAAGCAACCATGAAATTGGATAATTAAAGTTTACTGATTTTTATGGTGCTTAAAGTCTGGCAACGCCCCTACGCCAGTAGATGAAAGAGTGTGCAAAACAAAATTCAGTACAAAAAAAAATGTGAAAAATCGATTTTGATGACGGCGTGATGACTGTAATTGCGATGTGTCATCAATGTTGACTTTTGTTTATGGCCAAAACACTATAAGCCAGCTAAATGATATTGCAACCAATGGTAAAAAAATACTAATTAAGTAAACGTCACATGGGAGGAAAACTTTTTCAAATCATTAAAATTTTATGAAAATCATTAGAGCAAAGTCCTTAAAAACAAAGCACTTTGCCAATATGAAAGTAAGGGAGCATGCTTACTGAGAATATTAACTATTCTGTTAATCGAAGAGAGTTTAGAATTGGGCCTAAAGAACAGACAAAAATGTTACACTAAAAAATTTTGTACTAAAAAGAAATGTACATACGTACACTTTTAACATGAACTATCATACTAACCATTTTCAAGACATTCATCTAAATAAAATTTTTTCAAGCTATGGGCTTGTTGAAATACATGCTTAAGACTTAAAAAAATATTTTTAAATAAAGTTTTATAAGAGAGTTCAACTTGAAAATAAATAAATAATTTTTTTTTTTTTATAGATCACACTTGAAGTGTGAATTAGTAAATTATCCACGGGGCATTTAGTCTTTATTAAGTACAATAACCAAATTATTTCAATATATTATGTTGGCGAACATATTGGCATATACAGTGGAACTTCGATTATCCGTCTCCCGATCAACCGTCACTCCGATTAACCGTCACTCCGATTAACCGTCACATTTTGTCAGCAAACTTTTTTTTCGTTTTGTTTCGATTCTGTTTATGTATGCACACAATGCGAGAAACGATTCTGTCTGAAATTTTTCTTATGAAATTCGGAGATGAAAATTTCGCAGAAATTCATTAATCTAGTTCTTTTTGTTCGCCAAGTCAAGTGGATTACACAAATTTTTGACGAATTTTTTCACCAAAACATCTTGATGCGATTGTAAACTATCACATTGTTTTTTTATTCGATAATAAAATACGAAAATGACAAATCAACATTTTTTGTTACATTTCCTTTTTTCTTGCGTTTTTGTGTTACAGTACATACATATACCTATATGTATATTCAATACCTTGTATTCTAGCGTCACCATACAGAATCAAAACAAAATTCTGCCATATATTCGATTATTCGTCTATTCAATTATCCGTCAGGCTGCTGGTCCCGTGCCTGACGGATAATCGAAGTTCCACTGTACTCCTATTACGTAATACAACTCAAAAGAAAATACATTTGCCGTTGAGTTGCTGCCAGTATAAGAAAGTAAAATAAAAATTCGGAGTCATTTTTATCATTAAAAACAAGAAGTTTTTGAAATTTTATTTATATATTAACAGCTGATTTTTGTGTTGATTTTTTAATTTTGCAATATCAAATGAGTATAAAAATTGTGGATAAAAGTTTTGATTTGAAGCGCAAATGACGGAAGTATAAGACGCTTCAAGTACACTGCTGATGCTGATCTAAAATGAACACTAGAAATGAGACGTGATTTAAATATTTTCTTATTAAAAAATTTTCAGAGGAGCCACCCACCTACCTACTAAGAAGATATACATATTTTAACCAGTATATTGGACTTGAGGCATTTTTTAGTTAAAAAAAATACACAAATTTACTTGCACTGCCGAATCTTTACTATGTATAGTTTTACAAAATCTTCGATATATGAATAATTAAATTTTAAAGGACCAATTTTTATGCAAGTTGCACACGTTAATTGCAAGACCTCTTGTAACACAAATATTGCATTAATATATATCTCATGTGGGATATCGTTCTGGGAAAAACAAGAGGGTTTTTAAATAACATATGTATATGTATGGTATACTGGCTATTCTTTTTTTAGTTTTAAAAATACATCTTATTTTCATATGATACTCATGTTGTTGTAAATAATTCAGACAGTATAATGAATTATACTTTAAAAATATAAAATATCAGCATAGGTACATATGTAAGTATTACATTTTTGGAAAAACATCAATTTAAATTCAAAATTTTTCAAAAATCCTTATATCTCAAAAGCTAATCAACGGAATTGAACTATTAAAATCACAATTAACTTTCATATGATATTCATCGATGTGTTCCCAACTTATAGCGTTTTTTATAAAACCCCTATCCGCAACTTCCGATGGCTATATCTCCAAAACCAGATTCGAGTGATAATTTTTTTTTTTATTCATAACACGCCACTTCCCTAAACAAATAAATAAAATCGAAGAGCTCTCCCTACGGCCTCATCATATAAACAGTGTTCACTCCAATGAATCCTCACACCAATCAGGTGGCATCGCCGTATCTGTCAACTTTGCGAAAAACAAAGAACAAAAACTCTTGAAAGTCCAATAAGAATTCATATAATACACAGAAAAGGGAGGAATATGAAGAACAAATTGAAAATAACGTCCAAAATATGGAAACAACAAACAAGGCAGAAGCACAAACAATCAAATGACAAAAATTTTAACGGACGGCCATCTTGGAAGAGGAGCTGACACAGTGCACTAGCAAACCAGACTAGGAAAAATATACACAATGTTGATAACGGCGAAGACCCAGATCGATTTGACAGAACCTGCAGAAACCGTGGTTGCACAAATATTTCGAGGAGCTGCTCTAGCCCCAACCTAAATTTCTTTTATATTAAAACTTGTGTCTAAATTTTAAGGCTTTATTACTTTTTCTCATCAGCTGTTTGAAGAAATTTGCAATTTTAAATTGACTTTGCCTTTTTATAAATTTTGTATTGCATTTTAATTTACTTACATTGATAGCTTGTATTAATAATGCGTTTATATTTTTACACAAATTCACGAATTTTCACATAGAAAAATTTTCGTTCTTAATTTTATTCGACCGACGACGTTCGAGTTGAATTTTTGACGACAATTCAATTGATTTTTCTCACACAGCGACGACAGCAGAAAAAAATTTACGTTGGTTTCTTTTGATATTTTTCTTCTTAGTGTTGTTAATTTTACTCTTGCATATAAAAATTCACAAGCGCATTGAAAACAGAGATCACAAGAGAAAATGAACGTAGCGAGACACCGATGAAATGAAACTGTTGTTTTTTCTTTCACACCCAACGAATGGAAAATATTTGAGCGTATCGAGTTTTTACTGTTTGTTGCGCCATCTGGTAGTTGTATTTTTGACAGTTGTTCAACTTTATAGCTCTGCGTGAAATTGGCTGTGAGTTTTTCGATGAAGAACTTTTATTTTTCGTGTGGCAGTGCTATAATAATTTGCGTAGTAATGGTTTACACTAGGAAATTCTGTGAAATAAATTCATCAATTCTCTTTTGTGAATTTGTTTTGAGCTTACACACGAAAACTAAAATTTCTTCATGCTTGTAAATGCCAAAACAATTACTACGTCAACCCCCCACAACAAACGTAAATTCAATGTGCAATGACCCACACGATTAATGCGCGCTCGTTCAACGATAAATTTACGATCACCTCAATAGCTTTAGAGATATATACTTGATTTTTTTTTTTAAATTATTGGCCATTTATTGAAACCTTTATAGTATAAAGAAATTCAAAATAATTAGGAAAATCTTATAATTCATACAATTTTATAATTTTTACTTCAGCATAAGGTATATTTTATAGTGATGGGAACTATCGATTAAAAACTATCGAGTTATTCGATAGTCTTTTAGTTTTCATTCAGTCGATAGCTGTTCACGATTCACTCATTGATAGTTTCACTCACTAGATCACTCATAAAAAAAATTCAACTACAGCGCAACTATCGAATAAATAGTTCTTTTACATAAGATATGAAATGAAATATATAAGAAATAACTTTTTAAAGTTATTTATTTAAATGAGCAGTTTTTTTTTTTCTTCAATATATAATATATCAATCAAGAGAACATTCTGTCTGGTATATAATTGAACAAGCTACATAGAATGCCAGTGATTTCGATTTCGGTCCTGCCCGCGACAAGTTTTTCCGGTACAAGCATTTACGTCAACTTGGAAGTGTAAGAGATCATGGAAGCTACAGATAGATCAGCGAGTCCCCTTAGAATCAGACGAGCAAGGTTCACTCTGTCGCGAAGAGATGGTATTACGAAAAATTCATGCAATCTACAGATGAATGAGCGAGTCTCCATAGAAATGGATGGGCGGGTTCCAATCTGCATGCGTTACTCAGCCGATGAAGACCATAGAAGAATTACGCTACGTTTACAAATGTAATTATTCATGGCGTGTATGCGTATTTCCTGGTAAGACTATAACGTGTCGTATATAAATGGATTAATTTAAATTAAACTATGAGATCTGATGCATCATTTTTTCCCTTAAACCCAGAATTTTTTGCCAGATCTTTTCGATGAGATTCAAGTCTTTTGCCATAGGCCTGAGCTGACTGCTTCATTATTTTTTTTTTTTTGAATCGTGAAAATTTCATCCTGCATCCACTCCACATTGCAAGTGGTCTGAAATTCAATTTTTTTTGGCATAAAGCCTAATAATAAAAGTAGTGCTTTGAAACTTTGCACATGTAATTCTGGTTTTCTCCAAATTTTTTTTGAAAAAATGGATGAAATCGGACCACAACCACGCCCCATCTCTCATACAACTGAAATCTATAAAACGTTATAACTTTTTAGTCTTGTATCACAGGTTGATGAAATTTTGTATGCATGTTTCTGATATATGTAAATGAAATATAAAATAGGCGCAGTACTCCTACTATTGTATGTACCTTCCATATTAGCTTGCATACAAAAGTTTAACTTGTATTTTGTTGTTGTTGCCACTTGATTTTTTTTTATATTACAGGATCTTGAAAGTATATGTTAATATTGCTGTAAATATTTGGAGAATATAGTCGACGATCCAAAGAACATTATTGCTGATGATGGTAACTGAGCTCTAGCACAGTTTCACTTTCCATGCTCGTGATGTTCTTGCTCAAAATGACATGCTAGTTGGCAGTAGAATAATATTATATTTGGTGATTTTGAATTTGTGTTTTCTGACTTTTTAACTGTATTTTCTGAACTCAAAGTAAGTTTCTGAAATATAATTGACATAATACGAAATTTAATTTACGCTTTATGGAATTAAACTTTTATCATTTCACTAGGTGGCGGAACTTCCTCGTTAACTGGAGGTAGTGATTTATTTGTTTTTCTATTAGGCTATCGGTTGCTTGCTCACTAAGTATTAATATAATGATTTTTATTTTCTGCAGTGTATTATTACTGTAGACATTTTATCTCATGTCAGAAATAAATTTAATTTCTTATCAATTATACGCGCATTCACAATATTGGTTTCAGTTACTCTGTCACCCGTTCAATGATTGGGTTCATTTACGCCCTCACTCAATATTTGCGCTCTTTTCAAAAGTTAATATTTATAATACATTGACGGGCAGCGACTTCTTTTTAGTACGCGAAGAGTTCTCAACATTAACGGGCGGTTAAAATCTTAAATACATATAGTCAGAAGTATTGGCGTGAGTGATATATAAAAAAGAATTGAAAACAAGTGTAGTTAACGTTAGATCAAATTTTTGATTTTGATAACGTAAATTGCAAAATTGAAAGCAGCTGTTTTTCGAAAAATAACTGTTATCAGTGAACTTAATTTGCTTGTGACTATAAAGATAAATTTAAAATAAAAATTTTAACAGAATCGAAAAAACTAAGAATTATCGGTTAAAAAGAAAACAGAAAAATAAGTTGGTGCCATAAAAAAAAATATTGCTTATTTTGTGTTTGGGTGCGTTAAGGAAATTTTTCATTGTGCAACATCGATTCGAGATAAAATTTAATTGTGCCATTGTACGATATATTTGTTTGTATGAGCGAATAATCTCTAGGTATACTACACATATGTACATATGTATGTATTAAAATGCAATCTTGTATGATCAATAATAACCCGAAAACTCTAATAAATTTGATCAAAATCATACTTGAAAATTTTTTGAAAACAAAACATGGAGTTGTGATAAAAGAAAGATGAGCTGTGATGGTCTTACCTAAATAAATACATTTCTATCAATCTATCTATTGCCTACTAATTCCAACTAACGTTATTGAAAAAAAGTTCAATATATATATAAAAAAGTTACTAACTATACAATCTTTTCATAATATCAGATAAATATTATAAAATCCCTACGGCCAAGATTAAGTCAATATTTATATAAAAATTCCGAAGATAACTACATACTTATAACAAAAATAATAATAAATGTGAAATAAAATATCTGTTAAATACTTGTGAAACAAAATCTACGCTACTAATTATAATTTATTAAATATTCTTTAATTGTTTCTATATTATAGTTCGAGTATCAATTTTATTTCGCTTACACAAACGTGTAGCAAATATTTTTTATTTGATAACACAATTAACTTGATTTTTATCACATCAATCGTATCAATACGAGATAACAATAACAAAGTAGCGCACTTTGACGGATGTCGTTTCCTGCACTTACTTTCGTTCATATTGCGAACAAAAGTAAATTCATTCTTTAAAAAGTTATACGCTCGTAAGGTGACAAATTATAAATTGGTTAAAAAGGTCGAAGAATCATCATACATTATACGAAGTGCATTCAGAAATCAATGAGTAATGATGTAATGCTTAAAATTAATTTAATATTATTGTTTTCATATTGCTGAAGAAACTTTCGATTCTCAGTTCTCAAGAAGCGTTCAAATAAGTAGAAACGATTCAAAATCAGCGAGGTTGGGTGTTAATTTTGAGCCGGACAAAAACTGAATATTCTACACTGCATCAGAGGAAGAAGTGTCAGTACTATCTTATGAGATATTACAAATACTAATAGCTAAAACTCTATTAGGAGCATAGTGTCTGTCAACAAATATTTTCAATCTTAGCACATTATTTTATGCTTTGTCAGTTTGTTTAAAATTTTAAAATTTTTACATAACATTTGCTGGGTTTTACTCTGCATGTCCTCTCTGTCATCCCAGGGCTGCTACCAAAGTGCTGATCGACAAGTTTCTGTAGCGTATTTGACTATCGGTCACAAGTTACGACAGGCATATATATGGTGGTCAAATGAAGTTCATGATTCGAAATCGTACGGGTCATCGGGACTTTTCAAAGTTCCGTATTCATTGTGCTCGCCAGGAACTATGATTCGCAAGTATAAAGCAGCAATGATTGAACATTTCATTTAAATATTCATAGTTTGTTGTGTGTGAGATGGTTTTTGATTTCCATATTTTATGAAGGTTACACTTCTTGCTGCCTCATTTAGTACTGAGTACGCTGCCAAGTTAGCAAAAATATTTTATTCGCATATATGTTATAATTTAAATTTAAAGCGTAATACCTAAAAGTCATCTTTCTGGCGCAAACTACATAATATTCTAAACTGTAAAAATGTTTGGTTTTTTTGGCCAATTAAGAAATTTGCAAAAATCAAATTTCGCTCTTAAATGAACTCAAAATGAAAATGAATTCAAAAACTTGACAATTATATAGTAACAAAATATTCGGAAAAAATTGTGTCTCAAAGATAAAAATAAAACTAACGATAGTTTTCATGACAAATTAAGTTACCAAAATAATATTGCCAATAACTTACGAGTGGAGGTCCGTTAAGGAGAGTACTATTCAATTGGCAGCCTTGAATTTGAACGCGGTAACGCTACATTGTGAAAACTTTCTAAGGACCTATTATCGCGATGTGTATGGAAAAATTTAACAGAAACTTATAGGAATGTTTCCATATGCCTTAAATTTTAAAGCACTTCGGATTTTCCTTGAAGGAACATATACGTTTGTATAAATTTTTTTCTGGAAGTTTCCACTCAATTATTTAAGTTAAACTTTTTGCTAAAGCAATCTTGTTGTTATCATTTATTAACACTTATATTTTTGCAAAAAGTGAAGATAATAATTGACTAAAAATTAAACAAATAAAGACATTCATCATGTCTGACCTTAAAAAGAGTTTTAAGTAAAAACAAAAAAAAAGGAAGAATAAAAGTTTAATGTCCAGAAAAATAGCGCTTTTTGCTCAGAGCCTGGGTTAACAAAATTTCTTAGAGGAAAATGTTTGGAAATGGTTTTTTAATATTATTTCTAAGGACTGATAATGTCATGATAGATACCCAGTTTTGACATATCATGAAATTTTCACCAGGGCACATAGTGGGCAGTTTTTTGATATTCGATCTTTTTTGCAAATTCGAATAAGCATGGGATACATTTATTGAGCGGTGAACTCTTTCCTACGCTCTTTCCTATGATCTTAAGGATTTAACAGTTTTCCGTTCGTGCACTTGATTGGTTGCCTTTATTTCTACTTATTTTTTGCCAGAAAATTATTTAGATTTTTTTGTGGTAAAGGCAGAAAAAGCGCTTGCTACTTGTGCTAATAAGCGTTTTGTCCTTTTTTAACCCTATGGTTGAAACATTTTTGAAAAAGCACAAATTTAAGCTGTAAAATAAATCCCAACTCAGAATAATATTTATGAAAATATAAATGACATTGAAAATATGCCACTTTTTTTAAATTCGAGTATTCTGAAGTTTCAAGATATTGAGATGGGAAAGTGGAAATGAGCCATTCCGCATATTTCAAATCAAATTTTGAACCCATATTTTCATGATGAATTTTTATTACACTTGGATTTCTTTGTGTACATGCATACGAATATAACATTTTTATTGAAGTATTTATAATGTTGAAATATATTAATTATGGCGCTGATGATTTATGAACGTTTTTTTATCTCGATTTAATTTTTAGTCACATTTTCACTCATTTTTTCTTGCAGCATATTGAAAAACCCGTTCTCTCTCTCTCGCTCTTTTTGCTTTTGCTGATTTATAGACGTCTTTAACACTTAATATTACTATACGATACGGTATTTCATTTTATGGATATTTCAAGTGCCAAATAATCAGACATGTATCCAGATAATGAAAATGAATGAATTCAAGTTATCACAAAATGTTAAGATAAAAAGTGCAAATGGTTTCGAATCGGAAACCCAAAAACAAAACCAACGCGTAAAAGTAAAAAAAGAGTTGATATCGAACAACATCCTCTAAGCTCAGTCAGTTATCACTGTTACTTGTACACATTTATCCAATTTGTTTTCGTATTCGTATGACAGTCACTTGTGTCTGTGATGATATTTCTCAAATTGACAGTCAGTGCTGATAAAAATGAAAACGTTTGAATAAATCAAATCATGTAATTGCGTGAACGTTTAATTATTATTTGTTATTAGTGCTAATTAATAATAAAAAAAAAACCAAAAATACCAACTCGAGCTAACAACAACAAAAAGTCGAGTGGTGGCAGAAAAAAAAGCTGCAATATCTACTGATAACTACTAACAAAGTGATAAAGCCAAAATTTTTACAGTAACGACTATTATTAGTTGATTAGTATTGATTGTTATGTTTTGGCACGATCATTGAAGTTTTAATCGGAAGTGTGTAAATTTAAGTTATTAAGGACAATCAAATAGGTCTCTTTCAAAAGTATGTTGTTCATTAGAATTGTTTTCCTGAAATTGGATTGCTGGAAACTTGAAGAAACATTGTCGTTGTTTACCAGTTAAGGATATATCTATTGTTTACAGTTTTAAAAAGTACTAGTTTAAAAAGAAAATATTGTTATTAAATCACAAATTGTGTAGCTTTTTGATTTTTGCCTCGTAAGAATCGTGCCTCTTGATAGGAGGTACGTAGAAGCGTGATTGAAACGGCGTATGAAAATTACTTGATGTTTGATGATTGTTGAAAATTAAATTTAAAGTCTAGTTGTGTACTCGCATTATTTGCGGGTTTTTGGATTTAAAAGACAAGTATACATAACACTGTTTTTCTTCATTTTTAATAGTATTTGAGATGACAGATCCAAGGGCACCTAAAACAATTTTTTAATTTAAAAAGTTTCTAAGACAAATGATATTTAAGTGGAGTTTTCAGTGATATTTATTTTTAGTTGAGTTCCTCAAACACTGCAAAACAATTTTGAAATTAAGTTTAATTCTCTAAAATCTCAATATTATTATTCTTAAATTGTTGCTAAGATTATTATTTATTCTGAATTTTACAAAAGTCATAACCAAGTCCTTACAAATCTTTACTTTCCATAGACAAAAACTTTATCATTCATCACAGTGTACCTAATTTCAGATGGAGACTTTTTTAAGCAGCTATAACTTCTGTGAAAATTATGATAAATCATTAGCTTTGGCAACATTTGTACGATGAAATATTGAACTATATGTATTTCAAAAATATGTAACAGTGGCTCAGTTATTTAACTAAAAATAACTGACTGTTACACTTTGACAGCATTATTTCTTAAAATCTTCTCGAGGTTCCTCGAGGTGTGCTGCGATTTGCCATCTCAAATGCTACAAAAAAAATGCATTTTATAAGAAAAAACAAAGGTATACTCACAAAAAATGCGTGTAACATGTTTTCATCTAAGCATTTTATATATTAAAATCAATTTATTCTTATAATTAATACTATCGATTTTTTTGCATTTCTACTTAAATTTGTTGTTTAAAACAATGGATTCAGCCAAGTTTTATCCATATCGCATATAATTTATAACATGTATTTTTATGACAAATAGGGGCCTTTAAAAGAACCAAAATTGCTCCATTGAGTTTTCTCCGATCGAAAAAAAAATATGCTGAAATCGCTTTCAAGAATTCCTTTATCTTTTCAGACGCCGTCGAGCTGAATTCAAATTTCGATCTGGTCTAGTGCACTTGTATCGCGTTAAGATTATTTTAAAGTATAGTCTCGGATTTTTCACAAATTTCGATGCTAGATGTGGTCTGCCGCTCAGTTGGTGGAACATGGGCACAATGGGAATACTTTGAAGGCAAAAATGAGACGTATTATGAATAATATTGCATTTTTGATTTTATACATAAAGTTCTGGAAATTTTTTGACTTTCCTACATCTTCTATGCATTGAAAACGTGTGTAGGGCATAAAAAGTGCAACAAAAATAAGCCCTTTATTGTATTAACTACTCATTGTGTTAATACCACGCAATCGGTAGTGCAATTATTTACTTATTGATAAGAAATCAAAAATATGACAATATATCTTTTTCCCATACTCATCGAATTGCAGGTTGGCAGCCAGAAATCATAAATTTCATTTTTTTTTGCATTAGATTTATTGACTTATTTACGAATGCAATTAACTTGTACTAAATAACATAAATGTGTTGAGCTTAAATTATTTAAATATTAATTAACAAATATTTTTTAAGATATTAATGTTGCCGCACTTGATATATAAGTCTTTTTAAAGATATTAATTTAAAGCTTTTAAGATATCAAGTGAAATCATGTAATTTATTAAGAAACAAAATATGACATTTTTACGTCCAGAGCGTATAAGCAGCTCTAAACTGGTTTACAATTTAGTAGCAGCAAGTTCAAAGAACTGAAGTGATACGAGAATAAAGCCAGTAAAAAGGAAGTTCCGCTTGAAAATAAAATAACAGACTTCCGGTTCATTCATAAGTGTGTATTTATGAGCGAACTTAAATTGAAATCGGGATTTGCATAAATCAATATCAAAATAATTTTATCACTTTTTAGTGGGTCAGAGGTTTGTACTCGGTCAATCGGTTGTCACAATAGTTTGACCAATTTATTACAAATTATGTGAATTGTCGACAAAATCCCGCATGGCTGCACTTGAGCCAATTACCATTTATGTTAGCAACAACTGACGAGACACTATGTCTAGAGCGGAATATCAGTTCTAGAGAGCGCTTAGCATCCCATTTCGGCTAAATTCACTTTAGTTCAGGAGAAAGCGTTGCATATTTCAAAGTCTATTCCTCACTCCTAACTTTTTTTGCAATTGATAGTTTAAGTATGGCTGATAATCGAAATAAGCGTCAGTCGCCTGAATCGTGGTGAGGCTGGTTGTGAGAGGCCGACAAAAGAAAAATTCGCTTAATAGCTCGAAAAGTAAGCCATAAATAGAAAAATATACTTAGACTAATGGTCTAAAAACACTATATCGATCGAAGAAGTGACGCTGATTAAATGTATAAATTTCTATACCTGCCACGCCCCCTCATAAGTGCCACAAACGGAATGTCAAAATGAGTGAAAATATGTGGTTAGAGTTTCTGGTTAAGGGGCCGTTCAAGTATTACGTAACGCTATTTTCGAAGATTTTTAACCCCCCCTCCCCCCTATGTAACGCGCCGTAACATTTTCCTCTACCCCCCCCCCCCCCCCCCTTAAACGTTACGTAACACCCAAGTGACCATATTTACCTAAAAGTCACAATTATGTTGCGAAAAGTACCGGAAATACATGCGTATGTTGTTTATTTTCTTTATTATACCCTACACCGAGGGTATATTCACTTTGTCATTTTGTTTGTAACGCATAGAAGAGGGCGGTGGTAGGTATGAAAAAGTATATAGATATATTCTTGATCAGCGTCACCACCTGAGTTGATTTAGCTATGTCCGTCTGTCTGTCTGTTCAAATCAGGTTTACGGAAAAACCAAGAAAGCTAATTGAATCAAATTAGCACACTCAGGTCAGACCTTCTTGCAGGCATCTTGCTATTGAAAATGGACGTAATCAGTTCATGGACACGCCTATCGCCCATACTCTATGTATATTTGCCCAATCCCATTTTGAAAAAAAATGCAGCGATTTTGATGAAACTTGGTGATTAGGTGTACATTTGAACTAAATTACGATTAGGCTAGGTTTCAAGTTTCCAAAGATTTGCGTGGCACGGTCCTAAATTTTAACCTCTATACCACCATATCTCGTAAACCGTGCAAGATATTGTAATGAAATTTCTTTATTTTTTCGACTTTTTCATCGATTTTAAATTGTTTAGACTTTTTCAACCTCTCTCAACATTAACATTTTGCATATATCTACGACTTTTTCAACAGTTTTCAACCTCTTAAACATTTCACACTTTTTTCGAATTATTTAACCTCTTCAAAGTCTTTTTTTACTGAAATATATGTACCTACTTTGAGTGCAGTGTAGGGTATGTGAGTTTTGGGCCTGACTGAAGATAACACCTTAACTTGTTCATATTGTTATTTAATAAAAATCACACATAATGTAATAAACATTAGCTTAAAATATGTTAAAATGGCGAAAAATGAGACGAACATATTTTATTAAAATGATAAAAGTTGATGGGATCTAGAACAGCTACAGCAATAAATGAGAAAAATAGGAAATCTTTCCACGCTTACATCTCTGGTTTTGGTTAACCAATCTCGAAGATGATAGTTTTAGGACATTCTGCTTGATAAGTGCTTTAATTTAACATATCATTTATTGCTGTAAATTATCTAGATCCCATCAACTTTTATCATTATAATAAAATTTTTTGGCTGTAGCTATTCAATAAGCATACACATAAAGAAAGCGTTTCATTATACTTACATACCTCATTTCAAATCACCACCCGCTAAAGTAGTTTCACTTCTAAAACAATGTTACGTAACGCGTTGTTCGAACCCCCCCCCCCCTCCCCTGTAACGCATCGCAACGTTTCACAAGACCCCCCCTCCCCCCCTAATCACACATAATGTAATAAACATTAGCTTAAAATATGTTAAAATGGCGAAAAATGAGACGAACATATTTTATTAAAATGATAAAAGTTGATGGGATCTAGAACAGCTACAGCAATAAATGAGAAAAATAGGAAATCTTTCCACGCTTACATCTCTGGTTTTGGTTAACCAATCTCGAAGATGATAGTTTTAGGACATTCTGCTTGATAAGTGCTTTAATTTAACATATCATTTATTGCTGTAAATTATCTAGATCCCATCAACTTTTATCATTATAATAAAATTTTTTGGCTGTAGCTATTCAATAAGCATACACATAAAGAAAGCGTTTCATTATACTTACATACCTCATTTCAAATCACCACCCGCTAAAGTAGTTTCACTTCTAAAACAATGTTACGTAACGCGTTGTTCGAACACCCCCCCCCCCTCCCCTGTAACGCATCGTAACGTTTCACAAGACCCCCCCTCCCCCCCTAATTGCGTTACGTAATACTTGAACGGCCCCTAAGTGAGTAGTGTACATAAAGTCAATTTAAATCAAAGCTGGTTCTTTTTGAACTCAAATCAAAAATCTTTCTCATCAATTTCAATATTTTCGGCTTTGCCGTTAAGTCATAAGCGCTTACGGTTGAATCAAACATAAAATTATTGATTTTTTTTTCCTAAGTTTAGAATCGATAACAGAATTTACGGATGTTGAAAATATTAAGGCAAATAAAAAAGTGACACATCCACATAGCACCCATTTTAAACATTACGAAAGATAATTGAGATAAAAGTAGGTAAAGTCTTAAGAGTATCCAAACTATCTTACAGAAGTTCAAAAAGGTTGAGATCCGACTACTAAGGCTTATTTCTTTCATATTAAAATATAGTTGCTTGAAAGATTGTGGTTTTAATTTGTTCTCCTGTCTTATGTAATTAATTATTTGTTTTTAATAAATTTTTTTCTCCACAGTACGTACGTAATGTAAACAAAATGTCTAAAGTGCATAATTTTTTGAAAAAGCATTGGAAGCCACCATATAAGTTGTGGAAATATATTCTTTTGATTTGTTTGATCAGTGGCCACATTAACGATGTGAATACCCAAACTGAAATTAACGATGATTCTGACAATGGTAATTTAGAAATTTCTAAGTGTTTTTTAATTTTTGAAGTAAATGTTTCTTTCGCAGATGACGTTGTTATACGTACGGAATCTACTCCGTATAGCATAAGGTTTTACATTGATGATGACAAATATGAATTGTTGAATGTTACATGTAAAAATATAAAAACTTTAGAGCACCCTGATGGACATGAAACTGAATGGTATTAATGCGAAAAATTAGTAAACCGTTTTGTACTTTTGATATTTTTTTTTTTTGTAGCAAAGATTTATTACCCTGTTCAAACTACTTGGCCACTATAAAATTTAAGAATGATACAGTGGAGGAATTAACAAAATTCATGGAGGTCTCGACGTTATATGCGAGTAAGTTGAAGCACGTAACTCTCAACATATCGATATTAATCTACTGGTAATAGTGTTTTTGATTAAATTCTTATTATCATTCCACTAGAACCAATGACCGAAATAGATGAGCTTATAGCATATCAAGAAGCAGTTTACATTAGCTGGTACTCCATTAATCCTACATGTATTGCCGAATACATATTAAATATTTCAGATAAGATATTTAGTCATCAATATACCCTAACAAATGATGTAAACCAGCAAAATATGACAAGCCTTAATCCGTGCCAAGAATATCAAATTCAATTGCAGACATTCAACGCAGAAAAAGAACAGACATCAATCCAAAGGCAACAAACAACCACATTATACGCTGAGCCCGGTGATATTAGTATAACCATGGAGGAAGTTAGCAATACGCAAATGAAAATAAAATGGACTCCGCCACAACATAGCACCTGTATAAACTTTTACAATATAAAATGGTATCTTAAGGACTGTGAAGCAATAAATCAAGATGATACGAGTAAAGAACGGGACAAATTCTTCATTAAAGATTCCCGTAGTAGTGAAAGTAATGAAGAATCTATTGTTGCGACAACAACTGCGCCAACGGTTGAGACAACACTCCTGCCAACAGTTCCGCCTAGTGTCGAGGGAGGTGAGTAAGGATATTTATAATTTAAAGTATTATATGCATAGGTAGTATCAGCCCCTTTAACATTAGTTGCTAGACAAATTAGATTTTTCAAGAAACGAAGAGGCATTTGAAAATTGTAAATAAAAATATAGATTTTGAATTAAGGGGATGAGAAGCAAAATATCCGTTTTCGCAATATCCAATTTAATCTTAGTTGAAACTTTAACTGGTAGTTTAACATGGAC
Organism: Tricholauxania praeusta; assembly: GCA_949775025.1. Taxonomy (NCBI): domain Eukaryota; kingdom Metazoa; phylum Arthropoda; class Insecta; order Diptera; family Lauxaniidae; genus Tricholauxania; species Tricholauxania praeusta. Next base: position 120,147,350 of record OX459031.1, on the reverse strand, counting down.
GATTTTTTTAAATGGGGTAATATAGCACCGGTATAATAAAAATATAATTTACAGTCATTGACTCCTTTTTAGGCGTAAAGCTAAATTTCTGGCACGCCCTTTGGATTCCGGTGACTTATGGTTACCAGAATTAGCTTTCTCTATTATTTCTTTTATTATTGCTTACATACACATATACTCATAGTCTTTGTAGCGGATTGGCCACAATAATCTAGTTTCGATTGCCCATTGGACTCTAGTGTGGCGAAATGAATTCATTCACCAATTATAGCTACAAATCAACCCCAAAACCCCTTAGGATTCGGATTATTTTAACAAATAAGGTATATGCTATTGGGACCAGGGTTGCCAAGTGGCCGCTTTGACCCGGCTAAGCCTGGAATTCCACGTCAAAGCCGGGGGTCTTACATGAATTGAAAAATTTTGGAAAAAACCGGTGATTGGAAGATTTTTGTTGCATGTACTTAATTTTTTAACGAGCAAAAAAAGGTCGTCAAGTTTTTTTCCACAGAAAAATTTTATTTTTTTGATTATATTCATTGTTATTTAATTTCGTTGACCAAAAATATAAAGAACAGCCATCAATTCTCCCAAAAAATTAACTTTTCTCCATTTTGAGGAACATTTTTTTATTTTGAGAAGCCCGGGAATTCCTGCTTTTCAAATTTGCAACCCTGATTGGGACTTGACCTAAAGACAAAGGACATTTAAAAAAAAAAAAATAAAGGCAAACAGCATTACGCGATATACAAACCATTTTCATTTCCAAATCGTATTCCAAAAAAAGTTTTTCGCTAACACATTTTCATGACTTATAGAGGCCGTCTGTGATCATTACAGTGCGATTATATTGTATAATGAATTTACAAACAAGTTACGTAAATGTAACTTATTTCTGTTATGGGTAGGACATGAAAAACGAAATTAATCTTTTACATCTTCCATTTAAATTATAGATGCCTGTGTATCAACTGCCAAAATACCCGATAATGCAGCAACTGAATATATTATAAAAGAGCTGAAGGGTTGTGAGGATTACGGGTTGGAGATCTACATTAATACCAATGAGACAGCAAAATCCGATTTACATGATTTTATGTCTCCCGAACAAGGTAAGCAAGTTCATAGCACATGCTTTTATATATTTTATAGCTGAAAATTTAACTTTTTTTCAAATGTAGTTCCTGGTCTTGTAGCTGTTAGTAAACCAC